>JAWNPA010000019.1:2097500-3297500 GCA_035045345.1 Drosophila hamatofila
ATTTAATGCGTGGTTTCCCAAAAATCAACTGAAAATGTTTTGAAAATATTTGTATTTTAAGAATCGGATATTGTTTTATTTATGTTTGTCGCTTTTTTAAATAATACTTCAAGATAGGGGTATTATATGCTAACCAAAGACTTAATTTTTGTTTCCTTTCAATACTTAAAAAACAAAATGAATTTTTTTAAAAGAATATTTTTTATATTATTATTATGTATCTATATAATATTAATCTTAATAGCAATATTATCTGTGAACACAATCAGTATTTTATGGAATTTTAAAGACATTTTACAAAAATCGCTAAAGATAAAATTACCGTATTGACTTTCCTATAAATATTTGCATCAATATATTTATTAATATTCAAGAACCTTCATTAAATACTTAATCAACAGGAATTGTTAACTAAGAAATTTTTGCCAGCAAAATTACGCATTATATTTAATTTTTTGACTCCACTGTCAACAGCTAGCAGAAAAGAACAACACAAAGTGCAAATACAAAAGTCTAACTGTAGCTCTAACTGTGAATGTTACAGTTAACGTTTTATTTTTAATTTTTGGGCACAGCTCAGTCGTCATCCGCCACAAATTTGTCCCTCTCTTATCTGCTGCTCAATCAGTCAAAATGAGAGTCAAAAATGCTGCTGCATGACATACTTTGCGGGCGTTCCGCTCTCCCCCTCCTCCCCTTACCAATCTCCCTCTTTCCTTCGCTCCCTCTCTCTTGTCGCCTGCGTAGTGTAAATAAACGGCGAAAAATAAAAGTCATCAACTGGCAAGGCGAAACGTGCAAAGTGCGCGCCAGCATTAAGAAAGGGACAAAGCATACTTGGCCTGCGGTCAGTTTGCTTCTATTTCTTATTTAATTCTACACTTTCGCTTGCACGCACGCTAGCCTCCGTCTTTCTCGCTCGCTCTTTCTCTGTCTTCTCTTTGCCTGCCTACTTTAACACCCGCTGCAGTCGCGCCTGGGGCCTGCTGCTTGCTGCTTGCCTAGGCAGTTTCACATAAACGCTTTACATATGCTTTGAGACTATGAAGCGTACAGTTTGGATTTGCCGTTGACTCCGTCTGCTATCTCGCTCTGGCGCATGTGGGCTCGTCGCTCTGGTCACGTTTGTAAAATTTTGCAAAAATTTATTTAATATTTTATTCTTCCTGTGGTGCGGCCATTGCTGCTGCTGCTGTTGCTGCTGCTATTGCTGCTATTGTTGTTGTTGTTGCTTGGCTTTTGTTCACTTTGGCTCAGCAATTTAGTGAAATATTTTGATTGCCAAACATGGCGCTGGCTGTGGCTGCTACCATGGCGTTTGCATATGAATAACCGACAGCACTTAGCACACACACACACACAGATGAGAGCATGCATGTGTGTATGTGTGTTCTCTAAACGGAAGTGGCAACATTGGCGCCACAGCAAAAGTTTTTGTCGCTGACAGGAAGTTGCAATTTTGTTTGCAATTTCCTTCACTGCACATTTGCCAAAAGTTGTGGGAGCAGGAGGCGGAGCAGCAGCAGCAGCAGCAGGGGGTGTTGCTGTAGAGAGTTGCTCTGCAACTGTAGCAACAACAATTGTCGCCACACGCCCCACACTTTCTATCAGCCGCCTGTCAGCTTGTTTAGTTAACTAAGTTGCGGTTATTACGAGAGAGTTTTACACGTGCGTATGAAGCTGCGATTGCAACAGCAACAGCAGCAGCAGCAGCAGCGACTGTTGCATCGCTGCTCCTTCTTCTTCTTCTTCTTCTGCTGCTGCTGCAGTCTCTGTGTCATATTTCGTAAAGTCAAATTTCGTGCCAAATTAATTTGCAACAAAAGTTGCGCTGCGCATTTAATAAATTGAAATATGCAAACACAAAAAAAAAATCTAGGAAACAAAAAAAAAAAAAAAAGTGACATAAAAAATAGCTATAAATATAATGATACAAAATTGCATTATGTAAAAACACGTTTCGCTTTTTAGCTGCAATTTTTGCGAATTTCTATTTGGTTTTTCCACACTTTGTAGATTAACATGGAATTATGTAGAGTGAAATTTTTGGAAGCACTCAGCGTATGAGTGTTTGAGTGTGTGTGTGTGCGTGTGAGTGTGTGGTTTGTCAACCTGTTTCAATTAGAGCGTATTATTTGATAATTACCATTGAAAATGATATGCGACAGCTACATTATTAGAGCACTACAAATCGACAAATTAGAGTTTTAATTAAATATAAATATTTGTTACATATTAGTCAGTGTCGAATTTTGCGAAAAACCAAAACGAAATTTTCTACATTTTTTAAATGTGTTTATCTTTTTATACATGCATATGTTGAATGTTTTATATTTTCTTAAATTAATTCTATATTTTATATTATTTATTTTGGGTATTTAAAGCATTAAAAAAAATTTTGGTTTTTCAACTTTTTTTGTTTTCAGCATTTCAGTGTATTTTAAATAAATTTATAAAATGTTTAATATAAAAGTTTAAATTAATAATGCTTACTGAATTCATTTAAATCCCTGACCACCGACATAATAAAGCCTAAGGATAATACACCTAATAAATATAAGTGAAATACATATATTTTACTTTAAAATATGTCCTGTCAAAGGCAATTGTTGTCCTTGCAATGTCCACGTGGCCTCATACCCATTGCCAACATGACTGAATTCAGCAAATGCTGCAAAACAAAAGAAAAATATTTTTATTCCATTTAACCAAAAATTTCAAGAAATTATTTTCAATTTGATTTTGATTTTATTTTTTTTTTTATGTTGTTTTACAAACATTTCAATTGAGGAGAGATTTGTTGCCAGGAACAACAGCTGAAGAAGCTCTAGAAGTGATTCGGCTTGGGAAGTGGAGCGATGGACCTTCTTTTTTATGATAATGATGATGTTATTGATGGAGATGTGAGTGGGGTTGGGGTTGGGGTTTGGGGTTTGGGGTTGGCATAGAGGCTGGGCTTGGGGCTGTCATAGGTCAGCTGGCAACGAAGAATTTTTTGGACATAATTTGCTCAATCATTTGCATAATTTTCACAGCAACAGCCGCTTGCCACGCCCCCAGCACACACACACACACAGTCTCACGTACAAGCCCCACGGGCTGCTGGTATTTTTTTTACATATTTTTTCCTTCGTTTTGTATCTCGTTAGCAAAAAATGAAAAATATTCAACATAAAAACAAACATAATGCTGTCTGCCCCTGTGTGTGTGTGTGTGTGTGTGTGTGTGATAAGAACGTTAAGGAAATTTTCGTCTTGAATACTTTGTGGCCACACACACACACACACACACACACACACACACACACATACACGCACACGCACGCATAAACATATATGTATATGCGTGTTTAAGGCCAAAAAAATAATTGTGTTTACTTTGTCTAATGCGATCAATGGGCCCGATGACATGAGCGTATTTGCAGCCCACCCGAATGACTTGAGTGGATTTTGGATACAGCTGCTTATCGAGCAATCCTGCATCTTTTATCCGCTCCCTTCCCATCTCCAGTTTCTCTTTTTGATAATTTAATATTTTTATGCGGCTATTTACATTAGGCATTAATTTACCAAAAAAAAAAAAGGAAGTTAAATTATTGTTTTTGATTCTTAAGCACGTTTTAGTCGAAACTTATGAAACTTGGTTGATTGTGAGAATATGCTTTAGCTAAGTCCTCTGCTTAACGTCACGCTATTTAGGCATCATTTTATTAGCCTCTGCTTGTCGACATGCTCCCCTGACATGTCATCAGGCATGTCATCATATGTAAATATATATTACTACATTATGTGGCCTACATATAATACTGATATGATATCTATATTGTATCATCATACGTCTGATACTTCGGAATACCTTCGTGCTGCAGTACTTACCAACAACTTGTCGCTTATCGTAATATATATGTACATCTGATGAGTTGGCAGAGCTTACTTTCGGATTATAATATATATCTGATGATGAGCCATAGCTTTTTGTTGGCTTACTCACTAGCATGTCATCAAGCATGTCGCTTATCGTTATACATATATCTACATCTATATATCTACATCTATATATCTACACCTATATATTTACATCTATATAAGCATCTATATATCTACACCTATCTATCTACATCTATATATCTACATCTATATACCTACATCTATATATCTACTTCTATATATCTACATCCATATATCTATATACATATCTATACCTATGTATCTACATCTATATATTTACTTCTATATATCCACAACTTTATATCAACATCTATATATCTACATCTAAATATCTACATCTAAATATCTACATCTATATACCTACATCTATATATCAACATCTTTATATCTATATCTATAAATCTACATCTCTATATCTACATCTATATATCCACATCTAAATATCTATATCTATAAACTTTCAGGCAAAATTGTATATATGTATTTTAACTAGCTCTTTTTAATGCTTCCATTCATCAGAAATTTACGTAAATTCGAACTAAAAGGATTTAGATTCAAATCCGTCAAAAAGTCACAGCTTATAGTCTCCCCTTTGATTGCCTTTAAAATATGCTATTAAAAACATTTTCACATGTCAACTTGACAGTTGCATTTGGCAATTGGTTTGATTTGCAGATGATATTTATTATTGTTTTTTTTTTTTTTTTGGTTTTTAATCTATTCTGCTTTTGTTTCTGGCAATGTTATGAATCATATTTTGTAATCTCTCGTCTGATACACCCTAATTCATATTCCAAAGAGCAGTCATGTCTGTCTGCTCCATTGGGAATGAGCTTCCGACAGCTTATGCGATTGCCACAAAAAAAGAACGAGAAAATGCTCAACTGTTCCTCTCTCTGTCTGTCACGGACTGAACCCGACTGACAGGTGTTGCCCAGACTTTAGGTGACTAGAGCTACTGAAATATACCTGAAGCGCCTGCCCGCCTATCTGACTACCTGACTACCTGACTACCTGACTACCTGACTACCTGACTACCTGACTGCCTGCCTCTCAGCCTGTCTGCGACTGTGTGGCACATGTGACAGCATTTCGAGCATTTCAATCAGAGTTCAGGCGAGAGATGCAAATGCCTCAAATGCATACATTGTACAGTGGAGCATGGCCGGCCACAGTGGGCACTCGGCAAGTGGACAATTGGTTTAGAATTGAACTTTTGGCTCGATGTCAATGGGAAATTTCGATTCGTTTAGCCAATTCGACCACGTTCAACCCTTAGCGCGTGACCTTCGACTATTCCGCCCTCGTCGCCACAAACTATTGCTGTTGTGCTCTGTAAATTTCCGTCAATATTTAAACACATTTTCGTTTCTTTTTTTTTGGTAGTTTTTATCAATATATATATACAGATATATATATATATGTATAGAGCTCGAGCTTCCATTTAGCATGCAAACCACTCGAGTCATTTGGCATGCAAACTTAATTACAATTTCATTGGCTTGGCGAAGTAGTTTCCACTCGCAATTTGCGTAAAAATAAAGCTAATACACTTTGCTGTTGCGTGAATATTTAAATGATGTGCTATGTATAAATAAAGTGGTAGAAATTGTCTCTTCCACTCGCCTCAAGATGTTGCAAATTAAAATGCCACTCTCACTTGACACAAATACAAATTGAAATTTATTGCAACAAAATGATTATTTAATAATAATACTCATAGGCAGAGTGCTTCCCAGAAGGCAGCCAGGCCTGACAAGATGCCACTGCACTTTTCATAAATATGAATATGAATATGAATATGAGATTGGAGTGTGACAGTCTATCTCTCTCTTACACACACACACACACTTTCTCTCTCTCTCTTTCGCTCGCTCTCTGTCTGTCTCGTTGCCTAGATTTGTGCTGCTGTAGCATGTTTGCAACTGTAATTGTGACTGTCTTGTTGCTCGGCTCGTGTCGAGTCACAGTTAGAAAATTGAAATTTATTTGCATTTTTGATTTGCCAGTCGTCATAAATATGCACACGGAGAGTGCACAAACAGAAAACGAGGAACTAAGTTCGTGGCATTTGGATTTGATGAGATTTTTTAATGAAGCTTCATCGTAGTCGCCGTCGTCGTCATCATCATCGTCGTCGTCGTCTGCGGAAGCCAAAGAAGTCCCATTAATTGCTCTGCTCCCTGATCCCCAGCTAACTTCGTTTTATATCTCCAGCTAATGGCCACCAGCCCCCCCCCCCCCCCCCCCCCTCTTCCCCACCCCATCTGTCTCTATCTCCTCTTAATTCTCTTTTCTTATTCTCGTATTACACGGCGGCAATAAATAATGCAACAGGGCGCTTGAAAATCGCCAAGTTCATCACAGTTGGAAGCCATTCGAAGGCCGCACTGATTGAAATCGAAACCTTAAGGATTTTCTACACGGCAAAAGGATGGCTCGCTGTCGTGCTAAAGAGTGCAAGCTACTTTGACATGGCTTAAGAGTTCAATGCGTCTAGGCTTACCTCACTGCAATGGCCATTGAAAGCCAGTCAAGATGGGGTTGAATGAAATGGCGCTGAATTGAAAGCTTATGCAGCAGTTGCAATAGGAGGACTTTAGATCGAATTGTTGTAACCATTATCTATATCATTGTCATTATCATTGCCAGTGGTAGTATAGTTATCATTGTCCTTATCATTATTATCATCATTATTATACACAATGGGCTCAGTGTATAATAATGATGATAATAATGATAAGGACAATGATAACTAACTATAAAATGGGAAATCAGGGTATAATGGTTTTTTTTTAAAGTATGTAACAGGGAGGCGTATATATATTCTTGATCAGGGCAACAAGCTGAGTCGATTTAGCCCTGTCCGTCTGTCTGTCGTCCGGCTGACACAAAGAATATGTTTATGGTTTTGTATTATTATTATTATTATTTTTTTTTTTCAATTCAAATAGGAAACTGAAATGACAAAAATTCTAATGCATGTCTGAGTGAACACATTATACGATTTATATACAATTTGCTTATAGTAATAGGGTATATATACAATAGTAAATCTTTTATTTTCTAATCCATACAATATTTCCAATATATATATGATTATGTTTAAGCAGATGAGAACTAGGGTGTCCTATACTTTTAACTTAAATATTTATAACACAACACTTTTGTATACTTAATTTGTATTAAAAATAAAGTGTCCCATCAAAAAATAAAAATAAAACATTCAATTTGTTTAAAAAGCAAAAGCAGAAGCAGAAGCTTGCCTATGATTTATTGCAAGAGCCGATGAAACTATATAACATGTGTATGTATGTGTATGTCTATCTGTCTGTCTGTCTGTCTCTCTGTCTGTCTGCCTATCCAAAGCAAGCAACGAAAGTGAGCTGCAGAAGATCATTTCCGTTGTCTTTATGTATTCAGCAATATTTGCTAACATTTACATTTAAGTTAAACTCATTTAGAATGCTTAAAGCAGCAGAGAGTGCTCTCATTGGTCACTTCAAGATCGACGGCAGCGACCGCAACTCGACGCAGGCTCAACATTTGAGCTCGCCTTAGAATTTGAGTGGAAGTAGCCTTATATAAAGAGCAGCAGCTGCAGCATTTCTTCAGTCGTCCAAGCCCGGTGGGGGTCAGTAGTGCAGTGCAGTAAAGTGAAAGTGAAAGTGAAAGTGAAAGTGAAGTGTGGTCAGGTAAATATTTAATTTGTTAATAATATTAAGTACTTTAAGCAGACTTGTAATAGTTATAAATAATTGTTAACAATTGTTTAAATATTAGATATAAGAAAAACTGTAGACATAAGATAATGTTAATGATCGTTGAGCTAAGCAGTAAAGACTTAGGCTTAGAAGAAAGACTTAGAAAATTAGAAAGACTTAGAAAACTTGAAAGACTTAGAAAATTAGAAAGACTTGGAAAATTAGGAAGACTTAGAAAATTAGGAAGACTTAGAAAATTAGGAAGACTTAGAAAATTAGGAAGACTTAGAAAATTAACAAGACTTAGAATATTAGCAAGACTTAGAAAGTTAGCAAGACTTAGAAAATTTGACAGAAAAAAAAAAGACTTGAAAGACTTAAAAAAACTGTAAGACTTATAAAATTAGGAAAACTAAGAAAATTAGGAAAACTTAGAAAATTAGGAAGACTCCTAAAAAACCTGACAGACTTGGTAAACTTGAAAGACTTAGAAAATTAGGAAGACTTCTGGGGAACTCGTAGTCGAGCAGTCTCGACTAGAGCTTTCTTAATTGTGAGATGTATATTTTATAATTTTTTATCAGTATTATTGTGATTGTCATTACCATTGTCATTGTCATTGTCATTGTCATTGTCATTGTCATGTACTTTTCATTGCCGAATTTTATAATTTTAGTATCAATATCAGTATTGTTTTTGTCATTGTCATAAGCATTATAATTTTATTTCCTTACTAAACATATTATTTTGAATATTATTAGGACTTCTAGCTTAGGTATTATTATTACCATTATCAATATTTTTTCATCAGTATCAACATCATTTTTATCCTCGGTTCTATGTGAAATCTCTATAAAAATAATCTAGCTTACAGCACATTCGAAATCTGCGTAGGTCTTCAACCTTTTGCTGGGTCACTACTCGAGAAGTTCAAAATCAGTTTTTCACCGTGTTGTTCACCTTGCGAGACAGCACCCAACATAAAAAAGTACATTTGCTCGTACGTATTTATATATGTTTGTTTCTGTCTGTTTGTCTGTGTGTGTGTGTGTGTGTGTGTGTGTATAATGCGCAGTTCCCTTGATTTACTGCACGTGCCCGTTTCATATCTCAGTCGGAGCGAGTACAAACCACATCTCTCTGCCGCTCCCCTCCAGTGTGTTGGCCACACATAGTATGTGTATTTATCTTCGGGACTTTTGTTCTATTTATCTTATCGTGCATCTTGAGAATCGAACGTTTGGCTTTCATTTCCACAAAAGCTGCGCGTCACTTAACATCATTTGTTTTGTTTTTCGTTTTTTTTTTTCTTTCGTCTTTTTTGGTTTTTGTTTTACCGGCAGCTGCTGTTTGGCAATCCAATCCCCCTCTCTGCACAGGGGGAGAATATGTTACGCTCTATTTCACCCCGCTTTCCTATTTTCCCATTGTGATTCTCAACTGAGTTGGCCATGCACACACAAATACACGTCAAAATCATAAATTACCCAAAAAAGTATGCAACATAATACCAGAAATTTGTGTAAGCTCAACCCCCTTCACCGTTTACGTTCCACTTTCCATTCCGTTTCGCTTGCTGCACCCCTTGGCAGGGTGTAGAAGTATAACAACCCTAAGCGCATTTGCCTTGCACTCGGCATAACCCAAACAACTGTCAGGATTCGCAGGTCGTGCCACTGCTTTGCGGGCTTCTCAGTGATCCTGCTAGAAGTACAAACCGCCCTCGCACTGTTAACAGACATTTGCATTAAATGTTATGAATAAATAAAAATAGCTGCATATTATGCAGCTTTTGTTCAGCTCCGTCTATTACCCCTTCTCTTTTCCCTCACTCTTTTATTTTCCAATTATTAATGAAAATCGCCGCTGGGCATTGGATCTGAATTTTGTAGTTTGCCATTTGCCAGTTTTATTTTTCTACTTTCACATTGTTTTATCTCATTTTTATGCTATTTTAACTGCACCGAGAAATGCATATTTCAATTTGTCTAAATACGGTTTTGTTTCAGTTTCAGTTCCAGTTTCGCTTTCAGTTGTTCGATTTGTTGCTGCTTTACAAGCGACGAGCATCCGGTCTAGGCGGAATACATATTCGATTTATGGTCATGTTCGTGTTCGCTGGCAAAAAACATTTATATATATTTTATTGCTAATGGCTGAATTGCTAAATAAATTTATAAAGTTTGTATGTGCATGAACATTTAACATCAAGCTAAAATTGTTGAATATAATCTCGATTTGATGATATTTAAAACAGGAAATAAAATCTGACGTTGACTGGTTCAAATTGTTGTATTATTTTTGTTATTTGTTCTCTTTTTTTTTATACTGAAAATGGAGAATTCAGGTTGGAATGGTTTGGTTTAAAATGTGTATAACAGGCAGAAGGACTCGTGGCAGACACCATAAAGTATTTATATTGTTGATAAAGCCAACTAATTGTGTTGATCTAGCCATATTTGCCTGCTTGTTTATATTAAAAAAAGCAATTTAGGGAGCTACAAATCTACAAAATAGGCATAAAGAGTCGTAGGTATCCCCATAAAACATATAGAAATTCTTGATCTGAACGTTGAGCTAAGTTGATCTGTCTGCTTGCATGTCTGAAGAGTGGTTTGATAAATACAATAGTTGATAATTTGATTTAGGTTTTTAAGCGTACAATTTTTAATTTGACTATGAAATAAGCTGAGAGTGAATGTAATACTAGCTTTGAGCAGAGCTTGACTAGAGAACTGTTACTGGTTGAATAATGAAATTTATAAGTTTTTTAAACATAATTAAACATAATTAAACTTTATTCATTCTCTACTTGTCAATAACTCTAAGCAATTAATTATTAAGTAATTATCATATCTTCCTAGTTGGTTCAGGAAAATCATTTACATTGTAGATCTTCAATTAGTACTTTTTCAAACAGTTAGTCAACTTGGATATATAAGCATACTTTAGATGTCTAAAAATTTACACTTATTAAATTTTGCTTTATTTTTTTGGTAAGGAATAAAATAAATATAATATAATTTATTAAATAATTTTGAATGCAGTGCTTAAGAAATGAACGTAATTAAATTACGTCTTTTAGGCAATTTGCCACGTTGATGGCTTCAATTACATTCTAATTCTTTGTTTGGCTCCTTTTTTTGTGGGCAGTTGACCTGGAAAATATGGTAAGCTTAAGTTGTATTTAAAACGAATTTCCATTTCAATTTCACTTTCAGCCTAAGCCCCTTTGTGAGAGTACAATTCATAAATGCGGCCATGGTTTCGTTATATAATTGAATTATACGTATTTGTTCTTCTTCTTTATTTGTTTTTGTGCATATTTCTGGTTTAGTTCTACCGCTTGCCACTTGAACAATTTTTCGATTGAGTTGCGTACAAGAGATTATATATATATATATATATATATATATATATATATATATATATATATATATATATATATATATATATATATATATATATATATATATATATATATATATATATATATATATATATATATATATATATATATATATATATATATATATATATATATATATATATATATATATATATATATATATATATATATATATATATATATATATATATATCACCTCACACGCATCCTTTATCAATCGGATTCTCAGCTTTCTATCCCTGTTTGGGAGCGACGAGTTCACTAATTGCAATCGGTGCGTTAAATTTCCAATGCCATTCACAAGAGCAGCAGCAGGAGGAGCAGCCATAGCAGCAGGAGCAGGAGGAGCAACAGCAGCTTTCTCTAATGGGCAGGGGTCCCTGGCGCTGTGGAGTGGGTCGTGGGTCGTTTGGCAGTTGGGTAAGTGCGTCCGGGGCCGGGGCCGGGGCCGGCACTCATTTAAATTTCATGCTTATTGCCACAAAATAGCTCAGTTGCCTGCAGTCGGTGGCTGCAGTTCCTCCACATCCTGCGAAAATATTTTACATATATCACTGACAAGCGACGACGGTTGAGACCGGGGCCAGGGCCAGCCAACCAAAAAACAAGCTCGGGGAAACACCAAAATAACACCAAGGGACAGCACATGAGTGTGTCTCTCTGTATATGTGTGTGTATGTATGTGTGTGTGTTTGTCCATATATACAAATGCATGTGTGTGCGTGTGCGCTTGGTTAAGCTTTCAAGTAAAAATAGCAAAAATGCTGTCAACATAATAACGAAATTTTAACGCGCACAGCGACCGACTCGACTCTCGACGGTCTGGCAACGCCATTTCAACGCATCAAGTGATTTCTATACCCAGCAAACGAATTAAATATATGGGGTATATAATAAGCGGAAGGGCGATAAGAAATTAAATGCAATTGTCGTGTGTGCTCAGACGCATATAAGAGAAAGTGTAGAAATGATTTTTATTGCCAGCGTTTGACTGCGTAAATTAGATTTCATAGTGATTTTCTAGTGATACGAAGCAGTTAGAAAATATAAATTAAATAATTGATATTTTCTGTGCAGCGTTTGAATTAAATAATTGATATTTTCTGTGCAGCGTTTGACTATATAAATTGAATTATGTTAGGGGTTAGAAAATAAGTGTTAAGTAACTTATTTTTTAATGTTTAAGTAAGGAAATTCAATTTAATAATTTATTTCGGAGACTCGTCGTAGCTCGAAAAAATTTTTTTTTAATTTTTGTTTATACAAAAAAAGTATTTATATCTTCATAAAACAATTAAAATTAAAAAAATAATAATAAAATAGGACAAATACGTAATAGCAAACTAACTTAAATAATCATGTTGTTTAACATTAATTAATTTTTTTTAACAATAAAAATAAAAATATAAAACTAAAAAGAAATTTATAATTCCCATGTTTTATTTTAAATTTAAATTTTAACGATTTAGTCAATTTTTAATCGGGTTTTAAATGTAAAGACTGTAATTATTATTAATATAAAACAGTTCTTTATAAAAATACGCTTATATGAACCATTCCATAAATAATTTTTAAAAATATATATCTAGTGGGTATTCAATAGTCTTTCAGGGCCCTTTGTTCGTCACGCTTATTCGCTTTGCGTTGGTTTTGCTGCGCGGAAAATGCTGGAAAAACGTACGGCAAACTAAAAACTGAAATCCAGGAATAAATAAATTGGTGTGGCTATGACGCTTACATGGGACAGGCAACACGCAACAGAATAGCGAAACAACATTGCATCCTGCAAGGACACAGTCATCACAGGCGCCGGCTTTGCTAGCTGAATGCCTGGCCACAAGCAGAGCTCAGATTCGGCCTCAGCAACAGCAACATCAGCTCCCATTTTCCGGGCAGGGCTCGTAAATTTTTGGGCGTAAAAAAAGTTGCGCGAATAAATTAAATTCGTTTGTAGTGTGCCCGAAAAAAAAAAACAAAAACAAAAATAATAGAAATAAAAGAGCGAGGATGCGCCCCGGCTGCTGCTGGCCAGAGTCCTGTCTGGAGCTGAGTACATTTGTCTGATTGTGAGTGCATCCATATTTAATTCTGCTATTTTCAACGAAATATTCATGCCGCCTCTAGTAGTATTTTAATTTACGCATGCATAAGTCATGCCAAAAAAAAAGAAGATATATAGGAGATATATACTTATATATAGAATGCAAGCTTCATAAAATGTGAGAAAATTATGGCCCAAGTTGAGAGTATAAAAAATTAATTCTGTTTTTCTGTTAGCTATTTTAATTTGGAATTGATATTCAGTTTGATCAAATTTATTGACATGACATAAACACACAATTATAACAGCTTAAGTAAACAATAATAATAATCTGTTGGCTAATTAGTTTATATTGCCATTGATTTTGATGGATTATGCAGAGGTTAAGCTAAGTGTCGTTAAATTAGAAAGTGGATTAAACGTTTCAATTACTTTTACATAAAGCTATATATATATATACTATATTTCAAATGTATTTCATTCTTAATTTCTACAATATAATGTAAAGACGCTGCGTTCATATGGGCGTTAGGTTCATATAGGACAGAAGATCGATCTGCTTTATAGAGTCAACCAGTCCTGCAGAATTTTACATATATACATTATAAGCAAACCTTTTTAGCTGAATTCTCAAGCAGAATAGGTTTAGTTGGCTATAGAACATACTCTTTACTGCAAACTTAAACATATTTCAGTTGTTTATTTTTAATAAATAAAGTAAATATATATACAAATAATAGCTATAAAGTGCAACTAAATAAAACTGTTGAAAATTCCACAATATAAGTAACATCTTCAAAATAATAAAATCTCCCTTCAGATTCTAATCCATCGTTCCTCTAGAATCATAAATGAGTTTGACAGTCATAGAATGAGTGAAGGCAAAAGATTGCAATATAACTTTTGGCAAACATCGACAGGACTTACAGCTCTCTTACACACACACACACACACTCACACACACACATATGTGTAGCATACATTTATGCATGACTTCGTGGAAAACATTGAAATGCTCTTTTTAAGAAATGCGAATCAATGAAGCTATGCGCATTGCATAGCTGGCGTCGCCCAGGCGACGAACGTGTCAATATCCCTTTGATCTGGGTTAGACAGGCATGTCTAATCGGAGCTGCAGCAGCTACTGTTGTTGCTACTGTTGCTGCTACTATTGCTGTTGTTGTTGCTGTTGCTGCTGTTGCTGAAACTCCTGCTGCTCACACAATTGTATTGACGTGATGAAATGCAGCATTGGCAGATTTGCAGTCACAAAATGCGATTGCTTGTAAAGGGCATTCCACGAATCTCTATGCAGGTTGAGTCGCTGCTTGAATACGCAATTGGCCATGCAACGACAACAGCAACAACAACAGCAACAACAACAGCAGCAACTACAACAGCAGCAACAGCAGCAGCAACAATCAAAAGGGATAACAACAATCAAAAGGCACAACAACAATGGCAATAATTTGACACTTGAGCAAGAGTCCTGGCGACATTCAATGGCAATTGTAGGCCGGCATCAAAGGACAACCAGGGCAACCCCACTCACACACACACATACAGACACATAATTGCCCTGGCTATATCCTGTCAGCGCGCTTTGGCAATTGAAATGAAAATAGAAATTAAATAAAACAGTGACAAAGACCAGGCCCTGCCTGGGACGCCGCCACCTGGATTAGCCTATGCAGAACAAAGCCCAAGACGCCGCGCAGTCAAATATAATTATAGCCATAACAAAATGGAGACGTCGGCACAATGGACTCGCAGCTAAGCTGCCAACGCTGAGCAGCCGCAGACCAAGTGTCAGGCGGCAAGGACATGCCAAATCGGATAGCCCGAGCGCGGGCTATAAGCGAAATTATTATCATTAAAAAAGAACAGCAAAAAAAAGAATGGAGAAGAAAAAAGTTGACCAGAGTTCAAGGCTGGCTGGACTCTTTGCTCCTTGCTGGTCGTTAAGGTGCCTCATCGCTCGCTTGTTTAATTAAGCCAGTCAGTTGCCTGGACTGCTCGGGCTCCTACTCTGACTGCTACTCTGACTCTGCTGCTGTCCGTGGGGCAGCTCAAGGCTCAAGGGGGTGGCAAAAAGGGTGGGCGTGTGCGAGCGAGAGCGCTTGTTTGATTGCCACTCAACTGGGGATTTAAAATATGCGACAGGCGTAGAAAAAGCAATCGACGCTGCGGCAGGGGGGCGTGGCCAGGGATGCGCACTGAAAGCGAGGGATAAACTGACAGCCCGGACACTTAAACCAGCTACACGTGCTCCACCTGTCATTTCTGCTGTTGTTGTTGATGTTGCTGTTGCTGATGTTGGCTGTTGCTTTGAAAGCGAAATCAAAGTTTGCCTCGCACCTTCGCATATAGCAAGCTGCTCAAATATGTCAACAATGAGCGACATAGCTGGCAACTAGCAACTAGCAGGCAAAAAAGAAAAATGTTCGCCAGACTGTGGCAATTTATGGCCCCAGTTGACATTCTGCAGCAATAACCCGCAGCAACTTGTGCAACAGCAACAGCAGCAGCAGCAGCAGCAACAGCAGAAGCAACCGTAAGAAAGCGCTGGCAACAACATGTTTCATATTTTGCCAAGATGCGGCTGCTTTTTGCTTTTTGCTCTTTGCTTTGCCGCCAAACTTATCTAGCTGCTGCAATAAAAGTAAGAAAATAATACGCAAGACAGCATTTTAGAGATGCGTTTGACTGACTTAATAATGCTCGCTTATAGCTGCCTGACGATTTCAAAGGGGCTACCAAAAACGTTTCCTCTAATAGTGCGTCCTATCGATAATTTATGGACTTATCGATTTTTATAGAATATTTGTAACAATTTTTTTTTTTTTTTAGCTTATGAAATCTTGTTTAATTATTAAACGAAATTCAGTTTTATAAATACATATATTATATTTTATATAAATACTTACGTATACATATGACTTATCGATTTTTTTACGTATTGATTTAAATTTAACAATTTAAAATCAATATTTTAAATTTTGATATTATATTTTTTCAATAGTTTTTATTCTGTTTTATAAATACATATTCGATATAAATACATGTATATAGCTATATTTAAATTTTTTTTTTCAATAGTTTTTATAATACAGATTATCGATAGCTTAAAATATCGTATATCAACTTATCGATTTTTGTTTAAACTTTCTGACTAGCTTGATCCGCATCCTATAAATATTTGATATATAAATATAAATATATATAGGCTTATCGACTATTTGCAATTTTTTCGATATCGATTTATGGATATTTGTGATTTATTTTGCAAATCGATTTGAGTTATCGATTTAAAAGGGAATTTTTTAATTAAATCTGACTTATTAACTATACAGATATATCGATTAGGTATATATACTAATTTTATATTAAATAACAATTCTGTAATTTAAATAAATAAATTTTCTATATGAACATAATATAATTTATTTAGCCATAAGCTTTTTGATTATATATAAACAAATTATAACTAAATTATTTTACTATGTTATTTTCGAATTATAAATAAACTTTATCCAAATTATGTTACTACTATTAATATTTCTTAATTTAAATATCTATCATTAAAGGATCATTTGCCAAAACTAATATACCCATCTCAATCAATTGAACGTATACTTTCGAAAAAAAAAACTGAAAATGGGAATTTGTTGTAGTGTCAGCCAAAAACTAACGGTAGTTGTCTTATTGTTTAGTTTCCCACGGCAAAACACGTGTTAGCCTCCATCTGTGGCTCGCAGTCTCCCTCGCAATTTGCTTCTACTTGCTAGATATGCAAGCAACTGTTGCAACCTTGCACTTTCGCTGCTCGCTTTTGCCAGTTGTTGTTGGACACGGCGCCACGCCCACCATGGCCACCCAGCCACCCGAGCAGAGCAGCAACCTTGAGTGAAAAATATTGTATGCGACCAAAGTTAATGTGTGTTTACGTTTACATTTGGCTTTGCGCGCTGTAAACATGTAATTTTCAACAGCTGCACAAAGGGCAATGAGAGAGGGAGATGGAGAGAGGGTGGAAGAGTGAGGGATGTAGATTGGTATGAGTGGGCAGAGGATCTGCTTCATGCATGGACATTTGGCAGAGAGTATGTCGCTTGTGGTGCTGCTCCTCCTGCTGCTGCTGCTGCTGCTGCTGCTGCTGGCGTGCGTTGCGCCACATATCCACACACACACACACACACACCCACACACTCTCACACGCACACTCCGCTCTGTTTGCGTGTGTGTGTGTGTTGAGTGTTAATAAAGCCACTTCGGCTGGCTGCGTATGTGGCAGACGTTGGCGCCGCATAGCTGAAGAAGCTCACCTACACAGACGCCGTTGGACATTTGTTTGCCTGACGCTTAGCAGCAGCGCTTCGGTTATTGTGGCCTGTTGTGGCAGCAGCATAATCTGCTGCACCGGTGTCCAGGTGGGCGTGTGATTAATTGCAAGCATTTAACTGGAAGGAAACTCTGGCCAGCTAAGCCCCTACAAAGCTGACAGAAAAAGTGCGACAAATTTTTAAAATTAGAAAAAATGCTGAGGGAGAGTCGAAAGAGTTGAGTTTTTATATGGCGAAGAATCAATTGGAATGGATTATATGGGTTATGAATTCATTGGAATATGTCAATCAGAAATTTAGTCAGAATAAAGTAGCATAAGACAAGTTGGAGTGTCGAATGAAGGTAATTTGAAACAATTCAAAAAACTGTATATATTTTATTTTTTATTTTTTTATTTAAGCAACCCACTTAGTTTGTCCTACAGTCTGCTCTACATGGATGTATGTAATTTAGTCAATCTAGACAAATTTGCAGAGCTGTCAATCACTCGATCATCTGCAGCACAGTTTGAAATTAACCAATGTTGGTTTAGTGCAGATTCTGCATTGGTTAATTTCTAACTATGCTGAAGCTAAAAGGTACATGATCAAGCTGATGCATTGAGAGAACGAATAAGTATTTAAAGAAGGATGAGAGGATGACCGAAATCTCTTTAAAAATATGAATCTCTTATAAAACTAATCTAGTGAGCTGATTGCCGCTTTCCAAGTACAATGCTCGCCTCAACATTGGGGATTCTAGTATTCATTCAAGTATTATAATAAAAAAAAAGCATTTTTATAGTTAAAGTGCTGGAGAGTTGCTATTGGAAATTTATATATACTCGCGTTGACATTGAGCAGCAAAATTGCATTGAAATGGGCATCAAGTTGAATATATGTAAAAAACAAAAGTTCTCTTTTGACATGCATTCATAGAACCTCCAGATACCTCTACAAAAAATATCTTCTCAAAAGAAATATGATTGCTAGAATAGAAAAAAATATCGCAAAGAAAATCTAATAATGAGCACTCATCCTTTTCCAGTACAGGCAGTCCACAAGTCAATGTATATTTTCTCTTGGTCATGTATGTATATAAAAATATATATATTATACACATACATATATTTATACAAACATATTAAATCCTTAATTTAACAAGCATTCCATTATCCACGATATCATCCACATAATGTAATTCAAAGCAATTGGATACAAGCCATAAATTTGGAACACCTTACAATTGCTTTCCGCTCAAGTTTCAATTTCGCGGAATCGTTTACGTTGCACCGCTGGCTAGCTGGCCGCCACCGAGTGGGTGGGTTGGGGTGGTGTGGTACATATAACTGGTAGTTAGTCTCTGACTGGTGGCTGGCCATGTGCATGGGCTGGTTGTCTAATGGGCTCGCTTATTGCCTGTACCAGAACATTGAAATGCAAAAATAAATGCGCAGCGATAAAATGCAAAAACAATAAGAAACGGCAAGACAAACAGACACTCCGACAGTCTGGCGGCGAGCAAGGACATGGCGGAAGGAGCAAGGAGCAGAGACCAAGGAGCAGGCGGCAAAGGAGCAACAGCAGCGACAACTTCATTACGCGTGATTTAAGGACAATTGTAGCCGACACCTAACAGAGCCAACTTTTTGGCCAGAATTGCGCGCTGAGTTGAGCAGTTGTAGGTGTTAGGGGAGCGGAAGAGGGGGAGGGGGAGGGGGAGCGGGTGCCCTCGCCGGAAGTTTGTCGCTGACAAAATGTGCGTCACAAGCCGCTTGACACGCCCACACACCAACACACACGCCCACCTCGTCCGTTTGCCGCCTTCGGTGCGTTTTATTTATTTAAACGCATTTGTGTAAATTATCATTTTAAATTGCTGCCAGAGAGCAGCCGTAGCAGAGGCAGAGGCTGAGGCAGAGGCTGAAGCTGAGGCAAAGGCTGAGGCAGAGGCTGAGGCAGAGGCAGAGGCAGAGGCTGAGGCAGAGGCTGAGGCTGAGGCTGGCATTCAAAGTAATATATAAATAAATGAACGTTGCTTATACGCAACAGAGTAGAGCCTGTCTGACATCCTGGCAAAACTGCTCAACTGCTCAACGGCTGCTGCTTTGGCTGCCCCCCAGCTTCATTTGACTTACTTTACAATGACATTTGCAATGTAATTTAATGAGTCACAATCTTGTTCTCCAAACTGCCTGACACTTCCTACAGGACTTGGTGACGAGCGAACCACCACGCCCCCTTGGCCACCCACCTGCCACAGATTGATGTTTGGGTTTGGCAAACTTTAAATGGAATTAACAGGAGAGAAAAAAAGGTTACAAATAACTCGGTCATAATGATAATGCGAGAGCCTCCAGGGCTTTGGCCAACTGCTCTCCCTCTCTCCCTCTCTGTCTCTCCTTCTTCTCACTTTTGTGCTGACCATGTCTTTATTATGAGTTTTTTTCTCAAGTTAATTTGTGGGCGCACGCCGCTCGGGCCACTCGAACCACTCGAACCACTGGGGAGCCGCTTGGGTGCCACATGTGCTGCTGCTGCTGCGGCGCTGCGTTGCAAATTTTTGCGCACGAACGCTGACCACAAAGTGGGCCAAAGCCATAGCCAAAGTGGTGCCGAGGCGGTGCCAAGTGCAGGGCAGCTAACACGGCCTGGTCCTGAATGCCAAGTAAGACGGCTAAAAGAGTCGTCGGCAAGTAAATCACTTGAGCAGCACCAACAGCAGCAGCAGCGGCAGTCGCAGCGCTGCCATTTTGATTTAGCCAAAGACTCAAAAGGTAACTAACAAAGGCAGCATCCGCCCCACAGCCCCAGAGCCCCCAGCAGCGCCAGCTCCCCCCTCCTCACTCAGCTCGCTCAAGGACATGGCCCAGAACACGGGCAAGTGAAATATTTTTTGCTTGGACCGCACAATTTTTCTTACTTTTGCTCGGACCGAAAGCGTTTTGAAAAATTGGCTGCTACTTTTCGGGTTGCCGTCATGTCACGTCACGTCGGGGCGTCAAGGTGAGCTCTTAGCCAAAACTTTTTCTTTTCTCTGTCCGAGTGAGGAAGAGGAAGAGGGAGGGGAGAGGAGCAGACCATAATGATGATGTCACCACAGAGCTGAGTTACAGCGCGTAATGATGACGAACTGGGCTGCTGGTCGGAGAAATTGTAATGGCATGGATTTATTTAAGTATCTGACGTTCGGCGATTGACAAACGCAGCTGCACAGAGTCGATGGCGATGAAGCTGTTAGCCAGCCAATGCCAAGCATTTGCAATCTTTGTGCTAAGCGCGGCCGAAACTTTGGCGCTGGCTTAATGAGCTTTTAATAAAAGTCAAGCTGCAACTTGTGCCATGTCCTGATCACACGCGCACGCATTGAATGTGGGCTGCGTGGGAGCAGGAGTGGAGTGGTGTGGAGTGGAGTGGAGTGGGCGTGGCCTGGGCTGCTGTGCATTTGAGCGCAAAACTTATTTCTGTCACGGAAATTAAATTTGCTCGCTCCGGGCCCAAGTGAAGGCCTTCATGAACGCTCTTTGCCTAAATCATGCCCGACAGCCAACCAAAAGAAAAAAAAAAAAAGAAAAAAGTAGAAGCTGAAGCATAAGAAAAGACGGCCATGGCCAAAAACAACGCCCGTAAAACTTCGCACAACTTCACAATGCTTTCGCCTCGTTGTTGGCCTCCGCTGCTAAGGCGACAATTATACGCTTTTAATCTCTTTTGAACGTCGCAAACGTGCTCAAAATTCTCAAAATCTTTGCGCCCGCCCAAGTGCGAACTTTGCTGCTGATAGCTGGGCTTCCATTTGCCGGAAAGGGGGGGGCGTGGCGGGCGGTGGGCTGGTGGTGTTAGGAAACACGCCTACAAATCTATCGGAAAATCTGTTAAAAACAAGTTGACAAACGTAAACGTTTACCCAACTGCCTATTGCCAATAAATAATGAACGAGTTGGAAATTTTTCCAATATCCTAAAGCTGAGTTTTATGCTAAAATTATGCATTACGGGCTGTATTTTGAATAGGTATTGGAAGTAGTCGACTGGGAGATACCCTAAGTTGAAGGAGTTAAGGAAAAAAAGAGAAATTAGAATATGGAAGAGGCAGTAGAGTGGGAATAGAGAATTGAGTATTAGTTGCATGTTGAGTAAGTAACATATAGGATATCTTTATGTCGACTTTGTTTGATTTTATATGTAATGTTTACTTGGTGTACTATAAGTATTATAAATAAGAGAACAAGTCAGGCAAACGCCAATGGTGATTAGATTTATTTGAATGTGGAAAAGGAAATGGAATTGAAAATGCATTGGTTATTAGAACAGTTTTGTATAGCATATATGATATATTTTAGTCGATTATGCTTTCCTTGAATATTCAATTATATCGCCTTCTTTGTTTATTTAAAACATTACATATGCGAGAAAAAGTTAGATTAATGCAAATTATAATTACATTAATTTTGAATTTGAAAAAGGGAATTGATTTGAGATTCCATGAGTAAACTGTTTTCTATGGAATATAGGATATATTCTAGTCAATCATGCTTGTCTTGAGCATTCTCTTATGCATATTCTTTTATATGAGTCTCTATCTTAGCTAATTAAAAATGCTTTAAAGAAGATAACAAGTCCTTTTAGAGGTGAAATTCTTATATTGCTCTGGAAAATTCTGATTAATACTCAAGTTTTCACTTATATATCACACTTCGACGCGGATTCATATAAAGTCGTTACATTATCTTTACACACTGATAGTGCAAGCCTTTTCATTCAAATGTTTATCGACAATATAACCCACTTATCAAACGCTATCAACTTCCCAGCGCCATATGCCGGGCAAACTCGTCGAGCACGTCTCCTATTGCTGCCATCTATACATAGAAATGAAATGTATCTGAGTCGGAACTAAAGCTTACAACTCAATTCGCGTTAATTTAGCCAAATCTGGCAGCAATTTTTAATGCTAGACCCAGGCTGCAGCTGCTGTTGCTATTGCTGCTGCTGCTGCGGTTGTTGGCTGTAAAAGAGAGAGAGAGAGGGAGAGAGCGATGGGGAGAGAGAGACAAAGCCCAGGCTCAACAATTGTGTTGAGAGCCGCGGCAATGCGATGCAGCCAACAAACAAACCGCGTAACAAGGCCGCAACAAAACAGGCGAGCGCACAACAATGCCAACTGATGGGACTTAGGGCGGGGGGGCGGACTCAGTGCAAGTGGCCAAAGCGAAAATCAGGCAACAAAAATCCACCACAACAATCAGGCAGCAAAGCGCGCAGGCGGCGGCAACTGTAATGACAATCGACAACAATTACAATCAAAAAAGCTCAGCAACATGCAAAATGAAGGCATCGACCCAGGACATGGCCAGGACCAGAACGTCCAACCAGTCAACCACTCGGCCCAGGACCATAATTACCTTTCGGGCAGGGTGCAGGGCGTCGACCGGGCTGGACAAGAGAGGGGAAAGAAGCGACAGCAAGGGCAACAGCAACAGCAACGGCAGCAACGACAGCGGCTGCCACAACATTGTAATTTTGATGTGTTGGCCACAGAGGTGATGCGGGGAGGGGAAGAGAAGGGTGAAGGGCAGCGTGGCAACAATGGAGCAAACTCCAACCCGCCGGCTGCAGTGCTGGTGCTGTGCGAGGTCAATAGCTAAAATATTCGCTACATGACAGGTCAGGAAAGTTGATTGCCTCATTTATTTTTCAATTACAACATTTATCCCGTCAGCAGCAATAGCAGCAGCAGCAACAGCAACAGCAACAGCAACAGCAAGAGCAACAGCAACAGCAACAGCTACAGCATCAACAACAGCAACAACAATGGCTCTACATCAATTTGGTGCACATAAAAAGCAATGCGAGACTAATTAAAAAATTCAATGAATAAATGAGAAATCACAAAACTCATTAGTCGAATGCCAAATGACAAGACGCCAATAAAAAAACACCAACAACAACAATGATAATGATAATGGCAATCATAATGAGCAACGAAATCAAATGACCCGCAATGAGAATAACAAAGATAATGATACCACTTTCAACAACAACAATAAAATACCTCCAGCAAGAGCACAAAAGGCCACTTAATTGTTAGGTAGAGAGTAAAAAATATTAAATTAGTCAACTGACAATGAATTTGCCAGCAAAGCGAAAGGCATTCACCAAAGAAATTTCCCAACTTCAAAATTCATTGAAAGCCAGTCATATTTAAATATATTTCATATATATAAATATTTTGGTCGGAAATTACGTTTAATCAGTTAACTCGATTAGAGTTGTGTAATTTTCTAATGTGTTGCATCCAGTTAAAATATTTAATTAATTTTTATGCCAACTAATTGATATCATTTAGAGCTTAACACGCATATTTATGAGCTAATGCATTGACATTGCCATTGCCATTGCCATTGCCATTGCATTGCATACAAATGACCAAGAAATTGAATTTTTGATTTAAATAGGTGAAATTTGAATGCCCTATTGAGCATTTAAATATAAATAATATTATATATACATATAAGGTTCATGTTAAAATGAATGAAACAAAATTAGGTTTAATAAAAATTAATTAAAGAAAAATTGGCTGTGGTTTGAAAAATTGTCATTGCCTTGCTTAACAGATTTAAAATAAATATATTTATTACTTAGATATTGAGCATTTAAATGTAAATAATATTATATATACATATAGGGTTCATATTAAAATTAATGAAAAAAAAAATGTAATTTAAGAAAATTAAATAAAGAAAAATTGGCTGTGGCTTGAAAAATTGTCATTGCCTTGCATATGCAAATTTAAAATATATATTCATTACTTAGATAGTATATATGTATATATAAACACTCTTTGTATATATTTATGTATGACTTGAACTAACAAACACAGAAATCTGAAGGCGCTAAAGGCAGCCATTATTGAGAGTTAAAATGCCGGAAATCTTGCGATTTGATTCTTCATCATCTCTAGGCAATATTTATGGCATATGGTAGTCATATTAAGTCTGTTAAAAAATTCTTCATTTCTGATTATTTTCATTCATTTTGTATATGAATTGATTTTTCTTATCGAATTTACGTTTCGATTGCCGAACTCTGTGCATATATGAATATTCATATATATGTAGCAAATAATTGTATATGTAATTTGGTGTACTTATAAAAATATATATGTATGTATGTATCTTTCTTTTATATTAACAATTTAAATGTATAATATTCAAATAAAAAACAAGTAACAATGCTTTAGTCGAGACTGCTCGACTAGAAGATACTCTGAGCCCTTCAAAGAGCTGATATTCAACATCACTTTTTTTTACATTTTACGCTTTTTTTATGCATACATAACAAACACACATACGAACGCACGTTTAAGAACACGCTCTGCTAACTGCCTTCAGCTCTTATAGATTCTAATATCGACGCTTTTATACGGATAGAGTGCCGAAGGGTTGGACGGACAGGACTAAATCAACTCCGCTCATCAACCAGATCAAGAATATATATACTTTATGGGATCTGCCACGCCTCCTTCTGCTTGTTGCATACATTTTAACAAAACCTTTATACCCCGTCTCTCATTTTCAATGTGTTCAGGGTATAATTAAGTATACAACCGATTGTGCTTACTTCAACTATACAAAAAAAAAAAAAAAAAAAAAAAAAAAAAAAAAGCTGTATTTATCGAAAAGATTTTAAAAAAGTGTTATGCGCAATGTAATGACTGCTCTCAACTACTCTTCAAAAAATGATGTATATGAATTAATTAATCCTAACACATTTCCATTAACATTGAATACAGAATCTATGTCTACTTTATAATTAATCAAAGCTTTAATATATAAAGTTTACCAGAAGTACTCATTGGCACACAGCAAATACATTCAGCTGACTGTCAATCATTAATATATTCAGTCAACGCCTTTGACACACTTCGTTTGAAAATCATAATGGCCTCACTTCAAAAGGGCATAGCACAAAGCATGTTAACTGCATTTCAATAAAATGTTTTTCTTGCCATGACATCTACAACAAAAAATTGATGTGGCTGCGGCGTTCCATGAATATGCATAAAAATACATGAATTTTATTTTATTTCATTTTGACAATGATTAAAATATAATTAGTTTGCAGACAATTTAATTGATAACAATTATATTTTTATATAATTAACTATGGCATTTATTGAGATGATTTTTTCAATCGAAAGAAGAAGAAGGCTGAAAAAAAATCAATTGTGTTGCATTTTGCATTGCATTGCCGCGAACTTCCATCAATAATGTAAAATACCCTAAGCCATTGAAGAGAGAGGGGTATGATTGGCTCAAAGAAGATTACCGAAAGAAACTATATAACTGATGATAATTATTATTTCTTAAACTAAATATTATAGTCAAAAATCAAAATCTGATATCAATATTCGTTAGTTAATCATAGACGGCTACAGGGTGTCCTTAGTTCGTTCAGCAACTACATCCTTTTTGCAGCTCTGCTACGGAACATTGAAAGAATTTTAAATGTGAATAAATATTTCGCATGACGGAAAATGAGATAATATAATAATATTAATTGCTGCCCGTTGTTAAATAGCAAAGACAATGGCCGGAAGCAATTATTTGAGTAATTGAACAAGTAAGCCGTAGAAATAAATTAATTAATCGAATTTGTGCACGGATATTAAATAGGTGCAAGATAAGGAAGCCAGCGAGCAAAAAAGAGGGCAAAAATGCTTCAGCTCGATTCGCATAGTTCCATTATTAAAACGCTGTAAATATTCAGTGCAATTAATCAATCTTAATATGGCAAAGAGTTTAGCTCGACTGATAAACTGATTGACTGCGCGATTGACTGATTGATTATCTATGCATAGGTAAAGGTTAGGAAAGCTAAAACTTTTCTAGCTCTTAATGGGTTGAAGAGAGTGAGCAGAGATGTGCATTTCCAAACAGTTTAAGCAGTGGCAAATGGCGATTAGAGGTTGGTATGAAAGGTATGCAAATGGAATGTGCTAAACGATGGAAATGGGGCTGCTACAGAAATTAACTTGGAAATACAGTACAGGCTGCGCAGGCTGGAAAATCTATTTAGAGAAAATAAAGAAAATATCATTCATTATCTTCTTTTCTAAAGACTTTAAAAATATATAAAAAGAAGGAAGAAATTTATTTTCTTAATAATAGATATTAAATGCCGAAAATTAACATTTTAATTTACGTAAATTAAAATATATATATATGTATAAATTTTTTCTATATACTTTAAAAATATTCAAAGAAAATCCAAGTTTCAGTTTCATAAAATATAATACATAAAAATATAAATAAAATGCCAGCAACTCGAATTTTAATTAACTCAAATTAAAATATATATATATAATTTTAATATACTTTAAATATATTCTTTAAATATTTATAAAATTCAAATTTTTATGAACCCAATAAAAACAAAAATGAAGAAAATACTTTCAATACACTTTTCATATATATGTACAAATTCTTTATATTTATATTTAAATAAAAGCCAGCTGCTTCACATTCTTAAAATACATAAAAATACAAATACAGTGTCGAAAATTCCAAATTTAATTGACTCAAACAAAAAAGAAGAAATTTTTGCATATTTAAGCCTTTTGTTAATTGAGTTTATTTTAGCTCAAATGTCTGAGCCATGTGCAAAAATTCCACGAATCGTTAGGCAAAATCTTGACACATATCAGAGGCACATCAATTTGTTTTCGATATATAGAAAACCTGTGCTGCTGCAGCTGACAGCTAACCTGGTGGCCAACGGGGCGGACGGGTTAAAACAATTAGGTTTCTGTCTCGACAACTTACTTCTGGACAGTTTGCGGTGCGTAGGGCTAAGGAGAAGGAGGATGAGGAGCAGGAGGAGGAGATGCTGCCCATATAACCCAGCATATCTATGCCTAAATGCTAATATCAATGTCTGACAGTTGGCTTTCAGTTCGAGTTGCGCTATCGGTCCGCTGTCGCTGTTGCCGCTGCCACTGCCACAGTCGCTGCTTATCCGGGACCGGCTTAACTGTCATGCAACTAGAATCGGAAGGGGGCCCAGTCCAGAGTCTTTCTATGAGCTGGCTGTTAAATGGTGAGCGAGAGCTCTGTCGCGATAGAAGTAAATGGGAATGCGAACGGCGAATGGCGAATAGCGAATAGCGAATAGCGAATGCGGATGCGGATGCCATCGTCCGATAGGACTCAGGCCATATTAGTGTGGCGTCTTTCTCTTTCACTGCTGGCTGGTTGACAGCCAAGCCAGCCAAGCACCGAAAAAAAAGCGAAGTGAAAAATAAATAAAATAGAATGCTAAAAATTCAATTTGCAAAACGTTATCCGTGGGATTTACATAAAGCAGTCATTTTGAAGTTATACGCAGCCCGAATTGGGACATACTTCTTATGCGTGAGCGTGTGTGCGTGTATGTGTGTGTGTGTGTGCGTGTGTGCGTGTGTGTGTGCATGGGCGGCAACTAAAAGAGCGCAGTGTTACCCTCGTTGAGGCAAAAAGCTAAACCCACTGCCATGTCAATAACTTTGCTTGTATTAGTCATTTGAGCAAGGCAGCAATCTGTCTCTCTCTCTCCTAGTCTCTCGCTCTCTCTCTCTCTCTCTTACGCTCTCTATCGCTCTCTGCGTAATTCGAAATTTTTTACTGCGAATAGACGATTGAGTTTGGGTTGCAAATGGAAAGCCATCAAATTTATTGAAATCACTTGCTGCTTTTGCTACTGCTGCTGATGCTGCTGCTAGCTTGACGCGTCGTCCTTCATCCTTTGCTCTCACTCGCGCGCTGCTGCACTTTAAGAGCCAGCGCCTTGTGTTGATGTCCTTGCCGCATCCTTTGCTTTTTGTAAACATCAAATCACAGACAGTAAAACCCCAAATACACACTCACACACTCACACACTCACACACACACACGCCAGCACGCACGCAGACATACACGCATAAACATAAACGTAAACATAAACAGGCGCTGCGCCTGGCTCTTGGCAAATGTCCTTTTTGGTCATGCGGGCGTTCGCCCATTCTTCCCACTCATCTCGTTGCTCAATTTTAGTGGATGTGCTGTAAATTCAGTTCAATTTTCTAAAAAGTTTTGCCTCGAATCGACTTGGCTTGCCTCGGCCTTCTTGCGCTGCCTCATTTTTCAGCAAAACGAAAAGAAGCGATACACAAAATATCATAAGTAAGAAATCCTAAATAATTTGTGATGTAGTTTATAAGAGAGAAGGCTGGAGAATTTTGCCCGTTATATATATATATATATATATATATATATATATATATATATATATATATATATATATATATATATATATATATATATATATATATATATATATATATATATATATATATTATTTGTATATACATATATAATTTGTTAAATAATTAGCTCAATTAAAAAGTTAATTAGGGCCAATATTTTTTGCATAAGCTTCTGAGTTTTTTGCGTTGTACCGAAACTAAGTTATATATTATATTATACTCATATAAACATAAATATGTACATATATATATTTTATTAATACTATTTTCATTAAGTAGTAAATTTTGTTAATTTTTCGTTATCAGGCACTGAAGTACACTTGCTTTAAATTTTTCGAGCAAAAAACTACTATACTAATAAATACAAATTTTGTTGTTTTTTTGTGATCTACATAAACTTAATATTTTTTTCAATAAAATAAATTTTTTTATGTTCGCTTTTTTTTATAAGACTTTAACCTTAAACTTTAAAAATTGTCATCTAAAAAATTCATAAAAAAATTATATTTTGCTTATTATTAAATTAATTTACCCAAAATTTAGTACTCAGACGCATTATTATTTTCATGAACATAACTTTATATGCATACAAATATGTATTATATATATATATATATATATATATATATATATATATATATATATATATATATATATATATATATATATATATATATATATATATATATATATATATATATATATTATACTCACATATATCTCAAAAGCATTTAACCTTTTCAAAGTTCTGAATTGTGTTTTCTCTTATGCTACTAAAGACAATCTTGAAGCCCTCTTGACAAGGGTCGCACGTGTTCAAGTTTTTTATTTATTAAATAATGCAAAATAATCGCTTAAATTGTCTTAAATTATTGTATAAATTCAACAATTTTGTGGTCTTTCAATTTAAGTTACATTTTTGGCCTATATTTCCCAAACAGTTGCTGAGATTCTCAGAAAAACTGTTAATAGAATTTTAATCCATTTCTCTCAAAACTTTTTGCAAATAAGCTAAGTAGAAAAGGAATATGTTAATCGGTGAGTCTGTAAGTAGTTAGTTGTTCAGTCAATCAAGATATCAATCAGTAAGTCAATCAATTAGCCAGATATTGAGTTATTATAGAAGTCAATTTAGTCAATCAATCAGATACTATGTCAATTAGTTAGACAGTCTTTGAGCCAGCAGTAATGCCAGTTAATGAATCACACAGACTTTCAGTAAGTCAGACTGAGTTCTTTTGATATAAGTTTGTATTAAATTATTTGATCAATTTTAAATCATAATAATATTAAATTAAATTAATTAATATTACTCATATATAAATTTAAATATCTGATATACTAATATCATTTTTTTAGTATATATAATAAACTTTAGCATTTGATCTAAGCTTTCCCAACTTCAAATTCTAGCCAAAAACTACGCAACAACAGTATCTGCAATTGTCACACTCCATTTCAACCCTTTACAACATTTCTCAAATATTATTTCTAATGTTGTTTTTAGAGATTACCAAATTTTCAAAAAAAAAAATATATATATATACAAAATATTTCACCATAAATTCTCAAGCTGCGAAGATGTACAAATACCTGTGTGTCACCTTCAATGTGAAGCTAAATATATATAAATATCAACGAATATTTATTTTGTCAGCTTTAGCCGCAGCAGCTGAGTAAATCTCAGACTATTGTGCTGGTCGCTGTCGTCTTTGCCGCAATCTATCCATCTCTGTCTGCAGCTGTGCTCCTTACTATCTCTGTCTCAATCGTGACTGTCTCGTTACGTGTGTCCATTTGGCAAATGCCATCAGTTGAGGCGTCTCCGGCACTGAGCCACATGTAAAGCGAGTCGAGGAATCAATAAACTTTCCAGTGGTTAGTAAAAATCTTCATGGCAAATATTTTGCAATGTTTACAATGTTTGCAGGTGCCACGCCTCAGCTGGTCTATTCGTCTTTGCCGCTTAACTCACCTGTTCGACTTGTGGCGTTTGCTTTTATCATGCAATAAAAATTCAATCGCACACGCTGCCACACGCCCGGCCCCTCGTTGCGGCTGGGACACAATAGCAATGATAGTTATGTGGATACAACAAACTACAAGCAGCCGTAGGAGCCGTAACAAGGATAAACAGGCGTGGGTTGGCTGGTGCTGGGTCTGCCGGGTCTGCTGGGTCTGCTGGGCTGCTGTCCCAGCACAGTGCTTAAATATTCACATATCGCAAATTCAATTGAACACAACGCACAGGACACACACACACACACTTACACACAGGACATTGCAGTTAAGCCAAGGCAATGTGGCCAGCGTCGTCGACATCCTACGCAATGGCAAGTATAAAATGGTGTTGACAACAACAATGGGAATACACACACTCGCACACACACACGCACACGCACACACACACCCTCGAGGGGCAGGACGCTGGGATGGCCACAAAACGTTACTTTTTATATGTTAAAAAGGATTTGCGGTTAAGCCGAATGGACAATTGGAAGGACACTGTCTCGCACTGGTTGCATTCGACACAAGCAGCCCCTCTATATGTGTGTGTGTGTGTGTGCGTCCCGGCTGAGCCACAGGACTTACAGGCTAGCAGATAACATCTGTACATATCCATGGATTGCGCTAAGGATTGAGCCGGCTAGCCGTTCAACTTGTTTGTGCTACTAATAGGGATCAACATTGGGCTGCCTCTTGAGACAGAGCCAAGGACCCAACAGCAGCAGCAGGAGCAGCAGCCAGCATAAAATGACAGACGACTGGCAACTGGCAGACCAATCGCCCAGGTGTGTCCTTAGTTTCTTTTTTGTAAACAACAGGCTCGCCTTTTGGGGCCCGGCACTAATAAGCATCGATATTATATTGCAGATTGCGTATACGCCACGTAGTACAGCAATTATTGAGTGAGCGAGAAATAATCGCATCAAAGTTAAATTAAATTAAAAGTTGCGCAGCATTGCGTAAATCACTTCCCATTTACCGAATGGGCTCTTGGTGGGGCGGGTGGTGTGACGGTGGCTGTTGGCGGGCGGGTGGTTTATGCGTAAGCGGCACATGTTGAAATTCACTTAAGTATTTTTCGAGCTGTGAGCTGCGTAAGAGGCAGAAATCAAAGGGAAGAAAACTTTTCGTAAATGTTGAGGCAGCTAAAAAATTTGCAACGAACGTGTTGGTAAGACTGGGAATCGAGAGAGGGGGAGGGAGACGAAGAGGCTGAACCAGACAGAAAGAGAGAGTGTGAGAGAGCGAGTGTGAGTCACTAATACGAGGACCAAAGTGATTTTAACGCAATGCAAATGTACCTGGTGGAATGTGAACAGCGGGCGTTGAGTGGGTGGGTAAATTAATGGCTCTTAACTTCATGTTTACAAGACGAATGAGCGCAGGAAGCAGCAGCAGCAGCAGCTGGAGCAGACAGAGCAGGCGGAGCAGGAGCAGGCACAGAGTAGCGCCTGTCATAGTAGCTTGTGTACATGTGCAAGTGCAGGAACATGTGCACGACGCTCTCGCCTGCTGACTGATGAGCGTATGCAAATGTTAAGTTCAGTTTGACGTACTCTGATGACAGCCAAACGAAGGCTCTTTTGAGGATTTGGCATCGGCACGCCTCTAACACTCTCGCTCTCTCTCTCTCTCTGTCTCTCTCTCTCAGCACGGAATTGGCAGCTGAACCTGAAGCTGTTGCTGACGCTGTCTCTGTCTCTGATGAGCGACTGTGTGACGCAGAGCCGATTAAAAGTTACCGCGACATCGTTACATCACAACGCATCACATCGCATCAGCTCAGCCACAGAGCAGAGCAGACAAAGTTCCGGGAAAATACATTCAACTAAGCTTTTTGGTCGATTTAGGGGCGGCTGGCCATTAGGACAGGCGCTGCAAAAGGAACTAGTTCCATAAGGAAATGATGGCTCTGACTGATGCAATCATTATAATGATAATGATATAATTGCTTATATATGGAAATTTTATTTAATTTTTTGGTAGAGCCTTAAAGCTTAATTCCAATAATAAAATGGGTATGCTTATATATCATACTGTTATAGTTTATAGGAGTCTTGGGTTGAGAGCCACAACTATGGTCACATCTTTAAAGTTCCAGTTTAAAGTCGCTCACAATCTATCTTCTCTTCTCATCTCTTTCCATTTGTAAATGACATTTTTTAGCTATTCATCTCACAGTTCTGGGACTCACATCCTTAAACTCCGCTTTAAAATATTTGATTATTCATCTAGTTCTAAACTCTGCAGAGAAAAGTAACAACATTTTCTGGCTGACACTCTGAACTTTATATTCAAGCAAGTGCTTTCATCAGAAAAGTAAGTCGTTTTCGGAGTTCTGCCGAATAAGGCAACTGACTTTCACAATTCCTTGAGGACTTTCTATAGATATCCTTGGGGAAATCTGAGAGTTAAACGAAAAGTATGCCAAAGCATTTTGAATGGATTTATGCCTAAGCTAGTTCACTTGGCAAACAGTTGCCAGCCCTATTAAAAGTTGGCTTGTCATGACACATGTGCACACACACACACGCACACACACACATGTAAATATAAGTACTTCTTCTTGAATGGCCTCCTCACTTCGAACCTCTCAGGCCTCTCCAACTTGACAAGTGCCATTAGAATGGCTGTAATAATTATATCACTAATGTGCACTTACTATTGTTGACTTGTGCTCTATCAATGTGCTGCCACGCCCACAGGCTGTAACTTTTTGACGAGATTTAATAGCGACCGCACCCCCAATTGCACCCACAGCCCCCCATTCACTTGCCCCAACCACTTACTTACCCCTGCCCAGCCCAGCCCAGTCCCAGTCCCAGTGGCTGACTGGCCGGAAGGTAAATGCGTTATTTCAAATTTATCGACGCACTGGGAATGTTATTATGACTAAATCAATAACAAATATTGACAGTCAAAGTCGAGTGAAGTTGGGCGCAGGCTGGTCGGGGTGAGCTCTTTAAAGCGCCACCTAGAGGCAGAGAACGTGTGACATTTAAATATAGCACTCCGCCAGTTAGGCATGTGCCTCAAGTACGCAACGAATCAGACGCTAAAATCCCAATTCCATCCAATTTATTTATATATATATACTATATATATATAAATGTATATATATACCATTTGAGTGACTTCAATGAAGATGATGGGCGAACGGAGAGACAGAGTGAGGTGGACGGAGGGCGTGGCGCGACCATGACTGATGGCGACAGCGAAGGCATCGCTGCAGTTAGATAGACAAATACAATGGGATGGTAAATTGTTGGTGGGGGCTTGTACATAACAAGCTCAATCAAAGACAAAACGAAAAAAATAAAAAGAAAAAACATCAAATCAGCACACTCACACACACACACACACACCCGCACACACTCACGTACACGTAGAGAGTACGCCGGATAGTGGTGGGGTGTGCGAAGGACACGCGATTGGATCTGTATTGATATAAATTGCTGGAGCGACTAACGCGAATTACAGAGCGCGAGTGGCGAAGGCCAAGAATGCGGCAGGAGCCAATGGGCGTCGGAGGCGGGGGCGAAAGGACCAAAAGGACCTGCGACAGCAACGCGCCATTCAGAGACCGAATAGCGAAATGCGAACGAGACGTCAGCAATCATGGTGAACAAATGAAAATAAAGAAATAATAAAATCAAGCAGCATATTGATTGATTATGCAGCATAAATAATGAATTTATACCTACAAAGCATATATACAAATATATATATGTACACAAATGTATATACACATATATATATATAGAGCTTAGCAGCATCGACAGCTTAAGATTTGAACAATCGCTGCAAAATATGTTAGGCATTTGGCAAAGGATTAGCTTTTGGCTGCAGCTTAGCTACAGGTGCCTCGGCATCGGCATCGGCATTGGCATCGGCAGGACTTCAACCTGCTGCTCATTAGTTGCCTCTCGGCAGCCTCTAAATTGTAATTTATTTGACATTGCGCATACGCCACGTGAACGTAATGCAAGTAAACAATCTGATTTCCAGCTGCCTTAACGCAATGATTAATTGCTATATATATTGTTTGTATGTGTATGTGATAAAGAGGATGAATGTGTGCGTGTGTGTGTGTGTGGGTGTGTGGGTGTGTGTGTGTGTAATTGGGGGTACGCATGGCGTGGCATGTGGCATGGCGTCTCTTTTATTTATTTGCAACGCAATGAATTCGCATGCCTCGCAACAAAGGGCAGCTCCAGCTTCCTTTGTTTGATCTTTCAACAAGCTCTATTGACTTTGATATTCAGCATGCGACAGAAATTTATATTGATTCGTAATCCTGAGTAGCTTGAACATATAAGTGTTATATATAAATATTTAATATGCTTCGCTAGCAGAACAATTTGCTGCAATATATTAAACATATTACAATTTGTTGTTATGGATATATATTTTTTTTTATCAACATTTGTTATTTATGTTGGCTAAAAAGAATATTTTTATAGATAGTGGTCTTTATCATGCTTAACTGCTGTGTGAATTGTATTAAAGCGAAGTTTCTTAACACCATTTTTTTTTAAATAAATATAGGTTTTTGGTAAATAGTAATACTATTATAATTTATTAACCAATTCAAAATATATATGTTTTTATATTTTTAATAAAAAAAAAAAATAGTTGTAGAATTTTTTTTTTATTAATAATTTTGTTTTTTTTTTTTTTGTTAGTTTACATATTAATATTTCAATAAATAAAACTATATTTATTTAAATATTGTATAAAATTATAAAGACTATTTTATATTTTAATAAAAAGTTTCTTGTATATAACAATTTTTTTTATTAAAAATATTAACATAACAGTTTTGGTAAATAAAAAGTACACAAAATTATTGTTTTAAATATATATATATATATATATATATATATATATTTTTTTTTTTTTTTTTTTTTTTTTTTTTTTAATGTTTAAATTACTATTATTCTTGGAATATATATATCATGAATAAATTAGAAAATATTATATAAAATTTCATGAATGGTTTTATTTATTTTTTTTTTATAAATATGACGATTTTAATTTAAAATAAATATTCGTTAATCATAAAATGCTGAAAGTGTTCTTATTAGATTTTTAAGTTTCCTTGTGCTTGTCTTATTTCAATTTTTTTTTACATCACTTTTTTATGTGTATAAAACAATTTTTTCATATATTAAAATATACTTTGATAATTGTCTAATTACCATGTTTGATTCAAATGAAATGTGCCTAAGTGTATTTAATATTTGACTTGTCTGTAGCTAAGAGTTTTCCTTCCGTTTAGTTAAGTTTAAATTTATGTGCACCAGCTCAGCGATTTATATTTAATTAAATAAGCAGATATATGTGTGTGTGTGCAAGTGTGTGTGCTTAAATGTGTTGTCATCTAAATAGGATATGCGATAAGTTATGCTAAACTCGAAGAGACTGCAGACGTTCAAGTGCCTTGAGGCGTAATTTATGCATTATTTTCCACTTAAATACGCTGAGCAGAGACAACGTTTGTTGTTGTTGCTGTTGATTCCAGCTGCTGCTGCTGCTGGTGATGTTGTTGCTGTTACTACTGTGGCCTGCTTTATTGTTATTTGTCAGCCACAAAATTCGAGCAAAGCCAGAAAATTGCATTGCCATGCCCAAAAGATATGCAATGGTTGTTTCGTTAGAGGTTCGGTTTGCCAACTTGATTAAGTGCTGTCTAATCGAAAATGCATGAGTTATTTGCATAACTGATTAGGCCAGGCTACAAGCAAGCGCAAAGAGCCAACAGAAAAAAAAAAAAAACACACACACACACACATACACAATATATATGTATAAAAAGTTGCAATTGGGCAAATTAAATGAAAAGCACGTTAAACCAGGCACAGACACAAAGACAGACGATGCGAGTGCGTGTGGCAAAAATTGGCCAACGCTTCGCCTTCGACTAAGCTGATGAGAGAAGGCAACAAAAAAATGTTTATATATATATATGTATGTATGTATTTTTGTGGAATGTGGCAAAATTGCTGGGCAAATGTTGAGCTGTTTGGCATTGCGTTGCGTTTGGCTGAATCGTTTCCCCGTGGACTGCAGCTTGGCTTGGAAAATTAAATACCAATTTTTGGCCAGCTGCCGCGTCTGCTATGTTATTGTTGTTTGTTACACAGCTGGCGCTGTAGTTGCTGCTGCTGCTGCTGCCGGTGCTGCTGCTGCTGCTGCTGTTGCAACAATTCAAATAACATTTCAACTTTACACAGCAGCCGAGCTAGCGAGCAGACAATGTGGCAGCAGCAGCAGCAGGAACAGCAGGAGTAGCAGCAGCAGTGGCAGTAGAACGACGACGGTATTTATTTATTTGTATTTGAGCGCGCAGCTCAATTACGTTTAACGCTTTTGACGTTTTACAACATGGCCTGACCGGGACAAACACACACACACACACACACACATACACACAGACACATACAATACAGTTGGGGGCATGCCATCGTTGATTGCGGACAGCTGAAGAGCAACCCAAAAAAAAAGTATAAAAAAAAAAAAAAGAAAACTGGGCAACTGGGAAGCTGGGCAACTGGCGAGAGATACAGCCAAAAACGGTGGCCATGGCCAATGCCAGCGTGCCAAAGCAAAATGAAACGCTTGGCCAAGCGATGCGCAACGAAATTGTTGGAATTTCAACCTTGTTTCTGGGTGTATTTGGTTGCGCTTAATTGGTTCTGTCAGCGGCAGCAGCAGCAGCAACAGCAACAGCAACAGCAGCAGGAGTAGCATTGGCTACAGCAGCGGCAGCAGCAGCAGCAGCGGCGGCGGCTGCGGCAGATTAAAAAAGTTCTCCTAAAACAACATTAGCAGAGCAGAGCGGCGAACGAGCAGCGGAATTTAAAGTATGTGTCTGAACGCGCGTTGGCCAAACAATTTGCTTAGTTATTGATATGAGAGAGACGACGCTGCGAAAGGGGGTGCGGGGTGCGGGGAGTGGGGTGTGGGGCAGTTGGACATTGCTGCAAAATCCTTGCCATCCTGTGAGCCACTTCATTTCCGGGCTTCCGTTTGTAATAATGAGAGTTTGCAGTAATCTCGCGAAATGTACAATCAGTGGAGCAATACGGCTGGGGGGATGGGGGGGATCTGATTGGGGAGGGGGTTCAACTGTGTGTCGAGCGTCCAAATTGCCAGGCACGTGAACAATGTGCCATTTTCGATTTTGCTGGATTGGGTTTGCAAGTATTTGCCGTTCACTGTTTAGCTTTCCTTTTCAGCGAGAGTTCTTTGCCAGCCAATGTCCTGGCAAGTGCGCTCAAACGTGGCTAAAAGAGTCACGTACACGGTAAGGCTGTCCGAGCAGCCCAGCCAGCTCCAGCGAGCTCAGCTGCCACAAGCGTGTCCTGCGTCCTGCGTCCTGCGTCCTGTGTCCAATGTCCTGCTGCGTGCTCCATTCTACGCTTTACAGTTTTGCACTCAATTGCTTATGAAATTAATAGGATATGTCAGTGTTTAGTATTGACCGGAAGTAATACAATTGATAAGGATTATATATATCCATCTCGTTCTCTATCGCTCTCTCTATCTCCCTTTCTCTCTGTTCGTCTCACTCTGCGCGTGTGTGTGTGCGTTCGTGCAGTGCTTACTGAGCAAAGCAGCGACATTGATTGCCCAACTGGGCGTATGAGTGATATGGACAGCAGCTCAAGGCGTTGGATAATTGCAGAGTGGGCAATGAACACGCCACACGACGCACCACATAATACACACCCACGCACACACACACACGACATGCATTAGAATATATAATGCAACCACCAGCGGGCAGTATCCCCACACTCTCTCGCTCTCTCCCATACACGCCCACACGCTTTGGATATGGACTAATTATTCGCTAATTACGCACATGAATATTTATGCACTCACGCTGGCTTAAAAGTAGCATTATTAGGTAACCAGAACGGATATAGATATAGTTGGTATATGAAGTCTATAATCGTATTATTTAATCTAAATGATTCTGAGCTATAGGCAATATTATGTATGATAATATATAGAAGGGGATATATTATTTGTAGTTTGATGAAGATATTACAAGAATTTGAGGCATTTTTATGTTTTTTATTATATTTTATTTTATTTAATATCCAATATCTTGTATTTTGCGGCTTGCTCATTTTGGCTTATATATAAGAAGAAAGTTTCACCTACCCAATATGAAGTTAAATGCAAAAGTATATAAGTACGGTGTTTTGAAGAGAATTTGATTTTAAATTCATTATGTCTACCTTCAGTTAGATAACACGATCGGCCAGTTACAATGATGCTCCCATGCTGATCTTGATAAGCCCGATAGCATGATACCTATTATATATCATATTATAAATGATAATAATCAATACAGCGTAAGCTTTAGTCAGTATTTTAATTGTAACAAGTATTTTATAAGCAATCAATATAAACAGCTGAATTTGGAATGGAAGTTAAGAATGACTTCAGACTCTCTCTATGATTGCTCTCTTTATGCTCACTCGCCGTGTACGATTGCAATGCTCACTATGCGTAGTTGTTAAATAAAATCTGTTTAAAACACAAATTGCTTTTTTTCTAGATTCTTTAAGGTGAAGAGGATCCTTTTTCATATAACAAATATATTAAATATTTTCAAAAATCAAGTTTCCTTTAGAAAACATCTAATAAGAATTTAAAAGACTTTTTTGTAATTTTGATATTAATAAAATTCAAGGTTTCTTTTAAATAAGTATTTTATAATAAATATAAAAAAGAATACAAAAATATAATTAATATTTTTGACATATACAAAAAACTCCTTTTATTTAATTTTTATTAATACTTCATTTATTAAATAAATATTTCAAAACATTCTCCAACTCCAATAAGTTAGTTATTTACATAAGTTTTTATGATATTCAAGCACATCGTGAGTCCATCTCTACTTTGTGTGTGCATTGACTTTGCCTGTGTGTGCGTGTGTGTGTGTGTATGTGTGTGCATGGCGATACACAATTAATAATTCAGAACTCTCATTATGTTGGCTGGCTACCTGACTGTTGTTTTTATTTAAATAATTTAATTGCTTTTCGATTTGTTTACAAGTTGAAAATGCAAATTGTGCCTAGGCCGCGGGGCAGTCAATTGACTGCGATTTAAAACCGACCCACCGTTAATGCGCCCAGGCAAATGTGTATGTGTATGTGTGTGTGTGTGTGCATTGTTTGTGTATGTGCGTGTGCCGATAATAAAATTAAAAGCTGCATCAATGTTAAATAAATAATGCGATTGAATGCTTTAAAAGCGAGCATTGCAATTGCATTAAAGCAACTTCTGCAGCAGCAGCAGCAGCACCCACTATGTGAGCTATCAAAGCTCTGGATAAAGCAGTGAAATCCTTTGGCTAAAACAGTATTTACATTTGCAATCAAGTCTCGAGCGACTGCCCAGTGGCTGCTTACATAACCACATTAGCCAAGTGCCTGGCCCAAATCCAATAGTCAACAAGACCCGAAGAGCTCGGGGGCCCAGCTCGAGAGTCAAAGCAGCGTGGCCAATTCAATTTGTTTGTCTCACTATCAGAGACCCCGCAAACATCCGCTCGATGGCTCGGTGTTGGGTTAACTAAATCTTTGGCTATTCCCCAGCTGCATTTGCAGCAATGCCAGCAGAAAAAAAAAGAAATAAAAATATAAAAAAAATAAGTGAAATGCGGAAATTATTATTGGTTTTTGGAGCAGCTAGCCCAAAGATCCCAGCGGTAAACTCTCAGCGGCGCAATGATGAACCAAGCCAAAAACTTTGCCGGACTTATATAGCAGCAAGGAGAGCGAGAGCGAGAGAGAGAGGGAGTGAGGGAGACAGAGGCAGACGCAGCAAAAGCCTTGGCCCATTGTCTCCGTACAGGAGTCGATCCATAAAACTTTGCTCATGAACTTAATGCCGTGCGGACTGCTGCCTCAGCTGCTTTGACTGCTTCAGCTGCATTATGCGTAAGGTCGTTGTGGCTGTAGTTCGAGCCAACCGAAGTTTCTGCCTGCCCCAGGGACAAACACGCAGCCACATGAGCAACAAACAACAACAACAACAATAACATGGATCTGAGCATCATTCAGCTGCTGATGCTACTGCAACTGCTGCTGTTGCTGCTGCTGCTGCTGCTGCTGCTGCTGCTGCTGCTGACTTTGAGCATTATTCTTAAATCCGATTCAATTAAAATGCAACCAACTTGCATATGCAATGCAATTTAATTAACGTCGCTATGGGATTACCCCGAGCAGCCGAGGCGAGTGCCGCAGAGCAGCCCGGTTTTCAGCAGCTGCCCGCACTCGGACCCAGGTCAGACTCAAAAAGCATATAAATATCCAGTGAGGCGTGTGTGCATGGCAGCATATCCTTCATATCCTTCACTTCATTATGCAACAATTATGCACAGCAAAGCATGCGTTTAATCTTTTGCCCCAGCCGCACATACTTACTACACACGCACACACTCAGAGACTCATGCATATGCCACAGAAGCGTCTGTTGCTCAGCCTCTGTCCCTCTCTCAATCTCACTCTCTCCCTCTCTCTCTCTGTATGTATGTATGTGTGTGCGTGTGCATCTCTTATTGCATTTTCTGTGCGATTTAATACCCATTTAAATGTAAATTTGTATACGAAATTATCTACGTGTAGAAATCTTCAGCATTTAATAACATTTACTCGCAACAAACGTAGCTACATATATAGGTATATACTATATATATATATATATATATATATATATATATATATATATTTATATACATACATATATATCTTTATATCATACATGTACCTCAATTTGTTTATGTAACCATGCACACATATATTTATTTATTTATTTTCATTTTTCATTTCTTTTGTGCGTCTGCAAACAGCACAACTTTTAAAAGCTCCATTAAAGTGGTGTATGAAAATAATGTTCAGTAATTGGAGAGCCCAACTTCTGCAAGTGCTCTTCATATTTTCTGCTTTTTTGGCAGATACCAAACTGAACTCAACAAGCAGGTGTTATCACAAATAAGCTGGGCTGAGAAAAGCAATGAGTAGAAATTCAGCTGGGTAATTTATGCGCAAAACTGTTGCGTATTTCTATACGAAAGTAAACTGACCCTCATTTGCAGGAATGCAGTAAGAGTAGACGGAATTTACTTCAGATGTATTAGCTGATACAGAGGAGCCAAATGTCCACGTACCCAACATCATCATATCATACTCGTATTTGTTCAATCAACTATGTCATATGTGGATGAGTAACTATTTTAACTGATTTAAATATGTTTTAGTTTTTTATACATAATTGGTGAAGTCAGCTAAAAACTTAAAAAATAAACCTTCAGACTTAGCTATTTACAGCTTTCAGGGAATACGAATAAGCTATCGATAGTAGAAGAAGAAATATATATACTTACATATATATTGTATTTACTGCATATTGTCTCTCCAATTAACAATCTAAATTGCTCACTATATATACGCACTATAGCAACAAAAATAGAAAAAATACTTTTATATAAAATTAATCATCATCTATATATAAGTTATATTACTCTCTCCTATATAACATATAGCCCCAACACACTCTCATACAGGGCATAAAGTTGAATGACATTGCAAAGCATAAAATAAATACAATTATTATTATTTAATATCGCTCGCCTCACATTGCCACGACACACGCTTTAATTGCACAGTCTGCGCAAATATTTACTTAAAGAAAATATGAAAATCAAAAAATCTGATTACCTTATCGAACGGCGGCAGAAATACAAATTGATCCCATGCCCGACCAAAGGACGACATTTTTAACATAGCCGAGCTGCAAAGGAAAGGTGAAAAGTAGTTTATCAAATTGATTAACTCAGCATAATTAAGGTGATGGCTGAGCAGGTAAGAGCTAAGAGTTTATTAGTAAACTGTTGAGCTATATGTTTATATATAAATAAATCAAATTTAAGATATATATGTATATATATATATGTGTGTAGCTAAAAATCTAATCAAATTCCTGGGCAATATGGTCTATAAAATGTTAGCAAAACTTTTTTTGCTTCTCGTGCGGCTGCGAAATGTTTTTATGAAATCGTCAACAGCTTTATTTGTTTTCAATGGCAATATTTTTGCAGCTAGCTGTGTTTTTGTGTTGCCGCACACACACACACACACAGACAGACACACACAGACAGACACACACACAGATACATGTGCACACTAGATGGCTACTATTTTGGGCAGTGCCTGGCTTTTTATTAGTTGAGGCAGCTTGCGTTGAATTGATTTGTTGTTATCGCATTGTTGCGGCCAGTTGGATAGATGGATGGCTAGATGGATGGCTAGATGGATAGATGGATGGATGGATGGATAACTGGGATGGCTCGGATGGCTTGGATGGCTTGGATGGCTTGGTTGGTTGAATGGCGAATTGGAGCTTCAAGCATGGCCGTGTCGAGTGGGTGTTCTGGTCATGGCGTGTGCCATCAAAATTGAAAATAAAAAGCAACATCTGCGCTGTCAACAAATAAATCAGCAGACAATTTCATTATTTGACAGTAAACGCGATAAACTGTGCCGAAATCCACCAAATGGAGACAACGTGACCCATGTAATAGACGACGCTAAATAAACAGCTGTGACCCATGCTCCAGCTCCAGCTTTCTGGGCTACTAGTCACGCCTCCTCCAACAACAACAACAACAACAACACCAAGGGCAACAACGAACAATGGGAAATCTGTAGAGTTGTCGCCTGTTGACAGCGTCGAGATTTTGGCTGGCAAGTTTTTCTGAAACTTGGCCCTGGCACACACAATTAGCAGCTTCCTCTCGACTTGCTTTATTAATTGAGCTGCAAAAGTTGCGCCCGAACGCGCGCCCATAAACGTAACCCTAACCTAGACACACACACACACACACACATACACTACTCGACCCACACACACACACACACACACATTCGAACTCGCACACCTAGACTTGAGTAAAAGAGGCGCAGCAAACTCACGCCGCAGGTCGACTCCAGAAACAACGTATGGAAATGTGGGTATGCGTGTGTGTGTGAGTGTGTGATTGTGTGTCTGTGTGTGTGTGTGTTGCGTGTACACAAAAGTTGCTCCTGAAAAGCAACGTTGCGGGTGGCTGGGCGTAACCGCAGCAAATGAAAGCAGCGGCTGGCTGGGATTGTAGCCATAGCACAAGTAGTCAACAGAGGCAAAGGCCAGAGGCATCAAAGCGTGGGCGCAGAGGGGCGGGCCAAGGAAGGAGCAGGGCCAGCGCATAGTTGAAATGCTGGAATAAAATTTCATTAAATACACCAACATACTCACAGACAAGTGCACGCAATTATGGTAAGACAGTTAAGTTTTTGATTGTGGGAATCACGCATGAGTACGCACACCAGCATACACACACACACACACATACACACACATGTATGGAGACCAGCACACACACACATGCACGCACTTTCATAGTTTTTCCACAACAAATTCTGGAAACTCAACTCGTGCCAAGTGGCAGAAGGACGCAAATTTTCATTCGTTGTGGGTTTTAGTTTTAACAATTGCCTCAATTTATGTCTCAAAGTTTTCTGGCACAACTTCTTCTGCCAGGCATTGTGCCCGCCACACACGCACACACATTGGGTAGGTGGGCGTGGCCTCATAGTCAACTACGCGTGTAATAAATTTCAATGCCTTGTCGTTTAATTAATGATAACAAATGGGGTGGAGCTGGCAACGAGCGCCCAACCCAAACAGCAGCAGCAGCAGCAGCAGCAGCAGAAGCTACTCTATATGTCGTTTCAGTTACAAACAAATACACACACACACACACACACACACACATGCACACAAATACAGTCGTGCGTTGGCGTTAATTCAATTTAACAAATATTGACATATGCTAATTCATATAAATGTTTGTCAAGCACCGACATCGTCTAAGTCGTCGCTCGTCGTCCTCTTGCCACGCATAATTGATTGTAAAAATGGCAATGAGCCGAATTAAAGCGTAATTATTTGCAGCTGGCTGGCATTAAGCGATGTCAGTTAGCATAGCACTTAACCAGGATTTAGTGCCGGTTAACTTCACACACACACACACACACACACACACATGTAACTTATATATATATGTGTGCGTTTCGCACATTAATCAAATTTCTCATTACGACTGGCCACAACAATAGTTGCTTGTCAATGGGCTTTTGTTTAATCATAAATCGAGCCAAATGTATAAATAATCGATCCATTATTAACAGAAATACTAACGAAAATATACGATTTCAATTAACTAACAAGTCGGAATCGGACGAAATGTGAGCTGCAGCTGTTTCGATGGCATTGAGAGTAGCAAATTTCTTTGTTTAGTGTAATAAATAATCTTAGAGCAAAAAAAAAAAAAAAAAAAAAGAATAAAATAATAGAAAAGATGTAGTTCGGTTTCAGTTAATAATAGGAAAAAGTATAGGCCTTGTTTAGTAGTCTTAGTATTAGCTCAACAAAAATAATAAATAATAGATGTAGCTAAGTTTCAGTTTATAATATCATAAATATATATACATATATATAAAGAAATTAATTTAATTATAGAAAATTTGTAGTTTCTTTTAATAATATGATAAATTATATGCCTATATTGATAATTTAAAGCTGCTTTTAAATATCGACTCTTACTTTTTATTTTAAGGAGTGCAGCTCTTTTTTGCCTCAAGATGAAAAATATGCCTGAATTCTTTTTATATATTATATATAAATTTATTTATTTTTATATTGTGCGAAATCTATTCAGCTCTGACATATTTGATGACGGTACTCGGATAAGATGTGAGACTGTAATTGTTTGAATGTCGAATCGTTCTCTCGACTCACCTTGACTTGGAGAAGTCAAATGTCACTCATTTTATAATTAAAATATAATAATTTGGAATTTTTAATGCTGACTTAGAGATTACTTTTATCAAAGAAACTTTATCAAAACTGTATCACTAAATTGATTGAATTGAAAATTTGATAAATAAATAAAACTACAAATATTTTTGACACTTGACAAATTGCTAGACATGAAAATCGAGAACATCGAGTAAGATCTCAAGGTGCCTAAAATCGCCACAAAATTGTGGTCAGAGTGTTTCTCCCCCCAAACAGCGAATTTAGGCGTCTAAGGGTATTAAAGCCAAAAGATTTGCTAGACTTTGCACAAGAACTAGGAGGAGTACTCAATGTCTACTAGACCGGGTATTGCAATAAATTTTATTAATATGGTTCTACTTGAACTTCTTTGAGAGCTTGAGAGTAATTTCCATATGAAAATAATGTATTCTGGATTTGTTATATTTAAATATATTTTATTAATTTTTGAGCAAATAAATATTTTTTTTTTGAGTTTATATTTTTTTATTTTAAAAATATATGTCTGAGCTTTTTTTTTTTTTTAAATTTAAAACATATATTATATTACCTTATGCAGAATATATTTTAATAGTTTCAGCTCACATTAGTTTGTCCAAAATTAGAAGGTAGAGAAAATTAAATATGTCTTATAAAAGGTACATGTCTCTCTTCATTAAATAATCGATATACATATGTACATACATATCCTCTATCGTCAAAGGTGTCACTTATGTAAAGCACTCATGTGACTGCAAAGTCTAATCAAATCAAATCTAATTTTCAGATTTGCTTTAAAGCTCGGGGAGTGGAAAATTTCGAGCTGCAGGAGTTCACATATCATGCCCGCATATTGAGCTCAGCTCCCCTAGTTAGAGCTGGCTATAGACTAGACTTCTGTACTGTTCGATGTAAGCCGTAGCCAAGCGTTGCAGGCATTCGGGAATTTGTCGCTTTTGTGGGGCGTGCTTTAGCCTGATTTAAGCCCACTTACAATTACTGTGGCCCGATTGCAGATGATGCAGCTCACTTACAGGCACAGTCTGTGGCTTTCAACTGCGCTCCAGCCACTTGCCATTGACGGCAATGATGTTGATGCTCTTAGTGCATTGTCTGTGGGTGTATAACTGTGTGTGTGTGTGTGTGTGTGTAAGTGTGTGTGGGCCGAAAATCTAACAATAATTTGGCCCGAACTCTCGAGCACAATCAATGTCTATACAATCTGGGTGCGCTCTATTCATCCAACACTGTGCTCCACGGCAGTCCACAATCCACATCGTTGTCGTTGTCGTTGTCGTTCTCATTGACAGCATCTGAAGTTGATGGCCGGCACATAATGGCAGACTAATGACAATAATCGCCTCGCTTTTTGCCAGGCGACACACCAACACACACACACACACACAACACACATATAGAGTGTAAGGGCGCCTAAGCATTTGGTAAATTTATGGCCAAGGGCAATGGCAGCCTCGACGAAGGCGTTGGCTACGACAGAGGCCAGCCGGTTAAGCCTGGCTGGGGGGAAGGGCGAGGATAAACACACACACAGCAGGACATTCGATTTATAAATGAGTCGTGCGTCGTTGAGCGCCTTTATGAAAAATATGTTAAATTATTGAGCCATAAAGCAAATGCCTCAAATGAGAATTTACTAAGAGAGAGACAGAGAGAGAGAGAGAGCGAGCGAGTGAAATATAAACTTCTAGTTCGAGAGATTGAAGGTCGTGTGCCTGGCTGCCAAGTACTTTATTAAATTTTCAAATCAACTGTGCGACGTCCCGAATTCGTTTCGTGCTCATGTTTTGCATGTCATACATACGTGTCCTCTGGGGCGGTTGGGCGAATGGGGCGTGGCATCAGCAACGGCAGCGGATATGCGGCGTGCGCACCATTATTGCACCATTAAATTTGTAAGTCAAGCATTTTAATATTTGGGCCAAACAATGCAAACGAAGCTACCAACAAAGAACTACAAAAAAGTAGAAGAGGCAGCAGCAGTTGAAGAAGAAGAAGAAGGGAAAAGCAACTGCGTCGTCGTTGTTGTCGCTGCCTTGCTCCACAATGCACGCGATTCGGCCCAGCTCCCAGCCCCCCTCGGCCATGCCCCCGGGACCAGGGGCGCCCTAACCGACCAAAGGAGCAACAAGGAGGCAGCAACGAGCAGCAGCAGAAGCAGCAGCAGCAGCAGCAGCAGCGACAAAGATATGCAATTTCGCATATGTACTTATATCCTAGCGACATGAAAAGGATCAATTGTGGCAAAACGAATTGCATACGAATGCGCTGCCGTGCATGAGCTGAGGACTCCAAGGGACAGCAGTGAGTGGGGGAGGGGGGCTGTGTGGCAACTGGTGCTGCAACTGGGGGCAGCTCTCGAAGCAAAACGACAAAGTAATCCCGGATTTGCATTTTATCGGAATGTGGCGACGTCGTTTGGCCGCGCTTCTGACTGAAACCTGCAGCCAAAGCGGCACAGTGGTTCAAGCAACATTATTTATTATTTATTATTCAATTTAAAAAGTCGTTGGTGGAGTGAAGAATGGCAAAGCCGAATGAGTAAAATGAATTTAAAAATAATTTAAGTTGGAAGGAATTATAAAACGTAATTTCCCTTAAGAAGTCTCTGTGATTGAAATAGCAATTGAAGCAACTAGTAATAATAATAGTTTTGTAATACTTTTGATGAGTTCACCTACTCAAATAAATTACTCAAATAAATTCTCAGTTTACTTCCCTTAGTAACTCAACTGTTATGTCTTGAAACATCAAAAATAAAGAAATAAAAATTTGTCAATATTTTAAATTGAATTATTTATTAAAATTATTTTATAAAAATATTTTTAAGAATTTTATAAATTTTCAATTAATTTACAATCAGATATGAAAAAGTATTATTATTAAGTTAAATGAATTACTTATTGAAATAAATTTATAAGAATATTTAAAATAACTTTATAGGTATTAAAAAAAAAATGTAAAAAATTTAAGTTCCATTGGTAAAAAAAACCATTTAAATAGGAAAGGAAAAATGTACTAATTTTAATTATTAATTTTATTAATTTTAATTATTTTCTTAAAAAATAAAAAAATTTTTTTTAATTTTTATCATATTGAAAAACAAATTTTATTGTAAGCTGACTATTTTTCAACATTTTTCTAAGAATTCAGGGTGTTTTCTATCCTGATATCAGATAAGATTCTAGAACATAAGCTTACTAAATTTCTGCTTTAATATTTCCGAATATTACATTAAATAATGAACTAAAGCCATTCCTATACAATTTTACCTCTAGTGGAATTTTATGTTTTATAGAAGTCTCTCCAAAAATACCAATTAGAAATAGCTTAGCTATTCAATAAAAGAAACCAAAAGTAAGCCCACTGTGCAGAGCTGCTTCTACTGCAGACAGCAGCAGCAGCGGTAGCAGTAGCATCTTGCATCTTGCTCTAGCAGCAGTTGCTGTCTCTTTTCGGCCGTAAGTCAGTCATTTGCATGCGTCGCATATTTGTCGTTACAACAGCCAACTGTTTGTTATGCAATTGCAGTCGGGTAGTTGCCACTGCTCACTCTCTCTGTATGTGTGTGTGTGTGTTGGTAAATGCTGCTATGCCTGTGTGTGTGTGTCGGCTGCTGCGTCGCATTGTTTGTATTTGTTTTATGCATGTTTGCAGCGGCAGCTTATTCATATTACATAAACTAACTGTGTGCGCGTCTTGCGCAACGAGTCGAAACTGCAATCAAGAGCCACTGGGCGCCCCCACAAAGCTCAATTGCTGACCAACAGTGTGGAAAGAAGTTGAAGAAGAAGAAGAAGAAGAAGAAGAAGAAGAAGAAGCATCATGAGCAGCATCAGCAGCAGCATCAGCCAATTGGCAATTGGGTGCTAATGTGCAACGCTGTTGACATGTCTTATCAACATTTTTGCGATTGCGATTTGAGGCAGCAAATCGAATCGGCTGGCAGGCTGTGAGTAATACTTTTACACACGCACACACACACACAGTTACTCCAACACACACACACACACGTACACTAACACACACGTAAAATGTGCGATTTAGCAACTACGTGACGCTTTTGTTGGCTGCGAGTTTCGGGCAACAGTTGCCAATGCCAGGGCATCATAAGCAGCGCACAAGTTAGGGCCAAAACTCAAGCACGCACACACACACACACACATATATATACAAGCATACATACACACACATTCTCACACTTGGACAGCACTGCAAATGACAGTCAGTTGGGTTTTTGTTGCTGCTGGCATTCCAACTTGTGCCGCACATTTTTTAACATTTTGGCGAGAAACGCATTAAAATTTGTTGCACGTCGCATAAATGCTGCGAGTGTGTGTGCGTGCCCCACTCTCTCTATGTGTGTGTGTGTGTGTGTGTGTGTGGCAAAGGCAAACGAACGCGCCAAACGAGCAGCAAAAGGGTGGCACAAGGACAGCTGGCGAGGTCAGGGTGTGGGGTCGACTCGGCTAGAGTCTGGCAGATTGGCACAAACACACACAAACACACTCACTCACACACACACACACACACATATATACATACACACTCACACACCTCAAGCCTCAATGGCCACATAGAAAAAGTTTTTGCTACGCTCCGCACTGCAGGCAAATAAATTTGCGGATACCAAAACCGAAAACAGCACATAAAATCACAGCTAGAGATTTGCCAAGGTATTGGGATGTGAATACCCATAGATGTGGAGGGTAAAACAAAGCACAGCAAACACAGCCACAGTACAGAGAGCATATCACATGGCCCTGCTGCCATCCTCTTGGCATATGCCAAATGGAAAAAATTGCATAGACTTTAGGGCAGAGCAGATAGAATAACTTGATGCTGCTGCTGCAGCAGAAAGTGTGAAAAATTTCAACATTTAATCATGGCTGAAAACTGAAAACTGAACCGAAAACCCTATTGACAGCCAATAATTGCATACGTGCTCATTTATAATAGTGCTCCAGTGCTCATATTCCATTCTGTTTTCATTTCAGATTGGGGAACGAGCAATTGTGAAATTTGTATTTTGCAAATAAAAGAAAACAACCCAAAAAAAAAAATATATATAGAGAGAGAGAGAGAGAGAAAAAAGAGAAAAGAGTATTTTTATCCCATCACTTTCATTTCCATTAACTGAGTAAAATTCTCATAAATTCTAAAGTTTTTACTCGAGCACAAACTGAACTTACATTGGCGCATAAATACTGAACGCTGAAGACAGCTATTGATTTTCTTTGATTGTTTTTATACATTTTATATAATAGCTCGAGGCAATTTTACTTTAAAGCAACCAACCATTTTTATATGCAAGCCGAGCAATATTTTTGATTTATGAGAGCCAATTTTGTGGCACACGAAACAACTTATGCAGGCAAAGCATAAACGAAAGCATCAGATTTTGCAAATCTACATGCTTTATTTATTTATTATTCTAAATTCAACAATATTTGTAAAAATTAAAAGTAGAAAAACAATAAACCTATTAAATATGAATATGTTAACAAATATTTGTGAGCGGTATTTTTACAATCTTTTAGAAGCTAAACACGCTCCAGGGCTCAAGGCTCAAAATAAATAATAAATACTGAAAAAAAAAAAAAAAAATGCTTGCTAAAATATTTAATTAATTAAATTATATTCTCTACTGCTTATCCTTATCCTTATCATATTACCCTCAAAAACTGAACAATAAAATTTGAATATTTTATTTTTTCAGTCGGTACATGAAAGAAAGGAAGCGTATTAAAGATAAGTGATTGTGAAAGTGCATTTAGATGAGATGAGCGCTGTTGTGTGTTCTACTTGATTGAAGTCTTGAATAAAGTTGATGACTTTTTTGAGTTTTAAGTCTTTCATTATAATAATATTTTCATTATAATAATATTAATATTATTTATTATTATTTCATATTTTATTTTATTATTTAAATTTGATTACTACTACTACTTTTTACTAATATTATTCATTTTTATTACTATTATGACCTTTTACTACATTTTATTACTGTTCACACATTTATTAATACTCAAGCTGCTATAACAATTACCAATTTTCAACTACTTACACCTCCTTCTACTACTATTATAGTCTATTCTTTCTCCTTGTTTCTTACTACTATTACTACTTTATCTTTACCTTAACTTTACTCTTAGTAACTTTACTTCCTTCTACTACTATTACAACTATTATTACTATCTATGTAGTTCTATTACTACTTGCTGCTACCATTACCACTTTCTACTGACATTATTACTATTTTTACCTTCCACTAACTATAAAACCAATAATTTCAATAATAATAACCTACATTGTGAATAAGCTCCTGCAGTGATATATAAAGGAAATACTTCAATTATTGATTCATAAATTTGCAACATTTATTCGTAGTTAATTATTAAAGTGCATTTAATTGCTGTACGGGGAGTCTGCTATTTGGATGGCTCACTGCGCATTATCGATGCCATTTATTGAGCTCACATTACCTCGTTGCTCGGGTTACGATATTGATAGAGCAGCCAGCCAGCCAGCCAGTCAGCCAACCGGAGTCCAACACTTACTAGCACCATCTTTTTATCGTTAGTCATTAGAGCAAATGGTAGCTCATCTGCCCACCGCATTTGCCAATATCTTTGAAATAGTTACAGGCAGTAACAGTTCCCCTAGCACCCACACACCCACACACACACAAACACACACACACACACACATACACCCACACACACTCTAGCAATTTCGCATGCTAAATGTGCAATCTGAGGCCCACTAATTGCAGCGCATTCATCAGATACGCACCCAGGCAGACAAAACGATAGACCACGACAGCTGGCCTCGGGCAGCTCCTTGGCAAATGTATGTAGAGACCAGATCTTCCCTCTATCTCTCCCTCCCTCCCTCTCTCTCTCTCTCACTCACTCCCTCTCTGTTTCTCTCTCTGTCTGTTGCTTCAGTTAGAGCTCTATTTGTTGTTGCTGTGATTTCTGTGGCATGAGGCAAATGAAAGAAAATTGTAAATTGCTTTTAATTAAAAGCACAAACATAAACACCTGCTGTTCTGCTAAGCCCCAGCTATACTCTCTCACATACATCCACAAACACACACACACACACACACACAAACACATATATATACATACGCATGCGAATTAAACAATAGGCGGAAATGAAATCGCATTGGCTACGAATATAACTCCAGCTACTGGTTCCGACTTCCGTTTACCAAGCCAGAGTCAGTGCCAGCTGCTTGTGTCCTTTATCTGGCTGTTGTTGCTATTGTTGTTGTTGTTGCTGTTGCTTTGCAGGCACGCATTAATAAGCCCGACGCGTAGCACTGAGCTGGAGGCCAGAAGCGTCAGCTGTTGGCCTTTGGCTGCCTCGGCTGTTACTCATACGCCGCGTGTGCCTCTGCTTTGTGTTTCGATTTAACTGTACAATTTGCTCGGCCCACTCTTTGCTCATTAGATGACTTCGCATTCAATTGCAATGCAAATTTTAAGCACTCAGCGAAAAGACTTTGCTAAGAATTGTATTCTCAAAATTTAAGCAAAACTTAAAGTGGACCGCAAATTCTGTTGATAATATTTGACAATAATTTATGTAAATATATGAGCAGATACTTTAGTAGATAAGAAGGGAGTAATGAGATTTTTGACTTAGGCCTTAGTTATTCGACAAGTTTTTGCAGCATTGCATTACCTCCAACAATTATTATTATATAATACTTATATTATTCTTTTCGGTTTGTATATTCACAATAACGAATGGATAAAGTACGAGAAATCTATAATTCTCTTGTATTTCTATTTAAACAACATGAATTCGATTCAGATAAGATATAAATTTGTAAACGCATCTAATAAGATATTTAACTATAATTTCCATTGGCACATATACTATGAAAATTGTAGAAAAATTACTACAATAGTTTAACTATTTAAAAAAATAAATATATATGAAAAAAAAAAAATTAATTAAATTATAAATAAACAGAATAATATTCTTTAATCAAAATACTAAATATAAAACTATTAATAAAAATTTGTAAAAAAAAAAAAAAAAAAACAATTAATAGGTTAATACATACAAATTAAATATATGAATATTTTATTTATTTTATTTATTTATTTTATTTTATTTTTTTATTAGAATTTTTTTTTTTTTTTTTTTTGTGTGTCTTAGCTAGGTGTACTGGCTTTCTTCAGTGTCAGCTTGGTTATCAATCTAAGCGTTGTGTTGGAATGCATTTTCTTTTGTTGCTACCAGTGAACCTTGCCGACAAGTAAACCTTGTCTTGCCTGGGCTGCCTCCCACCTTGAAAGCGGGCGTAATCTCCCATCAGCATGCAAGGTAGAAGGAGGGCTTCTTCTATGTGCATTCTAGCATTGTCAGTGCTCCTTCGTCAAGGTCCCACTTTTTCTGTCACAATCCCCTTTCAGACTTTTCTTTGTCTTTACACATTTGCTATCCTATGGTCTCTGCTCTGACTTCATGGATAGTTTTTGTCAGCTCGTTGTTTTCTTCTATCCACCTTTTAGACTAGAAGAAACTAAGATTGCGTTGTATCATTTTCACATTACATAACAATAGATAACTATTATAGTCCGTAATAATAATAATTAATTTTATAATACTAAAAATCCCTATAATAATATTATCATCTAATTGATTCAACAAAATTTAAAAAGTTGATCACTTAACACTCAATAGTTTTCTTTCAGTGTATCGGACTGGGCAATGCCGATTCATATAAAGCTTCGCTGGTCTCGTTGACTTGTTGCCACAATGTTGTTGGCGTCAAGTGCGCCACATGCCGCATTTGCATGCAACAATAGTGGGCGTGGGGTGGGGTGGTCGTAGGCGTGGCGCAATGCATTGGCAGAGCAAACATTGCCTTCGGTGCGATGCGATGCGATGCGGTGCCTGGCCTAGCCTGGCCTGCTCTAGCCTCCTCTGGCTTGCGCTGGCCTGCATTTATTGCATCCAACGTCTCATGGAGAGCCTCGATGGCGCACTCTGGTCTGTCTCGCGCCGTGTCGGGCTCAGTTTGTTGCAGTTGATTGTTTTCGTGCGGCTGCCGCACCGCAAAACTGTGAAAATGTGAAAATGCACGAAACAAAAATTGAATATCCAGCCGCCGTTGCCACCATTGCCACCACAGTGTGGCAGCAGCACCAGCAGGACTCTGCCTGCATCTTTGTCTGGCCATTTCGCTGCTTCTTCACACACACACTTACACACACACACACCCGTACAGAGATTCCTTTTGTTGGCCCTGGAGTCGAGCCGTACCGCCTCAGCCATAAATAATGCAGTATTATTTTCAAATAAACTCGACGCTCTCTGTTGCTGCTGCTGCCTAAGGCAGCTGGCCCAATTCTCTGCCTCAGCTACGCTTATACACCTCCCGCTGCCTGCTCCTACTCCTGCCTCCTGCCTCCAACCTCCTGCTCAGCCGCCAAATGATTTTCACACATGAGGAACGTGCAAAACTGGCCATAAATCTTGACGGCCATTGCGTTCGCGTTGTTTTTTCTTCATTTTTTTTCTTCTATTTTTTTGCAGTTGTTGTTGCTCTGGTTGCGCCTTGGTTGCCCTTGCCACATGCCCTTTTTTGCTGGCATTTTCATTGAATTTGATTCGCAACTGAACAACAGCAACACTTGCAACAGAGGGCGGCTGCCATTGTTGCCAGCTACGTCGTTTTACATTTGCAAGTGAAATGTTTTGCGGCCTGTCAGCCAAATGCCCATTGAAGGCAGCAGCTGTCGCCGCTAACCAATATGCAATTGTTGTTTTGCTAGCTCAGAATGCCACACAGATGCCACATGTAGCGCCCAAACTGGGCAGGAACTAGGCGAACAAAAAATTAACAATAACTCTTGCCGCATGTACCAGAGTCAAAGATATCCTCTACTCTGGCTTATAGTATTTGGACTCAGATGAGTTCATGAAATACACTCGGGCACAAAAGACTGACAAGTGAGGCTGGACTTGTCCAATTTCTATAAATTATTTACTATATGAATATGCAAACTGTATCCGCGAATAACAGTCAGAAGATACTATAGTCCAAATTTTAAAGTGAAATGCAGCAGCTATTCAGACATTTTTACATTTTTACGCTTTATTTAGGCTTCTTTTTAGGTTATCTACGACAATCAACTTTTAAAATATAAATTATGATTTGTCATTTGATTATAAATCGTTTTGTGGCTGCCAAGTATGTCAAAATAATTTGAAAAATTGTTACAGCTCAGTCAGTAAGTAATTGCGCTGCATACAATACAAACGATACTTGGAGTTAAGATGCACCAACTCAGATGTGAACTGCCAGCTGCAATCATTATCAAAGGACGATATGCAGAGCTCCTAATACTTCCTTGAAATTGGGTTCAGCGTTTCTTTATGTCCAAATTAAACTTTAATTGATATATAAGTCGAAGGATCACTGTCCACACGACATACAGGTAAACATGTTTATTGAATTTGGTTTTTTTCTTTTATTTATTATTTTTATTTTTATTTTAAGCATGTCAACATGTTTATTGAATTTCTTTTTAATTATTTAAAAATTTTTTTTTATCCATAGAAAAATATTTTAAGTTTATATTTATTTTTTATTATTATAAGTATTATAAGTAATTATTTTTATTATTATTATTTTTATAATTATAAGTAATTATTATATATTCTTTAATACATTTTTTTCTACGGTCCTTTCTTGATTGTTTTTTATTTTTTTATTTTACTAATTATTTTTGTTAATTGCTATTGTATTGTACGTATATTAATTTATTATTGCGAGCATTATTTGTTAATTCGGATTAACGCCTATTATCTATTATAGAAATGATCTCACTCATATATATTATTGAATTCATGGCAACAGACATAATTAGATCCTTCTAAGCAAGAAGGAGTATATGCATTTTTTAAGACATTTAGGATCATACCTTCTTTTAGATATAGTCATTTGATATTATTTTGAATGGTATACATATCATGTATATGGCAGAAATCTTGGGTAATCTGACTGCCTGAATACCTGAATACTTTGTGTAAATAATAGGCATATATTCCTACAGATGCTTTCATTTAAAATAGTTAAGAATAAGCAAACAAAAATATAAATGTGGATTCAGTTCATCAAGACTTCAATATTAGTACCCCCATCAGAAAAACTCTAAGTGGAAGTTCACTACCTCCAAGTTTATAGCCACCATTTGCTTGGCCTCGTTCAAATAAATTGCCTTTACTGCAATCTCATTGCAATCGTGCTCGAAATTCTTCGTATATATCAATGACCTGACCTGATATTATGAAATTGTTTAATCTTCATCTCAATTGCATTCCTAATATTCACTTTATAATTCTTGAGTTGGCAATCCACACTCTCCCCCTTCCTCTCCCTCTCCCACCCTTCTGCTATTCTCATTCTCTTCATGGCTGCCTGAAAGAGTCTCAGATTTATAGCAAGTTAATATGCTCATTTCACCCATTTCACATGGCCAAAGAGGGCATAAAAATGCGCTTGTTATAGTTGAATTGCTCCAATGCTACTGCAGCAGCTCCCACTTCTGTTTTTGTCCTCTCTCTGTGTGTGCTCCCACTACAGAGCTAGCTGGCACACGGCAAATTATTAGTTGAGCATGTGCCAAAAATATTGCTGAAGACGTTGCCGTCCGCCAAGCAAACTGAAGCAGCGCACTCAGCCACATCTAAAGCCCCCAGTCGAAAACCACCCACACCACCAGCCCGCACCACCCTCCACAAAGCCTATGGCATTTCTATATAGCAGTTGGCAGTAGGTCGCAAAATTTATGGCCGTTGTCTGTCGCGGACAAAGAACATCTTTGAATGTTGTATAACTTAAGTGCCAGTGCAAATTTTCTGCCACTTCATGGCTGCCACAAGCACATGCACTGGCAATGCAATCCTATACCTAATGCCACACACACATACACATTTATATATATATATACATTGTATGTGTTTATGTGTGTGTTAGTTTTTGTTGCCAGCAGTCTATATGAAAAGGCATTTGCAATTTGGCATTGCTTTTAGAATGGCAGAAGATGTAGATATATGCTAGACAAAGCTTCTTTCTCACTTTCTCACAAAAAAAAAAGAAAATATATATATAAATATATATATATTATAATTAAGACTTAATTGTCTTTTGGCAAATGATATTGCAAATATTACAGCAGCTCATATATGGTAGTGTGGGAGTGTGTGTGTGTGAGAGTGTGGGTCAGCTAGCTCGGCTTGATTGCGGCACAGGTTATTGCCACTCGCCGCTGGGCGCTCAATTAGCCTGGCCAGTTAAGTGCAGCAGCAACAACAAGCACCACAATGACAAGTGGCAGCAACAGCAACAGCAACATAAACAAAATGCAATAATACTTAACATGGCACACGGAACCAATCCAAAGCCTACAACTGTGTGCGTGTGCGTATGCGTGCAGCTATGTATGTATGTGTGAGCCGATTATGGCCAACACATGTTCACTTGGCAAATGGAAATGGACACGGACACGGACACGGACACGGACACGGACATGGACACATGGACATGAACATGGCCCAGGCGCTTGATAGTGGGCTTAATTAAGCAGAAACAATTGCATATAAATATAAAACATTCGGAATGCAGCTCGAGATTTGGCCAGCATATCATTTGGTCGACTGTGCTGGCAGTGCGGGCCATTGGATTAACTCGTTTAAGCCCATAAAATTGTAATTGTTATGTGTACTGTTGCTGTTGCTATTGGTGTTGCTGTTGCCGGTATTTAAAACATATGTCCAGCTATTTGTAGCAACAAGAAAATTACACAAATCGTTAAATATTTGCGCAGGTTTCACAATTTTTTTTCCTGTTTTTCTGCTATTTTTTTTGTTTGTTTGTTTGTTTGTTTTTTACTTTTTGCCAAGTCGCAAGCAATGGACCCATAAATTTTGCCAGCCATTTTACCTGTGACATTATTATTGCTGTTGTTGCTTTTTATTTGTATGTCGTAATTGCGGCGACACAAACGTGGGAGGGAGAGGGAGACTGAGAGCGAGAGCGAGAGGCAACAGCAAGGCAAGCCCACAGAGACAACAACGGAGCCAGCGACAACAGCAACAACAGCAACAACAATGCGTGTAGACCATAAAAATTTAATGAAAATTAAAATGAAAATAATTTGTGTGTTTAATTTAATTTTATGATGCCCCAAAGACTGCAGCAACAATGAAAACATTCGCGGCGAACGTTTAAAATACGCTTCATTCGCTTGATGAATGCGCCTAAAACTATGCAACAGATCATAAATCAAGCGCATAAATTACCAGTAATGATGGAGACAAAGTTGGAGCGAGAGAGTGGTAAAGCGAGAGGGAGAGAGAGAGAGAGAGAGAGAGACAGAGAGAGAGTTTAGCCCCAGGCAGCCAAGAACCTTAAGATTCTGGCGCTGGCCAATGACAGCAAATGGAAAAACAATAAACCAAACTTGTCGAGGTCGTTCTTCTTCTTCATTGTCTACTTGTTTGCGCACAAAACAAACACAAAAAAAAAAAAAAAAAAAACAAAAAAAATTGAAAGTAAAGATAACAATAACAATAACATTACCAGTAATGCTAACAATAACATTACTTGAAATTTAATTTAAATTATTTTGTCCTGGAACCCAACCATCGCTGACCACTCCACAGTTGACAACCATTGTAAGATGCGTATCGCAAGAGAGTACAGAAAACGACAACAACAATTACCAACAATGCTTGGCCAATGTCCGCCATTATCCACCACAACAACAACATGTGCGAGTGTGTGTGTGTGTGTGTGTGTGGTCAAAACAATAGCCACAGGGCGGGGGCGGGGGCGAGGGCGAGGGCGAGGGCGAGGGCGAGGGCGAGGGCGGGGCAGACACTGGCTTTGGCAAATGGGCTGTTCGCGCTTTAGATAAAAATCAAATCTCATCAAGGTTAAATGCAATTGCCGTGTTTTTGGTATTGGGTCAACAAAATTTTCAGCTAATGACAGACAGTTGAACTATGCAAATAACTGGTTTGAACTGCTGCAAAATTAGTTGTGATTTTTCTATTCTATTGCCTGATAATTGCTGGTAAATAAATATTTGATTTTAGATATATGTATATCAATATATATATATATATATATATATGCATGTGTTGCGAATGGGGTTGATTCTGATGCGTAAAATTGAGTCTGAAATGACAAGAAGAAAAAGGGCTGCAAGAAGAACCTTAATACGACATAAGATTAAAAAAGTTTTCATATTTATAATACTGGTGAAGGACAACTTTTAATACTCTGTTTTACTTTCTTTACTTTTATCACGCTTTTATTTAATCTCTTTTTATATGCCGACTAAGTAACTTGCCTCTCGCCTCTCACCTCTCTCACCATCTCTCCATTAGTGCCATGATCGGTTCCCTTGACTACGACCATTGCTCCGAATTCGATTGATGCGACTCTCTTTCGCTGCCAAACTTCGTTGATTGCACAATTTTTATTACATTAGAAGACTACCCTAGTCAGTAATCAATGGTTTGTTGTATTGCACAGAGGTTGAAAAGAAATCAAAGACTTTATTATTATTATTTTATTTATTTTTTTATTTTTTCTTAAAACTGATGATATACTAATATAATAATAAAGTCAACTATCAAGTTTAGCATAGCGCTTATAGATTTATAAAAATATGTTCATCTCTTACTACTTTAATATAAACTTAAACTAACTTCTTTTTTTTTAACTTTAAATAAGTCGAAGCTTAGTCTTAATTTAAATCGAATTTGCTTTTGCAATCATTGACCCTAGGATTATAATTAAATATGAAGATGCTCTTAGATTGTTATTTATAGCTAAATTATTTCTATTTTTGTGGCTTAATGTATTTGTAGAGGGCTTCAATTGGCTAATGCGTCCTGACGCTTAGCATTTATGCTTGATTTGTTTCTAATTCGTTCATGGAAATAGTAAATATGTAAAGAGCCCAATCGCTTAAAGACTTGTCAACAAGCTTTGAGCTTTTGAGCGTGTTTGATTTTGGACTAGATAAATATTTTTTTTTATCATTATATATAATATATAAATATATAAATATAATGTATTCAGAAATGCTAAAATTATACCTCATTACTTTATATTTAATTAACTTAAGTCTGCTCTGAGACACAATGCAAATAATATATATGTTGTTCATTTGAGTCATTAGAAATTTCTATGTAAAACCAAGGAATACACAAACTCTTTATGTATTTTATCTTTCTTTTCGGTAGAATTCTGTGTCATGCTTTTATTTCTATGGACCAGCCAAAGCTCTCTGTCCTGTGCGTCATAATGGGTGCAAGTGAGAAAGAAGTGTAGTACTTGCATAATTAAGTGAAGCCTGCAAGAGTCAGTTAGAAATAAAAGCTGCTCAAATATGTCACACCCAAGTAAATAATTATCTTCTGATGAGCACAAGGCAAATGTTGAAAATACATAGAGAATTATGTAAAGAGAGACAAGTCTATCCTTCAACGTACATTTACGACCTTCATGTTCTTCATTTGTGTTGAAAATTTTTTGTTTTCTGCTCTCTTGAACTGTGTTTTATATTTTCTAAAATTTATGTAAAGGCTGATATTAAATTTTTGAAAATATTGTTACAAAAGTATTAAAAATAACTTTTAAAAATATAAATAGCATAAATAAATAAGAAAGAGAGGAGCGCTAAGCTGACTATTTACTTTATATACATATGTATGCATTGAGCACAGAGAAATATTTAAATTTACCCACTTCATATTATATTGGACCTATCTGATTACTTCTTTAATAAATGTTAAGAAAATGTTTTTGCTATTTTATGTTTAATCTGTTCAATTGTTTTTTAGTAATAATAAAGCATCAAGAGAACTACACGATATTTTTAAAGAATTTAGTTTCTAATCATATAATGAAAATGCATAAAACTCAAGTCAACATCAGGCTAGAGCTCTTCGACTTAATAAAACTGCATTTATTTCTTGATGTACATTAAATTTCCATTCTATTGTTTCCTGTTTCCATTAAAAGTCTGATAGACACACCCACTCACACTATATCTCTTATATACACCCTCATACTCTAACTCTTAAATACGTGCCCCGCCTCATCTCCAACTGCTGCACTTCAATAGCAATTAGTGTGCAGCATTTTCATGTGCTGTTAATTTCCTCTTTAAATGGGCGCAAAAAAACAACAACAACAACGACGACGCAACATGACAAAAGTCATAAGTACTCGAATAGTAGTAGTAGTAGTAGTAGTAGTAGCAGTAGTAGCAGCAGGAGTAGTAGATGTCTGGCAGCAAATGTTCTGCTGGCTCGTATGTCTATTGCCTCTGCCAATCGTATTTCCATTTCCGTTTTCATGAGCTGCGCTGCATTAGCAATTCAAATTTGATGTCCGCCATTAAACTCATTAACTGCACACAAATGCAGAGCCATGAGGCGGCATTAGAGATGCTGCTAGACAACAGCAATCGACATGGCCAGACTCCAAATAAAAAAAAAAGAGGAAGATAAATACAACAACTACATAAGCATTAAGAGACCCGATGTGGGTGAGACGCACTAAATAGCAGAGATGTCAGGTGGGCGGCATTCACCTTTAATGACTGCAACCAACGATCGCCAAATGAAGAACTGTCTTCATTAACAGCTGGAGGGGAGCAGAAGTGGGAGCAGGTGTAGCAGAAGTCCTGCAGGCATGCTGTAGGCAACTGGCTACAGTTTTTGCGTGGCAGCAACTCGTGTTACTTCAGACTCGGGCAAAAACTAAACGTAAATACCTAAAACATAAAAAAGGTAGGAGTTGCCCTGGCCTGGCCTGGCCTGGTTTGCATGGAAAACCCATTTATACGCCGTTGAGCGTTGTCTGCGCCAAATAGTTGGCTGCTGGCTCTTGGCTGACTCTGCCTGACTAGATGCTGCTGCTGCTGCTGCTGCTGCTGCTGCTGCCGTTGCTTGGTCTTGGCACAGGATAATTGACTTTCAAATCAGTTTGCTATAAATTTTTATCGGCACTTTTGATGCTGTCGCTGGCAGCACTCGACCCGCGGCGACAACGGCTGCAATCAATTGCCAAAGTCAATGGGGACCATGCCGGTGATAATTGCCAGCCAGGCCAGGCCATAGAGAGCAGCAGCCATGGCCAGGATCCGGACTCAGACCCGCACCCCCACTCGCACCCGTGCTGTGGACAAAATGCCACTAATGAGTTTTATTGAGTAGTTGCTGCAGTTTGACACCCGCCCAGAGCGCGACGCCATACCTTTTGCTTTGGCTCTGCTTGGTCTCTGCACCACTAGCTAGCAAAAACCACCGCCTGCGCTGCTATCTCCGCCTCACCCTTAACTCGATGACGCACGGAAGCAGTTAATCAAATCTGTAAGTGCCCGCTGGCCAATCGAGTGGCCCTGCAGTCCGTACACGTAATTGCATTTACTGCATCACACATGGCAGCTCACAGCTTCGAGCTTCGATTCAGTTCAAATTCTGGCTGCTGGCTCAAAAAAAAAAAAAAAAAAAACTGAAAAAAGAAAATGAAAATTGGCATAAGCACGTAAATTATGTGCTGCCAATTAGCAGTTGCCAATTTCTGCACGCAATAGAGAGTGAGAGAGAGAGAGAGAGACAGAGAGAGGAGAGAAAAAAATGTGAAAATGTGCCCAAATATAAGAGACCAGCGAACAGCGAACAGCGAGCAGGCGTGGCAGTCGACAAAAAAATTAGACCAACAAAAGCAGACGCATAGAAAAAAAAACATGAAGGCAGTGAGATTAGTAAGCCAAAGTCGACTTGGAAATACCCTACAAAGTTATAGTTCAAGATTTTATATATACTTATATCAGAAATCACTTTTAGTTACTTCTTTCTTATGCAGTCTAAATAAAATAATATCATCTACATATCATACTCCACTCTCCACACGTACAGGGTATTCATATATGTATATCCTACATATACACACACATTTCAGCATATATATAAATAATTTCGTCACGACATAAGTGGCATCATTAGAGGCAGTGTGTGGCGCACTGCTTGACTGCCAGCCAAGCCTACACAGACACCCCCCTCAGCACCCCCCACACCTCCCTCCAGCCTTTCTGTCCCGCCCCCAGCTCGTCTCAAGTGCCTGACGTAAAAAAGTCAAATGCCGAAATTGCCAGGCAGCAAAAAAAACAAGAAAAAAAGCTGAAGAAATGCCATGCCAAGTTAAGGCACGAGGCAGCGGCAGCAGCAGGAGCAGGAGGCGGGATGGAGGGGGAGGGGCTGCGAATGAGTGCGAAGAAAACATGGTAATTTTTCATAAAAACCGCCAAATGCGCACACAACCCGAAGCGAAAAAGAAAACCGCAGAGAAAACCGTCAAAGCGGCAAACAACAAAAAAAATATAATTTTTTTCTGCTGTCCTGCGCGGTTTTCTTATATACAAACATATATATATGTATAAATATATATATATATATAGCTGGAATGTAATTCAAAGACGTTATTGGGCGCAGCGGGGGGCGTGGCTGGGCATGTTTATGCGACGTCTTTTGGCATTTAGGCATGCGAAATGCGTTGCCCCAAATCCTTTTTACGTGGCTGCCAAGGACACAAGGAGAAGCGGCAGGCGCCGAGCTCCGAGCGCCATATGGGCCGCGAAGTGGCCATAGATGCGAATAGGGCAAAGGGGCGGCATTTGTTGCTGCTGGCGCAGATTGAGGAATGATGGAGGATAGCCAGGAAAAACAAACTTTTAGCGGAAGCGGCAACGGAAATGTCAACAAAACGGCCAGCGGGCCAGGGCGAGGGGGCTTGAGGGGAGTTGGGGGCGAATGATGGCCATTGGAGAATTGGGGTGCCCAGTTGGGATTGCGACCCAGTCATAATAATTCCCAGCTGAAATATTATCAAATTGCGGCAATTGATTTAACCGCCAGCGGGCAACGGACAGCGTAATGCCAACAAGGCGTGGCAGCTATTGGGGCTTAGCGTAAAGTTTACTTTTCGAAAATTCCAATGTGATGATAAGAGCTGGGTTGGAAATGATAAGGAACAAAGCAAGAAGGCATATAACTGTAAAAATATAAATATAAATTAAAACTTATAGTATATATAAGTATCCATAGCGACTATTCTAAAAGTTATAGCTACCTATGTCTTTGGCTTAAGCTATAATCATATACTAGAGTTGGGAATTGACTAAAGATGCTGCCGTTTAGCAGAGCTCAGTTAAGATCGAATGATTCCATAGGTTTTTATCGATTTATGAGCTAAAAATAGTAGTTCATTTAATTTACCAGTTAATTTTAATCACTAGTTCATTTAGTACAGCAGTTTAAAAACTATTCATATACTCAATTAAACTTGTCAATGGGTAACTGAAACAAATTGTTCACGCATTTCGGAATGTGTTCTGTAGGTTAAGCCAATCTCAAGAATAACTGAGAAAAAAATGATAATGAACTAGTTTCTGAGTGACTGAACCAAATAGTTTATTAGTCAGGTAAATGGCGCTGTAGCTCATTTGAGTGTTTAGTGGATCTGAACTTATGTCACGCTCATGGCTGCAGAGAGTATAGTAAACTAGTTCAAATTTTCCAGAACCAAATTGTTCATTAACTACAGCATATGACCTGCAGTTCATTTCCAGGATACTCCTATCTGAATTTATGACAAGTTCATTACTGATAAAGTAAAATTAACTTTTTCCTAAGTAAATAAACCAAATAGTTCACTAACTACAAAATATGGTCAGCAGTTCATTTGAATATTTCGCTCATCAGAACTTATGCCACGCTAATGGCTGAGCAAAGATATTTGTGAACTAGCTCATAAGCAACTGAACCAAATAGTTCACTAGCTATATGATATATTCTGCAGCTCAACTTTGTTCAACTTTTTTCAAACAATATGACGACAGTCTCAAAATGAACTTTTTCATAGCAATTAATAAATTTAATAACCCAGCAGTAGGTGATTTTCTTTGAAAACAAGTTTGCTTGAGCCACGCCCACACAGAAATAGAACGTAAAGTTAATCGAACATAATTTGTATTCAAATCAGTTCAATCACACTTAGAAGCCACTCGGCTCAATATAATAATTCCCTTTGCAGCGCCTTATTCAAAAATAGTTTTTTTATGCTCTTTTTTTGTCCTTTTGTTGTTCAGCCTTGAGGGAAATCGATATTATGGCAGCGACGATTGGTGGTCAGGTTTCACGAACTGATTTGGGCAATGGATTTGTGGGCAACGCCATTTGGCGCCTCTGATTTATTTCCGTCAAGTAATTGGAAGCGTTGTCAGGGACGCTGGCTCAAATGCCAGCATAATTAGTGGCATGCTTAAAAATAGACCATAAATAATCGTCGCCTTCATGCAGACAGGGAAGGAGCGAGTGTGAGAGAGACAGTGTGAGAGAGGGAGAGAGAGAGAGATAGGCAAAGAGAAAGGCTAAGAAGGAGCAGTAGTGAGTCGAGGCAACGTTGGCAACACCGCAAATTGTCTCAGGCCCTGCATAAATTACTTAAATGTTTTCTTAGGAAATGAAGATGCTGCTGTGAGCTGTGCTGTGGGTGGGGCACGAATAGACAGCCAGCCAGCCAGCCAGCCAGCCATTCAGTGCAGAGCTGCCCGGCGTATGCGCAATTTTATTAAATTACATTCGTGTTTTGGCAAATTAATTACGAAATTATGTTGTCGTCTGGCGCCTAACCAAGTACATGGCACGCATGTGGCCCAACAACTAACTGCGAGTTGCTATGGCCCCCTATCTCTATCTCTCTCTATCTCTCTGTAGATGCTTACTCCTTGCCTTCCCAGTCGGCCATAGATCGCATTTATCTCAGAGCGTCAGTGCCGGGACGGGCTGTTGGCCTTGCGGCCTTCGCTCGCATATTAAAAGTAATTTTGCCTCATTTTTGGCATATTTCGTTGTCTGCTCCAGCAGGACATAACCCGCGCAGATTATGCAGCAATTCAATGTAGATGTTGCTGTTGTTATTGCTGTTGCTGCTGTTGCTGTTGCTGTTATTATTGTTGGCCATTTTTCTGGCGCATATTCAACTGGAAATCTCAGTCGCAATAAATTTGACTTTATGTTCATGGCTGGCTAACCAAATTGTGTTTACAAATCATAAGACTGCTGTCCCTGTCTCCACCTCCCTGCACCGCCTCCCTCCCATTTTTCCCTCTTCATCTAATTAAGCTCTCCGCCCTGTGCTCTGCTAGTAAAAGGGCAAAGCTCTCGCATTACTCATACGTCGCATTAGTCGCTTCCCAAATCATTGTCAAATAAATAACGTTAATTTGTTAAATCGGCCAAAGCGGGCGTTAAATAACAGAACCCAAAACTGCCAAAACCCAAAAACGAAACCAAGCTAAAAATCACATTTGCATATTTCCTGCATAACAATAAGAAACCCAATGGATTGTGACGTTATCGGCAGCGAAGGTAGCCCGTGAGAGATCCCAACTGGTGGCTGCTGGGAAAATTCACATATGAGCTCGACGAGCTACCTGCTGATGGCTGCTTCGACATTTTGCCAAATTGCTCAACTTGCAGTCACCAATCCAATGTCCCAACTCACACTCCTCTCTCTCTCTCACTCTCTCTCTCTCTCTCTGTCATTTCCCATTGTCCCTCTCTCTCTCTCCGCTCTCTCTTCCCACCGACCCGTTTAAAACGCATGTGTACGCTTCATTTATGCATTCATCAATCAGCTAACCAAGTGTAAATTTTTGCATTTCCTTGCGCGCGCTGAAATAAAACAGAGAATTTGAATTTGCACCAAAGACCCAAAGTTAAATCAAACAGGCATGCCCCACTCTCCCTGCCTCCCCTTCCCGCTCCCCATTCTATTCCCTCTGCTCCAGCTCCATCTAATGTAGCAATTTGGCCCAACCCAATCACCGCATAGCTGCTTTGTCTTTTGGGCTTGCTGGCTCCAAGCAGCACCACCAGCACCACCACCGCCAGCAGAAGCAGCAGCAGCAGCAGCAAAAGTACCAAACGAGAACGCCCTTCATTTATTTTATTTTGAAATATATAAATCGCACCTAAAAAGTATGCTACACTAAACTTTGATTCATGGCGCAAAGTTTCCGTGCGCTTGAAAATTCGTTTTCCTTGGCCTTACGCACACCAACAACACATCAGCACCCACACACACACACACACACACACACACACACACACACACACATACGCAGTTCCCTGCAGCTGTTGCCCACAACGTTCCGGTTCAACGCTTTTTACGTGCTCAGCTGCCACGCCCACCTCACCCTAACCACCTTTAAATTTGGCTGCTCTCGCAAAAAAAATAAAATAATACGAAAGAAAAACAAAAACAAGCAGGAAAATTTTTGCAATTTTCCCTGGCGCCCATTTAGCACTTGGCCATGATACGCAGTTTCTCTTTTATTTGCTGTGAAAATAATAGAATCATAAACTGAAACGGGGCGTGGCTGGGGCAGCAGCAGCACGTGGTACCACTGCTTTGAAGTGTTTGATGAAATTTTCGACACTTAATGATAGCACACGCAACACACACATACAGAGTCACAGAAACACACACACACACGCAGACACACTCGCAGCAACATCAACAAGACCATCATGATAGCGAACGCGCGCCTCGCTCCATACTTTTTACAGCCACACATCATAAAGGACAACGGCCATGCACCGCAAAATTGTTAACAATCGAAATGAAGCCAAAAGCTGTCGTTGACTACGTGGCCAGCTCACAGGCCAGGCACAAGCCAGGCACAGGCCAGGCACAGGCTGGGCATAGGCCGTGCAATGGGCCGCCAATGCGACTGGTAATGACATCGCTTCGGGCCAGATTCTGGCGCCGGTTATGGACTCCCGACTCAGTCACGGTGACGCTGACTACATAAATAGCAGCCGTGACAGCCATGCCTGCAAAATTGGCAAGTGAGCAGGAAGAGAGAGACAAAGAGAGAGAGAGAGAGAGAGGGAGGCGGCTATATGCAGCCAATAAAAGCCAACGGGCCAACACGAAAATAACTGCAGCGAATGCTGAGCGACAGGCGCGAAAATTTCGCATATCAAGCAAACTGGCTGGGCATATAGGCAAAGGCACAAAAACAGCAGCTGTAGTTACTCTGGATATAAAAATATGTATATATATGTCTAAATGTATTTTAATAATAATAATAATAATATATATTAAAAATATCTAAATGGTTTTTAAAATATATTCTATGAAAAATTTTGTATATATATTAAAAGAGATTAAAAATTAAAAATTATATTAAAATATCTAAATGTTTTTCAAAATATAATCTATGATAAATTTTGTATATATATTAAAAATAAATTTAAAAATATGTTTCAATGTGTTCACTTAAAGCTAAAGCCTGTAAACAAATTACTGATTCTACAATAAATTTTAGATTTCAGAGAGCAATTTTCTATTCAGTTTATTACCTTAATCTTATTCTCAATTTCTAAGTCCTATGCAAATTGAAGAGCATTTTCTTTTTTAATTTATACAAAACAAAAATTGTTAATAAACATTAAAAAGGAAATACAATTTCTCAATTGCAAAATCTGGAAAATATTTTTTTAATAATTTTCAATTATTATTTTATTTGATTCCTTATCAAAATATTTTTAGAAGTCTTCAGTCTTGCAAAAAGATCGGTTGTGTATATCAGATATTCTCTATATGATGTATCATCTACTTAAAGGCTAAATTCTTTAATTTCAAATTATTCGCAAATGATCAAATTTGAGCCAAAATTTCCAAACAAACTTTTTAATTTACAAAACTGTGAAACCCTAAAAAAGATTTTTCAATCGATATTCTATTTCAGCTAGCAACATTTTCTTGGTGATTTATTTTCTATTTTGATTATGCATCTAATATTAATTTAAATTTGAAGGAAAATATTTTGTTTAAATCTAAATTTAAAATAGGCACTTATAAATACCATATTGGTTACAATATATAAACTTAGAAATTTATTTTAATCTTGCAAATAAATATTCATTAAATTGTGGGTTTAAATATTTATATACATTCTATTCTATAGAATTTACCCATAATAAATAAATAGGACAACTGTAAAGCTTATCAATAGCTACAATTAGATTAATGAAGCTTTCACTTTTTCAAACTAACATAAATTCTATAAAGATTGGGATCGTTGTATAAGAGACAATTTTCTTTACGCTTTGTTCTCTAGATATTCGTCTCAGTGTATAAAACGTAAGAAAAATAAATATATGAAATCAATGTATGTATTAAATGAAAATATATAGATCGCTTATGTATATCAAAACTTTATATACATATATATTATATATAATATTTATTACTATAAAATATTGAAATATGTCATATTCAGACTTGCCAGCCTCAGACAGCCTAATATACGCAACTTCTAAACTGTCTAACTGATAAAACACTCAAATAAATTTGAACTTTATATAGATGTATTTAGTGCTGGCAATAAACGATAATCACCATTTGGCAAGTGCACACAGCAGCATATAATACACACACACACACACACATACAGAGCGACACACGCGACGACAAAGTTGTCTAGCTTGGGGGCTGATTATAATGTGGAGTTTACATTCATTATGAGCCCATTCTATATGCACGGCAAGCCGCATCACATAATTATTACGCCCGAATTAGCATGAAGCTGGTGTCGTTTGCTCCTTGGCTGCAGCTGCTGTTGTCACTGCTGGTCAACAGCAGCAGCAGCAGCAGCAGCAGGAGCCGTAGCAGCAGCAGCAGGAGCAGCAGCAGGAGCCGTAGCAGCAGCAGCATCTGTCGCTGTTGTCTGTTGTTTGTTGTTGTTTGCTTTTGGTTGTTGCTGGAATTATGTTGTTAGCCCTGTTGATGTTTAAAATCCCAATAAACGCTTAGCAGGCGTGAGCGAGAAAATTGCATTGGTTTGTTGTTGTTGTTGTTGTTGTTGTTGTTTGTATGTTGTCTAAAGGACCTGCCAGTTGCCACCTGCCGAGGCGCCAAACGGCTGCCAATTGCCAAATAAATTACGAAGTTTACAGCCTCAAAACTAAAGCCTGAGGTGAGCTGGACAGGGGCTGGGACTGAAGCGAGGGGCGACAATTGCCAGCAGTGCGGCGAATGTTGGCTCACATTAACGATATCGCCTTCAAAATGGCCAGACCCGGATCCAGCTCCCAACCCCAAACCGAAGGCCGACAATGACCCCCCCAAACTTTAACCAAGCCAAGCCGCATGTCAAACACGCAAACCCTGTCCATTGACACAAACAGGGGCAGCTGAGGCAGCTGAGGCAGCTGCGACAGCTGGGGCAGGTGAGCCAGATGGCCAGGTGGCAGGCATTTGGCTACGTTCCCAGTTTAGCTTGTTGCGTGTCCACTTTCACTTCCAGATTGGCCCCGTGTGTGTGTGTGTGTGTGTGTGTGTCGAGAAATTGCGGTTTGTTTGCTGGGTAATTACATTTTGGCATTTTCTCTAACCAAACACCCAGCTCCGCCTACGTCTCTTTGCCTCTTTAATAATGTGTGCGAGTGTGTGTGTGTGTGTGTGAGTGTTAGTGTGTACAGGCATGTCAGCGTGATAATTATGCGACTATAATCGCACTTTTACATGCCAGCAACAGCAGCAGTGGCAGCAATGGCAACAGCAGCAACAGCAGCAGCAGCAGCAGCCGTTGCCGTTGAGCACTCAGCTCCGACTCCAGTTTGGACTTGGCAAAAACGAAACACTTGAACCCTAAAACGAAATATGTCGACCGAGCGTCAAAAGTCAGCAGCCCCAACTAATTAACAGGCCGCAGGTACAAAGTGCCTCTACTCGCCACACACCACCTCCCACCACCCATCCCCCCACCACAATACACATTCATACAATATTTAAGCCAGGTTGGCCAGGGCTTAAACAAAAGCGAAAGGCATGTTTAATCATAAGAGCAAAAACAACAACTAAAATTGTTGCTGCTGCTGCTGTTGCTGCTGTTGCTGTTGCTGCTTCCTTTGGCCAACGGCAACTTTTGCTACTAAAACTCACAGCGACGGCGCACACAAAAAAAAGGGTTAAGTAAATATTGAAGTGAATAAAAACCATGAAAAAGGAGCCAAATGGCAAAAAAAAACCAAGTGTGTAGACTGCAAACGGGCTTAGAGGACGGCGTGATGCTCGCTTAGCAAACTACTTTCAATGGGCTGAGATAGATAAAGTTGTCATAAAATATGGTCTCTTTAGCTTGTACTAATCTATAATCAAAATATGTTCACCTTAATATGCAAGCTGTATTGGAAATTGATATGAGCTGCTTGAGGCAATCTTTGTCAACCAGACCAAAAGACCAATGAATATTTCTGAGATCAAGCTTAAAGAGAAGATGTACTTTCAGATATTTCACTTATAAATTATATAAATTGTAGTTAAGGAATTAAATAGATATGATATATACATAAAGATGTCAAGAGGTATATATATATATATGAACAACATCCATATAGAATAAACCCCTACGAATATACTTCCATTCCTTCAGTGAGCATGCATAAAAAACAGAGCACACACGCACACTCACACACACACACACATAGTTAACTACTCTTTTGGCCGTGTCGCGTGAAATGGGCGACTGGCCGTTGAAACGTTGGAGCTGGGCGTGCCGGGGCGTCACAGCCATGGTCGCCAGCAGAGCTGTAGCCAGGCTTTAGTGAGCAGCAGACGCAGGAGCTGAAGCAGAAGCTGGTGCAGCTACCAATTAATGTCCTTGTTAGGCAGTGGCCTGTAAAATTGGCTTAAAAAATATGTAACCTTATGCGAGAAAACCAGCTATTGCCCAACTCTCTCTCTCCCTCTCCCTCTCTCTCTCTCCCCCACTACTTTTTTTTGTTTCTTGGTGCTTGGTTCATGCGCGAAATTCTTTGTGATTACTTAAATAGCTTATAAATTATATGAAAAGGACTTTCAGCTTTTTAAGTCAACTTTGTGGATTTGATAAGAAATTGTAATGAATAAATTTTAAATGCTTTTTGGGCGGACATTTTTATAGGGATCTCCCATTTAAGAGCTTGAAATTCGTGAACAAGAAATTGCTAACAAACAAGAGTAAAAGTATATTATATAAATATACAAGAAAATAAAAACAAAATAGAGATATATTAATAGGTCTAGGGTGAGTCTTTTTTTTTTAAAGAATAAATTATTATAAGAATAAATATAAAATCAATATATAATATATAATAAATATTAAAAAAAAAAATTAATAAAAAAAAATTAATAAATATTAAATTTGACTTATAATTGTATTAAAATATATTTATGTAAATTTTATAAAAAAAATGTTAATCATTATAAAATAAATTTTTTATATATGGCAATTAATTAATTTAAATAATTAATGTAAAATAAAAAATGTAATTGAATAACTGAAAAAAAAAAAACATATAATAAAATATTTATATAATATTTGAGTTAGTAAAAAATATTATTGCTGACGTTGCGTAAACATAGTTTTTCATGCTATGTAAATCGTTGTGAATAATGAAAATATTTGAAAATAAATTTTAAATCGTAGAGATCAATGATATTTTAAACTTAAATAATTAATTTTGTAGATAAATGATACCTTTGTATAAAATCTATAGATATACAGAACTCAACTTATATTGTATTCAACAGAAATATGTTATTAAATTATAGATATGAAAATAGAATTGTAATGTATCTAATTTAGATTTTTTTTATATATAGCTGCACCCAAAAAAAAATTACATTTATAGTGTTAATTAAAATCTCAGCTAAAATTTTTTTTTTTAAATCTATTATTATGCTAACGCTGCGTATACGTAATTTCACAAATATTGAGCCCGCATAAACGTGAAAAATAGCCAAGCACAACTTTATGTAGGCTGTGTGTGCACATACGTGTGCGTAGGTGAATACGTATATATGTGTGTGTGTTGGTGTGTGTATATGCCAACCACTAGAATGCAGTGCAATTGGCTACAGTTTCATTGTGGCCCAGTTGGTGTTAGTATTGGTGTTGGCGCTGCTTTTGGGGGCTTTAAGTGAAATAAAGTTGATAGCCGCACTCTTTTTTCTTATTTTTTTTTTTATACTTCTTTCTTACTTTATATTTTTTCTGTTCGCTGGCAACTGCCATTATTTAATTTGTGCATCTGGGCGTAGGACGCGACTTTGACATGGCAACACGAAGGCTTTCATTTCGGTTGTGTGTGACCGGCTCTCATGCAATCACTATGACGGCAGGCTGTGGCCGATACAGATTCTGGCGGTGATTCCCCCGGTCGATGCCGTTGCCGAGTCCGATGCGGCTCAGCATATGGCAAAGCTGGCAGCTTAAAGCGGTTGAGCGGCACGCAAAAACTGACCAAATGTCGAATCAAAAATGCAACATTTCGTTGCCAGCGCAGGCCGCAGCGCCCAATGTCCGGCTGCTGAAACGTCAAAAAAGGCAACAGAGGGCAAAGATAGGTGGGCAAACGGGAGACAAGAGCACAAGCATAAGCACAAGCACACACGTACAAAGCAAATGGCCAGGGGCATGAAACAGTAATAGGAGCAAGCTGAGGCAGCCGGCAGCATAGCAACGCGTGCTGTGTATCGGAGTAGAGGGAGCGATAACCGCAAGGGCCAAGAGTGCCAAGCCAAATGGCAGTGAAAGTGGGCAACTGCCATCGGGCACAAACTCAACAGCTAGCCAAGCAGCCCACCAGGCAACCCAGCAGGCAGCCAAGGGTTGGGGAATCTAATCTGTAAGCATAAATTCCAATCATTTTGCAAATGGAATGTGCAAATGCAAACCAATAAAACCGCAAAACACAACACAGCAAATGGCAGCGACGAGCAGCAGCAGCAGCAGCTCATGGCATGAGCTGCAAACTGGATGGAGAGCCAGAGAAGACAAAAAGCATAGCCAGCAGCACTTTTGGTCCACACATTCCCAGTCACTGTCGCAGTCACTGTGACAGTTCCAGCTGCAGCTTCTGCTCCAGCTCCAGCCCAGCTCCAGCTCCAGCTAAAATGCCAATAGCAGCCACGAGCTACGTGCGGTTTGGAGCATCAAGCGGCGGACCCAGGGTCAAGTGAATCTTTGACTTGGCTTTCGCTTGTTTCTAAAACTGAATCAGTCTCTCTCTCTCTCTCTCAATCTCTCTCACTCTCTCTCACTCTCTCTCTCTCTCTCCTCTGCTTTGGTCAGCTGCTGCGAATGCTTTTTGCAAAATTTGTCTGCCATGAGGTTTGTTAATGAAGTGAGTAAAAGCTTGGTGCGGGGGAGTGAATGTTGAACGATGAACTAGTGGTATATTGTGCTCGACACACATATGCCAAATCAATATTTGGTTATTCGACATATTGAAAAGTTGGAGCCAACTTCAGAGCCAGAGCTAGAGCTAAAGTGGTTGCCTGATAAAATGTACAAAATGTGGTTACATTTTTAGAGCTGCATAGAAACTAGATATATATAAATAAATATACATATATATTTATATATACATATATACTATATCTATATATATCTGTATACTATATACTATACATACATACTATATCTATATATATCTATATATGTAGAACGATGTCACAGCTAACAAATTATCATTTATTCAATATGCTTCAATTATTATGGTAGCTTTGCCATAAAGACTTATTTGATTGTCTAGAAATTTCTCGCTGTGAATTTCATTCATATATAAATTATTAGAGAGCATACTATGATTTAAATGTATGTGAATTTCGAATGTAATGCAGGATTCTTTGTTCTGATTGAAATTGTCTCGGAAATTAAACACAAAACAAAATTCTTGGCTCAGTCAAATATAACTGTTTTGCCTTTATTATAAACGAAATCTTAGTTCATATATAAAATACTCTTATACATAAAATATATTCAAATATATATAATACTCTAATGTATAAAATATATATAATTTTTTAAACTCAAAGAAAAAAATTTAAATTATATATAAAATAAAATTAAGCAAATATTTAATGTTTACATATATGCTACTCTAATATATCGAATATTCAAAAATTAAATTTAAAAAAAAAAAATTTAAATAATTATAAAATAAAACTAAACAAATATTTGATGTCAGTCAACTAATTTTTTATCTTTATACCATAAGCAATATAGAAAATTTCAATTTGAATGAAAATAAAATACATACAAGTTGAAAATAGTTAGAAACAGTTAACCTTAGGCAAACCAAGTAAAATATAACATAAGGCTAACCTGCAGCCCACAGCAACTTTTGCATGTTTCAATTTAAAGTTCAATTAAGTGTTTTCAGCTGCAATTCAGCTTAAGGCACTTTATTGCTTTATGCTTTAAACAAACTGCGTTGCTCTAAACTTATTTTCTACCATTTTTATAGAGTTTTGAAATGTGAATATGAGTTGGTATAGCGATATCCATTGAAATTGGAAATAGCTTTGCAAAAATATTTGTAATAGGCAAAAAAAGGATTGGCTGTCATCTTAAAGTAACAAGTATTCTTAAATGGAACTAAACGAAATGTCGAAATATCCATATTCGTCTATTCGTCCTTATGAAAGCAGGAATCGTATAAGCCCCAAAAGGCTTAAGATATATCCTACGTAGTATGAGCCTTTCTTCAAAAAGGCATTGAATTTCCTTATTATTAACAATCAACTTTAGTTTCTTTGTTTTTTTAAGGCGTAACTTGAATAGATATTCAACAATTAATTTGCCATAATAATGCTCGTATAGTGAGCAGAGCGCATTTAGTTAGGCAGGGTATCTCAAGGTCAGGTACTCCCGAGTAGACCACTGCCATGTGTTATATATCTAAATATTTTAAGTATCATAGCATTCCATACTCTGTCTTAATTTTACGAGTAGCTGAAGCCAATCCTTGCACTTAAATTGTTCAATTCCACTCCACATTTCAAGCAGTTAAAATTAAAGCGCACACACACACCCACTCACACACACATACACCAATTGCCAACACACACACCATAAACAAGCCAAAAATGCAGCTGCCTTTGAGTATTATCGTTTATTGTATTATTTTTATGCGATGAACGCGCGTCGATTAGAGACTAAAAATAATGCATTTCGCATTTCGTATTTCGAATTTCGTTCATTTTTTGTTGTTCGCTTTTCGCATTTTCCATTTTGTTGCCGTTTGCTGAACAAACTGAATTGCAATAAAAATGGCAACTACACGAACTAACTGTAGCTTGTCGCTTAGCGAGGGCGATGCAACGAGCTGAAAGAGCAAATGGCAATCGCATTTGCCGCCAAGCAACTGCAGCAACAGCAGCAGCAGCAGCAGCAGCAGTCACAGTAGCTGTAGCAGCAACCGGCAGCAGCAATCGGCAGCAACTATCAGCAGTTAACAACAATATTGGCACCTTAGTTGGCTGGCTGAGTGCTTGCTGCCAGGCTAACTGTAAAATTGTGGCCATAAAACGTGCGCATTACAAGTGCAGGAGGCGCCACAAAGTATGCAGCAAGTGGAGCAACAAAGCTGTAGTCGCTACCGCCAGGCCATTCCTCAAACTGGCTGAAAATCTTGCCCGCCACATGGCGTATACGTGTTAATTTAGCCCAGCGATTAGACAGGCCCCTGACAGTCACTCGGCCAACTGGCTACACAGAGAGAGAGAGAGAGAGGGAGAGAGAGAGAGAGATAATCCTCCTACTCCTGCGCTTGCACCTCCCCTATCTCTCCCCTCTCCCCTCCCTCGGGCTGTTGGTTAAATTGCCCGTTAGCTTCTTCAGCGGCGCAGTCTATAAATTTTGCGGCTGTCAGGCTAGCGGCTGGCGGTATTTCTGGTTAGCTTGCCCCAACGATCCATTAAGTGCATTTTACTGAGCCGTTTTCAATTTGGCCCGTCTCTGTTTTTAGGCTACAGCCCCGAAAAAGCGCCAAAACACTATATTTTGCAGCGTATAAGTAATGATGTGACGATTTGGCAGCCAACGAGCCAGCGACAAGCTAAACTGGCTACTAAACACTATACCAAAATAGTCATAGACCAACATAGGCCAACAAGCCCCAAGTTCCAAGACCCAACTCTAACCCTGCCAAGCTGTGCCATCACAGTTGTTGTTGCCTCTCTAAATATATATCTGTATACGTATATATATATATATATATATATATCTTTATATATATCTGTATATAGCTTGGTCTGTGTGAGTGGCCGAGTTCATTGCACCAACCGAGTGTCGGATTGTGTTGCATAGTTCAAGGCTTCTTTTGTTTGTTTTTAAAGTAGCTTTTAGTTTGAAGAGTCTGTTAGCTAAAAGACATATTAGAATTATTATATATTATATGGCTAATATAAATTTAAAAAATATTTCGTTATTAAAATATAATAGTAATAAATAGTAGTACTGAAACTTGTCAATGTGTGTTTAATGTTTAGGTATTATATATCTTTACGTTAAAAAATAAATGGTAAAAACCAATATTTCTTAAAAATTTAACACATTTCGAAACAGTTAAAAAAAAGTCTTTAAATACAATAAATAATACAAATCCTTATAAAAATAATAACTAAAAAAAAAAAAAAAATATGTAAAAAACAGAAATTTAATAGATAAACAATACAACAACAAAAATTAAAAAATAATAATAATATTAAAAAATAAAAATAAATGTTAAAACTAAAAAGCCTAAAAAAATAGTGGAGTGCTGGAATTGGCTACTGAAAACGGGCTTTATTTATTTTAATCCCAATAGGTTAGAGATATTTGTCAAAAGTTGTCTATAATATTATGAAGTAGAAAGTATACATATATCAATAGAAAGTATTAATAATAACTTAAAGCCTTAAAGAATATATTTATATGTAGGTCATATTGATCGTCTTTCATTAGATTTTAATAATTATATAAGCATGCCAATAAATTTTTTTTCCTTCAGCTTGGTATTTTTCAGACATCAATCGCCTGACACCATGAGCTTTTCCAGACCGCTTATTTCTAGTCAAGTTCTTTTCTTTCACGGGCGCTGCAACAGCTGAGCTATATCTTGTGAGTGAGCTATCACTTGGATAACACTCGTACAACAACTCTCTACAATCGGTCAATCTCTCACTCATGCTGCTCGAGGCAATCACGACAACACTGATCACAATTAGGAAACTTTAATCAGCAATGAAAAAAGAGTGATCGACTAGCTGTAATCCATTTAATAATGTTTTATAATATAGATAATCAGGCTGTCGATGTGATGGGTAATATCTTAGTCGCAGATATCACTGGCAACGACATAATCCTCTGCAGAATTAAGCATATAATTTATAATATCCATTTGTCATTAACTACTGAACTAAGTAAAACAACTCAAACTGAAAATCTCTATTGTTAGTGCATTTGAAATTCGCTGTGTTGCAGTTGTCTGTTTGGTATTTTGCTTGTTTGTTGCTGCTGTTAAACAAAATTTGCTTGGCATGCACTTTGGGCATACAATTCGATGCAGCGTGGGCGGTTGGGCGGGCTTCTCTTGTTGTTGGTGTTGGTGTTGCTGTTGATGTTAGTGTTGCTGTTGTGTGATAGTTGAATCGTTGAGGCTTCTGCAGTGTTGGGCAGATACTTAGTTTAGTCATGTTGGCCAGCCTGATAAATTGTTTCCGCAGAGCGTTGCACGTAATTGCCAAGCGGATCGATGAAAAGTAGCTTAAAGTTCCCGTTGCCATGTTGAGATGCCGTCGAGTTTAGCTAACTCTAACAGTGGTTGCTGCTGATGATGTTGATGTTGCTTGTGCTATTGCTACTGTTGTTGCTGTTGCTGTTGCTGTTTGTGACAAGGCCAACTAATTTGTACACTTCATCTTGGGCAGGGCCAAAAACCAAACGACAGTTGCCAAAATAAGACAATTCTTGCAAATGCACAGAGAACTCATTGCTGCTGACGTGCCTCCACCCACCCATTGTTGTTGTTGTTGTTGTGGTTGTTGTTGTTGCTGTTGTTGCCTGATGCTGTCTTTTGCCTTTGGCTGTGTGAAATGTAATGCAATTTCATGTCAAAAACTAACATAGCGACAGCCAGAGCACAAAACTTTAAAGTGATATTTTTGTGTCGGTTAGTGCTGCGCACCTGTCGAGCTATTCTTGTTGTTGTTGTTGTTGCTGCTGCTGCTGTTGTTGTCTTGGTTTTTGCTGTCACTGCAGTAGATACAACAACAAGAGTAGCAGCAGCAGCAGCAGCAAAAATACACTCACACACTCACAAACGCCAGTCATGCGCCGCAGGAAAACAAACTTTTGTTGCCGTCTTTGCACAGTTTTTCCTTTAGCTGATTCTCCATTTTCAACCGCAACAACACGACGCTTACTTCCGCTTTTAAGTGTTAAGCAACAAACAAATGCACACACACACATACAAACACACACACATAGAGTCGTTTGCAGACTAGCTCACTGTCCTTTGACATGCATGCCTCGCTCTTTAGTCTTTTAGTCCTTCCGCCCGCTTAGACTAAGACTCAGCTGTCTCTCAGCTGTCTGCCTAGCCGCCAGCTGCAGTTTTTGTCAATGCCCGCCTCCCGCCAAAGTTATGACAGTGGAGCATGGAGCATACTGCCACGCCCGCAGGCATAACGCCTACCGGCGAGGCGCCACTTGTCACTTGCTTACGCTGCACTTTCTTGCAGCTAGACAAGAAAGACAGCAGTAGAGAGCGAGAGCCCAACAGGAAGCATTAAAGGTGATTCACTTGTTTGTTGCTTGTTTGTTTGCAATTTGTTGTCATAATTTGTTGTTGCTGTTGTTGTTGCTGTTGCTGTTGTTGCAGCTGTTGCTGTTGTCTCGTATTTGGGTGTCGGCATTGGACTTGCACTACAAATCGTTATGACAACATTGTTGTGCTTGGTGCAAAAGCAGCAGAAGACCGCATTCAAGTCTGCCATTGTTGTGCGGGAATTATTCAGTTGGCTTGACCGGCTAGAGGTCACTAATATTTTCAATAATTGTATAAGCTCTCTACATCGATTTGACTATGTGAATACTCTGTAAACTGGAAGAAGTAAAGTGATATTTGAAAATTTTGGTGAACTAAGAAACCAATCAGACATAATGAAATTTAACAGAAAAAATTATTTTTTTTTTAAAGATCTTTATATTTTAAGCCCATTAAAAGTGGAAAAAAGCGTAAGGAGGCCCCATAAAATTTATATGTTCTTGATCAAGCCGACGAGCTGAGTCGATTTAGGGCTCTCCGCCTGTCTGTCCGTCCGTCTGTCCGTCAATCTGTCAGTCTGACCCTCTGTATAAACGCATCGATCTCAGAACTCATAAGAGCTTGACAATTGAAATTTATTTTGTAGGTCCCTGTATAGAACGCGCAGATCGAGATTTTTTTTAAAGAAATCGATATCTACCTTGGTTTAGTGTTATTAATTTAATTTGAAGATCAGCTGCTGCTCCCCCAACTAAAGCTTTCTTACTTGATATTATTTAATAATATTATGTTTAATGTTATCAATTAAACACGGTATTGAAATTCTGTTGTTAAACTATATCTCTCACATCTCCAAAGAGTCTTTAAACTTTGCATTTAGAGTCATACAAATGATGTTGCTCATAATTTGAAATTCATTTGGTAAGTCACTTTAGTCAGTGGGCTTATAATATTTTTAAATTTTATTAATTTTTTAAAATTTCCGTTTCTCTGTTTTCATAAAGCAAACATATATGTATCAGATGTGATAAGCACACGATTATGAATAACAGTCGCACACACATATATGTATATGTTATAAGTGTTATGTCAACGACAGTGCTTTCGAAGGTTCATATCAACTTAGGTTAAGCTGATATGAATTATCAAAATCACTGACGTGGCCATAATATTTATAATATGTCTGTGAGCAGCGACTGTTATTCATACTCGTGTGCTTATCACATCTGATGCATGTACATATGGGTGGGTATACCTGAGTGAATCCTTCTGCTGTCACTTTAAAAGTATTTTCTGCAGAAAAAAATAAGAAGATATGTTGGTTCTCATAGGGAATACGTACATGAGAGGCATTAATCCCAGAATGAAAGTGCTGAAAATCGCAGTTTGCCGATGGGTATGGATTGTGTAAACTTTCGCAAGTGGCATACGATATTGGATTGGAGTAATTCCCTTTAAAGAGGCTATTGACGAGAGAGAATTAGGACCGCATACAAAATGTGAAATTTGCGGCTGGGATGCTGAAACTGTAAGCAAACTAATAAATTATCGACTACATTAGAACTTGCGCATTGAGTCACTTGTGTATCGATAACCAAACTAATCGATTTATTTTTCCTTGTTTAGGGTGCAATGTTATAAAATGCTCCTCCTCACAAAATAGATGGCTATAAGTGCCCTGGTACAGCTGATTTGATTTAAAACTACCCAACTAAGAGAGCACTTTATACTAACACCTATGATATAATTAGTTGCCCCGACTATATGCAACGATATATTCATCAAAATGATATATTGATCGGAAGTTTTGGCGGCTACGTTATGCTGTTTCAAGATACATACACTTTTAGAAAATGGATAAACACAAGCATTAACTTTCATTCCATTGATCAAGAGATTGCTTGTTTTTTTTTTAGCCATTAAACTGAAACATGAAACATGAACACATGAAACTCCCATTGATCAAGAGATAGATTGCTTGTTTTTTTTTTTTTTTTTTGGTCATTAGCATTTATTTGACAAGTCAGAAGCTAATAGTTGGCTTACCCTAAAAACTTGAATGTGTATGAGTCAAAAATAAAATCTGAATTTTATTTGTATTTGATTTTATTTTATTTGATGTACCCTAAACAAACCTATGAGAGTCTTTACAGGCGTGTGTTTGCTGCATATGCTATAAAGGAAATGTGGAATAGCAGATCTGTGCAAATTACAGAGTATCAGCTCGATTGAGCACTCCCGACTATAGCACTCTTACTTCACTCGTATCGGAAGCTATTAACGCATGTAAAAGTCAACTCTGTTTCGGCAGCAACAATGCACTGCGTATACGTGATATTTCTGTTTGCAAATAGTAAAATGACATTTGGCCATGGTCCTTATGTGTGTGTGTGTGTGTGTGTGTGTGTGTGTGTGTGTGTGTGTGTGTGTATGCTCGTGTGTACTGCTGGTAGTTGTATTATAGCCCGTTCTGATGGCCGTATCAATTTTGGTTGGCTCGCTCTTGGCTCGCATTATCGTTAAAATTGTATTGGATTGGGCCAACATGCTTTGCTGACTGTATGGACCATTGTGGCCCGGCTACCGCTTCAGCTTCAATTCCATGTATCCATTCCTCTGCATTTTCATTCCATTGCCATCTATATATATGTATGTATGTATCAGTGTGTGTGTGTGTGTTTATAGATTTTCCGTTATAGCCACACGAACTTCTTCTTAAAATGCAATTTTCAAGATTTTTTTTTTTAGTTCGTGTTTTGTTGGCTCGTTTTGCCCAGCGCCATTTTAGCCTTCGATGTTGTAGCTGCTTTTGACGCTGATTTTAAGCTGCCACTAGCTCGCACTCACTCACACTCACTGGCTCCTCCACTCCCACTTCCTCTCCCGCTCTCTCTCTCCTTCATTCTTTCACTGTGTGAATTCCCTTGACCACGCCCGCTGCCTGTCCGCCCTCCCCACCCCCCTCGCCCTTTGCTTGCATGTGTCAAAAGGTATTTTTATGTTCAGTTTCGTGTTTTTCAACATTTTCTCAGCATTTTATTTTCCTTTCTTTGCTTGCTCGCATGGTTTTCCGCAGAGTTAGGTTTGGCAATGAGGAGTGGGAAAGGGGCAGGGACAGGGGCAGGGACAGGGGCTTGGGGTTACGAAGGGCTGGCGCTGCTGAACCAAACCGCTTTGAGTCGAGTTGAGTTGAGTCCCGTCTTGTGTGCAGGTAATATGGCACTTGGCTAAAATGGTGTGTGAAATTTTATGCGAAATGGCTTAAGATGTTGTTGCAGTTGTTGTTGTTGTTGTTGTTGTGCTTGTTGTTGTTGTTGCTGCTGCTGTTGTTATAGTTCTGTTTGCTGCTGTTGTTATTGTTGTTGTCGTTGTGCTTGTTGTGCTGATATTTCTGGAACGGAACACAATCATTCTGCTATGTTGCACATAAAAAGTTACGTTGAGTGGCACTATGCGACTCTCTCTCTCTCTATATATATACATGTGTGAGTGTGTGTGTGTTTTTGTGTTTGTGAACAGATTCAAGGAGCTGCAATGGATCGAATAGTTAGTGGTAAGGAAATATTGTGGAATGGTGTAGCAGCTTCTGGCTGCTGATGATGACATTTTCGTTTCTGGCCGCATGAATTGGCATTGGACAGAGAAAAAATATATATAAAAAAAAAGAGCGAAATGCGCAAAAAAGGGTTAGTTAGTTTCAGCTTGGGCCCAAGTCACTCAAAGTTGTCCAAAGGACATTTGGTTGAAATTCGATTTCGATTTCGATTTTTTGTTGTTTTTTTTTCTGTTTCAGCCTCACATGCATTTCCTTTATGCGTGTTGTTATGGCCAGCTTTAAGGCCCTGCGTCTATTTAAAGCAGCTTAGGCAAGTGCTTTCTGGGAAAAGAAGAAATACGATAAGAATTTGTCAGCAGAGCTGATTAAGTTTACCAGGAACTTTACATCAAAGTTTGAGCTCGATTTTTGTTGAGTATACAAATATTTCAAGTTTAATTCAATTTTGAAGAAAAATATTTATATGTATGGCAGTTAATAGCTTATGCTGAAGTTTGGTAAGACTTTGTTTTTTTTATGTCTAAAAAATTGGCTAAGAATGTGTTAGACTGAAGTTCTCTTTTAGGCATTTATTTAATAACAATAGGTTTGTTTCTACTTGATAGGAATTCCAGGTATTAGATATTGAGTGATTTGATCAGGGAGTTCAGGAATTTTTTATTGAGTTGTGATATGAGGTGAAATGGTGTCTTTCATTGCAACCATATGTGCTATAGTATATAAAAAGTATTGGCATGATATTCATAAAATATTTTAAGTAAAAGCTTACACCAATATATATATATACTCTAGATATATATAGATCTATATAGATTTTTTATTTTTTATTTTTTAATTAAAAAACCTTAGACCTTTTACTTAAAACTAATAAAATTTTGTTTAAATATATATTTATTTTTTTTTTACATTATGTAATATATATAATATTTGTATTTATACACATATAGATCTATATAGATATATATAACAAATAAGTACTAATAAGTAATTTATTTAAATTATATATATATACTCTAATATAATATATAGATATCTAAAACTAAATCTAATCCCTTTACACTTATCACTGCTCAATGCAAAGCATTCTTGGTTTATATTTTTAGAATGGACCTCCTGTCCTTACTTTTTCCCCATTGTTGGACTGCTCGGTGGAAATACAAATGAAAATTGGAATATCATGTATGTGACTCTCGATCTGACAGCGTTCAACGTAGAGCACTTAACACTGTGCAGCGCGAGAGCTGAGAGCTAACGTACATAGCTTTCCCATGGAATGGACACATGTGTAAATATTCAATTAGCTGAATAACAACAAAACAAATACACAAACGCCAACAGCAGCAGCAGCAGCAGCAGCAGCAACAAATGAACAACTTTACGCTGTGCTGGGCTTTCACTTTGTCGCTCATTTTCCCGAAAAATTGAGAGTGGATGGAAGAAAAAAAATCGAAAAAGGAGTGGAGCAGGAGGGGGGAGAAAAGGTAAAACCTCGTAGAGAAAAATGATTTTTATTTAATTTTCGCACCTGTTTTCAGTGCAAATAAGTTTCGTATTTTAATTCACATTTGAATTTTACATGCATTTCAATTTGTTTTCCCATTTTTACGTCTTTTTTTCCTGTTTTTTATATATTTTATTTTTGACAACGTGTTGAGTATTTTTCGTGTTTCCGTTTTATTTTTTTATTCCGCTGGCATACCCTTACTTTTCTTCCGTTTTTTTTTTGTTTTTTCGATATTTATTCCATGCGGCGTTTTACATGTCAAAGGAATTTTCGCAGCCAGCTACGCGTCCAACCAGCGCGTCCTCCAGCTCCTCCAGCTCCCCCAGTCCTAACCGCTGTCTGGCTATTTGTCTGTATATATATATATACAGATATATATACAAATTTGTATATATGTATACAATATTAAACGCTTGTTTTTGGATGTTTCAATTGTCAGCGCGAGGGCAAGCTTTTAACAATTAAAGCAACAATGCCACGAATATTCATTATCAACAACATCATCATCATCATTCTTCGTCATCATCATCAACATCATAAATTGTATACATTGTATTTGTATTCATCATTATCATCATTTAGCTTGTCTGTCATCGTCGTCATCATATTTTGCAAGTTGCTCGTAAAAATGGCTTTTAATTGCACGTGTAAAAAAGGGTTCGCATCAAATGTGGCAGCACTCTAACCACGCCCACCGCCCATCTCATGCCGCACCGCCTCTTCTGACAATTTGCCTCGCTCAACTGTTGAAATTTAAACGCTGCCAAGATTAATTCAATTAACCTGTGCCACAGCCAAAAGGTAAGAGGCGAAATCTGTGTTGGAAAATGGGTGAAAAGCATTTTAGAGGCAAGCTTCATATTATCCTGTTTTGGTATCCTGTCCTCAGTCCGCAGCACTTTTGCTGCTGTATTTAGGGATGAAGCTACTGCTGCTGTTGCTGCTGTTGCTTCTGTTGCTGCTGCTTTTGACACTTATAATTGGTAGGCGTGGCAAATCATTAATTATATTTCGAGGCCGAAATGCATGTCACTCAGCAGAGAGAGGCTTGAGCGAGGCAGAGATAGAAGTGCGAAAGAGAAAGAGAGAGAGAGAGAGCAGACTAGCTGTCAGAGCGGCATACACAATAGGCTCGAAAAGTCGTCGCTAAAAAATGAAGCTGATAATCACTTAAAAGCAAATTAATTGAAGAATTGAATTAGACTACAAAGCACAAAGCACTTTGCAGTCGAGTCTGAAGTCCACTTTTAAGGAATAATGTATGCTTGCTTTCATTAGATTATTTATATACGACTATACATATCAAAGAGCAAATGTTCTAAATAGTACCAAGTTGATTATATATGAATAATTGAATTATTCTCCGATATGCTTTAATATTAGCTTAAATTCTATTGTGTTTAGAAATTGCAGGCAAAGTTTTGCTATCATTAGCTATGCTGCTCAAAGGCCTATTTAGTTTTAAGCATTACATTTCCCTGAAATAAGCAAGTTTTTGCATACTATAGCTCAAGCTGGAGTCCCTTAATTGTAAGGCTGATGGTTCCATTACGAAACTTTCTTTCAAAAGTTGTAAAAAAACTTAAATGAGAACCCATCTAAAAGACAGAAATTACTATAAATTTTTTGGTATATCTATTATATGTTAATATACTCTAAAAAAAAATATAATAGGAAAAATTTCGTAAATTTTATATAGAATTTATAGTTTATGGATTTAATAAATTTTCATTAATTCAAAATAGAATTTTGCAATTCAAATAAATGCATTTTTTTGCTGTCCCGATGTGCATTGGAAAGTTACATCCATACTTAAAGTCACCGGAAACTCCATCGAAATTATTCTTAAATTTATTAAAAATGATTTAGATATATCCAAAACATCAACTTTTTGCATTTTATTAATTTCTACCTATTTGAAAAATTGTATTTGGCATCCATGTAAGGGAAACGCTTTAAGCCTATAGAGACCATCCAAAAGGCTTGCTCAGATATCCTGAAGGAAATTTCAGTCAATGACCTGAAATACTCTTTTGGACAGTGCATCAAGATTGGAGGGGACTATTTTCGAGAAATAAACTAGAATTTATCAGTTGAAAGCTCCTTAAGTTTCTTGTTTAGAACAGTCTCGTTTGATTTGCTTGGCGTCATGAAATTTAATTGTAATAAAGTTATTCCCAAAAAAAAAAAATCAAAAATAATAAAAATAACATAAACAAGAGTGCTCCAGCCGGGAGTGTTCGACTATCTGATACCCTGAAACTTTCCCAATCATTCCACACTTCCTTTAAACACCTTTACTCACACACACACACACCTGCAAAGACTGTCATGGGCTTGTTCAGGGTACAGCAAATAATTTTTAATGTAAAAAAAATAAAATTACAATTATATATAGGAATCATACACATTCACGTTTTTAGCGTCATCCAACTATTAGCTTATGACCTATGAAATAAATGCCAATGGCCAAAAAAACTTGCGACTGGAAGCAAATCGATCGAAGTCGCCCAATTCCATTAAAATGGATGTAAATGGCGCCCCTAATCCATTTTTTGAAAACATTTACATCTGTAAACACCATAATGGTGCGGCTGTCAACCTTTCCGAGGAATACACCCGCAAGTTTACCGTTGCATACTAACGGGGCACCTTGATCATAGCTATTAATTTCATCGACATTCTTAATATTGTAGGAGCACATCAGACCAGCTGTAAAATTACGCCTATAACAATCTAGTTTGTTAGTAGTATGTGAAAAAAGTGCATGAGGAGGGTGGATCGCCATTTCTTTCTAAAATAGGAAAAATCAATCGATTAATTTGGTTATCGATATACAAGAGATTCAATGCACAAGCTCTAATATCGTGGATGCAATTATTAATTTACTTACGTAATTGGGTGCACCCCAACTGCAAAATAAACACTTGGTATGCGTTGCAAATGGTCTCGTGGTAGAGGGTAGATATTGAATAGCTCCTTTAATGGGTGCTATATCATCATAAGTGAAGATTATTCCAATATTGTATGACCAATGGTCATGTTTATACAATCCATGCCATCGCCAAGCTGCGATTCTCAGCACTCTCATTGTTGGACTTATGCCTCTCATGTACGTACTCCCTAGCACAACCAACACATCATCTGGTTTTTGTCTGCTGACAATAATCATATAATTACAGCAAAAATAATCAATCAGACATACCCACTCATATATACATGCAGCAGATGTGATAAGCACACGATTTTGAATGACAGTCACGGCACACATAAATCCATTGCCAACTGTCGTAGACTCAATTTTTAGCTTACGCAGTGTGCCCAAATAGGGAACATCGTCAATGGTGACATTGAAAACTCCAACAAAGTGAGGTCGATCATGAGCTTCGGCTTTGAAGAATAAACGAAGGTAAAAATATGAGCATGTGCTTGTTGAAGGGTAAATTAATATGCTTTATCCAATCTATAGATACAATCTATTAGAGTATGTGTTGTTGGGGCTCAGAGTCTCTCCTAACTGACTTACCATTATTCATCAATAAAAATAGGCATAAAAAGGTGATATGAACTACCAAAGTCACTGACGCCGCCATAATATTTGTATTATGGAAACACGGAAACGGAAATTTTGAAAAATTACAAAAATTTTAAAATATAATAAGCCCACTTACTAAAGTGACTTACCAAATGGATTTCAAATTAAAACAAAAATCCCATTTGTATGACTCTAAATGCAAAGTTTGCAGACTCTATGAGATCTGCGAAAGTTAAACAAATTAACTATTGAATTTTAATAAAATTTTTAGTTGATAGCATTAAAACGGGAATTGTAGTAAAAAAAAAAAGGAATAATGATTAATAAAAAGAACTTTAAAGCCCAGAGATTTAAATTAATAGTTGAAAAGACGAGAAACGAACATATTTATGTAATGTAAAATTAAATACTTAAAATTTATTGGACTTATTGCTATACAAATTTAAAAAAAAAATTGCTTCGGTTAAGACAACGTACAGACAATAGCCTGATAATTGATTAAAGCCTAAAGGATGTTACTAAAAATATTATAAATATAATTAAAAAATTGTCAATACATCTAAAAAGTCAGAAGCTAAATTTTTTAAATATATTTAATCAATTTTGGATGTAGTTAAAGAAACTTTCCTAATTGAGGTATATTGACAACTAAGATAGGATTTCTTAGCTTCACACTTAAAAATTAGCCATAATAAAAAGATGTTGCATTATCTGCAATGCGCAGAAGCTGTTGCTTAGCCAAGACATTAATCGAGCTGATTCTTGGAGCCTTAGAGTCCTTTATTGTTTAGCTATTTTGCATTAATGAACTTTGGCGACAGTTGGCAGGTGAACAAGGTAAATTACAAAAGCCATCTAAGAACTAAGAAAAATGGAAGCCAAGAGCTTGGCAAATGACAAACGGCCTGGCTGATAGGGCTAAGCGAGCCGTAGACTCTGACAAGGGAGGCGCTCTCAGAGGAGTTATTCGCATAGGCCACGCTGCTGTTGCTGCTGCTGTTGCCACTTTTTGTGGCATTTTTGGTGGGCAACGCGAAATTTAGCACCACAATAAAACACATCAAATAAATTTGCGCTGAAAATGTTGCTGCTTATCAGGCGAGGCGTGGCGGGACATAGACATAGGCAAAGTTCAAAATGAAGCAAAAAATAAAACAAGATTTAATAGGAAGTTGATAAGCCGAAGAGCTCGGCTACATTTAGCTTTGCCCACTAAACAGACACAGCGGTGTAGAGGAGTGGAGTGGAGTGGAGAGGAGGGGAGTGGAGCTGCTGGAATAGCTTTAAACTTGCTTACGGTAATAAACTCAGCGAGCCGTGCTGCTATTTTAAATCTAAATAGACTCGAGCTGAGCCAACTTGAATTTTTTATATTTGCAATGAAAACAAAAATGAAAATGTTCCAAAATTGAAATAAAAATGTACCAAAAAAAAAAAAAAGAAATAAAACAAAAAACATCAGGGCACAGAAAACAATGGTAGAACGATGAAATACCGCAGCATGCATAATTTCGAATGCTTTGCGGGCAGCCGGCAGAGCCACATTATGCAACATTCCTTTCAGCACTCACACACACACACACACACACACAAGCATGCCCCCTTAGCCCTATCCACTAGCCCCGCCCCCAACCCTTCCACTCGTGCCTAGCCAACCCGACCGCACGCTCATTATGATAATAATAATGCGGGGGCAGCGCTGCACGAAATTCATTATTTTTTCACTCTTTTTTTTTTTTGCTAAGCACTCAACACACGGCTCCCAATCCCGCCCCCCCTTAACCCCATCAAAACCCACAACAACAATTAAAATGTTATTAAGCGGCCAAAATTATGCATTGTGCGAAAGCAGCTGAGCTGGCTAAAAGAGAAAAAAAGCTAGCTAGCTAGCATCTCTTTTGGCCAGGATGAGTCGCTCGTCCAGGGACCAGACAAATGTTGTACTATAAACGTGGATGCAATAAAAGCCAGCCCGTAATGACAATAGCTAAAAAACTAACGTTAGATCCGGTACAGAGAGCCGAAAACAGAAGCGGAAACGGAAAAGTAGAAAGAGGCGAAGGAGAGAGAACGAGAGCTGAGAGCAAATAACTAAACATATGCATAAATACACACAAGTGCTGCATGGATTAATAATACAAAAAAAAGAACACAAAACAGCAATTTAAACATACAATGGGCTAAATTATAAAACAAAGACAGAGAGAGAAAGAGAGAGAGAGAGAGAGAGAGAGAGAGAGAGAGAGTAGAGAGAAGGAGAGAGAGAGAGAGAGAGGGAGTGAAACATTTCTGTTTTTCTTGGACACACAAATTAGACTCATTTAGTTGCCGCAAAGAAATGACAAAAGCAAAAAACTAAAAGAGAACGAACAAATATTATATAAATTACGGTAAATATATTTACACAGAGATATATACATTTATATATATATATATATATGTATGTATATGTATAGAATTAATTTTAGATATAAACTGTTCATACATAAATAATAAAAAAATTTTGTATTTAAAAGGGAAATATCTTGAAAAGTAACCGCTAATTAAAACTTATACATAAAATATTAAAAGTAAATAGTTTTCTATATTGTATAAGAGGTTTGTACAAAAAGTAATACGAATATTAAATATTTGTTAGCGGTTAAATGAGCCTGCATGTCGGATATCTCAGTTTTCTTAGCATATATATATACATATGTTTATGTATGTAGAAAAACATAAACATTAACAAATTACAATATTTGTTTGAAGCAATTAAACACTTGGAGAGAGTAACGCTAATAAGTCCTCAAACACGAACACCTTTTTACAACGGAAGCATCCACACAGAAGCACGAATACACGTCTACTTACACACACACACACACACATAGGCGCACACTTATGCAAATAATAAGCTCTCTAAATTAAAATGCTTAAAACTCCAAGAAATTTTTGGCACGCCTTTTTCTTAAACCACCTGCCATAGGGTATTTTGATGTTCAAACGAAATTTGAGACGAGGTAAGATAAAATATACTTTATACACTATATATTATATCTTATTAAATATAAATATATATAAGCCTAGCAATTATTAATATCAATTGTAATTCCTCTATCAATTAAAGCTGTCATTTATATATAAAACTATAAACTACTAACAATTTCACATCCAGGGTATTTAATAGCCTTGCTCTGTTTATCTTCTAGGGTTTCGTCTACCTGCTGTCTGCCTATTCATCTATCTATTCATCTTGCTTCAAGTCTTTTTTTTTTCCTCTTTTCGGGTGCTTTGAGCTTCCAGTTGAGCTGCCGTTGTTGCTGTGTTTTTGTGGGCCTTGTTTTGGTTCTGGTTTCGTCGGCCTTTGTGTCAGGTACTTGGCTGCTAGCCTTGGCCAACACTTTTCACGTTGCGCGAAATTTATCATGATTCCATTACATAATTAAATCCGTTTTAATAGAAACTTTGCACGTCTTTGTTGCTGCCGCTGCTTGAGCTTTTTACTGTTGTTGTTGTTGTTGTTGTCGCTGCTTTTGAGATGTATTTGGTAAAGTTTCGCCGGGCGAAATTGAAAAACAAAACAGCAAGAGCAGCAACAGCGCAGCAAAGTTGTCGACTGCCTTCGTCGACGGCGGCGTCGGCGTCGCTGTTGCTGCGCAAATGAAATTAAGAAAGTAACCGTAGAAGACAGAGAGAGAGAGAGAGAGAGAGAGCGAGGGAACGAGCGCGGTAGGGTGCTGCTGCTTTACCCCTCGCACGCACCTATACGCGAATGCTTGCTGAAATGCTTTGCTTTATCTGCTGCTGCCATCTCTCTGCTCTGTATCCATGTGCACTCCATCTACTCATTCCGACATCTAGCCGCTCTTTGTCGACTGCTGCCTCTGGTTTTTGTCTTGATAAATTACCCCGTCCTTGGCAGAGACGTTGGGCGACACAGTAAAGTGATATTTTTATTTGGAGCCTTACCCTCGCCCCTTACAGTTGCCCTGCCAACCTCCACTGCCCGTCCTGCAGCAGACATTTTTAAATCTTGCCAAATTGTTAACGATGCGAAAGTTGCCACTGAAATGGGATAGAAGCAGATGGAGGAGGGCGGAGGGGTTTTGTACAAAGGCGAGGCGCACAGCTACTTGGTCGACGGCAAAGTTTAGTAAATGAAAATAATTTTCAGTTGGAAAATTATTTAAAGTAGTTCATTAAGTGGCAGCATTTTTAGACAAGCTTAACTATTTGTTAACTATTTCGTTTTGAGTTTCTTTTTTCGTTTTCTTTATGTCGCACATTGCATTCTTTGCTAAATATATGAGTGCAGACACAATCACAATGAGGCTCGACCGCGATGAAACAACTAAAAGCTTCGGTGAGAAGCAGCGCTGAGCTGACTTTGAATTTAGTATGCTAGTATAAGAGTTTAAGATTATAAGAGTGCGAATGCACCAATTGTTGCTTCGCTCTTTTGGCTTTACCGATCGAAACGAAATGGGAGTGGGTGGGAAGGAGACCGACATAGGCTATTTATAAAAAATAACTGTTAAAGCTAACAGGCGTAGCCAAATAAGAGCAGAAATAAATGAACAGTGAAAATTAAGAATGCGAAAGAGCAAAAAGCATGTAAAAGATATTGGCATTGCCTCTGTATGTATGTGCATGCTTGAATATATGAATGCATATACACTTATTCTTATCTACTTATACTATTATAATGCGTTTATAAATGACAAATTATAGAAATGAGATAATTATAGAACACAAAAGTTAATTAATTATTCATACCATTTAAATTAATTAAAATGGATCTATCAAATGTGTTTTAAAGTTCTCAAAGCTAATTTAATTTAAATAGCGAATAGTTATTGAAGCAGCGCAGCAATTATCTTTAAAGTGCAAAAAATATATGAAACTTTTCCATCTATGCTAAAGTAACCTACTCCATCAAAGCTGTTTCAACTGCCTTAACTTTCAATTAAAAATACATTATCTAACATATACTTATGTGTGTGTGTTATGTACTCTAAGCCTGCCCGCATGTCAAGTGCTTGTTTCAGCTCTCTTCACTCTACCTCTAGCTCTTCACAGCCATCCACCCTATCTCTGTCTCTGTCTTGCTGCCCACTGGCTGACAACTCACTTAAACTGCAATAAATAACGCAAAAAAAAGGTAAAAGATAGATACGCAGACGACACACCTGACAACACCTACGTCCTCCCAGCCCCCGCTCCCATGGTGGCTACTGCATCGCTGATAAGGCTCGAGCCCGGGCCCAAAGTGTCGAGCGGATTTCCAATCTCTGGCAACCCTTCGCAAATCCCCAACAAACGCAACGAGCATTAAAATAAAATTAATTCCCTTTTCGTAACGATATTTTCTTCCTTTTTCTCTCTCTCTCTCTCTCTCTCTCTCTCTCTCTCTCTTTTTGATTTTTTCCCACCGTTCTGTTTTGCGGTAGTCGAGGCAAATGGCAAAACGATTGACTATTAAAAAGGATAAGGCATAATATTTTTCTCATTTGTGCCGAGGGCCGTGTGCTGCACTCATCTCTCGTCCTTCGAGCTCCACTCGTCACGTAAATGCAAGAAAAATAGTTTACGGTCCGGACTTATCCGCCGGAGCCAATAATGTTGCCTTTAAAATGACAAAGCGGCCGCCACAACAGTGACAGCTATAAGGAAGCATAAAAGAAACCCGCCCACCGCTCAGCGCTCACCGCCCACCGGACAAACTTACGAATTAAAATAAAAAAGTGAGTAAAGTTTTTATACCTTTACGGAAGGAGTATTTAAATTCTTTTTCGTCACGAATTGTGTGAGCATGAAACGGACGGGTTTTGTGTGCAATAAAGTTTACACGAACATATATACGACTATATAGTCCTGATCAGTGATTGAGCTGATAGAGCCAGGCTTAACGAGTGGTTAAAGTTCTAAAGCTGATTTTGCCTTCCTTAACGAGCGGCTTAAATTTTAAATTAATATCCGTGAAACTTTTTATATATCTTCTTTGAAAACAACATATGTACATATATAGTAATCGAATTGAGTTTATTGAAGTATATCTGCCTTATAGTTTCTATAAGAAAAATTGAATTATTGCTGAGTAACCTTCAAGGTTTTTCAAAGATATTAATTTTAATTTTATTCGTAACCTGATATAAGCATATATATTATATATATAAATGCATCCAATTAGAAAAATTCCGTCTTTTCCGTTTTTATATTATTTTCATATAATTTTTTAAATTATTAACAGAATCAGTTTCTGTTTGAATTTTTGTATTAAAACTATTTTAGTCTTTATACATACATATGTTTATTATTGCTATGGACTAACACATTTTGTGTACATGCTCGGCTAGTTTAGCAATTTTATCAAAACTAAGACACAAATATTAAATTATTAAGGAGCTCATGATCAACAACTAAATAGTTCAATAGAACAATTAGTTGATGAAAAGCTGAATCGCTAAGAAAATATCCTTCATGACCAACCAAACGGATTCATTTGATGAATAAGTTTAGTAGTTCACTTTTTTCATTGCTTCAATCGAAAATTCAATTGAGCACATTGCAATACAGCTCTAATCTCTCACGAATCTAATCAATGCGCTTCACAATACACTCTTTTACTTATACTCTTATACTATCTTCCATAAGAGTATTCAATCTTCGACCACCTTCTTCTCTTTTCATCTCCCTTACAACTGATATGAGAAACTGTTGTTACTCAACTGTTGCCCAAGTTCTTTTTTGTAATATCTTTTATATGGTTATGGCTGCTTATTGCCAAGTCTGTTCCCGTTCCAGTTGCTGTTGTTGCTTTTGTTAATGTGGCGCTTGGCAATTAAACATAGAGCAAAAGTTCGCCTCAAGTGCCTGGGCGGTAAACTCACCATGAATAATTTCCGAGTCCGAGAGTCGCAAAAGGCTGCATAAAGAGTTTTTATCCAGCCATTTCATAGGCCTGACCAAACTTTTCGACTGCCGTTTTTCGCTTCGGTTATGCTTTAGGTTTTGCGGCTGTTCTCTCGGACACACGCACACAGACACACACAAACACACACACGCATACACATACAAGATTATGGCGCGTTTAGTGGGCAATTATCGCCTGCAGCGCCCATAATTATCATGCAGAGTTCTAACTTGCACTCGCATTTCATATTCAAAGCTGTCTCTCTCTCTGTCTCTCTCTCTGTCTCTCTCTCTCTATCTCTCTCTCTCTCGCTCTGCATGCCCCACTCCCTGGGGACATCCACAACGTATCATAGTCATGTTATCTGCTTCTACACATGAGGCGCATACACAAAAGGCGAGCTGAGAACTAAAAGAGATGGAGAGAGGAAGAGCGGCAGGCAAACATACATAAATATAACACAGATGCCCAGGCGGATGAGTTGGTATGAGTGCTCGACACAATGGACTCCAGCTGAGAGTGAGACAGAGTGAGAGAGAGGCGGGCGGTGGGTAGGTGGGGCGACTATGACGAGCGACTGCCACTAAAAATAATAATAAACGTAAATTTTCTCTAATTTACACATGCGGACCCAGAGAGTGCTCTCTGGCACACTAAATGCCTGACCGAGCAGCAGAAAGAGTGCACAAAAAGAAAAAAGAAGGAGATGAAAGAAAGAGACAGAGAGTTGAGAGAAGCGAAGTTTTAATGCCCTATAAATTGTAAGTATTAAATGGCAGCTTAAAATTTTTAAGTTAAATAACTTTTTTACTGTGCCATATTAATAATTATTTTTTATACTCTCTGCTTTTTATTAAAATTTTTGCTGAAAAGCTTTAATTATAATAATTATGCGAGTACAATAAAATGGCAAGCGAGTATAACTATTTTTATAAGAGTACAAATTACAGGCAATTTTAAGTCTTCTACAAAGTATATTTGGCAACGTGATCAATTTCTGTTGCCTAGTCAATGGGAAAGTCAGAATACCCTTTGAGTGCATTGGCTCATTGCCAACTCCCATGCTGCAAATAAACAACAAAGTCACTGAAATTTAATTTCCAAGCAACAACAACAACAACAACAACAACAACGACAGCGGGCGACAACAACGGCAACAAGAATGGCATTTGGCAACATGTTCATGTTGCTGCTCTTAGATACATGACAGCAACAGTCGCTCTCTTTCTCTTTGCCCCGCTGCCAGTTGTCAGCCATGCCCCCAGCCCCTGCCCTTGCCCCGCCCACCGCAATACTCGCTGCAGTAGCCGAAAAGTTGCCTTATCACTTGGGCGCATTTACATAAAAAAACCACAAATAAAAGTTGCCAACTAACGCAGCAAGAAGCGAACTGAGCAAAGAAAATAACTGCGAGTGTATGTGTATGGTTGGGAGTGTGTGTGTGTGAGTGGCTATATGAGTGCCGTCTTCATCTGTTTCACCTCTCCCTTCCGCTCTTTAGCTTTTTTCGGTTTAAGCTGGAGAGAGGCAGCGACGGCGACGACGACGCGCTGCTTAAGCATTAAAAACTTTTCACATTAAAGCACATTACAACAACAAATCATAGAAAGCTGAAGCAAACGCACAAACACACACACACACACACACAAAGGCACACCAACACGCATGCAACACATTTAGATAATATGCTACAACTGCTGCGGCGCAAACAAATGACAATAAGAGAACAGTGGGATGAGTAGAGCGTAGATTTTGTATAAGAGTGCGGGAGAGCAGTGGGCTGGGTATGGGTGAGAGCGAGAGGGAGAGGGAGAGGGAGAGCAGCGCGTAGTGTAGACTTTGTGTGAGAGCGAGGGGGAGAGGGAACTCATGTGAGTTGTAAAAAGCTTTGGCAACAATGTCGCCTGAATGTCGCGCATTGTTTCCAGGCCGCTGCCTTGCGACACTAGCAAAGAGCCAGCTCACTCTCAGTGTCAGCCAAAAGTTTTATATATAAATACTTACATACATACATACATATACATATATATATCTTTCTTCTTTTTTTTTTTTTGTTAAGCACATTTGCGCACTTTCCTTACTTATGGCATACTTTTAAGCGCGAAAGCGCATTAGCCAGGCAATGCATGAAATTAAATTATATATTGCGCGCGCTCGTTGATGACCGAAGGACCGACCTTTGCCCCAGCTCCTTGTCGAATGCACAAAATGGCGGCCATATTCATTAGACAGAATGCGCGCCCACAATATGACCAAAAACACTTTCAGTTATGATGGCCAGGGCTGGCAACTGAAGGAAGATATTGTCAATTGAACTAGTTCTTTTGAATCAGTATTTAATACTCGAATTCGTATCAAATTTATTTAATTTCCTTAGCAACCATTTACAAAAAAAAAACTATTGTAAGCTCGTGCAACTAGTTTGCCAGCCCTGGCTAATAACACTTGATGAAATGACCTGAAAAAAAAGGAACAGAAACTAAACGCGTTGACAACCCAGGACAAGGATGTCAGCGTCCTGCTTCAAAACTTGTTATGTCGTTAAGTGTGAAACTTATTTCGCACATGATGGAACCATGCCAACTACTGCTCTCCCTCTCTCTCCCTCCTTCTCTCACTCTCTCACTCTGTCTCCGGCTGTCTCTCTCACACGCGCGACAAATTGCAAAAGAAATCAGCAACAAAAGTTTTCAGTTTTTGTTTCTCAAAAATCAAAATAGCTAAAAAGTAGCGACAAGTGTTAAGAACGTCAAGGGAGAAAGCAAAGGGCGAGCCGGAGGTACAAAAAACTTTCTGCCCAGTAAAAGGACACAGGCAGGTGGGGGGCGTGGCAGGGGCAGGGGGGGTTGCAAAGTAAGCCAAGCGTCAATGATGCCAAAACAAGGCGACAAAGTGCGCGGCCAATCTTAAAATAAACTGCAGCTGCGCGTAAAAAGTGACAAGTTTTGTGGACGACGAAGTGGAGACAGAGAAAGAGAGAGAGCAAAAGAGGAGACAGAGAGAGAGAGAGAGAGAGAGAGAGAGAGAGAGGGGAGATACACCCCCTGGCTGCAGGAATTGTGGAACATGTGTCCCTTCACTTATTGGCAACTTGGCGACGGACATCGCACAGCACGTGACATATTTTAAAACTGCGACAATTTTCCTTCTACGGTTTTTGGCTTTAAGTAAACAGCATTCGAGCCAGAAGAACTTGACAGGATGGAGGAAAGAGCGGGATGAAGTCCGGAATTCGTGTTGACAGCCATGTGGTTCACATTTGACAGATTTGGTTGAAAAGTGTCCAAAACTAAATAATACATTGATCACATATTGGGACGGGGACGGATAGCAACTGTTTGAAAACCATTTTACAGTAGTTCTACTCATAGTTTATGAATACTAATATGGAAGCAATATAGAAGATATATGCTAAATAGAGACGAAGATAGAGTGAAACAGAGAGAATGAATAAAAAGGGAGAGAGTGAGACAGAGGGAGAGGATGGGACAGAAAGAGAAATTGACAAAAGTAGAGAGAAAGACAGAGAGAAAAAGACAGAGAGTGAGAGAGACAGAAAGAGAGAGGAACAGAAAGAGAGACAGAAATAAAGACAAAAAGATTGAGACAGACAAAAGGAGTATGAGACAAAAAGTAATAAAGACAGAAAGAGAGGGAGGCAGAAAGAGAGAGAGAGAGAGAGAGAGACAGACAGTAAGACAGAAAAGGAGAGAAAGAGAAAGAAACAAAAAGATAGAGGGACAGAGTGACCGAATGTTAGAGCGAGGTAGAGAAAGAGAGAAAGAAAAAATAGAACTATATATACATAGAACTAGAAAGAGAAAGGGAAAGCCGTATGAAGACAATAAAGAGAGAGAGATAGAGAGAGATAGAGCGACAGAGAGAGATAGAACAACAGAAAGCAGGAGAGAGAGAGAGATAAAGCGACAGAAAGAAGAAGAGAGAGAAAGAAATGGAGAAAGATAGATAGATAGTCGGATATGATTTTTAATTTTCTATTTTAGTATATATGTATGTAAAAATAATTTGATAGAGTATTAAAAAACTCTGTGTAAAAAGCAAAGAAGAAAGAACTCCATCTATGTTCTGGAGTTACATTTCATTTTACCATGACCTTCATTATGTACCCTCAAATATCATAAATTTATAGCACCCATGAACACACCCCCTAACCACACCAGCCAAAAGCTTCTGTTGACCCCCCAGCCTTTAAGATAATTTGCTAATAATGGTTTTTACCCTTTGACAGACTTCAACAAATGCAGCTTAAGAAGCTGTTAGCATATGGATTTCCATTTCCATTGCAATTCGCATTCGCATTCGCATTTCCATTTTCATTTGCATTTTCATTCCCCGACTCCATCTTTGATAGAGTATCATGTGATAGGGTATCATTACTTATCAGCTTGTAACCGCTTGGCTGACCCGCTCGCCCCGAAACAGACTTTTGGTTAAGCTCTCTGCTCTGTTGATAATAAATGGGACAGATGCAGCGGGAGCAGCAGAAGCAGCAGGAGCAGCAGGAGCAGCAGCTCCTTGCGCTCTTGCCATGTAGATACTCTCATTTTTAACTGCTTGCCATTTGCCAACTGCAGCGCGTCATTTAAACTTTTCTCATTTGCTGGCAGCGCAGCAGCAGCAGCAGCAGCAGCAGCAGCAGCAGCAGTAAAACTTTACGCCACGCCACGCCCCATCCCAGACGCCCTCTCGATTGTGTGGCCAAAGATAAGATGCTGGCCGGAGCACATGGGATTCCCACTGGCTCATCTTTGTTTGGCCAAACATTTTTAATATGCAACTAATTTGCAGGCCTCTGCTAGCTGCCTGACAGGACATTCGACGCATTGCGGCAAGGACGCAGCCGCAAACGGAGCAGGAGCACGGAAGCGTTGCAACTGCAAAAGCTTTCGCTGCGGCATTTCAGGTTTCGAGTTTTGAGTCCCGTGACAACGGCTATTGTTTAAATTCAATTCCCGCCTTTGTCGTCTCAACTACTTTGAAAACTTTCAACGGCATGCAGGAGCTGCCAGGTGACTGCTGCCTTCCGCCTGCCGCCTGCCGCCTCCTGCCTACTGCCTACTGCCTCCTGCCTCCTGCCTCCTGCTCTCTGATCCCTTTGCTTAGAAGCAGCTGCAGCTCCGTCTCCCTAGCTGCCTCAATCTAGCTGCTATTGCTTTGGCTGCTGTTTGACTTTCAGTCTCGAATGATTTACCTTACAAGATAAACAGACGCTGCCAGCAGCAGCGCTGCCGCAGCGCAGTTGCAGCGCAGCTTCCCTTCTTTTTTTTCTGAGCAGCCGAAGTTTGACTTTTGTCTTTTGTATGCAACGCGCCGGTGTCTGAGCCATAGGATAATGCGCTTCAAATTGTGCCCGTGCTGCCTGCTCTCACTTACACACTCTCTCTCTCTCTCTCTCTCTCTCTCACTCTATCTACCCCTCTCTCACTCCTCCCCTCGTTTCAGCTTCACATTGCGCTTGGCAATGCAATTTAAACTCTTTGATAACTCCGAAAAGTGCATTTGGCTGACGCTGCGTCGACGCCTCTTTGCCAGCCACGCCCCCTCTCTGCCTGCCCCTGTGAGCCACTGGCCGCGTTATCAGTGGCAAAGCGAAAAGACAAAGAGGGAGTCGGCCCGAAGACACATGAAAATACAATAGCCAAAGTTTGATATGAAACTGCAACGCAGCCCGCGTCGCGTATTGCAAAACTTTTCAATTGTAATTCTTTTTTTTTCTGCTGTTTTTTTTTTTTTTTTTGTTTTTCCTGCTGTTTTTTTACACTGCCTCCGCAGCTTTATTCTTACTGCCACTTGTGCGCTTTCTGATTGCGAGCTGAGCTCTGAACGTCGCCGATAAATTGCTCGAACATTTGCATTGTGCCCCAAAAGAAAATCTGAAAACTCAAAAACTATTGCGACCACAAACCCAACTGAGGAGAGGCTGAAGCAGGAGAAGCTGAAGAAGATTACGCTGCAACGACAACATCAGCTTGAATGCATAGAGTTTATGTGCTGCAAAGCAGCCAAGGCTTACAGTTCCATAAACACTTCAGAGAACACTTCTGAGTTCTCCTGCCACATCATCCTTTTTGTCAAAATTTTACATGGTCTTTAAAGTCTTTTAAATGTTTGCAAAAGCGCATTTCGAATGAAAATTTCAGATGAATCAAAGTTTAGCTAATTTAAAAATAGTCATAATAAGCTGATATGAACTATCAACATCAGTGACGCAGCCATAGTATTTATTTTCTGAAAACAAGGAAACGGATATTTGGAAATTGTCTAAAAATTTTCAAATAAAATAAGCACTGACTCAAGTTAGTTACTTAACTACTTAACTTAAAAAAAAAAAAAAAAAAAAAAAACTCTAAATGCAAAGTTTGGAGAATCTAGCTCCAAATATGTGCGACCAAAAATTTAATCACTGAATTCTGCTACAGTTATCAATCGATAACATTTTAATTATTTCATGAGCAATTCAATTATTTATTTACTTCTACATTTATTAATTTTTAAATTTTAATTTTTTAGTTTGTATATGTCTATAAATTTTATTTTATTTGGTTTTTATTTGATTCTCATTTTTTAAATATTTTTATTTTTTACTGATTTTCATAATTGAATTTTTTTTATATTTTATTTATATATATTTATTTCTTTAATTAAATCTTTTATTGTATTTATTAAATTCAAACAAAATTATAGAGCTCTATTAACTTGAGCTTTCCGACAATACTATGGTCCAGACACAACGATCTATGATGATGAGGATAGTCGCAAATTCCATGTTTATGTCTGAATATACTCTTATATACTTTTATATTTTAGACTAACAGATCGCAATCAAGAAATTCATTACGAAAGCTCAGTCAAAAACCATCTGCCCATAAAGTCGCTTCAACACGTATTTTATTTTGTAATTTATTTTGTTTTTGCATTTTCTATGATATTGCGATTTCTTATATATCTATAGACTCGATCCGCTTTAGTTGCGGCAAATATATTTTTCTTGATAAAAGTTACTTTTCTACTTGATGTACGTTCATAAAATTTTGTTTCCTTTTTAAGCTTAAGGAAAAAAGTTGTTCACTCACACATACAATTTTCTGTTCTTTGTGCTCATCTATTCATCCATAACTGGCATTAAAACGCAATCAGTGTTTAGCAGTGCTCACTTGTTGTTGTTGTTGTTGTTGCGTACAGCAAAATCACATCAACTTTGCTGTGTTTGCTCAATTGCTTCGTCCACGTTTTCTTCTGCCTCTCCTGCTCCTCCTTCTCCTCCTGCTGCTCCACACTTGCTATCGTCGCGACCTCGTCTAACTTTTTCATTAAATGTATTTCAATACTTTTCGACACCCCAGCCCTAGTTTCCTCTCTCTCTCTCCTTCTCTGACTCTCTGCTTGTCTTCTCCCTCTCTCTCTCTCTCCCTCTCTCTCTCTCTCTCTCTGTCTTTTCGCCTCACGCGTTGCCAATTTTTTCCACTTGACCAATTCATTTTGCGCACTTCACACAGCTATAGCCCGCCGCCGAGCTCTCTCCCGCTTCCGTCTCCCTCCACCTCCTGCTGTCCTCTCTCTCTCCCCCATCCTCTCTCCCCCACCTCTGCGCTCCCTTAGCAATCTGATTTTGTTTTTCTTCGCACCAACTTTCAGTTGATTTAGTCGCCCCGCGCCGCATCGCCCCAGTGGCCATCGATCCGCGCTCAGTTGACGCAGTTGCTCAACTGATTGGCTGCACAGTTTTTTTTTTTTTTTTTGTTTTTTTGGTTCTTCTTCTGTTTCTTCTTCTTTCTGTTTTCGGCAAATGAAATTCCTGGTACCAAAAACTGACCAACTCCGGCCGGCTGCTGTACAGGTGATTGTTTTTCCAACCTCAAGCGCTTCAGTTACAGCCTCAGCCTCATCGGCTTCTCGACGGTCTTAACTGCTTTATACATATACATTTTTACGGTCAATTGACGTTTGTTTGCCACTCCCTTTAACCCCAACCCAACCCAATCATCTAGCTCTGTCTGTCTGTGCTCGTGTCTCTCTCTCTCCCTCTCCCACTCTCTCTCTCTCTCTCTTTCTCTGTCTCTGTCACTCGCTTTGTTTGTTTGCACAACTGGCGCCGCCTGGCGACCAACTTTTGACCAAAACAAGACGGAAAAAAAAGCGAAAAGTTTTTAATTTTATTTATTGAAAAGTTTGTCCTGTTATTTATGTTTGCAACCGTGTTGAAAATATGACCAAAACGAGTCTAGTTTAAAGCCGCGTCTCCACTTAAAGTCAAATACAGCCAGCAAATTTGTTTGCACCACTAGAGAAATAGAAGAAGAAGAAGAAGAAGAAGTTGCTGCTGCTGCTGCTGCTTCATTAAAAAGCCATTGGCACTTGCAACTTTTTGGCTATCATTACAAGCCAGCCTTGTCAACTGTCGCATTCAGCTTACAGTTTACACTTTTACAATTTGGCAATTTTACTATTTTACAGTTTTACAGTTAACAGGCAAATGATGTTAGCCAAAAATTTGTCAAAACTTTTCGCTCAAGCACATTTAAAAATAGCTTAAGACATGGACTCGCTGCCCCAACAGCAACAACAACAACAACAACAACAACAGCCATAGCAACAGCAGCAGCCACAACTGTCTCGCAAAATGCTTGGCCAAAACCACAAAAGCCCTACAAACTGGTCGTAGTATCATAAATTATGGTTAGTTAAAAGTTGATAAAACATCTTTAAAAAAAAAAAGAAGCGCCAAGAAAATGTGATTGAAAGAATGGTACTTGTTCAGCATATACCCTAGCAAAAATATTTAAGCGCCCAACTCGGAAAGCTAAAACTTTCTTTCCAGAACGATTTCTGCTTGGTCTACAGACTGCCAGATAAAGAAACGGCCGAAGGCACAGACAGCGAGATTAGCTGACGGGATGATTATTATCAAAGGCATTTAAATATATAATTATAATTTCTTTGCATTATTATTTTTTTTTTATTATTATTTATTAATATTATTATTATTTATATATATATATATATATTTTTTTTTTGCAATTATATATATATATATTATATATATACAACCGTGTATATAATGAAACTTCCGCAAAAAAAGGAAAAAAATTAAAACAAATTTTCATTTTCACAAATTTTTATGAAATTTAAATTTCTTTAATCTTTAATCTTTTTAAAAATATGCCATTCTACTTTTTAAAAATATTTCAAGGCTTTCATAAAATGTTCGTCGATTAATTTTAATTGAGTTAAGGATTAGCAATTAAAAGAATTTTCTTCTTTTTTTTTTTTTTTTTTTTGATTTCCAAGAATTAATATATCCGACATCCAGAAATAGACATGTGCAAATATGACTTTAGATGTTCTTTATATTTTTTAATTGTACAATTCAGTATGCTTAGCTTGAATGCTTTTTTGTTTGAAGATATTAAACACTCCAAAAATATGAGAAAAATTCGATGGCAAAAAGAGAAAATACCCTAAGATCAGTTTCATCTGGAGCCTCATCTAAGCAGAAAAGGAGCTAAATTGGCTAAAAACTTACGAACACCATCTATATGATCAATTTTTTATAAATATTATATTATTTACATGGTATTTATATATTATTTATTTTATAATTTATTTATAAAGTGAATAATTGTTGGTAAAACTCTTTTGCTTTTAATGTTATTAAATCTAAAATTTTTAATATATGAAAACTGAATGGAATAGCACTGAAGATAGAGTATCGCCTAGCCAACCACTTTCCATAACTATTATTCTTGTTAGATTAAAATGCAAATTTAAGCACAATTCACAAAATTTCTGTTCCTAAAACACTTAAAATACTATTGAGTTGAATTCCCAAATAAAAAGAGCTTTTCTTAATTGTAGCAGACTAAGCCGTGGCCTTGTTTTGAACTGTGCGCTGAGCCACCTCACATTTTCATTTGGAAGCCCAAGCCTTGAAATTAGCTTCGAATAACATAGATATAAACATTCAAATTCATGCATTCATGCTGCCTTTTTTACTTTTGCCATTCTCATGCTATTACACAATTTTCACCTGTTTGTCATACCTCATTTCTTTTTAATAATCAATAATTCAAATGGAAATGTGTCTTCAAATTAAAAATTCTTTTTCTGCATAATATTAGCATGCATAAACAAAAACATTTGCCTGAAACAACATCTAGCAACAATTTGATAGCTCTTAAAAGTAGGCAGCACTTTTTTCTCTTATACACTCATTCTTATACTCATACGCTGCCATCACGATCTTCTAAACTTCTACACTGCTTGGCATGCACTGCTTTGGCGTCGCTCAAAAGTATGCAATGCTTTATTTCTGCTGTCCAATACTAAAATGCTTCGAAATTTCAAGAGGATTTGAAGCACGGGCAGAGCAGGGGAAAAATTTTACATTTTTAATTGCTTGTTGCGTTTGTTATTGTTTGTCAACGTTGTTTTTGTTGTCTTTATTGTTGTTGCAATTGCCATTGTTGCTGTTGTTTTTCCTGTTGTTGTTGCTAATCTAATTTACTGCCTGCAACTTTTGTCTGTTCTGTGTGTTCCCGTTGGCCTCGCATTATGATGAGGCATTTTAATTAACTTTTGTTTTAGTAAGTGGAAAGCAACTTGAGCAGAGTTTTTTTTTTTTTTTGTGTTGTTTCTGTTGTTTTTCTCGGTGCTGCTGCTGGTGCTGCCTTTTTGCCTGCCACGCCCAGCATTTATTGTTGAATGGGTCTAGCAGAGAATAAAAGAAAAATTATATGCATATACTTATTTATGAACTTGTGCCTTGTGCCAGTAAAATTAACATTGACAACAACAGCAAAAGGAGCAACAACAACAACAACAACAGCAACAACAATATTAACAGGCTAAACAAAAAGAAGTCCCTTTGTTGTTGGTCGCGCAATTAAATTTCCTTTGCATGTGTGCGTGTGTCTGTGTATGTGTTTATGAGTATTTATACCCGTTCACAAGGTGAACAAAGTATATTCGATATGTGCTCTTCATGCACCTTTTCATAGCCGCAAAATTTAATGAGCGCAACATCTCAGAAGACTTTTAAGGCTAGATATGGCATAAAGACATCTACTAAATATTGTTTTAAAATTGAGAACTTTAAGTTTAAATATATGACTAAAATTTGAGGCAGAGCATTTGGAATATCTTATTTCATTTAAAGTCTTGTCTAAAGTTAACTATAAACTTTGCCCATCTTTCAGGCCGCGAATTTTGTTCGTTTCGTTGTTTCTCAACTATATTTTTTGGCTTCTTTGGCTGAAGTAAAGTTATATTTACAACATAATAAGTCAACGTTCAAAGCATGTTAAAGTAGTAAAGTGTAGGGCAAATGGCAGTTGTGGCAATATATGATAAAGCTTTATTGCAGATTCGTGCAAAATGTAAGCCATCGATAGCTGGCAAGAAAATCATGTATATATTAGATACATAGTTAATTATATCTACAGAAACTGAATCGATATTCAATTGTGTACTATTAAAGTATTACTGCACAATCAGAAAAAAATTTTATAAACTTTTTTAAGGGTAATACCTTAAACCTGTAAAACTATAAAACCTTTAACACTAAGTCTACATAGGATATTATCACACCCCATCAAGAGAAACGTTTATTTAAATGTTTCTTTAGCTGCAAAGATTTAATGTACCTTTTAAATATATTAGCAACAGATCTATATCTTTATTAACTACAATATAATATCAACAGATCTATATCTTTCATATTTTAAAAAATTGAAATAAAAAGCTTATTTTTCGATCATTCACAAATATTGATATGATATATGAACACTGACTTCAAATGATATATTAAGACATATATCTCTGCTATTTCATATATACAGATATATTTATCATAGTCAAATAAGAATCAACATATCTTTTTTGTGCTTCAAAATAAATAAATATATTTATTTTATTCGTGTTATTTTCTATATCTAAATATTTTATCTACATGCATATTTTCCTTTGCTATACTTTATTCTAATTCCTGTTTATCTTTTCACATTTTCTTTATATCTACCGAGCGTGTATTACACAGTCTGTAACACCCCGAAGCCACATGCCAACTTGTTTTTTGTTGTTTTGGTTTTTTTGGCTCCCTCGATGCTCTCGCTTTTGTTTGAGTTTGCGCTTATTTGACATTTTTATTTTATTTTCTTATTCATATTCATACATACGTACATATATACACAAATTTATGTGTATGTATATGTATGTATGAACATAAATACTTACATATTTTTTTGTTTTAATTCAACTTTGTTTGCACATAATTTTTCGGAAACATGCGTCAGAAGGCAAACAAATGCATGAATAAATACGCAGCAAGCGAATGACAATGAATGAGTGAATGAGTGAATGTTGAATGCGTTGTTTGGCAAATGCAAAAGTCAAATACAAGTACACAAGCCAAACACAAAGCGAACCAGCAGACAAACAGCGGCCGTACAAACCGACGAACAAATGGTCATGACATTCCCGTTGCCAACTTCCATCTCCATCTCCAGCTCCACCTCCAGCTCCAACTCCGTCTCCGTCTCCGTCTCCTTCTTCATGTCTATTGCGCTTTCCATTCGATTTGATTTGATTTGATTGTTTGACTTGTGCCGCTGACTATTGAAGTTAAATCATTAATTATTTTGATTCTCACTTGACCAGCTGAATGATCAAAAGCAGATACTATTATTGGGAGAGCTTTAAGAAGGACAATAAGTGTTTAATTTTGCAGTAAAAATTAGATGGGACCAAGGTTTACTTGAAGATATTCATTGAGTAGGTGTATTATAGCTAATAAGTATCTATCAACTAATATTAAAAAATAAGATTTTATGCGAATGCAAATATATTAGAATATTAATTTTTAAATCATGAGAAAATTTAGCTAAATATGTATATAAAAAATATGTATAATTTTAAATAAATAAAATCAGTACGTATACAAAATAAGTTGTTTTTTTATATTCAATTTTTTATTTTAAAATATATATATATATTTAGTTAAGAAAATATATAAATACATTTATATAATATATATTACTTATTACTTAGTATTACTTATCAATCTTATCATTAAATGTCGATGAATCAGCTCTGTTACCTACGACCTTTATCCTTTTCTATAACTCTCATACTGCCCTCACTTGCCACGCATTTCCTTGGCTATGACACTCACAACTTCTCTCCTGAGGTTAACTTTCAGATTGATTTTCCCCCACCACAATGCCAGTAATCGTGCCTATACCAACACACTTAGACGAAACTCAATTATATTTCTCTCACCTCAACTTATTATCATGCCCAGGTTGCAGCACGCAGACAACTTCAACCAGTTCGTGGAAATTGAAAGGAACTGAATTCAACAGAGAACAGACTTCTATCCGTTGGTTTCTGGAGAAATATGTATGGAGGGAAATTACATACCTACATACATACGTAAATATATTTCTTATAACTTAACATACCTACATATTAATAAGATATAATAAATATTTGATTAAGTTCTAAGTACATTGGTATGGTCATTTTGGCACTTGGCAACTGATTTTTATCTATTTCACAGTATAAATTGTGTGAAAATAATCAAAATTTTATATATCAACTTAATATAAGTCATATTGTTTTGATTGCGGCCTAAAAGTTTTTGGCATCGATGCATAATCACGGACAATGGATTTCTTTAGAATCTCTTTCTAAGCTCGAACCTTTCTCACTAAAATAACCCTGACGGAATAATCCATTGAATTCGCTGGAAGTTGGTAATACTTTGACTAGCAAAGTCTGAAAATGTAATCGAATTTTGTTATTTGCCTAATTAAAATATTATTTTTTTATACAAATTTTTTTAGTGTACAAATAATTTCAATACCAAAGGCAGCAAAGTAATTTAGTAAATAACAAAACTCTTACTCTAAGAGGTTTTTATTACCACATTCAGAAGAATAAACATGACATATTCAACATTTTCAATATAAAACTTTCAGTACACAATAAACCCGCTTGGTAAACGCTTTGTGCCCAAAAATGTAAACAGTTTTTAATTAAAACAGAGTCATTCGATACAAGAGACTATTCAAAAGCAACTCTTGAACTCTCTAATGTTGGTCAAATTACAAGAGAGAATTGTGCAAAATTGCCAAGGATGACATTCGAGTAAGTCAGAAAAGTACTGGCCTTAAAAAAAGGAACGGAATAGAAACCAGAGGAACATAAAATGTTGTGGACTGCACGGAAGTCGACGTAGTCAAAGTTTCAATCTTTTGCCCTTTGATTTGTGCACAAATAACCATAAACAAATTAGAAATTAATAACATACTTTGCTGCTTAGCAAGGAGAAGCAGAGTCAGAGACGGCGAGTGGCGAGTGGCGAATGGCGAGAGGGGGGGTGGCCATAACTTGTAGCTATCAAATGTTGTCGATGAGCAGCGCCTGAGCGAGATAAAAGGCAGCCGCAGAGGCTGAGGCTGAGTCGAAAGCCAGAGCAGACAGCAGAACGAAATGCGGTATAAATTTACATATTTTATTGAAAATTGAATAGCAGCAGAAGCAGCCAACATTACAATGTACCAGAAAGAGAGGGAGAGAGGGAGTGGGAGAGGGAGTGAACGCGAGCGAGATAGAGAACTGTAAAGCAAAAATAACAAAGTTAACAAAATCCAGAAGCAAAAGTACCCAAAGAACCCGACATTCAGCGAACAAGAACAAGAACAAGAACAAAAAAAAACAGAAAAACAAGAAAAAAACTTTTACAAAACAAAAAGAAAATATGGAAAAAAGAAGAAGCAGCAGCAGAAAAATCTCCATTGAATAGAAAGCATGCACAATAATAACAAAAGCCGAAGCGTGGAGCAGATAGCGACCAGCATAGGTGGGAGCGTGAGTGGAAGGGGGCGAGGAGGAGGAAGGGAGGCTCTCCGAAAAGCGAAGCCCCGCTAGATGAAAATATGACAGTAAGTTATATGCTAAGCCCTCCAAACAAAGAAATGGAAAAGGAAAAGCGAACGAACAACGAAAAACCAAAAATAAAACAGAAAACGGAAAACAGAAAACAAACAAACATTGCAATTTGTAGTGGAGCAAGGTAAAAATATGGAGAATCTGAAATGCAGGGCAAAGATTGGAGTGGGAGTGGCAGTGGCTGTGGGAGTGGGGAGTGGGAGAGTGTGGAGCTCGAGTGGGAGCTAGAAAGCTGCGCCTGGACAGCTTACAAGGAGATTTATTTCAAATCAATACACATAAAGAATAAAGCTACAAAAAACCAATGAGCAAATACAATGTAAGACTGTGTGCAGGTGTATGTACAGGTGTGTGTGTGTGTGGGTGTGTGTGTGTGTGTGGGTGTGTGTAGCAGCTATATCCGCGCAAAACAATTTCGCGCCGCTTGTCAATGCAACTGGGCCAATTGCAATTGTTACAGCTAAGCCAAGTCGATTGCTTCATCTTGTTAAATATTATGCAATAGCTCAGAGGCTGCTGGACGACAGCTGTTGACTGTGGCTAAGACTAACGAATAGCAGCTAACTTGAGTAGTTTGCATAGATGAATAGTAAATACTGCGCAATGCTCTAAAGAGGAAACCAACCATAAATCATTGAGAAAAATCAAAGAGAGCTTTGCCTTGGGTTTGCATACATAGTCTTAATTATTTATATATTTATATCAAGCTTATCTTACTACTATTGATAATTATCATTATACATGTATGTTTATTTTTATTAACTTTTTATTTTTTATTTATTTATTTTTTTTTTAATTTTTATATATATTGAATATTTTATTCTTTTATAATATTTTTTTCTTGTGGGTTTTTAAGTTTTTTCTCATCTGCAGAGTCTCAATCCTAGATTATTTATTTTATTTTAGTTAGTTACATTATTTAGTTTAATTGTTGCAGCTTTTTGTTTAAGACTCTATAGTTACAATTGAGATATAGATAGAAATCTTTCTTTATTCAATATCGCTCGTTTTATGTTTTGCGTAAATACATTAAGGATTATAGCTATTAAATAAATTATTTTAAAAATTTACATGTCAATAACAAACAAAAATTTTATTTTAATTACATACATATAAATATATAGATATACATACGAATATTAGGATTATTTGTAATTTATAATCGTAGTCATTTAAGCATACAAAAAGTCCAAATATGTGGACTATTTGTATATATGATATTTACCTATTTATTTTATATATGAACTTATATGTATTTATTTTTATATATATTTGTATTTATATTATATTTATTTTCTATATGTATTTTATAAAAAATAATATTCTTGTCATCATCTCTAAATAACCCTACAAACTATAGATTTCGATTAATTTTTATTAGTTTTAAATGTTTTAATTATTATTATCAAGAAATTTTCAAATTTGCTCTTAATTTTTATATATATTTACATACATATTGTATATAAACTTACATACAAAATAAGATTTCATTCTCATTATTATCTATCATTCTTTGCATATCATATTAAGGCCATTTAATGCTCCAGTCTGGCATTGAAAATGCTTCACTTTTGTATGGCTTTCGTGAATTCTTGTTTTACTTTTAATTATGTGTATTGCTTTACAGATATTTATGTGTACATATACATTTATGTATCTGTGTATATGTATATGTATTAATATAATTCCCTTTAGTGTAATCGGAGTCAGTTGTTTTTATTATTCAAAAGCAGCGTCGATGTGACTTTAACGCATTGTGAATTAATTAGCTTTAAGAGGAAAAGCTGCTGTTTGTTTTATTCATTTCATGTTGTTCTTAATGCAGTTGTTGTTGTTGCCGTTGTTGTTTGTTGTTCTCTCAGTTTTCATTTCACAAATTGTGTTGCATAATTTTGAATGCTGCCGTGGCTTCTGCAATATATAATATTAAAGCGCTCTCGAAATCAGCGAGCAGAAGCCAAGCGAATATGAGCTTAATCAAAAGCCGCGCACACACACAGCAAATCATTTAAAATTGTATAGACAACGCACACGTGCCACACACACACACACACCTGTGTTGGCTGAAAAGTGGAAAAGCCCGTAAGAAAATGTTGCTAAAAACGCAGAGCGTAAAAGTGCAGCGTACGTGTAAATTTACCACAAGTAGTCTGACATGAACGGGCGGCCGCCAAAGTGAATGGTGGGCGTGGCATAGTCGATAAGGTTAGCCCGCAGCACTGAGAGAGAGCGAGAGAGAGAAAGAGAAAGAGAGAGAGAGAGAAAGCAGGCATCCCTGAGCTAGTTTTTCAATGCGAAAACAAAAGATTTTTTATTGAATTCTGAAGCGTTGCATTAAGTTTGCTTGCAAGACAGCAGCCGGGCACGCCCACACGCCCACACGCCCACACGCCCACTTGCGCCCACATTTTAGCCGCATGTTGTGTGCTGAGTGAAAAAGCCACGACTGTCACGCTGCATTTGCTGCCAAAGAAACAGTGAAGGTTGTAGAGAGGGAGGGAGAAAGCGATGGAGAGGGAGAGAGTGTGTGGGGGTGTAGAGACCTTTAGCCAGGTGCGCAGCCAGGTGCACGTGCAGCTTATGCTTTGTCTGTGGCTCTGCTGCGTGGGGGATTTGGTGCTGCAGACACATCGCAAGTGCGATCAAAGTTTAGCGGATTTTGGCGCGTACATTTTAAAGCTTGTCAAACGTGGCCATAAATAAACGAGGCAATGACTATTGGGGACAGGATTCCCTGCCGGCTTTATGCGGAACGACGACGACGACAACGACGACAACGACGATGACGACGATGACGACTCAAGCTGAATGGCTGACAGCAGCAGCAGCAGCAGCAAAAGCAACACCAACAGCAACAGCAACAGCAACACCAACAGCTAGTGCTGCTGGTAAATAACACTTAACAGTAATGACAGCTACCCAACTTAAGTTCCATTCACCATAAAACGTCTTTCAACTGTCAAAACGGGCCATGGGAGCCGCCAGTCGGCGACACCTTGAATGTCCTTTAAAGCAGCTTAACACATTTTCACGAGCAAATTTGCGCACATTTTAAATGCAATTTTCATTTATGTATTTAGTCCGGAGAACATTTCAGTTAACGTTAACAAATGCGAGCTGCAGACTCTGTTTGTTCTGCTTCAAGCGAAGCTGGAAGCGTGTAAATATTAGTTACATTTAACACATTTGCCCTAGATATAAATTACAATATTAACTTTTACTAAATGTAATCTAAGTATATGTAGATTTATATGTAATTTTTTAATGAATCAATTTCAGTTGCTGTAGTAATTAAAAGGTTCCCTTAGAAAAATATAAAAAGATAAATAAATAGAAAGGTAGCTAAATATATACATGATTTAGATATAGATAGGCGAAAAGATAAATAGGTCGAAGTAGAAAAAGCTTGATAGAGTTAGACAGCAACAAATATGATATATATAACAATTGACAAATAGGCAAATAGATTAGATTAGATAGCTAGAATGATATAGGAAAATATAAAATAATTAATGATAAATAATAGACAGGTAGTCCAAAAGGTAGACAGACAGTGAGACAGACAGATTACCCATAGTAAGACAGTTTAAATACAAACCATTAACATTGGTAATAAAAACCTTTTAAAACATTGAAACTTTTGAAATTCAACGTGATAACGATTATGAATATTATAATAGTTCAAACAACGTGAGCCAGGTCTCGATTCAATTGTGCGACCCACAAGGAGACACATCTGGTAATTATTTACGATTCTACTCTTGATTATTTGAATCTCGTTTTTCTCAAACTTTATGGTGCGCAGGTAATTTTTTTTTCCGCAAATAAAAAATAGCTAAAATTGAATTTTGCAAAAGTCAAGCTTATCAAAAAGTCTATTTAGTATAAATAAATAAAAAAAAACGAAAATATTTAAAAATTTCTTTTGTGGTTTATGGTCTGTTATGATCGTCAAAGCAATAATTATATTTTGTAAGGTTAGCATGTATGTTGATACTTACACTACGATACGACTTACACGACATTACAATGGTCAGTTATATTTTTTATAAGCTTGACTTTTGTAAAATTCAATTTGGGCTATTTTTTATTTTTGAAAAATTTAATTTCATTTAATTGCTGTTTTTTTTTAATTTTTAATTTGCTTGCGTTCATAGTAAAATTTAATACCAATATTAGCAAATGCCTAAACTTATGCTGCCCACTGCATATGGTAAAAGTACATACATATATGCAGCCAATATAATAGAACAAGTATATGGTATACATACATAAGTATAGAAGGAGTAAATATGTAGGCAAGTAATCATGCTTTGAAGTCCATAAAATTATATTTTACTCCCTCTCTCTCTATCACTCTGTCATTCTTCCATAACATTAGCAGCTAAAGAGTCAATGCTAAGACATTCAAACGTCTCACTTCTATTTTGATTTGTAAGAGCAGCATTTTAAGTTGGATTTTTTAGAGCGGGAAGCTTGCTCTCCCTAGGCTCGCTCCCAATCTGCTCGTGCTGCCTCTGCTCGCTCTCCCTCTGCTCGAGCTCTGCTCTCTCTCCCTCTGCTCGAGCTATGCTCGCTCTCCCTCTGCTCGAGCTCTGCTCGCTCTCCCTCTGCCCGCTTACTCTGCGCCTACTGCAGCTGAGCAATTGAAGAACAAAATCATTGTTAAATCGAAACCTGAAGCGAGCAGTTCTACTTTTGTTGGTGAAGAAGTCGCAAGCTGCAAATTAAATATTATGGATCATAGCACCGAACAGTCACTATTGAATAAGTATGGATTATATTTAATAATTATTTTACTTATACTTTATTATATTTAATAATTAATGTACTTATACTTTGTTATATTTTATAATTATTTTACTAATGATAAAAAATTTCATGTTTTATCTCTCACTGTTGAAACTGCTTTCAGCTATTCATCAACTAACAAGAGGCAGCGTAGCATGCACTTAAATTACCTCGGCTAACTAGTTTTTAATTAAGTTCTCAAACTATATATATATCTATCTATAAATATATATATTGACTGACATTATTATTGCTATTATAAATAGTATATATCTATACAGATAAATGTATATATCCGTAAAGAAATTTCGAACTTGATGGATCATCGCGTGCCAAAGATTTGCGGCGCAACTTTTCAACACCTCAAGGCAACAATTCTTTGCGCCCAGAAAACTTTCCCGTATATACATATATATTCTCTATATATATGTATACAGTGTATATAGCATTACATTTCTCTTGACTGTCGTCAGCGGTTTTTCGTATTTATGCGCCCCTCTGGTAGCGCCATAAAGCTCTCGCGGGCCGTTATAAATACACGCTTTAAAGCAATTTAGCTCACGTTCGGGCCTAACCAGGAGCTACCCATGACGAGGCCAGGAGTGCAGGAAATGCATTTTAAATGTCGAGCACGGCGTAAATAACCCGTTAATGTTAACATGCACACGGCAATGGCACCAACTCCAAAGCTCCAACTGCAATTGCAGCAACGACTCCTGCAGCGGGTCCTGGCCTGGGTCTGGTTCTGGTTCTGGTTCTGGGTCTGGGTCTGGGTCTGGGTCCGGGTCGCGGCATGGCAATGCGTTGCCTTAATTTATGTGTCACGGCAATGGCGACAACACAAGGACGCTTCGACGGCCAAAACTATTTCATTTCATTCGACTCGATTCGATTTTCAGAGCGCACTGGCAAAAGTTTGACAGCCACTTGGCACCTTGGAACTTTTTTTGCCGTGCTGCGGCCCCACCCACAGCCAACCACTGCCAGCTTGGCATATCCTTTGCATATACAACAAGTAGATGTGGAGTTTAGGGAAAAGTGCCAGGCTAGTAGATGACCTGTATCAGGGGCTTAGCTTAACTTGTAGAATATGATTGAGGTTTATATCAAAAAAATTATATTCTTCACTTAATTTTTATTTAACTGTCATAGTACCAAGGAATGGCTTATAGGAAGTTCAAAGATGTATAGCTAAATTAATTACATATTTTATTAATCTTTTTGTGACAAATATGGAAAATTATTTATTTTTATTTTATTTTTTTTTTTCATACTAAATTTATGGAATTAGCTCTTGTGACCTCCTAATGTCTTCGAATTATTTTATAACAAATTTAAAAACATACAGCAAACCTAAGGAACATTTGCAGTAAATTTTTTAATAATTAAAATATTCAATTTAAAGCTCAATTTAAATAGTTTAAAACCAAAAATACTAAATTCAAACCTTTTTACTAAGAAGATAAATAAATGACTAATAATTCAGCAATATTATTCTGTTCATTTCATTTTAAGACTATAAGCTTTCTATATGCATCTGTTTGCTGTTTTATTTGAAGGTAAAGGAAACCTCACTTATTAAGAAATTTATCCTCAATTCTACAGAAAATCATTATTTCAATGTGATTTTCTTTAGATTTCGATTGTATATATTAACCATAATCGATGTGTTTCAAGTTATGATTCCTAGGAAATCATTTATTTGCAATTTATGAGTGGAAGTGTTAAAGCGAAAAACCCATTTTCAACCTTGACTAAATTTAGGCAAATTTATTGATGTCTGGAATATGTTATACGTTTTTTTTTTTTAATATTTACAGCTGAGTGTCTGGCTACCTTTTAATAACCTTAATCTAGAAGAAGAAAAAAACAACAACAAATGACTTTACTATCAATATATCTGTATATTGGGAAAATTTGAAGAAATACCAAAATTTGCAGTATTGGAAAACAAAATGTATTCTATTGACAATATCTCTGGATATAACCCAGCTCTTTATATAACCCAGAAGATAATATACATAAAATATATTTAGACTTATTCGCAGATTCAACACAAAAATACTTTTGTCATCAGTCGAACAAATCAGTTGTCTAATTAAAAAACTAATTACATTGTGATTTTGCTGCCGCCTATCACATCTCCCTATAGCCATTTTCAATGGGTATGCGGTATAAAAAATCTTGCACACACACACACACACAGAGAGAGAGAAACGCAAACACGAAAAGTTCAGTAGTTGGCCAAAAGTCACTTGGCATGCATATAAATTGTCAGCCATTAAATTTGCATTGACATTTTGGCCGTGCAGCATCGCCCCCTAAGCCATTCGCCATACGCCATTTGCCATGTGCCACGCCCCCTTTAGCACCCACTTTTTGGTTTTAGTTTTTAGCTTGGTGATTTATTTGTGCGCTCTTTGATTGCATGGCCGGAGCCATCGAGAGCAGCAGCGGCAGCAGCAGAAGGAGCAGCAGAAGGAGCAGGAGCAGGAGCCGCAGTTTCATTCTGCCAAGTTGTTTACCATGTTTTGATGCTTGTTTTTATTGAATTTGCTGAATTAATTTGACTGCAGCATCATCAGATGACAAAAAGAAAAAAAAAAAAACAGAAAACCTAAAAAAAACATGATAAAAATCCAAATAAGAATCTAAAGAGAGAGCAGAAAGAAGAAGAGAAGAATTGGCCAACGTTGATTAAACTTGGCTTTGCCTCTGACAGCCAACTGAGTAGAGGACAGTCCAGGCCACTCCAGACTCCATCTACATATTCGACATCTTTTCAGCTGCTCTTGGCCAGCAATTAGACTAATACCAAGGCCATGCCCTGGCTTTTACCTGTTAGTCCTATTGAGCCGCCATCTATTTCATCATAGTCAAAAGCCTGCTTCGACATTGACTGCATCATCTATGACTACTTCAACGTTGTCTATTACAAGCTTATGCAATACCTAAATATGTTGACAGAAGGACAAGCGTCCACCTAGTCAGGCAGCTGGGAAAAGGTAGAGGAAAATACAGCTCGAGTATAAAAAGTCAATCACAAAGCAAGAATTGTCTTTGAAAAAACTGACTGAATCAATCAATCGATTGACTGAAGACTCAACTGAAAACATGACAGCGACTGGGCCACTAGCTGACGAGCTTGTAAATTCTGATTAGCTGAGTGATTGACTTGCCGACAAACGAACAATGAATTACAGACTAATTAACTAACTGACTGACAAAGTGGAAGAATATTTGACTGATTGAACTGCTGATAGACTATATACGACATACGTGGAAAGCTAACTAACTGATTGATTGATTAATAGTGTAATTAAATAACTAGCGGACTTCTTCACTGCGTGGATCTACTGAGTAAATGATTAACTTACTGACTGATTTACTAACTGGCCAACAAGTTTTTTGACTGATTAAGTATATTGTTAACTGATTGATTCATGTACTGATTGACTAACAACTGACCTACTTGCCGGCTTTTTATTTAAAGGACTAAGTCAGTCAATGAATAGCTGACTAACTACATTTTTGGCTCACTAACTAGTTTACTAGTACACTGATCAATGTTGATTAACTGATTAACTCACTAAGTAACATACTTAATACACTTATAAATGATTGATTGGCTGACTGACTAACTCACTGACTAACTGATGGCTGACTTCATTGATTGATTGATTGAGACTAACTTAATACTTTTTCAACTGATAAGTGTTTTAAATGTTTAATTGATGGACTAACTCACTGACTTACTGTTCAACTAGTTGATTGATTGACTGACTGCCTTGATTGACACACGCGATTACCAACTCACCCACTGTCAATTTAACTTGATGATTGAGTTCAAGCCAAGTCGTCAACATAAACTTTTAAGTCGCTTTGTTTTGCTGTTCATTTCAATCGCGTTCACAGTCAACAAAAACCCAATTTCAGTTGATAATTAAGAACTTTTCAAGTAGTGTTAACTGGGTGTGTTTGTATGTTTTATTGCGACTAATGGGAAAGAATAGAATTAGAAAAGATTTCGAACTTGCAGCATCCATCCGCTAGTGTCCGTGATCGTGTTCGCTGCTCTTCTTTTGCGACTTGTGCCACTTCTTTTTGTGCTCCTCGCCGCCCTTCTTGCCGTGCTCCTTCTTGTGGCCCCACTTCTTGGCCTCGTCGTGCTTCTTCTTGTGGCCCTGGTGGCCCTTTTTCTTGTGTCCCTTTTTGCTGTGACCCTTTTTGCCATAGTGTTCATCATGGCCGCCCTTTTTGTGCTCACCCTTTTTATAGCTGCTGCCCTTTTTGTGCTTTTTGCCCTCCTCGAAGCCGCCGTGCTTCTCCTCGCCGCCCTCCACATGATCCTCATCATAGTATTTCTTTTCCTTTTTGTCCTCGTTCAATTTGTGTACGTTGTGCTTGCCCTTGATGGAGTGTCCCTTCTTGTAGCTGCCGTGATCCTCGAACTCGCTGCCCTTTTCGCCCTTCTCACCCTTCTTCTTCTTTTTGTGATGGCTCTCGGAGTGCTTGTGCTTCTTTTCGTGCCCCTCCTCCTCGCCATGCTCACCCTTCTTGCCCTCCTTGTCGTGGTGGCCCTTCTCGCCCTTCTCATGGTGCTCGCCATGCTTGTGACCCTTTTTGCTCTTCTCGCCATGCTCCTTGTAATGCTCGCTGTGCTTTTTCTCGCCCGACTCCTCCTCCTCCTCCTCCTCGTGCTCCTCGTGCTTCTTGGACTCGGCCGTCTGCAGGTCATCGAAGTGGGCGTGAAAATCGACCAAGTCGCTGCCAGTCAACGGCTCGCCTATAGCCATGGCATTGTCCTGCGTGTAGGGATATGGCAGGCTGGTCGTCGCCGCGAAAGCCGCAAGCGTTGCCAGACACGCCAGTTGCCAGGGTATTCGACTTGGCTTTGTCGCCATCTTCGCCTCGTTTTAGTTATCCTTAAAGGCTTTGAGCTGCTGCTGCTGCTGCTCTTGCTGCTCTTGCTGTTGCTGCTGCTGTTGTCGCCACGCCTTGTTGTCGTTGTCTGGTGAGCAGCTCTCCAGCAGCGTTCGCTTTTTATGTGGCCACCCTGCCAACGGCCACGCCTCACTTGAGGCGGCCGACTGCCCAGCTGGCCGGCTCTGCGGCTGATTTGGCAACATTTTCTTTGGGACGCTCTCGAGTCGAACTTAGTCGTCGTCGCCTAAGTGCATAATGCTGTTTTCAAAGCAACAGCAACAGCAGCAGCAGCAGCAGCACAAAAAACACCCTTGCACAACAAATGGCCAACTTCTTGCGGTTTACTCTTGCCACTTTTTGTTTTGGCCAAAAAACAAGCGACTTTTGTTACGTACGCTCATTGGAAAAGCATTTCCACAAATGACCAAAAGATCGACTGGCTGGATATAAACAAACCTAGGAGTGTAAATAGGGTCTGAATATATTTGAATTTAAGATTAATTTAATATTAAGGGACTAAATGCTTAAGTTGCTCATTTGAAGAGTTTGCCAAACAAATAAATATATAACTATTTATTTATAAATATGTTAGGAGGCCTAGCTTCTATAGTCGAATTAGGTCAATTTGTTTATGGCTTATAAAGTACCGCGAAAAAAGTAACTGGGAGGTTGCCCATATTCAACGGACCTATGTTTTCTTTTTTTTTTTTTGCAATAAAAATATAACATTTTTTTTTATATTCAGATATCACATTCAAATCTTATTGAACCAAATAAAATGATTATTAAAATTTTGTTTTTTTTTTATTAAAAAAAAAAAAACAAAAAAAAAACAGTGATTCGTCGAATATGGACAGCCCTGTATTTATATGTTTTATCAGAGGCTTACCTTTTTTTCTTAATTTATCTTCAATACCTTTTCATATGTTTCCAATCGATAGATATATGTTTCTTTACTCATGTCGATTCATTATAGTTTAAAAAACACTATCTTATATTTTGATATCAGGCCTAACCAAGGCAACCATTGACTAACTGGTTCATGAATTAAATGGTGTTTAACTAATATATGCGATTATTACTTTTTAATATTCTATTTCAGCAGATTCAGGCTAAATCACGAAAATCCCTTAAAATTTCCCAGCTCAGTTGCTTTATTTTCCAGCTCTTCTTATCCATTCTCTGTGCCTCTATAACCTCTAAACTAAGCTGGGCAAAAATTCAAGCTAAGCCATATTCAAAAGTTCAAAGCTCAATTGGCGGCCTTTGCCGCTGACAAGCCCGCTCCTAGCCGCCTAGCTGCCTAGCCGCCATTGCCACCTGCATTGTCCTAATTGCTAAAGGGGCTGGGCAGACAAATGAAATATGAATGTGTGCTAAAGCACACACACACACACATAAATACCCACACACACACACACACACACACACACACTCGCACACACATATACACTCATAGTGGGCCGTGTCAAAGGTTAATTACGCATGCTGCAGCTCGTTCGCTTGCCTTGCCTCGACTCGTCTACGGCTGCCTTTGTTGCTCGCTTCGCATCGTCCTTGGGCTTGGTCCGTAAATCGCTTAACGCACACTTATACACAGCTCGCATATGCGTGTGTGTGTGTGTGTGTGTGTGTGTCTGTATGTGTGTGAGTTTGCTTAAGCCATTTCCGGTTCGATTTTACCCATTGCCAACGTTCGTTGGCTTGCTCGCTAGCTTGGGCTGGCAAACAGCGGGCAGCCGGAGAGACAGACAGATGGACAGATGGACAGCCAGACAGACGGACAGCAGGTTGAAAGGACAAACATCTTTGTTTGGTTTCATATGCTAATCCTTCGAGCTGCGTCATAAATCATCTTTGTCCATGCGACACAGAGACACACGGACTGAGAGACAGTTTCTCAATCAGGAATCAAGGCGACGAGCTCTTTCCAGCCTAAAAGCTTCTCTTTTGTATTATTGCCGGCTGAGCAACGTTGCAATCTGCCGGGATTTGCGGTGGCTGCTGCTGATGCTGCTGATGCTGCTTCTGAAATTTCTGCTGCTGCTGCTGCTGTTTCTGCCCAAAACAAAAGCAATAACAAGGACATGAATATAACAAAAGCATACAGGAGCAGACAACGGCCATCACCTAGCAGCAAACCAGCTAACAGATTCGACTTCAGCTTCAGACCCAAAACTTGCAGTCAGGCATTGAAAAGTGTTTTTGTTTAAAATGGGACTGGCAACTGCACCTGTCTGTATGTGTGTGTATATATATGTGTGTGTGTGCCAGCTCAGGTGAACAGTCAACAGCTCAAGCCCTTCACAACTTCTCTCTGTGGCCGTGGTTGTTTTTGTTATTGTTTGGAAATTGCCTCGACAACAACAAGGAACAATCCCACATGGCCAGTGGGCAAATGCATTAACGAAAGTGCTTGAGGGGCAGCCGGGGCAGCAAAGACGACGTAGAGGCAAAGGTGATGGCTAAGTGCAGCAGCAGCAGCAGCAGCAGCAGCAGCAGCAAGAGTCCTGCCCTGGCCTTCTGTATGGCTTGGAGTCTGGCAGTGGCCTGGTATCAGCATTAAGAGATCATAATTCATATAGCTCGGCTAATAATTCAGTTAAGTTGAAATGCGCAATACAGCCACAGCAGCAGCACCTACACACACATATTCGTGCATTCACATACACACATTCCCATACACACATTCACACACACATGGTCGTATAATTTGATTACTCACCCCTTTAATGCTATTGTGCTGACACCAAACTTTGGAACCAGCTGGAACTAGTGGCAAATTGTTAAAACTAGTCAAATTAGGCAATCACAGTAGCTGTATATGAAATTAAAATACTAGAAAATAAAACAAATTATTTATATAAAACATATATAAATAATTTCCTTTAATAAATAACAAATATTTTTTAAATTTTTTTATTGAACTTTAATGCACTTAAATATTTCTCTGAATAAAATATACATAAAACAAAATTCAAATAGAAACCGTATAAATTTGTTTTAAATATAATGGATTTTATTTATTTTTTTAAATTCCTTTTACAATAAATTTAGTAACCGAAAAAATAAAAAAAAATTATAAATGTATTTTAAATGCCGCCCAAAAGAAAAATAAATATAAGTTTAAAATAAAATAGAAAATGCACCAAATTTTTAACATATGTACATATATTTGATTTATTTTTAAATTGATTTGTGTTTTTATTTAGTTGTTAAAATATTGTATTTAATATATTATTATTTGTTATTATTTAAAATATTATATCTTATGAGCAAAAAAAATATGTTTAAAATGATTATTGTTAAATAAAAAGAAGAATATAAAAAATTAAAATCATCCCACTCTATTTGGATGATTTTTTGTGCCTCAATTTTTTAAAATTCATAACTCTTATTTGCTCTTATCTGAAAAATTCAAATGTAAGAAAAGCTTTGATCTTAGTTTAACTTTAATTAATAATAGTTAGTTTAGCTATATTTAATAAATAAGTTGTTAATTTTAATAAATATATTGGCAATTTTAATAAATTGTATATGTATAAAAATAAAATTTTTGACATGTTTATATTTTACATTTATAACAATTAAAATTATAAAAAAAAAAAAAATTAATTTTTTTCTTATGACCAATGTAATTTTGTATAAAAATATCAAAATAAGAAAATTATAAAATTAAAATTGTCAAGTTAGTTTTGTATATTCAATGTATCAATTTATAATTGATTGCGATTAGCATTATTTACTTTAGTTTAAGCATATAACTGATTACTTGAATTTTATTAATTTATTTTTATTCTTTTTTTACGAACTAGTTTCAAAGCTAGTTCCAACAAAGAGACTACAGAAAGAATAGAAAATAGAAAATAGTTCATTTTGGCAGGTGTCTGGCCATGGAGCCTGCTGTTAGTCCAGGGGGCTTAACTTCATTACCCTGCTCTCTCGACAAAGTCGGCTCTGCTGGCTGTGAACTGTACCCTGCTGTGGCTTTGCCGTTGTTGCAGCAGTTTTAAAGGATTTTCAATGTTCTTGCAAATTAGTTTAATCCACTGTGTGTGTGTGAGAGAGTGTATATGTGTGCGTGTGTGAAAAAGTTTATTGTTTTCAGCAGGAGAAGTTGCTGCAGCTACTGTTGATGCTACTGCTGATGCTGATGCTGCTGTTGTTTGTTGCTGTTTGTTGTTTGCTGTGGCTTGAGAGCATTTGCCCAAGCTTAACACCATTTATGTGTGTGTGTAAGTTTTAGTATATTGCCAAAAAATGCATAAAAGTTGACTTTTGAATATGTGAAGCATTTTTTGCAATTAGCTGGCATAATGAATGCTTTAAACTTGTGCGGCAAATGGCAGGAAATTTGATAGGAAATTGTCGAGGGGTCGTAAATATGCCAATAGGCTCGCCTCAATGAATCAATGAATGTGTCAATGATTAGCATAGAGGACGCACACAGGACGGACACACACACACACAAACAATGGCCAATGATAGCGCAAATGTAAATATTGCACTTAGGCAGACGACCTGCTGCTGCTGCTGCTGCTGCTTCTGCTGCATTAGCCCCCCAATGGACCAGCAATAACAAGCTAATGCAACTGCAATGTGTGGCCAACAAGGGGCGGAGGTTAAGCTGAAGTCCTGTTGTGCTATAATCAGGCGAATGGCTGCCAATGGACACACACAGCGCTGGCCCATTGCAGTTAATTTATTGTGACCAATATAACGCCCCAGTATCCGTGCAAGGAGCAGAGAGACAATGATGCTGGTGCCGCTGCTCCTCGGGGCTCCGCTCGGCGCATGTAAATTGAAAATTATGGCAATGCGCAACAAGATTAGCCCAGACAGAGTACAAATCCCCCAATTCCCCCCTCCACCTACCCAGTCCTGCCCAAATTCCCAGCATCTGTGCACACATATCCAAAATGAATTTATTGACGCTTGCCCTCGCGAAGCACTCGCTGCGTAAACTGAATGAACGACTGACCGCACCCCACACACAAAGTTATGACTTAATGTATTCAGTTATGGACAGCACAAGATACGGCACATACATAACTCAGGGAGGGGGTGGGGTGGCCAGAGGGTGGGAGCTATGAGTGACATATGAACATACATATGCATGTGCATATACCAAAATTCTTAACTAGATGAGCGCACATAAGCACACAGCTTCATAAACATATGCAAAAGCGTGATAAAATGTGAGCAAATTAATTGAATTTCAAATGTGCTTTCAATTTATGTGAAATTTTTCAAATTTAAATTAAGTAGACTACATTGCAGAATTTACATAAAATTCTTGAACATGTAGAATAAATATTTATTTCTTTAATATTTTTTTTAGCTTTTAGTCAAATGGTTACTAAACTACATAAACAAAAGGGGTCATCCAAATATAAATTCAGATTAGCGTAAAGATTCTTTTATAGAAGCGGTTTATCAAAGTTTAAGTCTGTGAGCTACAGCGATCTAAAATGCACTCACAGCGAAAATGCTGAAATGATCTTTGAAGAGTGTTTTATTGATGTCCGTAAGCATTTAAAATATATTTAAATATTTTTTTATAATAATAATTAAGAGTTTTAGAAATTGTTTTAGTATAAGAATTAAAAAATAAAAAATTAATAAAAAATAAATGTAAATATTTTTGTTAACTCTAAGCCAACCAGAAATTAAAGGTTATCATCAGAATAGATATTGATTAAAAAGTACTTATTTCTTACAAAAACAAATACTTTGATAGTGCACTCCATTTTTTAACATATCTTCTCAAAGCTTGCTAAGAGCTTGATTTAAGGAAACTAATTCATATAATAAAATATTGAAAATGTATTTTTAATAATAAATAATATATAATTGAATAAATAAATGATAAAAAGTTACATTTTTTTTTTTTTTTTAATTTTTGTATCACAAACAGAAGTTAACTTCGTTATATCTTATACATACGAAAAACTTAAAAACTGTATTGATAAATACAAGTGGTATTGATTTTGTTTAAGAAATTAAATCTCATTTCTTCGATTCCTTCCAATGTGTTCCAGAAGCCAACAAACACTTTGTAGAGTCATTCAAAAATTAGTTTTTTTGTGGACGAGTTTAGAGTATAAGAACTCATAAGAGAAGTTTGAAAATGTAGTACAACTAAAAGTGTTGAATAGATATAAAAATTTTATACTTTGTGGATAAAAAAAACTTGCTTTGTTGTTTATAATCTTTATTTAAAACCGAGCAGAAAGAAGACAAAGAAGCAGAAGCTGAATCAGAAGCAGATGCAGAAGTTGAAGCCACACTTAACGTCCAACTACAGTGAAGACTTGACAGAGCAGATGCATAGATACCTGATATGTCAGCCCCATATATATCTGGGCTATGTCTGTTTGTCTATCTGTCAGTTGCAGCACTCGAACACTCGAAACTTTTACCAACAGTTGCCACTCTAGAAAATTTCTCTGCGCCGTTTTGACACAGAATCCGACACTCAAGTCAGGATGAGCAGAGAGCGGACAAGGATGTGGACAAGTACTTGGTGTTCATTGGCGCAGCGCACTCATACAGAGTGAAAGAGACAGCCAAAGAGGGAGACAGAGAGGGAGAGGGAGAGGGAGATAGGGTGAGGGATACTCAGAGCTGAGGCAGCCAAGTGCAGCCAACTTTTCAGCTTGCCTTATTATGCAAATGCCTCGACTGAGCAGCCAGCTCTATCTATCTATCTATCTATATACATATATATATAAATATATATATATATATATATATATATATATATATATATATATATATATATATATATATATATATATATATATATATATATATATATATATATATATATATATATATATATATATATATATATATATATATATCAATGCTATATACAGATATAGCTGCATGCGAACGTCATCGATTTATAAGTTATGCAAGCGCCGAACCCGAACCCACAATCTTAGAATCTGTCTGTTGACTACTTTGTAAGCAATGGTTTACTGTTGTACTTGCTGTGGGGGCTATAGGGATCCCCTTGCCACACCCACCGCCCATAGCTCATCACCCACCGCAATCAGCAATTTTTTTTTTCTTTTACAGCAAAAATCAATCTCTTGGCCCCGGCTCGCTCAGCTTCCAATTAGAATGCAGGTTTGTGCTGTGTTGCGTTGTTGATGTTTCTTCTTTTTTTTCTTTTTTTTTTGTTGCCCCTTGCAGCTGCTGCTGATTGGTTGCACGCAAACAAAAAGAGGCAAAACTATAACAAACGAAAAACATATAACAAAAACAATAATAAAACGGCAAAAAGAATAACAACATTGTTGTACAATAGCTTCATATATACATATATACATATCTTTTTGCAATGCGATTTTTAATCAAAGTTTTTGCTATCGCGGCAGCCGCAGTTAGATAAAAAAAAAAAAAAACTAACAATAAATTCAAAAGAAAACGAAAAGAAACTAACAATAGAAGCATAATTGACTTTGAGATACCCTGTACTATATGAAATATTTAAGAAATATTTTAGATTTTATTAAATCTTTAGAAAAGTTTTTTTATGAATATTTTTAATTTTAAATTTTTTTTTTTCATTTATTGAAAATAATTTAATAAAAAAATTATATGTTAGACAAAACTATACAAAGTATATACTATACATATTTATTTTACAATTTTAAAATTTCTAGTAATACAAAATAAATTTAAAAAAAAAATATTTAAAACAAAGAGCTTCATAAAATATTATTTTAAAAATTTCATAAATATTTTACATAAATTATATATATATAATAACAAAAAATGTTTTTAATAACAAAATCTTATTATGTCCTTTTTTCTAAAAATAATTTGTTATTAAATTAAATAATGGGAAATACTAATCCTAAAAATTGAATAACAATTAAATTAGATAGAGCTCTGCATTTTTAAATATTTTATTATTTATTTTTTAAGTTTATTTTTTCTATCATTGTTATTATAAAAATCGTTTCATAAATTATTTTTTTATCTTGATTTTTGTCTTTTATTATTGTTACGCATTTACGCATGCCGATCATCTCTCTCTCTCTCTCTCTCTCTCTCTCTCTCTCTCTCTCTCTCTGTCTCTCTCTCTCTCTATCCCCCTCTCCCTGCACTCTTTCGCTTCAAACAGCATGGCAACGCCACTCCGTTGTCTGGCAGCTCTTACTCTACCAAACCAGCACGTCAGATCGTTCACAAAAGCTTTTTCGCACACAATATCGAAAGCGGCAGCTCACAACTCGCCCGCAAAGCTGCCAGCGCTTGAAAGCTTTCGGCGAAAGCTCAAGCGCGTCTGCTTGATCATTGGATCGACTTCCAAACGACACATTGGAACTTTTCGAACTTCGAGCGACAACTTTGCTCGCGCAGCTGCTCAGTCGGTTTTAGTTCTGTTGGAGTGAAGCAGCAACGTTCGCAAGTTGAACGTCGATACAGAAAAGTAAGCACAAAGCAAACAAGTAAAAAAAAAAAGATTGGGAGAAAAAAAGAAAACAGAAAAAACTAATTTAAATTCAGCTCAAATACATTTCGACAATTGTTAAACCTATGTCACAAGGTTTACAATAATATTTAACTCAATTAATGATTGGAAGCGGCAAAAAAAGTGATAATAAAATTGAGAGATACCAACATGCAATTAGCATGTGTATTAGATAATAAATGCAGCCATGCAATATAATCAGAAAATACTCAAAACAAAACTGCATAGAAAACAAAGCAACAGCCAAAGTGCGCACAACATAATTGAATGCAAAATATTTCTATTTGCGGAATGGAAAAATATTTGTCAAGTCAGCTGACCTTACGCCCGTGCTTGAACGGCCCCGGGGGTCTTGTGATCTAAGCGGTTTCCAACTGGAGTTGTGCTACCGCCTCGGCGTAGCTTCACTTCTTCCCAAAGAACGAAGGCAACTCCCATAATGAAAAGAAAAAGAATAAAAGCAGACGGCAAAATTCAATATGGTGGCTCGACTGTAGCGCACTTGTGGAGCTCAGTCTGCATTTTTCCAGTTGTGCTGTCAGCTGACAGCATGACAGTAGTCTTGTGATCAACGTCAAAAGGCAATTGTCAAAATTTCGAACTCGAATGCGAGAGCTGAAGTTGTGAGCGGGAACGCTCTCTCTTGCGCTCGCTCTCTTTCGCACTCTCTCTCAGTAACTCTAACTCTAACTGGTAGATAACACATCTGCCCGCATAGTTTTTTTTTTATTTTTTTTTTTCTTCTCATAAATCGTAATCGTAGCTGAGAAAAATACAGCCACAGCTGTATTTATTTTTCGATTGAATTTTAATTGGTTTGTCGTCTCAGCAGTTAGTTACTCGCGCTGTTCGAAAGTTACAAAGTTATCAATATCATGGAAGTCGTTTTTCGAACTGCCGCAAAGCTTTGTCACGTGAAATAAAAGCTCTGCAAACTTTTATTCATTAGACATTTTTTCTTTACTAAAAAGTTGCGCTTAGAAGATCGTTAAAAATAAAAAACAATATAGTACTCGAAAAATTCCTTAAAAATATTAACGTGAGATACATATACATATCTAGAGTATCTCAATAATATTTTTTTTTAAAGTTGGCATTAAAAATGTAATGGGTTGAGGGCCTCACATGCGCTCTATGTGTCAGCTGACAGCGATAAGAAAAATTTTCAACGCCCCTTATCTTATATCTTATGCAGAAAAATAATATTAATTGTTTTCAATTTTCCTCTCCGTTTCAGTTGTAGAGTCGAAAATAAACCAAAATGTCCAACTTGAAGCGTTTCGATGACGAGGAGCAAGAGTCCAGATATGGACGCGTCTTCGCTGTCTCTGGACCTGGTAAGCATTGCAAAGAAAAATCTTTAAAAAAAAAAATAAAATATTAATATCAAATCTATTTTCTCATCCGACCTTCAGTCGTCACGGCGGAGTGCATGTCGGGCTCTGCTATGTACGAGCTGGTGCGTGTAGGCTACTATGAGCTGGTGGGTGAGATCATTCGTTTGGAGGGTGATATGGCCACCATTCAGGTGTACGAAGAAACATCCGGCGTCACAGTCGGTGATCCCGTGCTCCGTACTGGCAAACCCCTTTCCGTTGAATTGGGTCCCGGTATTATGGGCAGCATTTTTGATGGTATCCAGCGTCCACTGAAGGACATTAACGAGCTCACCGAATCCATCTATATACCCAAGGGTGTGAACGTGCCTAGCTTGTCTCGCGTGGCCAGCTGGGAATTCAACCCCTTGAACGTGAAGGTCGGCTCCCACATCACTGGAGGTGATCTTTATGGTCTGGTTCATGAGAACACATTGGTCAAGCACAAGATGATCGTCAACCCACGCGCCAAGGGTACCGTGCGCTACATTGCCCCATCCGGCAACTACAAAGTCGACGATGTTGTGCTGGAAACCGAATTCGATGGTGAGATCACCAAGCACACTATGTTGCAAGTGTGGCCCGTGCGTCAGCCCCGTCCAGTCACCGAGAAGCTGCCCGCCAACCATCCCCTGTTGACCGGCCAGCGTGTGCTCGACTCGCTCTTCCCCTGCGTCCAAGGCGGCACCACAGCCATTCCCGGTGCTTTCGGTTGCGGCAAGACTGTGATCTCACAGGTAAGCTAAGAGATTAACAAACTGTTGGAATCATTGCTCACACTTCTACATTTCACAGGCCCTGTCCAAGTATTCCAACTCCGATGTCATCATCTACGTCGGTTGCGGTGAGCGTGGTAACGAGATGTCTGAGGTATTGCGTGATTTCCCCGAGCTGTCTGTTGAAATCGACGGTGTCACCGAGTCCATCATGAAGCGTACCGCTCTTGTGGCCAACACCTCCAACATGCCTGTCGCTGCTCGTGAAGCTTCCATCTATACTGGTATCACTCTGTCCGAATACTTCCGTGATATGGGTTACAACGTGTCCATGATGGCTGATTCCACCTCCCGTTGGGCTGAGGCTCTTCGTGAGATCTCTGGTCGTTTGGCTGAGATGCCTGCCGATTCCGGCTATCCCGCCTATCTGGGTGCCCGTCTCGCCTCCTTCTACGAGCGTGCCGGTCGCGTCAAGTGCTTGGGTAATCCCGAGCGTGAGGGTTCCGTATCCATTGTCGGCGCTGTCTCGCCACCTGGTGGTGATTTCTCCGATCCCGTCACCTCCGCCACTCTGGGTATCGTACAGGTGTTCTGGGGTCTCGACAAGAAGCTGGCCCAGCGCAAACATTTCCCCTCCATCAACTGGCTCATCTCGTACTCCAAGTACATGCGTGCTTTGGATGACTTCTATGACAAGAACTTCCCCGAATTCGTGCCACTGCGTACCAAGGTCAAGGAGATCCTGCAGGAGGAAGAGGATCTCTCTGAAATCGTGCAACTGGTCGGCAAGGCATCCCTGGCCGAGACCGACAAGATCACTCTGGAGGTGGCCAAGCTGCTGAAGGACGATTTCTTGCAACAGAACTCCTACTCGTCATACGATCGTTTCTGCCCCTTCTACAAGACCGTCGGCATGCTGAAGAACATCATCGACTTCTACGATATGGCTCGTCACTCTGTGGAATCGACAGCCCAGTCTGAGAACAAGATCACCTGGAACGTTATACGCGAGGCCATGGGCAACATTATGTACCAATTGTCATCAATGAAATTCAAGGTGAGTACAATTAGCACTCGATATGTTAGATCCGAGATTTATATGCTAATCAATTGTTTGCTTTTTTCAGGATCCCGTCAAGGATGGTGAGGCCAAGATCAAGGCTGACTTCGAGCAGCTGCATGAGGATTTGCAGCAGGCCTTCAGGAATCTGGAGGATTAAAGCACGTTGTCCGTACTTTTACAAATCTAATCTAATATTGTTATGTAGTTAACTTTAAAAAAAAACAATTTGCGTACAGTCCGTACCGAAGTACCGTCAAAAAAAAAAAAAAAACTATTCCGTGCAACAACAAAAGATTCCAAGCGTCCAAAAAACTATTGTTAACATTCCTTTTTGTTAAAAGAAAAAAAATTCAACAAAACCAAACAAATATAGCCAGCGAGATGAAAACATTCCGGCCTGCGGTTGCTTCTTCTTACCCCGCCTCTCGGCCTTCAACAACAACATCAACAGCAGCAACAACAACAACAACTAACTAACGTCCTTCTATGTACTTCCATTACCAATACACGCATACACACACGCAAACAAGTCCATACACACACACACGCGCACACACACACACACGCAGATACAAATGCATGCATAGTATTATTGTTTAATGAATGGAAATTCTTTTGTTTATTTGTGAAAAAGTCATGTTTTCTCTTTGTTTGTTTGTTAAACTTATGTAAATATTAAAAGTATGAAATATTAAATGTACGAATAAAGTGCAAACAACAAATACATTTAATGTAATTGAAAGCAGACCTATCTCTCTCTGTCGCTCTCTCTCTCTCTCTCTCTCTCGCTCTGTCTCTCTGTTTGACTGTCGCTTTCTCTTACTCCCGCTCGCCACGCATATTGCGTAACGATGTTGACCAAAGCAACTGAATTTAGCTCTCAGTGAATAGTTAATATTGAGTATTAACTAAATGCGGCTCAGCTTAGGTTAAGCTGCATATTATACTCTATATATATTTATATATGGGGTATATTGGTTTTATATGAGGTATATATTATCTATATCTGATTATACTTTTATATGGGGCATATTAGTTTTAGGAAGAGACCTTTATGACCTTGATATGCTAGATAAATACTAATTGTTGACTCTGTGCAAATTTTATTATTATTATTATTATTGTTGAATTCATGCCATTCAAATTTTTTATTTAAACAGCACAATTGAAGTATAATAGAAGCAGATACACGAACTAATACATATGTCAAACACATCTACTACTTTATGAGATGGGAGGCTTTTCATAGACCAAGATTAGGTCCATTAAGTGTATCCAGAACTTTATATAGAAATAAGTATTATATTATTTTAAATAGAATACCTAAGGTAAATGACAGAAGATACAGGATGGAGCATAAGAGGTAGCGGATAGAATATATATATTAAATGGGTCTAATCTAGGCATAGATTAAATATTTTATATTGTGATCTAAGATACCCAGCAAACAATTTTCAGTGTAGTTTTGAATAAATGGAATTTCAAAATGTATCAAAAAAATTTGTAAATCTGTGAATTTTAATTAAAACCGTATTTTTATACTTATAATTAAATTTGATCAGTGATTTCTTGAAAATATATTTAATATATTTTTTTATAGTAAATTTTAGAACCCTGCATCTGGTAACTTTGTGTGAACTCTGCCCTGATCTATATTTCTTTGTACAGATATTCACACTTATATCTCAATTTAAAAGTTGTTAAACATTTCCTCTTTCCTTAATCAGGTACATGCAGAAATAGTTTAAATTCTTGTAATATAAGTTTTTTGCATAAAATTCATTGTTTTAGTTCGTTTGATTTAATCAATTTCGGAATACTTTAACAAAATGAATCTTCGAAAATGTCAGTGTAAAAAGATATTTCCGGTTGTTAAGACATTAGAGGAGGCGACAAATACCTCCTTTATAAGTGAAAGGCTCTCTTCGCCTGCTGTAGACGTTCCAGAGCTCACATCCGATGCAGACACTCAATCTGCAGATTCTGATGGAGATACAACACCCACGCGTAGGTATGAAAGTGAGAATGTATTACAAAGAGGACAAGTATTTGGGGTCTCCGGTCCGGTGGTCAATGCCGAAAAGATGTCCGGCTCGGCCATGTACGAGCTGGTCCGCGTGGGCCACTATCGACTGGTGGGCGAGATCATACGCTTGGAGGGCGACATGGCCACCATACAGGTGTACGAGGATACCTCGGGCGTCAGCGTCGGCGATCCCGTCTATCAGACCGGCCAGCCGCTGTCCGTCGAACTGGGCCCCGGCATAATGGGCGCAATTTTCGATGGCATTCAGCGGCCATTGCGCGACATTAGCGAACTAATGCAATCCATTTATGTGCCAAAGGGTGTCGATGTCAACTGCCTCTCGCGATCCGCTGAATTCGAGTTCATTCCGTCCAAAAATGTACGCGTCGGCAATCCCATCGTTGGCGGCGACATCTACGGCACCGTCCAGGAGAACAGCATGGTGGAGCATCGTCTAATGATCTCGCCACGTAGGCTGGGCAATGTCACCTACATCGCTCCCGCTGGCAACTATAACATAGAGGACACGGTCATCGAGACGGAGTTCGATGACAAGATAACCAAGCACTCGATGCTCCAGGTCTGGCCAGTGCGCATCAGTCGCCCGGTTATCGAGAAGCTACCTGGCAACCATCCACTGCTAACTGGCCAACGTGTGCTCGACGCGTTCTTTCCCTGCGTCCAAGGCGGCACCACAGCCATTCCCGGTGCCTTTGGCTGTGGCAAGACTGTGATCTCACAGGTGAGTGCAGGGATTGATTTCACTAAAAGAATCATTTCTCTTATACCATATTAAATTACAGGCCCTGTCCAAGTACTCCAACTCCGATGTCATCATCTACGTCGGCTGCGGTGAGCGTGGCAATGAAATGTCTGAGGTATTGCGTGATTTTCCCGAGCTCACGGTCGAAGTGAATGGTGTCAACGAATCGATAATGAAGCGCACAGCTCTGGTGGCCAACACCTCCAACATGCCTGTCGCTGCTCGTGAAGCTTCCATCTATACTGGTATCACTATATCCGAATACTTTCGTGATATGGGCTACAATGTGGCCATGATGGCCGACTCCACCTCCCGTTGGGCCGAGGCGCTGCGTGAGATCTCTGGCCGTCTGGCTGAGATGCCTGCTGATGCGGGCTACCCAGCTTATCTGGGCGCCCGTCTCGCCTCCTTCTACGAGCGAGCGGGCCGCGCCACGTGTATGGGCAGTCCCGAGCGTGAGGGTTCCGTGTCCATTGTGGGCGCAGTCTCGCCACCTGGTGGTGATTTCTCCGATCCCGTGACCTCATCAACATTGAGCATTGTGCAGGTGTTCTGGGGTCTCGACAAGAAGCTGGCACAGCGCAAACATTTCCCCTCCGTCAATTGGCTGCAGTCGTACTCCAAGTATACGCGAGCTCTCGACCACTACTATGAGGAGCAGAGTCCTGAGTTCGTGGAATTGCGTGATACGGCTAAGCAAATACTGCAGGAGGAGGATGACCTGTCTGAAATTGTGCAGCTGGTGGGTAAGACGTCGCTGAACGAGGCGGACAAGATCACGCTGGAGGTGGCCAAAATGCTGAAGGATGACTTTCTGCAGCAGAACTCGTACAGCCCGTACGACAGCTACTGCCCCTTCTACAAGACGGTGGGCATGCTCAAGAATATGATCACCTTCTACAATCAGGCCGTCCAGGCGGTCAAGAAAACAGCTGCCCAAGAGGTACATGTCACCTGGGGTCTGATACGGGAGCAATGCAATGATTTGATCTACGAACTGGGCAGCATGAAGTTCATAGATCCCAAGGAAGGCCAGCAGGCCGTGGAAGACCAATTGGCGAAGATCTATGACAATACTATCAAGACTTTGCAAGATTTGGAAACCAATGTGGCGTCATTCGATTAGTGCAAATACCAAAATTTGAATACCATAAATATTTTATGTAGAACATAGTTAAGTAAAATTAAATTTATGTATTTTATGAAATATTGTTTTCAAGTAAGATTCAAAAGATTTCCGTATATATTTTAATATAATAAAAAAAGACTAAACATTTTTTTATATATTTTTAATATTTTAAATCTAGATATATTTTTTAAATATTTTGTTTAAATTTATTTTTAAAGTACAATTTGCATATAGCATATAGTATATATATATATATATATATATATATATATATATATATATATATATATATATATATATATATATATATATATATATATATATATATATGCTATGTTTCCTTAATCTTTTTTTTTTTATAAATATTTCCGCATAAATATATTTTTATTTAAAAACATTTTTTTTTTTATTATTTATAAAGTACAGTTAATATTTAGAGAGCTAACGCTTGAACACATTTTCACTTGGCGCCCCGCAAAAAACTCTCGCAAAACTCCACTTCAGCTAATTTCAGCTTAAACCACACTTTGGCATTTTGCATCCTGTTTTTGTTTTTCATTTTTTTCGCTTTCCTGCTTTACTCTATTTCTTCTACTTTTTGCCGCATAAAAGTCAGCGTCAGAATCGGAATCAGAGTTAATCCTTTTACCCGTTTGCCATGTTCCTGTTTGGCGTTTTTGCTGGAAATGCTCGATAATTTGCGCAACGGCATCCAAATGTCGACAAAATTCGTTGATTTATACGAAAAGTTTATTAATGCGCTGCAAGAGCGAGCGAGCGCTGCCAGCTACGCCCACCATGCCCCGCCCCCCGCCGTCGCCCCGTCAGTCACCCAGAAGCTAGCGCACAAAAATTGCAAAGAGAGATCGATTTCGATTCAATTAGTGAAAATTAAATGTAAGTATATATATGTATGTGTGCGCCCACACATATGCAACTGCATGTGTGTGTGTGTGTGTGTGTGTTTGTACGTTTGACTTTGCCGATAAGCCCCACTGGTGGTGGGAGGCGGTGGATGATGGGCGTTGGGCGGTTAGGCGTGGCAGGCATTGCGATGATTACATTTCCGCATTCGACGCTCGGCACCGCAGCCAAGTAACCAAGTCAGCCATAAAATGAGCGCAGAAGAGAGATGAAGAAGCAGAGAGAGAAAAAAAGTCGAAGCAAGCCAAAAATCAGTTCAATTGCAAATTGAAAATCCCCTTACAACTTCCGTTTCCGCTAGGCGAGCACAGAAAGCGAGTGAGAGAGAGAGAGAGCTAGCATACATGTGTGTATTTGTGTGTGTGTGTGTGTGTGTGTGTGTGTGTGTGTGTGTGTGTGTGTGAGACGAGCCGCTCGGCTGCCATGACAAACGTGGCGTATGAGCAATGCTCACTAATTGGCCGCCGTTCGTTGCCGCAGTCTGTGGCACACTAGTCCGCCTCCTGCCAGCCAGTGAGTCCGCTGCTCCTCTTCGCCTGCTTCGTCTTCTTCTTCTTCTTCATTGCCATTTCGAGTTTAAGCTGTACGCTTCAGCTGAGCCTTAATGGACGCAGCTGCAGCATAGAGCTGGTCGCGTGTATTAAGGAGCAAATATTTCTGACACGAATCACGCACGAACTTAAACGATAGATTTGAGAAATATTAAATTTCAAAATAGTTTGTTAAAAAGTCTTCAACAAGCTGTGGAATGATTTTCCAGACTTTTCTACATTTTCAGCGACTTATATCTCCAATTTAAAATATTTATTTTAGGTGTATTAATAAATTATTTAAATTATTTTTGTATTTTTAATGTGCAATTTTTTTGATACTAAAACATAATTATTTTAAAATTTAATAAAAGTTGAATAACATAGTCATATTTATATATTATATATTTTTTATTTTATTTATATAATAATTTTGTTATATTTATATTTAAATTAGTATTAAGCTTTAATTTTTTTTATTATAGTAAAGGCGAAAATTTAATTTTTATATTATTTAAATTTTCGTAAATTTTCTCTTTTTTTGAGAAGTTTTTTTTTTCTTGAATAATTATTCTTGATTTTCTTGAATAATTATTATTTGAAAACTTAAAATATAAAAAAAATTTAAAAAGAAAGGTAATAATTTTATATTTATATATTAATTAATATTAATTTATTTATGTTTATTGAGAAAAACCGACATTTTTATATATTTTTACATAGCCAATATCTAATATCTAATAATATAAGTATATCTTATTTATTCGACTACAAATTGAACACGCGTTCAGCCCCAGCTGGGAAACTGCGTTGCTCGGCTGCTGGAACGTTATTGCATAATTTGAAGGGGTTAAGCCATTGAGCTTTAATGCAAAATTTCAATTGAACGTCAAACAGTCAATTCGCTTTAGCGTCGATAATCGTAAAAGGATAATGGCGCTAAAAGCGCATAAAAAGGCGCCGAGCCAGCTTCAGACATCGCCGTGCCAAGGACCTGATGCGCACCCTAGTGCTACTTGCATTTGTATTTGTATATATATATGTGTGTGTGTGTGTGTAAGTGCTTATATGTGTGTGTGTGTGAGTTGGACGCTGCTCGGCAGAAGTGTGCACTCAATTAAGGGATTTTTCGGGCGCAGGCTAACGGCCGTTGATGCTAGCTGCTAGATAAACCTAAAGCTGTGCAAACCTCCGACAATTTCCTTACACAAGCACACTCAAACAGACACATACACACACACACATGTATAAATAAATAGCGAATGGGAAAGCAAAAATTAAAAAAATTGAGGAAAAAATAAAGAAATTTCATCATAATATGAAAAAGTAAACAAACCAAATCAAAAACAAGCTGAATGCTTGAGTCTAGCTGATGTCTGCTGAGTGTATCAACATGATATGTAAACCTACGAATTTAATTTTAAATGTATTGACTAATTAGAATGGAGGACTGAGTGAAGAGTAGAGTGTAGGGGGAAGATAGTGAAGAGAGGAGAGTAAAGAGTGAGTTGAGAAATGAGAACAGGCATTGGTGAAGAGAAAAGGGAAAGGTAGGAACATGTAAGAAAGCTCGAGTCGGTAGCGCTTAACTGGCAGATAGCCTGAACCCTGTCCGCTGAGCATTCATCTTGTAGCATAGATAGTTTTCATTATATGTAATCAGAGGTAGGCGCGAACCTATCTTAAGCCAGACCACATTTACCCCCTCTTGTTATATTCTAAAATATCTTTTATCTTTTTAGATTATAACGCTTCTTCTTGCTTAGAGGTAAAGAGAAGAGATGCAGAGTATCAGTATTTATCCTGAGCAGAGATGTAGAGCATCAGTATTCATCATGAGTCATCAGATCAGTTTTTTGTATTTTGTTGTTCATTGTAATCTAAAATTACTTTTTTTCTCCAGATTTTTTAGTGAGTTAACAGAACACTGTTAGTTGGCAGAATTCGGCTTACGCACTGTAAATTAAAAGCGAGCTAACAGTACACTGTCAAAGTACTGTTAACTAAGATTTTCTGTGCGCCTGGTACTTTACCAATATATCTGTTAAAGTTTCGGAAATACTAGGTAACCAGAAATCAATAGCTGAATGAAAAATGCTATAGACCAGTAAGTTAACTTAGTACTGTTAATGAACATAATTATGTTAGCACACTGTAAATTACTATATATAATATTTCACTAACATTTTTTACCCTACTGAGCATTTCTCACCTGATCCATTTGGCCGCAAAATCCAAAGCTGCAGCTCAAATTTTAAAATAATAAAAATTATTATAATTCTATATATACAATGAGCTCTTTTCTATACAATTCACATTATCCAAACTGAGCAGTGGTTCAAATGCAATCAAAACACTTTCATAAATAAATAAGCAAAGTACTTTACTCTTTTCCTATGTACATTTAGGCTGTTTTTTATAACCACACACACATATACATATACACATACACATATACATATACGACATAAAATATAGATAAAAAAGAACAATAACTATTACCGTTATTCATAGTTTACGCATGATATAAATGAAATGTTTTATACTGCATGCCCGAACGATTCGCTCTTTGGCTTCTACTTTCTGTTGTTGTTTATATGGGTGTTGTTGCTATTATTGTTGTTGTTGTCGTCAAATGGCCAAAAAGTAGGATATCATAAGCAAATGCCAAGTCCTTTAACTGGGGTGTTAGCGTCTTTAGCGACTGGGTTTTTGGTGACGGCAACTTAATTTGCAACTTATACGCAAAATCCTTTTGATTCTGTTATTTTTTGAAACGAGAGAGGCGAGAGTCCTGTATGATGTTGTTGTTGTTGCTGTTGTTGGTGCTGTGCCTGCTGCCTTTGCTTTTGTTATGCTTGATGACGATATGTCCTTTTGCGCAGATTTACAACGCCTGCAGTTATTTGCCAAAGTTAAGCGACCCTTTTTGTTCTTGTTTTTTTTTTTGTTGTTTCGTTTTTTGTTTCCTTCTTGTTGGTGTTCTTCTTTCTCGTTTTGTTTTGGGCTTTGCTTTTGCCGCTTAGTTCTGCATGCCAAAAGGGTCCTGTCGCTCATTGTCCTTTTCGGGCGCTGCTGCTGCTGCTACTGTTGTTGTTGTTGTTGTTTGATATGCTTCTGATTAAGGGAATTTAAATTAAGCCTATGCAAATGCGCCGTTGGCGGTTTTTTGGCTGCTGTCCTTTGGTGTTGTTGTTGCAGCGCGTGTATCCTATTTCGAGTACTTGCCACTCACACACACACTCACACACACACACACATACACTCACTCACACACCTCTCCTTTTACTCCACCCCACCCCTCTGTTGCAGTGCCTCAAAAACTTGCCACGCCCCCTCCATATATGCCATGCTAAAGTTTAACCATAAAAAATTTGCCAACTGGCAGCTCGCAGCAGCCATAGACAATTGGCCTATCGCTCCTTCATTCACTGAACTTCTCGCTGACAAAATCCTTGCCATGCAGATAATGAAATTGTTGTGCGAAGCGAATAAAAAAAAAAAAAAACAATAACAAAAAAAAAAGCCGCAACAACAACAGCAGCGTAGCGGAAGAGCGAAAAGTTTCGCTCTGTTCATCAGGCAAGGCAAACATTTTAAATACAAAAGGATATGCGTGGGCAGACGGCAAATCCTCCGCCCATCGTTGCCACAGCTCGCCCGATGCTTGGTCTACGCCAGCCGCAATGACATTGACGAAACGCTTGAAATTTACTGCGTTCCCCAGGACAAAGACAGACTCCTGGCCCATGTTTCACGTTTTTTTCTTAAATTTTTAATATCCTTAAGGAGGGTATAATGGCTTTTTTATGAGGTATGTGACGGTGTGAAGGAAGCAACTTTTATCTCTCATCAATTTAAGCGTTCTGAAAAGATTTTTGAGTGAAATTTACATATTTATATTTTGCATATTATTTAGTATATAAGTATTCCCTTTAAATATTAACAGGTAATAATTGTTTAATATGTTCACATATTTGGAAGTCTACAACATATAAATATCCTGACCACTCAGAGTCTCATTGTATCGTAAGACTATCATATAAATCATCTGTAAAACTATGGTTATTTTATGATATGACGAGCTTTCTATATTTTACTTTTAAAAAGCTACACATATGTTTGTTTTTTTTTTTTCAATATATGTTTAGACTGGCTAATTAAAAGCTTTTGGTTTTATTTTTAGATATAAGCAATCATAAATTTATTAACATTTATCTACTATTTTTATGAGTATACGCTAAGCGCAATCATAAAAATGTTTGTTTTTAGATAAATCTTTAGAAATTTGTAAATGCTATTAATTTCAAGATTCCCTTCTCCCAACTTCTGACATACTGTTCCTACTATATCTGATTTTATGGCAAATGGCTATTATACAATTATATATTAATCTTTCTTTCTTTTTTTCTTTTCCCATATCATAAAGCTATAAGCCCCTATATCATAGAATTACAATGGCATATAGTTCTTTAATATTCTATCTGAAGCTGTTCATATATCCTATGACAACTATATCATATAATTAAAATGTTCTCCTATATTCTATTATATTTTCATTCTCTACTAACATATATTGCTTCTATATTTACTCTTCAATATTATAAATTTCCTCTACGATCCCTTGTCTCCTCCATTCACAATCATTCTAAAGTGCAGCTATCTTACAGAACTCTTTGAAGTTCTATTTTTAAGGGTTCCCTAGTGTATTCAAGCTTCATTGTGTCGCTTGTTGTGTTATTTTTACTTTGTGGTTTGCTGCTTCCTCGACTACAGTGTCGCCCAGGCGCTCAGTCTCTGACATTTTGTTGTGTTTACTTATCCCTGTCGAAAAATTGCCAAAAACTTGGGGCTCGGATTTTGCTGGGCGGCAGTGGCAGCAGTGGCAGCAGTAGCAGCAGCAGCCATTGCATTTAGTCAAAAGTGATTGAAAAGGCATTTTGTTATAATGCCAACTTAATGACAACGAAATTACAGCAAAAGCCACGCCATGCCACGCCAACCAGCATCAGCAGCAGTACCAACAATAACAACAACAACAACAACAACAACAACAACAACAACAACAACAACAACAACAACAACAGCGACCCACGCGACTTGCCAGCTAAATGAGTTTGAAATACTTTGAGACAAGCCAAAGTTGTTTCGACAACGCACATCAACACAATGTATATAGTAGCATAAATATACATATATATACCTATACATACATAGATATATATGTATAGAGTATATATGTACTTGCTGTATATAAACATATGCAAATGCGAAAACAAAATTTCAATTCATGCCAGCTATTTTTAATGTATAAGTAACCTACTTTAAAATACGCCCACAGGCGACTTAATTGCTAAGAGCAGAGGAGCGAAACTTATGAGAAGCAGATACAAATCGTTAAGATAGCAATTAGCAAAAAAATATGTCATTTAAAAGTGGAGGCATTTCGTAGGTCTTTAAGTTACATTGAGTTGTAAAGAGGGAGAAGCAGAAAAAGAAAATGTTTGTAGGTAACATTCATATGAAAGAAATTATAATTTGAATACGGTAGAGCGAAGCGTATGATAAGTTGGCTCAAATGAAAGAAGAGATAATGTTCTGAATGATATGTTTACATATATTACGTCAGAGAGAATCTCATGATAAGCAGAAGAAAGTCATATCAGCGATAAACTTTTGATAAAGATAAGAAAATCACATAAGAGGTATATTTGTCAAAAACTTGTTAACAGTAGAGAGAAACTATAGTGATTGGCTAACACAAAAAGGGAAGAGAGAAACTTTTGACTGCTATATACAAATTACAAAAAAGAAAATCGTTGGATAAGCATAAGCCCATTAAAAATAGTAAGCAAGATATTTAAAAAATGGGAAAAAGGCTGCAAAAAGCATGTTGTAAATTTAAGTTAAGAAGAAAAAAAGGTATTCATTTTATATATACCTACTTTTTACATTTTTTTTTTATTTTTATTATTTTTTACATCTTTCCACCACTAACAATTCAATAATTTTAGGTCTTAATAACTGAATTGCTGAAAAACTTTTATCAAGATTAGCAATAGCGCTAAAATCGAACTGCGAGCTAATCGTTTATCTAGCAGCTAATTTTCACACACTATAAACGCCAACGACAAAAGTTTGGATGGGAAAGAAATAAAAAAGGGTTGGGTAGTAAAAGAGATAAAATATTGAAATATTAAATTTTAATAAAACAGGGGTAGTCAAAACATGAATTTATTACATAATAAAATTTTATAAAATATGTCTTAGCTTATAACGTTAGTCTTTAAATATGTTATAGAATATGTCTTAGCTTATAACTTCAGTCTTTCAACTCATATTACCTCGCTCAACTACCAAATTACAGCTAAGTTCATGAAATTAGTAGTGCTGCACTACACAAAACATAAACTAAATGCAACGGTTTTTATATATATGTATACAGAAATATTTATACATATGTATATATCATACATTAATATATATATATATATCTTTTTTGATACCTTAAATTTCTAGCAGACACCCAGTTTATAGATATATCTTATGCTAAGCGCTCGAGCGTTGTTTATCCACTTAAATGCTGTATTATGAAGTCAACTCAACTGTGCGACAGATTTTGCCTTTCAAGTCCAATAATACGGCCTATGTGTCCTGCAAAATTCTTTCAATTATTTACATTAAATAAAAATGCAGCAAAGTATTTCGTATGAACAACAACAACAACAACAACAACAGCAACCGGGCAACGCCGGGCAGACGAAGTGTGGTGACGGTGGGCGGTGGACGGGGGGCGGTGCCGGCAAATGCGCTCTGTGCACGTAGCCGAAAAGTATGCTATTGAAATATTTATGCATCGCTCGTTCACTCGTTTGCTTTGTTTGCCTCACACAGTAGCGAGTATGTGTGTGTGTGTGTGTGTCTGTGTGTGTGTGTGTGTGTGTGTGTGTGTTTGAGTGTGTGCGGCTGATTAAGCATTTGACATACATATTTCCTAACAGCGCCTGCGAGTTCAAAGCGTATTAGACATGCAAAAACAACTCGTGCCAACATCAGCACTCTCTCTCCCTCTCTCTCTCTCTCTCTCTCGCTTCTGCTCTAGCTCTTTCTCGCTTTGGCAATGTCTGCTCGTTGTCTGTGTCGCATTTTCCTATTAGCAGCCAGTCGAGCAACAATTCGCAACAAAATATGCAAATGCAGCCAAGCGTATGAGCTATAGCCCCAAACTCTGCTATACCCCTCTCTCTCTCACTCTTTCTCTCTCCCTCTCACACAGAGTATGTCAGCTCTCTTTCCATTTGCCGCATTGTTTTTCTGTCTGTTTGTTGTTGCCGCCTGAATGATTCGTAGCTGAGCATTTGCCAGCCAAATTTGCAGCACGTGCTTAAAAGTTCCTTTATTTTTTTTTTTTTTTTTTGGTTTTCTTTGGTCTAAACTCGTTTCACCCTTATCCTTGGCTTCATCCTTATCTCGCCTGGCTCAGTCCGGCCAACTAACTTTCAGCATCAAACTGAATGTCCAAGTGTGTGCCAAGTTTTTGCACCCATTCCACTCAACTAACAAGAGAAATGTTATGTTGTCTTTTAATTGAATTCTGGAGACCGCATAACTGAAATCGCAAAGCCAGCCAAATCTTGACCAAAACTCAGATCCAGACCGCAGACAATCGCCATTTGCCATTTGCCGTTCGACAGCCAATAAAAATGTTGTAAAAATCGCCGAAATGTAATTTGAACAAGTTTCCACCAATTGTTTGCAACTAGCTGAAACTTAGATACTCTATAATTTGTTATTGGCTTTGGCTATGATCAAAAATAGATCTGAACAATCTTAAAACTTTTTTAAATTAGTTAAGAAATCTTATTAAAAACTTTTTTCATTCGAACTATTTTATAAAGTAGTAACTCGTTAAAGTAGATAATTATTTCCTAGATCTTAAATACAGAGTTAAGAAAAATTGAATTAAATATAGCTATATCTATAAAGTTTCTAAATATTCTGTAGATCGTTAAAAATATTTTTAACAAATTTTATAGTTATTTCCTAGAGATATAATATACAAATTATATAGGAAAACTTTTGCATAAATATGCATTAAACAAAAATGTTTTTAAAATCCATTTAAGAAAAATATATCTAAACGATATCTATAAAAATATCTAGGAAAAATTATTGAAACATTTTATTAGACATTTTTTGGAAGATCAAGTAAAAATTATAAAAAAAATATTTTAAAAAATCTATATTCTTATTTTTATTTGTTTTTTTTTTTTTAATTAAACAAAATACTAAAAAATATCTAATTTAAAAAAAAAATATATTAAAAAACATATAAACTCATATAATTTAAAAAAAAAATACTAAAAAATCTAATTTTAAAATAACAAAAATATTAAACAAAATACATTTTTAAATTTTTAATTTCAAAAATTAAATTAGTTTCCTAATATTTCAAAAAATCAACCAATTTTTTTGAATATAGTCTTTTATCTTTCTTTATTTTTATATAGGTCAGAATTATCATGACAATCTCCTTAACTTGTACGAGAAATGACTTGCTTTAAATATTTATATTCTCTTTCATATTTTCCAGCCATGTACCGCCTGCAGGGGTAATTACATATACATATTTATGGATAAAACTCATTAAGCTCAATGTATATGAATATTCAATTAATAATTGCAAACTTTGGCAAACAGATTCGCACATGAATAAAGAGCCCTCCTATATAGCAGTAGGAGCCCTAAGCGGATTAGGCTAGATGCGTGCATAGCCTAGATCCAGCTGTCCGTTGTCTGCTGTCCGTTGTCGGTTGTCGGTTGCAAGCCGCATGACAAAGTTGTAATGCTCTATAGAGTGTGGGCAACTAGTAGTTTGTGAGTGAGCAGCAGCAGATTACAAGCGATTGCCAGCTGATGATAAGAGGGCAGAGGTCAGGTCGCCAGCGCAGGTCGGTGCGCTGAGCAAGGAATCCGGAACCCGCATTCAGCAGAAGCTGAAGCAACAGCAACAGCAACAGCTACTGCTACAGCAACATGGCCCTTGCCCAATTAGTTAGCGCATTAAACTGGGGATCTCTGCAGCAGCGGGCCAAGGAATTTATTGTGTTAGCCGGCCGAGTTGTGTTAGTGTTAGACGCTTATCGCTGCAACCAGGCAGAGGATTCGAGTCGACTCGACTCGACTCGACTCGTAATTGACTTGTTGCCAAGTAATCGTTGCCTGTTAACTGCTGTTGTCAGGGGATTATCTACAGTTCAGTTGAAATCGACTTGCTTTCCCCAGAAGCCCAACTCACAGCATCTGCTGGCTGGGGCTATCGGAGCTATCAGTGCGCCGCACACGCTGAAGCCGACGTCGAAGCCGATGCTAAAAGTCCAAGTTCAATGAAGTGCATGAAAAGTGAAAAACAATAAACATGCTTAGCACACATTTTTACTCCTGCTGGGCCTTCAATTCAAGAGCTTTGTTTTTGCTATCCCAAGCCAGTTGCTTGTCGCTGCCTCGGCTGCGTCTCTCGAGCAGCGTAGCCGGCTAATTGGTTTTTGCATGAGCCAAGTAGCGTTACAGCCAATTCACCTGGTCCACCCCCAAACGCTACCTAGCCTCCTAGCTGCTCTCCTCCCTCCCCTCTCCCTTACGTTTATTGCTGTGGCTTTGGCTCGGCGCCCGGAAGCATGCAATAAGCGGTGTCCGCAGCAATCAACGTGTTGTCCCCGCCCCCTAGCCACCGCCGCCTCCCTTTCCTGCTCCCTCGTTCGCCCATTTTGAAGCATAGCCATAAATGTTACATTTGGCTTTTAGCGAATGTCGGATGCATGTGGATGGCTGGATGGCTGGGTGGTTGGGTGGCTGAATGACTGGGTGGTTGGGTGAGTGTTTTGGGTTGCCTTGGATGAGGCGAACCGAACAATTTGGTTTGGCTTTTCTAAAAGTCAACGCCGTGGGGATTACGCAGCCGACTCGGCACAGCTTATGGCAAGCCGTGTGTCTCGCCCACCTCAACCACACACTCACACTCACACACACCCACACACACATACGTGGGCGTGCAAATGCAAGCGTGTTCTTCTATACCCTGTAACCAAAAATAATAATCATTAGGTAAAGTATGGAAAAGCTGTGAAAATGCCAAAGGCCAATGGTATCGAGCTGTTGTGGATGGCATATAAAGGATCTATCCACAAATGCTTAACCTATTTATGTATTTTTGTTTAATATTTTATATTTCTGCTGAGAATTTAAACATATATTTAAAAGCTAGTGAGCTAAATGTCGAGTTTGGTGTTTGGGAAGTTGACAAACCACTTATTATTATTATATTATTAGCTTTATTCAGGACTAGAATTTATCAGATATTAAACAAATTATATCAAACAATTTAACCACAGTGAAAGAGTATGTTAAGTTGTCAGCTATTAAAGACAGAAATGTTTTAATTATGCTTATATTGAGTACTAAAATTAATCAAATATATTGCTACTCTTTAAGTCATTATAAAGTTGTCATCTTGGGAAAATTAAAAAAACAAATATATATATACATAAGTATAAAATTTGTAATACATATTTTATAATTATGATTAATTATTATTATTTAAAAATTAGCTAATATTTAAATTACAATATTTAACCACTAGATAAGTCAATATTAAGTTGTCAGCTTGGGAAGCTAATATCACTTATATTAAGGTAAAAAATTAATCACATTTTTAACTAATAGCAGCATAACTCACTGTCAAGCTCTCAACTTGGGAAGACAAGGAAATCTTCTAATTGTACTTACATATATTAAGCGCTCAAACTTTTCAAATGTTTAACAACGGTTAACAAGCTGTCAAGTTATCAGCCTGATATTTTACTTATTAAGCACTGAAATTAATCAAACATAAATTTTTATCATAATTTGCTAATATTTACACACATATTTAACTTCAAAACCATTATTTATTTACCTCATATATATTTACATAAATCCTTACTTAAACACTTCTTAAAATCATGTTTAAACAGTCTTAAAGACACTTATATTTGATTTCAATTAGCAGCCAACTGAATGAGTCTGTACTTTCGCCTTTGTAACTGTTGTGGTTTGGTTAGTTCGTAGTTAAAATACACCTTGACACACACACACGCATATGCACACGCACACGCACACACACACACACACACGCACACAGCCTGTGGCATGCTGACAGCTTTTCGCTTTCGCATAGTCAATGCGCTTTTAAGCGCCCTAATTAAAAATGTGGCAACTGCACACGATGTGCCTTTGGTTTGCCTTGCAAGATGAAAGAACGCTGCCAGACTAACCAACACCTCTCCTCACACTCCCCCTCTCCCAATCTATTTCTGTTACTCTCTCTCTCTCTCTCCTCCCACTCATTGCATGTCATTTATCCATAATAGCGTTGCCATCACGTTTTCTATTGCGCTGCGTCGAGGCAGCGTAATTAACGCCATCACTTTTGGCATTGGCTGCAACTTAGACGCAGCTGGCAAGGCCTTAACGGATTCCACTTCTCGCCTCCCACTCTACCGCACTCGCTTACACTCTTCCTCTCTCTGCCTCTCTAGCACTCTTTTTACTTACGCTTGGTGGCTTTGTCGCTGACTGTGCTTGAGTTGTTGAGCTTTTGCTTTTTCTTTTTTTTTCATTTTTGTTATTCGTTTTTCTTATGCGCTTTACTTATATTTAGACTTATGCTGCTGCTGCTTCTTCTTTTCTTCTCTTTTTTTCTTTCTTATATTGCATATTTATTAAAATGCAGCTCTAGGAGAAGCTGCCGCTGCTGCGTCAAGAGCTAAAATGTAATAACTCTTGTTGTGGCCACGCCCAATCCGTTGATGCTACGCTTTGTGCTGCTTCCGCCTTCGCCTCATCTCTTTCTCTTCCTCCCTTGCTCTGTCCACTTTGCTGGCTGCGCATTTGTTAAGCTGCTTTTGAACGCAGGTGTTGCTATTGTTGGCTTAACGCTTCAAAATGAACGTTCCGCTGCGCGCTATTGTGGCTCACGTTTTTTTGTAGCCAAGGATTTGCAGCGAGCCGGCAAGCAAGTCCGAGCTGCTTATTAATTCAAAATTGAGCGCAGCTAATAAGCTTAAAGCAAAGCGAGCGGCCCCACTTAGACAGCGCCCAAAAGCCCTCATCCCTCCCCCCACCAAGCACCTGATGGATGTGCTAATTGTGCGCTAATTCTAATTATCAGCAACACATTCGAGAGGTGAGCTTTGGGCGCTGCTGCTGCCGTTGTTGCTACTGCTGCTGCTGCTGCTGTTGCTGCTGCAGCGGATGCTAACGAGTGTTTATTAATGGCGCTAATGGCGAGCTGCGCCTTTGATGAACGCCGCTTAAGCACACTCCGATTCTGGTCATGTCCTTTACACTGGCCCGACCCGGCGTCGCTTTCAAAATGCGCGCCACGCAATTAGCGCACAAATATTTCCGCATACACACACACACACACACACACATTCTCCCACATTTTCATTTTTTTGCCAAGCGACCATAAAAATGCTCAACCGAATTGTAGTAATTACAACAATTTGCATAGGCGGCGAATGGGCGTGGATAGGGGCATGGCAGAGCAGGGACAGGGGAAGGCGTGGCATGGGCATGGAACGAACGGAACGAACGGAAATCAAAAAGCGCAAAGCACAAAGTGTGCTACGCATTTTACAATTTATTCATGCAGAGACGGCCAAGGCAAGGCGACTGCCATAAGGAGCAAAGAAAGCAGAAGCGAAGCCAACCCAAATGCCGCTAATTATGTAATATGAAAATGTGACGACAACAGCAACAACAACAACAACTACAACAATAGCAGCAGCAACAACAACAACAATAGAACAGAAGCAAGTAGAAGGACATGAATCCGGGAAAGCGAATAAGGCCGATTTATTTGCATATGGTAAACAGGCAAAAGCGGGCGCATAGCTAAGTCGGACCCTTTTTTCAGAAATATACCCTGTGCCCGCACTTTTAAAGAGCTAAGGTGGATTATGGCTGTATATTATATAAGAAATAAAAATATGTATATATATAAAGATGGCTGTAAGCCCATTTGACTTACCATTTGAGCCAATTTGTAAGTCAAGTCCTTTACAGATATATATAACTTATATATACTTAGCTTCTATATACCCATTATCTAGGTTGTTATCTTGTAGCAGGGTATATACTAGTCGCGCATGCTCATCAACTTCTTTTTCATCGCTTGTTACTTGCTTCGCCCATTAACAAATTCAATTAACACTTTGCATTATTCAAGCGCATTCACATCTGTCCAAAAATTATACCGATTATAATCGGAAAATTCAACAAACCAAAAAAAAAAAATAATAAAAAGGAAGAAAAGAAAAATGCTCGTATCTTAATTACGGCAATATGAACTTTTCTTCCATTCGAATACCTACCCTTAACAGCTAATGCTTGTTTGATTTAAAAATAGAGATAGGATAGGCTAGTATAGCATAGGAACTGGAATGTTTGCAAAACAGAGTATACGAAAAAGATTTAGTAAAAATTCAACTGTTCTACTTTATAAAGATGGAAGAAACTATAGTATTTGAAAAATGAAGTGAATGTACGAAACTAGTCTAGTTGATATATAAGAATAGAATAGCATAAATTATACCCAATTCTTAAAATCCTAATTATAAGATTATTATGATGAAATCTTTTACTTAGTTTTCATAGAATATTAGAGACTTTAAACATAAAAGATGTGCACATAATATTAACAAAAATATTATCAAGAAACAATTCATTTCGTCGGACTAAGTCCGAATAAAGTGTTCCTATAAGTCACTGAATAGGACAATATCACTAATCATACAACACATAGACTGGACAGCTAGTACAAATTTTTTTTAAATAAAATACAATTTGAATAGGGCTTTTAAAATAATTAAGGGCTTGTGAGTGCTCAACTAAGAAATACCCTTTATTCGATAAAAATGTCCTTCTAGTTTTTTAAGTCTTTAAAGTTTTCTTAGTCTTGCTAATTTTCTAAGCCTTTCAAGTAATCTAAGTCTTCTTAATTTTCTAAGTCTTTCAAGTTTTCTAAGTCTTCCTAATTTTCTAAGTCTTTCGATTTTTCTAAGTCTTCCAAGTTTTCTAAGTCCTTCAAGTTTTCTATGTCTTGCAAATTTTCTAAGTCTTTCTAATTTTGTAAGTGTTTCAAGTTTTCTAAGTCTTCATAATTTTCTAAGTCTTCCTAATTTTCTAAGTCTTTCAAGTTTTCTATGTCTTCAACATATTCTAAGTCTTGCTAATTTTCTGACTTTCAAGTTTTCTAAGTGATGATAATTTTCTAAGTCTTTCAAGTTTTCTAAGTCTTTCAATTTTTCTAAGTTATTATAGTCTTCAACATTTTCTAAGTCTTTCCTCTAAGCCTAAGTCTTTACTGCTTAGCTCAACGATTATTAACATTGTCTTATGTCTAAAGTTTTTTCTTATATATAATATTTAAACAATTATTTTAACTATTACAATTGTGCTTAAAGTACTTAATATTATTAACAAATTAAATATTTACCTGACCACACTTCACTTCACTTCACTTTCACTTTACTGCACTGCACTACTGACCCCCACCGGGCTTGGACGACTGAAGAAATGCTGCAGCTGCTAGTCTTTATATAGGGCCACTTCCACTCAAACTCCAAGGCGTGCTCAAATGTTGAGCCTGCGTCGGGTTGCGGTCGCTGCAGTCGATCGTGAAGTGACCAATGAGAACACTCTCTGCTGCTTCAAGCATTCTAAATGAGTTTAACTTAAATGTAAATGTAAGCAAATATTGCTCAATACTTATAGACAACAGAAATGATGTTCTGCAGCTCATTTTCGTTGGTTAGGCAAACAGACAGAAAAACAGACAGACAGACTTAGAGATAAAGAGAGAGGCAGACAGATTTGCAGATATGTAGACAGACATACGGTCAGATTAATAGGCAGACAAACCAGAATATTTAGTTTTCCCCACCAAAAGCCAAAGAGAGTGTAAAACACAACACTTTTGTATACTTAATTTTTATTAAAAATAGTGTCCCACATAAATAAAAATAACACACTCATTTTAATACATATCACGCAAAATATATCTAAGTTTGTTTAACAAGCAAAAGCAGAAGCTTGTCTATGATTTATGACAAGAGCCGATGAAACTATATAACATGTGTATGTATGTGTATGTCTGTTTGTCTATCTGTCTGTCTGTGTAATTGTCTGATTTCTGTGTGAGTGGCTTCCTAATTTTGATAGTGCATGAACAACTCAATTCCTATAAGTAGGATAGAAGAAGGCAAGTTTAAGACCTTTATATGTCTGTAGCAATATTTATATTTAAATAAAACCTATTTAGAATGCTTGATACAGAAGAATGCACTCTTATTGGCTATTGGTGGGGATGACTAAATATTCTTGAACTTTTCTTCTCTGTTTGTTTGCCCATTAATATGACCGTACGTCTGTTTGTTATCTGCAAATATGTCTGTCTCTCTCTCTCTCTTTTTATCTCTAAGTTTGTCTGTCTGTCTCTCTGTCCGTCTGCTTAGCCAAAGCAAGCAACGAAAATGAGCTGCAGTAGATCATTTATGTTGTTTATATGTACGCAGCAATATTTGCTTACATTTACATTTAAGTTAAACTCATTTAGAATGCTTGAAGCAGCAGAGAGTGTTCTCATTGGTCACTTCACGATCGACGGCAGCGACCGCAACTCGACGCAGGCTCAACATTTGAGCTCGCCTTAGAACTTGAGTGAAAGTCGCCCTATATAAAGAGCAGCAGCTGCAGCATTTCTTCAGTCGTCCAGGCCCGGTGGGGGTCAATTGTGCAGTGCAGTAAAGTGAAAGTGAAAGTGAAGTGTGGTCAGGTAAATATTTAATTTGTTAATAATATTAAGTACTTTAAGCACAATTGTAATAGTTATAAATAATTCTTAAGAATTGTTTAAATATTAGATATAAGAAAAACTTTAGACATAAGACAATGTTAATGATCGTTGAGCTAAGCAGTAAAGACTTAGGCTTAGAGGAAAGACTTAGCAAAATGTTGAAGACTATAATAACTTAGAAAACTTGAAAGACTTAGAAAATTAGCGAGACTTAGAAAAATCGAAAGACTTAGAAAACTATAAAGACTTAGAAAACTTGAAAGACTTACAAAATTAGCAAGACTTAGAAAACTTGAAAGACTTACAAAATTAGAAAGACTTACAAATTTATAAAGACTTAGAAAATTATAAAGACTTAGAAAACTTGAAAGACTTAGAAAATTAGGAAGACTTAGAAAAATCGAAAGACTTAGAAAATTAGAAAGACTTAGAAAATTAGCAAGACTTAGAAAACTTGAAAGACTTAGAAAATTAGGAAGACTTAGAAAATTATAAGGACTTAGAAAATTGTAAAGACTTAGAAAATTGTAAAGACTTAGAAAACTTGAAAGACTTACAAAATTAGCAAGACTTAGAAAACTTGAAAGACTTACAAAATTAACAAGACTTAGAAAATTAGGAAGACTTAGAAAAATCGAAAGACTTAGAAAACTTGAAGGACTTAGAAAACTTGAAAGACTTAAAAAATTAGGAAGACTTAATTAAACTTGAAAGACTTAGAAAACTAGGAAGACTTAGAAAATTAGGAAGACTTAGAAAATTAGGAAGACTTAGAAAACTTGAAAGACTTAAAATATAAGGAAGACTTAGAAAATTAGGAAGACATAGAAAACTTGTAAGACTTAGAAAACTTGAAAGACTTAAAAAATTAGAAAGGCTTAGAAAACTTTAAAAACTTAGAAAACAAGAAGGACATTTCCATCGAATAAAGGGTATTTTTTAGTTGAGCACTCACGAGCCCTTATTAATTTTAAAAGCTATATTCAAATTTTATGACAGCAACGTTGAGAATGAGACCATTTCGTTAGAGCGCTGGCAGCGCACTGAATTGGTCGTGTTATATTTTCACTGGCCAAGCCTAAACAGACTGAGCCGAGCAGGCACGAAGTTTACTAGGCCCTAATGCATACTTTTTCTTCGTAAAAAAATTTTACACTAGCTGTCCAGTCTATGTGTTGTATAGCAATTTCAATTAAGAGACAGATATACTACAAATATACTATATATAACTTATAAGCTCAACCTCTCTGCCTTTAAGCTTTATAATGAATTGCGTATATTCCATTCAACTCCAGTTCAATTCATAATTCCAAACCAAAAACAAATATCCTTTTATAAAAATAAATAATATTTAAGATTAATAAAATATGTATAATTAAAATTAATCTTATAATAAGCATGGTATTACTTTTGAATGAAATTATTTCAGCTGCAATTGCATCAATTGAAACGCAGCTTAAACTTGATTAATACAAATGAAAAATTTTTGAAAAGAATTCTGAAATGTGATAAGCGAATTACGAAAATCCATTAATGCATTTCGCATATTTATGGTAAGACTTTATTTAAAATATATATACAATGGCCATATAATGTGTATATATAAATATATGTATATGTTTATGTATATATATATGCATATATAATATTCATACCCGAATTGTGGAACTCGATTTGTGATACATTTTTTATTGGTTCACATTAATTGTGAATTTATCAAAACCTTTACTTTTGTTTTATTTTATTTTATTTTTCCCGTTTTTTTGCTGCACACTTTTAAAACTTCATTGAGCAGTCTGTGTGTCCTTTTGCCAGGATGTCAGCAAATTAAAATTTTAATATGTATAAAAGATGCCCTGCCGATCCGATAGCCCCCATCAATAATAAAAGGAAAAAACCAATTACAATTTGTTAACAATTTTTCTTTTTTACTTTCTCTCTCTTTATCTATCTTCGTTCTCTTTCGCTCTTTCTCTCTCAATCAAATTTATGACAAGAGTCCGTGCACATTGTGAAAAAATGAAACGAGATGAAAAGCATATGGAAAAACAAATCTGCAATCGGCGCTTATATTCTTAAAATATTATCATGTCTATAGGCTGAGTGTGAGTGAGTGTATGTGTGTGTGTATCTGTGTGGGACAATTAAAACCATGCCACAATATTGCAATACACAGACACACAGACAAGAGCTGACACACAGACATACACAGATATACACGGTTGCCTTGGGGCGGCCTAGTAAATGGTAATCAACGCAAATCCTCCATAGAGCACCGCACACGGATAGGCAATCAGCAGCTGTTGATGGTCCATGGAGAATGCCGTGGCGAATAGTTTCGAGGCCGATATGGCGCACCAGAATATAGCGATGCCGCTCACAATTAGGCCGAGTGTGCCCCTGCAAAGCGCAAAGAGATTTAGATAGAGTGAGTGAGTGTGAGTGAATGTGAATGTGAATGTGAATCTGAGTGTGAGTGAGTGAGTCAGTGAAAGAGTGAGTGTAGTACAACACAGGACAAGGCAAGAGGAGCTGGAAAATTGAGAGAAATGCAAAGAGAAACATTGGCGGTAAAATCAATAAACAATGCATATGCATGAGCAGCGGGATAGAGTATACGGCTGACTGAGTGTTTGCCATACAAAAAAGAGGAAAAAAAGAAGCTGTTCACTGTCTATGCGTGAGTGTGCGAGTGCGTATGTGTACATTTTGTGAATGAATGAGCAGGGCAAACAAAGACAGCAGGCGCTGTGCAAAGGATGTGCAAACAGAGTCCAACTACAAAGTCCTACGTGAAGAAAGAGAGAATGCAAATTTATATACACTTCACATCTGAGTTAAGCCCACAAGAGCTTCGAGCATGCGGCCCCGAGTATTCAACTAGCCTAATAACAGTTTAAGCAGTTTAGGCTGAGCTATTAAGTAAACATATTGCGTGCATATTTCTTCTAATTGAATACTATGATAATGTTGATTGAATGATCAGCGTATGATCCTTGTAAACTTTGCTAATAGAGCTTTTGTATTATTGTTTATTTTCTATAGTCTTACATACTTTTATTAAATATTTACTATATTTGATTTATATTATATAAATGTAACTGAAACAATAAGAAAATGTTATTCAGTAATCTTTTTGGCTTGTGATTTTAAATATTTACATGGTGAAAACTTATGATTGAACTTGATTGAATCCTGAAAGACACATTTTTATAATAAACTTGTAAATGCTTTACAATTTGCTTATACGTATTATCTCTTTCAGGGTATTTTATTCAAATTAAATTTAAAGTTTTCACCATAATTAAAATATATATACTAAATACATTCGTGGTCATAAAAATAGTAGTACGACTGAGCACTAAATGTTAGAAAAAAAGTTTATATTAAGATTAATATATCTTGTTATTATTTTAAATGTTGATCTAGAGTTTATCAATAGGTTTTTATGTCCAACATTTAGTAATCAGTCGAACTACTAATTCTATGAATGCAGCTGTTATAATAAGCTGATCTTTAGAGTTCATTTATAAATTAATAAATATATATATATATTTGTTTCTTATTGCTAATCAATATATACAAAGTATAAGCTGCTCGGCTATCTCCTAAGCCTCTCATTGCTCTCATATATATATATATATATATATAGATAGACTTCATTATCGATAGCTAATAATTAATCATTTTAATACCCTTATCAAGTTTTTATAGTTCCTCAAATACTACGTTTAATAAATATTATATATATATATTAAATTAATAAATCAAAAGATTATGAAAACTAATAAAGTAAGTATTCTATTAAAACTTCATTACGTAATGATAACTCCTATATTAAATACGAGGTCTGTTCAAAAAGTACTAAATATTCATTTTTTTCTCATTTATTTTTGCAATAGGCAAGAATTGAAGACGAACCAAAACACGTCCTAGCAAAACAGAGACACAAAAATTAACTGAGCATTCAAAATAGCTAAAGCTGCCGGCATAAGTGAAGGTCGCAACTATCAACAACCAAAATATACGTAATCCACGGAAATTAAAAATACACGGAACTTTTTAACTGTCAAAAAGACCTGATGTAGTAGTTAGTTCCTGACAAAAGTTTGTCTATAAGTATATATGTATACCCTGAAGTCCTGGAAAATGGGAAATCATTTGATATCAAGGTAATACAAGGATATATATGAGAGAGGAAGACGACCCACAGCAAGTCCAACAAGATATCAGCAGAGATTGCAGTAAGAGAAGTTTGCTGAAATGTCAAGCAGAATGTGCTGCAGACTGACAACTTGTACAAATCAGCAGGAAATACAATTTCATTTGAAGACGCCATTTAAAAAGTGCTTCAAAAAGCTTTCAATTGATTGCTTTTCATTAAAAATAAGTATATATATACTTAAGTTAAATGCAATTTCTAAGAATAAACTGAATTAATTCATCACTTTGAATACTTTGCTTTCGGCTTGACATTTAACTAAGTTAAAATTGATTTAGCTTTCAGCAAAAGTAACTTTCTTTTTTGTTGTATTTTATTTTTTAGCATAATCTGGCCAACAAACTGTACAATCCGCATAACAATCTATAAATAATTGTCATGCGTTCAAAAGGCTGAGAGTTGATGTGAGTGTATGTGTAACTGGACATGTGTGTTTGTGTGTGGGAAAGGTCTGACTGTTCCATTTAATGGATTGCCTTTTTTTCGCTTCATTTTCAGTTATTTTTGTTGTATAGTCGTTTTATTTTTTTTGCGGTCGCCTCGTCGCCTGGGGTCACCTGGTCCCAAAAAAAACTGTCGCAATTCGCTTTCATCTGACCATGTGTATATACATAACCTTAGTCACCTTAAGCCCCGACCTATATATTGTTCTGTTTAAGTTTCTCTCGCTCTAGCTCTCTCCCTCTCGCTCTCTCTCCCACTCTCTTTGTCTCTCGACAATTCTCGTTGTTGTCGATTGTGCCAAGTGATTTTTGGCTTAGCTTAAATGGATAGCACGCAGGGCCCGGCAACTAAAACCAATCAAACCAATGCGCTGTAAGAGCAGCCACACACACACACACACATATATAGATATGCACCCACACCACACACACACACCCTTGGCAAACACGTCCAACTGCTGTCTGTGTAATTTTTGTGCACTTTTGCATCACCAAACAAACTCAATTAAAAAGTCTGTCTAAAAAAATCGCAAAAATATTTACTGTAAACTTGCTGGACGTTGTGCGCGAGTAGAAGTATATGAACATCAACAACCACGCACACACACATACACACCCACCCCCACACACACACACACACACACACACACACACATGCACACAAAGTGCAGGCGTTTAAAACCAACAAATAAAAAATGCAAGCAAACGGCCAACCAAATGGCAATTGGGCAGCTACAGCAAAGAACTCAAAAAACAGAAGCAAAAAGAAAAAAATTAAAGCCCACTTCGAAATGGTGGGGGAGGGGGAGAGGGAGAGGGGGCCAAAGGGGGAACTGGCAGACAAAACGCTGCTGGTGTCGAGTAAGCTTGGGCAATAGTTGTTTTTCGTGCGAGCGCCAATTGAAATTATGACGTGCCAGAGTTCTGGCCAAAGGCTCGATAGGATTGTTGCCTGTTGGTTGAAGGGGCGGTAGTGGGGGAGGGGCAAATAGGTTGGGGCGCCGAGGGTTTCGCTGCTGCATACGGGCTTTGGCACAGCGCACGCAACATTTGCGTGATGCTCTTCACAAGGGCAAAAAACCAAAAAAAAAAAAAAAAAAAAAAAAAGGAGAACAAGAAAGCAGACTACTCGCGCTTGACTTAAAAGTGGCTAACTAGCAAATACCCTGTATTTAGTAAGAGAATGAAATGAGAATCAGCTGAGCTGGACTATTTAGATTCATAATAAAAATTAAAATATCTGTTAGCTGTCTAAGCTATAAATGTGTCTACATACCAAATCTAATGTCTGTAGCTGTAATAAAATCTGAGTTATACTCTGAAAACTATATATTAAAAGAGAGAATTACAAATTTCATAGAAATTTGTTGTTGATTGAAAGAAACTTGAGCTGCATATTAGAAAAATTCGAAAATGTTTGTATTTCAGAAGCTGAAATCCTTGGATATTTTGAATTATCCAAGGATTTCAGTTTTTGACATACGAACAGAGAAATAGACAACAACTATATAAGATATAAGATATATAGATAAGTCAATAGGTGGACTTCAAGGATCTTTTTGGACTAATCGAGCGATAACAATAAGTGAATGCTCACTGGAAAGAAACGCCGATGAGATATATAATGAGTTCTCTGAGGGCTATTATGAGGCTAAAAAAAATCGAATTATATCGAAAAATTGTAAAATTGGGCTATTATCGTTGTATCATTCTTGAACGCAATTTGAATAATACAATTAAATTTGATCAATCAATTGTTTTCTATGTCAGCCCAACTCTTATTCGACATCTTTTTCAGCTGATCAGAACCATAATTAAAACCATTCAACTAGATCGTTAACATACGAAAATACTCTTATTTGAGATCTCATTCAACTGATCAAAATCATAATCATATGTATTCAACTAGATCAAATATTAAAATCAAATTTTGTTCTATGTTAGCCTACAAGCTTTTCAGCCCAACTCTTTTTCGAGATTTATTGTAGCTGATAAAAATCATAATAAAATCTATTCCACATCTGTATTTCTGCTTACTGGAACCCTCAATACTACCCTCTATCTTCATTAAGTCCAGGGTATCAAAAGGCAAACTAGCGACTACACATACACCAAGTGCTGAACACATATTTGAAAAGGAAAATACGTGGCCAGCTCTGGATATCCGGACACGGCACATCACCCGCTTACTGTGTCTTTCACGCACACACACACACACACACACGCATACATACACAGAGAGAGCTCTCTTTGCTTCTCTTCTACGCTTTTTTGTGGCCTTCTCCACTGGCAAAAGTGGCGCGAAAATTAAACGGCGCATAGCTGGGCGCTTGGTAGAAATTTTTTTTCCTACTTTTTTTTCGGCCCCCAAAGTGCACTAAAAGCGCAAATTAAGTTGCCTGGCTTTTTTTTTGCTCGTTTCATGCAGCTACAGAATTAAAAACCTGTGTTCTACATACGCCACGACATGCGGATAATTAAGAAAAGTCAAGGAATGTAACAATGCATGTAACTGAAAACCATAAAATGTGTAACTTTATTAACATGTGTAATGCAAAATTATCCATTTGATAGCTAAAACGGTGTGAGCGGTGGGCGAGTGCATAAAAAACTATGATGTGATTATATGCATGTACATAAGTGTTAGTATGTATGCTGTGCGTGTACATAATTGCATGTGTATAGTATGTGTGTGTGTGTGTGTGCATATGAATACTTGTGCTGAAATGGGTTTGTATGTATGTCTGTACGCATGTGTGCATGTGAATGCATGCAACTTCATGTGTCTGTCTACATGTATGCATGTCTGTATCTATATACATGAGTATATAGGTGTGTATTATGTATCAATTTAGAAATACTCATATACAAATGTATTTCTGCATGCATGCATGCATGCATATGTAGAAGTATGTATTTAAGAAAATAAGTTTCTGTGTATGTATTTATGTATGTAAATATGCATGCATGTATGTATGTATGTATGTAAGCATGCATGGATATATGAATGTAATTAATTATTAATGTAAGTAATTATGAACATATGTACATATGCATGTATGTCTTTGAGTATGTATTTATGTACGTATGTATCTTTGTATGTATATATGTACATATTATATGTATGTATGTATGTACAAGGCATAATTGTAAGAATGTATGCATGTATATATATAAATATATATATGTAACTATCTAATGTTATACCGACCAACTTAGCACCGCTCTGGTTTTAAATATAAAAACAAATGGACGCGAGTTTAAATGCCCTACTCTGCGATTCTCATGCATTCAAAGTGAGGCCAACAGGATTTCAATGCTTTAACTGAAACTATTTTACTTATTCAAAAGTTGTGTGGCAATTAAATTAACTTTATCTGTGCTAAAAACTATTACACTAATTAACTTTTTTTTTCCTGTCTCTCTCTCATTTTCAGTCCACTGCAGTTGCTTTAACTGGTTCCAGTGCTTTATTTTCTATATAGCTGAAAACGTCGGCTTTCATGCGTATTCTTGCTCGACTAATATATGCTAAAAAGAGAAGCTTGTATCTAATCCTCAATATTAAATTGTATGATGAACTCTCTGTCGGATTGGAGTGGGTAAACAATCGTTAAAGTAATCGCAATCAAACTAGAAATATTTCAAGTTTCAATAATCAAACAAGGCTAAGTTGTTGAACGTGCTGCAGTCGCAGCTGGGCTGACTTAACCAAAGTTTGTAATTACGGCCGGGCACACAATGCATTGGCAACTTTTCAATTAAAAACATAAATACAAATCGAGAAGGGCAAAATGGGCGGAGAGCTTCTCAATATGGCTGAATGGACCGATGGATGGGTGGGTGAGTGGGTGAGTGGTTGGTTTGGATGGTCGTATAGCTGAAAGCCAGCCAGTTGTGTCAACAATTACTTACTGAATGGTGATTAAAATGTTGATGCCCGACAGCACGACCATGGGCAGCAGACAATAGCCCAGCACGGAGGCAACCGCCCCGAAGGTCACTTGCGACCGTGTGACCATCAGCGAGAGCAGACAGTAGAAAAATATGCAGCCCATGACGCCGATGCCATATATATACGAGAAGGTAACCTTTCCGCTCTGTCACATAGAAATAAAAATGGAAAAAGTGGAAGGGGAAACATTGGCACTGTGTAATTAGAGTACATTTGGGATTTACCCACCAGCAGTAGAATGCCTCCGAGTGTCAAACAGAATACCAATGGCCCGGCCATGTCCGTGTCCTGGAGTATTTGTTGATCTGTGCCGCGCAACGGATTCAATACGGCCAGCGTCTGAAACGAAATAGGGAGGAGTACGGGTTATTGTGTAATTCAAAAGCAATGTTATTAAAATTAAAGCAAGTGAAGGATTTCGTAACCGAACAGCACCATCATCATTCACAAGCTGCGGCAGGACACGACACAATTCATTTGTTCGCACACACACAAAGACACAGAAACACACACACACACACACAACAGCCATAAAATGGAGCCTAAGTTCCGCTTTTTGAACAGTTGCTCTGTATCTGTATGTATGTGTGTATACGTATTTGTATATGGGTGTGTGAACTCGCACAGTGAAATTTGAAAAATGGAAATTGATGATAAATGATATTGCTGACCAGTCAGCGAACCAGAGCACCGAACGACCCTGTCAACATGTTTGACGCACGAGAATTTAGACCACGAGCCCAGAAATAAATGAAACAACAGCCAACCAAAAACAATCGTTCTACACCAGAGACAAAAAAACACACACACACAATAAGAGAAAGAGGGAGAGGGACACACATGCGACCCTGTGGCAGGTCAGTTGACTTTAACATGAAATCCTTTAACCAATCCTCTTTTATAGCCTTTATTAGCTAAAAGCTTATTTATAGGCGACATTTTTTAAATTTCTGATTTATATTATATATACATACACACATCTATATACATACATACATATATCATTAATAATATATATATACCAAAATTTTTTTGCTTTATATAATCTGATATTCTTTGTTAAAAATCTGTTCTACTTAATTTATTGACCCGTATGATAAGGCCAACAGGATTTAGTAACCAAGAATATGGGAAAGTTTTTTTATAGTTTCAGATTGAGATTCACCAAGTCATAAATTTAAAAGTTTTACTCTTTGTTTAGTATTCGAAAATTTTGCTCTACATAAAACTAAGATGGATTGGGATTTCTGAGCTTCAACTGGTACAAAAATATGAATATTGTTACTCAAAAGAATTTTTCATATTTTATTTCATTGTTTATATTTGAATTTGAAAATAAAATAAAAAATAAACTTTAATTTATAGATAATAAACACTGCTATACACAATAAAACTGAAAATTTTAATTTATTTACCTTAAAAAGTTTCTGAATCCTAATTTTATATAGAATTATTTTCAGATTTCAAAATATTATAAGAAAATAATAGAGATATATCAAAAAATTTAAAAAAGTATAAACAAAAATTTAAAAAAGAAAAGCAATCATCATTGTGGAAAACTCACGTATTTAATTATTATAAAATTTGAAAAAAAAAACTTTAAGCATTAGAAATAAATCTTATTTTATTTCCAAGAGATTGGATTAAATTATATTTTAATTTGTTGTTTGGCCTCGTTCTGTGCTCATTTGTTGTCGCTATTTAATTCTGCAATTTTTTCATGCAATTTAATTAGTATTTCACTTAATTTTTATGATGGCAACGGACTCATTAACATTTTCATTTTTCAATTAACACAAACGTAATAAATTCCAAACAAAATTACAAAAAAAAAAAAAAAAAAAAAAAACTACAGCAACGCAAATTTCCACAAAAGGCAAAATTGTGGAGAAAAGTTACATAGAGCAAAACGAAGGAAAAAGTTTAATTAAAAACACAAAAGTTGTTTTATTTATTTAAAACACACAACAAAACAAAACACAACGGCAACAGAGCAATGAAAAAATATGTCTTCATTAACGACAAAGCAAAAATAAAATTACAAAAAAAAATAACAACAAAAAATAGCCAACAAGTGCAGGGCAACAACAATGCAAACGACCAAAGCGCAAAAAAACGACATCATGCAAAAGCAGCGTGCAATAAATAAATACAAAAGCGAAATGCAAAAACATTTAAATTTCAATTAAAACTGAGCGCGGGACAGCGCGAAGTTGGTCGCGGCAGAAAAGCTGGGCCTAAAGTGGACACACTTTCTCTCTCTCTCCTTCCCCACACACTCTCTGCAACTAGTATCTCAGCGGCTTTCCTCTGGGCGCGCACTCACTCTTACTCTGTCTGGCACACACACAATTTCAACTGCACAAATTAGAAAACTGAAAACAAAAGCAAAGTGCGTAAAGGCAAAAGGAAGAATAAAGCAGTAGGTGAAGTAATTGCGCATGCAAAGAAAATGAGGCAATTCGCAGCAGCAGCACCAAAGGAACAACGCTCATTAAATATGCAATTTACTAAGATTTCAAGTTAATAATTGTAAAAGTCTAGACTTACCTTTTGAAATATATGATTCGGATTGATGCCCAGCTCTGAAATATACAATAAACTTAGATAACGCTGAATAGCATTTGTTGACAGAGCTTACCTTCTAGGAGCGGCGGCTCATCTTCGAATTCGTTGCCAGGAGCCGCTCCGCCGGCAGCGCCGGTCTGCTTGAAGGATTTATCCTGCGCAAAGCTGGTGTCTGTGTAGGCGGTTGGATCGTAAAAGCCGCCAAGACCTGGAGTAGGTGCATTGTTGTATGCGGCATCATAGTTTGGCGGCACCGTTGCCTGTGTGTTGTCGAAAGTCTGGAAATTGCTGTGACAAACAAAAAAAGACCATCATCAGATAGAATTCTTAAACAAATTGAAATGCGATTGCGTGTCACATGAAACTCACAGTTCTTGGCCAAATTCTGGCATATCAAAATTGTAGCTGGCATCTGCTGATGGCCCGGAGGCGTAAAAATCATTCGGCCCACCAAACTGTGCCATGCTATAAACACTAAACAATATTTAAAGTTATAGTTAATTTAGAAATACAGTGCAACACGTCACTGGGAACGGCTGATTGCCATTCACCGGCAACGCTAACATCTATGTTAACCAAACGCCAATGCCGTTACTGTTAAACGAAGGGCAGTGCTGAAAAGCGACCGAGTGGCGCGCAAATACTAAAATTTAAATGCAAGAATTGTAGAAATTTAGTTTGAACAAAACTTTGACTTTTTATAAAAAGACTTTGAATAATTTTAACATTCATAATACATTTTTTATTTGCATAGCTCCATCTGTAACATGCACACAAGTTATTCCTCAATTGGGGCTACGTAATTATTGCATTTGTAAAGGTCTATAATATAGATAGTATTATAATTTCGTATTGTATTTAACTTGTTGCAACACGCAATGGCAAAAAACATTAAATAAATTGTTAGTAGTTTGTAGTTACAGTTACGTAGAGAACACAGTTAGATAACTTTACGAATTTGTTTTTACTAACAATAAATAGCAGTGAATTATAATTATGTAGGTATACATATATCAACATAGATAATTTAATAAATATATATATATTATATATTTAAATATATGTATGTGTATGTTATTTATATGGCTGGTTTAAGTGGACAACATGCTTTCCGTTTTCCTTTCTTTTCTTATTTTTTTTTTTTTTTAGTTTTATATATTTTGTTTTTGCGCTATCGGCTAATTATTGTTCGTCTTTCCTAACTCTTTTTTGTTTCTTGTCATCTTCGTCGTCGTGTACATTGTTCATTGTTTCTTTTGGTTTGTGAATCAAGTGAAACTCTACTCCTACTTGACGCAACCTTTTCTAAACTGTTTAACTTAATAATTAAATTGAATTCAAATATCTTATTACGCATTATGTATATATGACTAGCTTGATGGGGGAATTCGAATAATAAACCTAAACTTTGGTTGCTTCTTTCGTTTGGTTTTTCTTTCGGTATTTTTCCTTTTTGGTATTTTGCTTTTCTTTTTTTTTTTTTTTTGTTTTGTTGCAAGTACACAGTCGCCTTAAAGCGATTAGTCCTCCAAATTCCGGAAGGCCTGCTGCAGATCCTCATACAGCTGATCGTAGTCTGCCTTAATCTTTTGCTCACCATCCTTCACAGGATCCTTAAGAGAGTGAAAGAGAGAACTTAATTATCTTACACTCTTCTCAATTGATTTTAAATGCTCACCTTGAATTTCATTGAAGACAACTGATACATAATGCTGCCCATGGACTCCCTGATCGTGTTCCATGTAATCTTGTTGTCCGACTGGGCAGTCGACTCAACGGCATGACGCGCCGTCTCGTAGAAAGCGAGAATATTTCTCAACATGCCGACAGTTTTGTAGAAGGGACACACGCGATCGTATGGCGAGTAGGAGTTCTGTTGCAAGAAGTCGTCCTTCAGCAGCTTGGCCACCTCCAGGGTAACCTTATCGGTCTCGGCCAGCGACGCTTTGCCCACCAACTGCACGATCTCAGAGAGATCCTCCTCCTCCTGCAGAATCTCCTTGACCTTGGTACGCAGTGGCACGAATTCGGGGAAGTTCTTGTCATAGTATTCGTCCAGAGCACGCATATACTTGGAATAGGAGATGAGCCAGTTGATGGAAGGGAAATGTTTGCGCTGGGCCAACTTCTTGTCGAGACCCCAGAACACCTGTACAATACCCAGAGTAGCCGAGGTCACTGGATCGGAGAAATCACCACCAGGTGGCGAGACAGCGCCCACAATGGACACGGAACCCTCACGCTCCGGGTTGCCCAAGCACTTGACGCGTCCAGCGCGTTCGTAGAAGGTGGCGAGACGAGCACCCAGATAGGCGGGATAGCCCGAATCGGCAGGCATCTCAGCCAGACGGCCAGAGATCTCACGCAGAGCCTCAGCCCAACGGGAGGTGGAGTCGGCCATCATGGCCACATTGTAGCCCATATCGCGGAAATATTCGGAAAGCGTGATGCCAGTGTAGATGGAAGCCTCACGAGCAGCCACGGGCATGTTGGAGGTGTTGGCCACCAGAGCTGTGCGCTTCATGATGGACTCGGTGACGCCGTCAATCTCGCACGTCAGTTCCGGGAAGTCGCGCAATACCTCGGACATCTCATTGCCACGCTCGCCGCAGCCGACGTAGATGATGACATCGGAGTTGGAGTACTTGGACAGGGCCTGTGAATTACATAAGAGTGATCAGGGATTCCAACAGTAAGGCAATCTTTTTGGCATACCTGCGAGATGACAGTCTTGCCGCAGCCGAAGGCACCGGGAATGGCTGTGGTGCCGCCCTGGACACAGGGGAACAGCGAATCGAGCACACGCTGGCCAGTAAATAGGGGATGATTGGCCGGCAGCTTTTCGGTACAGGGGCGTGGCTGCCGCACGGGCCACACTTGGAGCATTGTATGTTTTGTGATCTCGCCATCGAATTCCGTCTCTAGCACAATGTCCTCCAGATTGTAGTTGCCCGCTGGGGCAATATAGCGTACTGTGCCCTTGGCACGCGGCGCCACAAGCATGCGCTGCTTGACTAATGTGTTCTCATGCACGACTCCGTACAAATCTCCGCCCGTGATGTGAGAGCCAACGCGCACATTCAAGGGATTGAACTCCCACATTTCGGAGCGTGACAAGGCAGGCGTGTTCACACCCTTGGGTATATATATGGAACTGGTCATGATGCCGATGTCCCGCAGCGGTCGCTGAATACCGTCAAAGATGCTGCCCATGATGCCAGGGCCCAGCTCCACGGACAAGGGTTTGCCCGTGCGCAGCACCGGATCACCCACTGTCACACCTGAGGTTTCCTCGTACACCTGAATGGTGGCCATGTCGCCCTCCAGGCGAATAATCTCGCCCACCAGCTCATAGTAGCCCACACGCACCAGCTCGTACATGGCAGAGCCCGACATGCACTCCGCCGTAACGACTAAAAAAGGGGAGAGGGTTGGGGAGGAGAAAATTACGTAGATGTAGATAGGGCAGGTCAGCAGGTGAAGGACAAAGGTGACGTCTTACCCGGACCAGAGACGGCGTACACGCGACCGTATTCGGACTCGCGGTCCTCGTCTTTGAATTTCCTCAGGTTAGACATGTTTGAGGTGAGTTCGGTTCAACTGCAACGGTCGAAATTCGTTTGCTAAGCATCAATAAAAAAAAAACAACAGTAAATGTATTTTTATTATTTTCTTTTTTTTTTTCTTATTATAAACAAACACACATTTTGCACGCTTGTTTTTGTGACAGAAATGATGAGAAGAAAAAAAACTAGATGGCGCTGCTGTGGGCAGTTGCCAAGCAGCCCCCAGTGAAAGCTTCAAACCCCCGCAGCAGCAGCAGCAGCCAACGATCGATTTTTCCACAAAAAATTTCACATTTGCCACCCACAGTTTACATGAACAGTTTTATTTTTGTAATTCAACTGTAACTAACATCACTTCATCAAGCCTTGCATATTTCTAGGCACTTTAAACTATTCATTACTCCGTTTTTAATGGAAGTTCATTAGTTTTGCTAGTTGGAAAATCGCTTTTACTCACATTTGTTTTAGCTCTTATGAAAATTCTCAGCAGACTGAGTTTCTATTTTAATCTAGATTGGCAGCGCCTCAAGTTTTCCAATACATTAGGAAAATTCTGATCGATTGTATCAAATAAGTAGTAATCGATACTCGATAGTCGTGCGCATCACTAACATAGAAGAAAAATTTAAATTACAAATTTATTTATTAAAAATTTATTATTTTCTTTAAATTGGTCTATTGTACACTTCAGTTTTTAAAAGGGAATACTATACATATTTAAATAATGTAAAAATATAAATTATATTATAAATTTAAAATATTAATTTAAAAAAAAAGCTGCGGTGCGATGACAATTTTATTGTAAATTATATTGAAAAATATATATATTTTAATATGAAAAAAGAGTTCTATAAGAACTTTAATTTTTGTTACGTACGCCAGAATTAACACATTTTTTATCACGTGCAGAAACACCCTAACTATGAACTGTTATCGAGGCAGTGAACCGAACAGCTATCGATATGTGGGCTATGGTGCATTTGGAGCTAGTTAAATAGTCATTCACATCTCTACTACCTTCTCGGCTGCAAAACAAACTTCTCGCGAAAACAGGGGTCAAGTGAATTTAAGAACGACATATATCTACAAAAGTACACCCATTAGGTTTGTCGCACTGCAACGCATAACACAAACATGTGAAAGTGTCGAACACACACTGTGGAATATTGCGTGACGTGCCCAGACAGATTCAGACTCCGGGCAAGCAAATTATAACCTCAAAGTCTCGACTGGACGTGGGTGCACCTGCTTAGCATTGCAGGCGCTTGGGGAATTCCCCAGACCCTAGAAACTATTGAACGTAAACATGTCAACATCTTCGATTGTGCAGCAGTTCGTCAACGGACTGAAGTCCCGCAATCGCAATGTCCAAAACAAGGCGGCGCAGGATCTCTTCCTGTATGTCAAAACCGAGCTGCGCGAAATGTCGCAGGAGGAACTGGTACAGTTCTTCGATGATTTCGACCATCACATCTTCAACATGGTCAATGCAGCGGATATCAATGAGAAAAAGGGCGGTGCTCTGGCCATGAGTGAGTAAATAATTCCGGTGGAACATTGAGAGCTGTGACCTCAGTTAATGTTCTCTTGTTTTCTTGTAGAGTGCCTCATAAGTGGCGACGCTTTGATAACACGGAAAGGTATCTCCCCATACCTCAATCGTCTACGAGATCTGCTGCTTATCAACGATGTCTCCGTCATGGAAATCGCGGCTCGCTCGTTGGTCAAGCTGGCCAACATGCCAGGGTCAAAGGGCGCTGAATCATTCGATTTTGATATAAAGAAGGCATTTGAAATGCTCAGCGGCGATCGACAGGAGGTGCGTAGCCATTAATATATATATTGTAGTATCAAATTGATTGAATATTTTCCTTGTTTTCTATAGTATCGCCGTCACGCGGCCGTCTTCATTCTACGTGAGCTGGCGATTGCGTTGCCCACGTATTTCTATCAGCAAATTCTAACGTTTTTCGACCACATTTTCAACGCCATCTTTGACCCGAAGCCCGCGATACGTGAATCTGCAGGCGAAGCACTGCGCGCCGCCCTCATCGTAACTGTGCAGCGAGAGAGCACAAAGCAATCGAGTGAGCCGCAATGGTACAAGATCTGCTATGATGAGGCCAACAACAGCTTCAATACCGATGTCCTGCCGGGCAAGGAGCAAAAGGGCATGACACGCGACGATCGCATACACGGCGGCCTCATTGTCTTCAATGAGCTCTTTCGCTGCGCCAATGCGAACTGGGAGCGTCGATATACAACGTTGAAGAAGCTCTTTCCCAAGCCGCATCACAACAAGTTCCTGGACCCCAGCAGCTCCTCAGTTGGCAGTCAACTAACTACCATTGTGCCACGCCTCAAGGTGCCTTTCGTCGACAAACTGGGCAGCACCCACATGCAAATGGAGAGCGAGCAGCACAACGGGATTGGCAACAAACTGACGAGTGTAAGAATTGAATCTATTCCATATCAATCAAGTTGCAAGTAATCAATTTTTAATTTAAAAGAGGTATTGTTTACTCTCAGTTATTGATGCATTTGTTATTAAACTATTTTTATTTATATTATAACTATATTGTGCTATACTTAATTGTTTCCTTTTCGCTTACAGCTCAACGTGTTGGACTCGGCCTACGCCAGCGAGATACTGAAAAAGCACTTCAAAACTATCTGCGACAATGTGTTGGAGCAACGTTCATCCAAATCGCCGTATGTGCAACAGGCTCTGCTTCAGATCCTGCCACGTTTGGCTGCCTTCGATCGCGAGGTGTTTGTGGCCCAATACCTGGAGACCTGCGTTGCCCACTTGATGGCCATATTGCGCGGCAAGGAGAAGGATCGCAATGTGGCCTACATTACCATTGGCTACATCGCCGTCGCTGTTGAGAGCGATATAGAGAATCATCTGAAGAACATTATGGCTAGCATTAAACAGGCGCTGCCCGCCAAGGATTTAGCCAGCAAACGCAAATCGCCCGTGGATGCGGCTGTCTTTGCCTGCATCACGCTACTGGCCCATGCAGTGAAATCGAAAATCGCTGACGATGTCCGTGAAATTCTCGAGCAAATGTTCCACACGGGCCTCTCGCCCGCGCTGACCGTTTGTCTGCGCGAATTGGCCGAAAATGTGCCGCAGCTGAAGACCGCCATCACGAACGGCCTGATCGTCGTGCTCTTCCAGGTACTGATGAACAAGTCGGCGACCATACCATATGCCACAATGCCGCCAATCACAATTGATGCCTCGCTGATGCTGCAGACCGTCGATACCGCCACAATTGTGCTGGCTCTCCGCACCCTGGGCACCTTTAATTTCGAGGAGCAGAATATGCTGGACTTTGTGCAACGGTGAGTCCACTCATCATTTAATCTCTTCAAGCATTTCATTTCATTGTTCTCCAATTGTTACTTTAGCTGCGCGGACCACTTCATTGTGCACGAACAGCAGGAAATTCGCCTGGAAGCGGTGCAAACGTGCACGCGCCTCCTTAAGCTCGCCGTGCAGTCATCGGAGAGCATGGAGAACTCGAAGACGTTGAGTGACACGGTTTCGCATGTGATTGAACGGCTGCTGTCTGTGGCCATCACCGACATGGATTACAATGTACGCATCCGCATACTTCGCTCGCTGGATGAGACATTTGATGCTAAGCTGGCCCAGCCGGAATCATTGAATGCGCTGTTCATAACACTGCACGATGAGATCTTTGAGATACGTGAACTTGCCATGGTCACCATTGGGCGGCTGTCCTCCATGAATCCCGCCTATGTGATGCCCAAGCTGCGCACCACCATGATTGAGCTGCTCACGGACTTGAAGTACTCGGGCATGAGTCGCAATAAGGAGCAAAGTGCACGTATGCTGGATCATCTAGTCATTAGCACGCCGCGACTGATATCATCCTACATGAATCCGATTCTGAAGGCGCTGGTGCCCAAGCTGCATGAGCCAGAGTCGAATCCTGGTGTGGTGCTCAATGTGCTGCGCACGATCGGAGACCTGGCCGAGGTCAATGGCGGTTCCAATGAGATGGAGCTGTGGGCCGATGATCTGCTCTCCATATTGCTCGAGATGCTGGGCGATGCGGGCAGTCCGGACAAGCGCGGCGTTGCTCTCTGGACTCTGGGGCAGCTGATCAGCGCCACGGGCCGTGTGGTTACCCCCTATCACAAGTATCCGGTGTTGATTGACATCCTGATCAACTTCCTGAAGACCGAGCAGCGTCGCTCCATACGTCGCGAGACGATACGTGTGCTGGGCTTGTTGGGCGCCATGGATCCGTACAAGCACAAGATGAACAAGGGTCTGATCGATAGCCAAAAGGATAACGTGCTGATTGCCTACTCGGATGGCAAGGCAGATGAGAGCCAGGACATTTCCACAGCGGAGCTGCTTGTGAACATGGGCAATGCTCTCGATGAATACTATCCAGCGGTGGCCATAGCCGCACTAATGCGCATCCTGCGTGATCCCACGCTGAGCACACGCCACACCAGCGTCGTCCAGGCCGTCACCTTCATCTTCCACACGCTGGGCATCAAGTGTGTGCCGTATCTGGCACAGGTGCTGCCCAATCTGCTGGACAATGTGCGCACCGCGGACAACAATCTGCGCGAGTTCCTCTTCCAGCAGCTGGCGATTCTGGTGGCCTTTGTGAAGCTGCACATCATCAGCTACATGGACGACATCTTCAAGCTGATCAAAGAGTTCTGGACAATCAATACGCCGCTGCACTCGACGCTCATCAACCTGATCGAACAAATTGCCGTTGCGCTGGGCTGCGAGTTTCGCGACTATCTGGCGCAGCTCATACCGCAGATTCTGCGCGTGCTGCAGCATGACAACTCCAAGGATCGCATGGTGACGCGGCGATTGCTGCAGGCGCTGCAAAAATTCGGCAGCACGCTGGGCTACTATTTGCCGTTGATTGTGCCGCCCATTGTGAAGTTCTTTGACTCGCCGTATGTGCCTCAGCAGGTGTCCCTGGTGGCGCTGGAGACGATCAATAGTTTGGCCTGCCAGCTGGACTTTACGGACTTCTCTTCGCGCATCATACATCCGCTGGTGCGTGTGCTGGACACGGAGCCGGAGCTGCGCGATGCGGCAATGACAACGCTGCGCTCCCTGGTCAAGCAGCTGGGCAAGAAGTACCTGGTGTTTGTGCCCATGGTGCAGCGCACCATCAGTAAGCATCGCATCGTCGATCCTGAATACGACAAGCTGCTCGCCCGCATTCAATCCAACAGCACCTTGGCAGATGCCTCCGGCATCGGGTTTGGCATCGGTGGCGACTTTGGCCAGCGCGCCGCGAAGCCCAAGTACAATGAACCCTTTGTGCTGGACAGCAACAGCAGCAGCAAGAATCTGAAGGTCTCCACGAATGCGCTGCGCACCGCTTGGCAGGTGACGCGTCGCGTCTCCAAGGACGACTGGATGGAGTGGCTCAAGCGATTGTCTATAGGTCTGCTCAAGGAGTCGCCGTCGCATGCGTTGCGCGCTTGTTGTGTGCTGGCCCAGGATTACGATACGCTGCTGCGGGATTTGTTTAATGCAGCTTTCATATCCTGCTGGACGGAGCTGTCGTCCGAGCATAGATACGAGCTCACCCAGTCGCTTATACAGGCGCTGCAAGTCACGGACATGCCAGAGATCACACAGACCATCCTCAATCTGGCCGAGTTCATGGAGCACTGTGATCGTGCTCCCATACCCATCGAGACGCAGCTGTTGGGCACCCATGCGATGGCCTGTCGGGCGTATGCAAAGGCCTTGCGCTACAAGGAGGAGGAGTTTGTGCCGCGCCAGGAGCCGCATGTCTTTGAGTCCCTCATCCACATCAACAACAAGCTGCAGCAGCGTGAAGCTGCCGAAGGCCTCCTGACCACCTATCGCAACTCGGCCAACGAGGGCAGCGTCCATGGTCGTTGGTATGAGAAGCTGCACAACTGGGAGCAGGCACTGCATCATTACCAGCTCAATCTGAGAGCGGATACCAATGATCTGGAGGCCCGGCTTGGCCATATGCGCTGCCTGGAGGCTTTGGGCGATTGGTCGCAGTTGAGCAATCGCTGCAAAGAGGAATGGCCCAACTTCAGTGCGGAGGCCAAGGCGCGTGCGAGTCCCTTGGCTGCTGTGGCCGCCTGGGGCCTGAAGGATTGGGAAGGCATGCAGGAATATGTGCGCTGCATACCCGTGGACACTCAGGATGGCAGCTTCTATCGTGCGGTGCTTGCGGTGCATCACGATGATTTCGAGACGGCGCAGCGTCTGATCGATGAGACGCGCGATCTGCTGGACACCGAACTGACCTCCATGGCCGGGGAGTCCTATGAGCGGGCCTACGGTGCAATGGTCTGTGTCCAAATGCTGGCCGAGCTGGAGGAGGTGATACAATACAAACTGATACCGGATCGACGCGAACCCCTGAAGGCCATGTGGTGGAAGCGTCTGCAGGGCGGGCAACGTCTGGTCGAGGACTGGCGTCGCATCATCCAGGTGCACTCGCTGGTCGTGAAGCCCCACGAGGACATACACACCTGGCTGAAGTATGCCAGCCTGTGCCGCAAGAGCGGCTCCTTGAACTTGTCGCACAAGACGCTAGTGATGCTGCTGGGCACCGATCCTCAACTCTCGCCCGATGACCCACTGCCGTACAATCAGCCGCAGGTTACCTATGCCTATACCAAATATCTGGCCGCCTCCTCCAAGCAGCTGGCGTACAAGAAGCTGAGCGACTTTGTCAACACGTACAGCGCCCAGTTGAATTGCCTGCCACCAGAGGCACAGAAGCCGCAGGATCAGCGTCTGATGGCGCGCTGCTATCTGCGCCTGGCCACCTGGCAGAACAAGCTGCACGAGAACCGACCCAGCCCAGAAGCCATACAAGGTGCCCTGGAGTGCTTCGAGAAGGCTACGGACTACGATCCCAATTGGTACAAGGCCTGGCATCTGTGGGCCTACATGAACTTCAAGGTGGTGCAGTCCCAGAAGCAGGCACTGGAAAATCAACGCCAGCAATCGCCAGCGGTCAAGGGTTCGGCCTCGGACAGCGAAAGTCTGATCATTCAGCAGTATGCTGTGCCGGCGGTGCAGGGCTTCTTCCGCTCCATCAGCCTGATTCGCGGCAATTCGCTGCAGGACACGCTGCGTCTGCTGACGCTGTGGTTTGACTATGGCAACCATGCGGATGTCTATGACGCGCTCTTCTCCGGCATGAAACTGATCGAGATCAATACCTGGCTGCAGGTGATTCCCCAGCTAATTGCACGCATCGACACGCATCGCAAGCTGGTGGGTCAGCTCATCCATCAGCTGCTGATGGACATTGGCAAGAATCATCCGCAGGCGCTTGTCTATCCACTCACAGTGGCCTCCAAGTCCGCCTCGCTGGCGCGTAAGAACGCCGCCAACAAGATACTCGACTCGATGGGAAAGCATTCGCCGACGCTCGTCGAGCAGGCGGTCATGTGCAGCGAGGAGCTGATACGCGTGGCCATCCTGTGGCACGAGCAGTGGCACGAGGGATTGGAGGAAGCTAGTCGTCTCTACTTCGGGGACCGCAATGTGAAGGGCATGTTTGAGATTCTGGAGCCATTGCATGCGATGCTGGATCGCGGACCCCAAACCCTCAAGGAGACCTCCTTCTCGCAGGCCTATGGCCGTGAGCTGACCGAGGCGTATGAGTGGACGCAACGCTATAAGACCTCGGCCGTGCTCATGGATCTGGATCGTGCCTGGGATATCTACTATCATGTGTTCCAGAAGATATCGCGCCAGCTGCCGCAGCTGACGTCGCTCGAATTGCCTTATGTGTCGCCCAAGCTGATGACCTGCAAGAATCTGGAGCTGGCTGTGCCGGGCTCCTATAATCCCGGCCAGGAGCTGATACGCATCAATCACATCAAGACCAATCTGCAGGTGATCACGTCCAAGCAGCGGCCGCGCAAACTCTGCATACGTGGCTCCAACGGCAAGGACTACATGTATTTGCTGAAGGGTCACGAGGATCTGCGACAGGACGAGCGTGTGATGCAGCTCTTTTCGCTGGTCAATACGCTCCTGCTGGACGATCCCGACACGTTCCGTCGTAATCTGGCCATCCAGCGCTATGCCGTCATCCCGCTAAGCACAAACTCTGGACTGATCGGCTGGGTGCCGCACTGTGATACGCTACATACGCTGATCCGCGACTATCGCGACAAGAAGAAGGTGCCGCTCAACCAGGAGCATCGCACCATGCTGAACTATGCGCCCGACTACGATCATCTGACGCTGATGCAAAAGGTCGAGGTGTTCGAGTATGCCTTGAGTCAGACCCAGGGCGACGATCTGGCCAAGCTGCTGTGGCTGAAGTCGCCGTCGTCGGAGCTGTGGTTCGAGCGACGCAACAATTACACACGCTCACTGGCCGTCATGTCCATGGTGGGCTATATACTCGGTCTGGGTGATCGCCATCCTTCCAATCTGATGCTGGATCGCATGAGTGGCAAGATATTGCATATTGATTTTGGTGATTGCTTTGAGGTGGCCATGACACGTGAGAAGTTCCCCGAGAAGATACCCTTCCGGCTGACGCGGATGCTCATCAAGGCGATGGAGGTGACGGGCATTGAGGGCACCTATCGTCGGACCTGCGAGAGTGTTATGCTAGTGCTGCGTCGCAACAAGGACTCGCTGATGGCTGTGCTGGAGGCCTTCGTCTACGATCCGCTGCTCAACTGGCGTCTGCTCGATGTGGACAAGAAGGGCAACGATACCACAACAGCTGGCGGTGCCAGCGGCGGCAGTCCCAGCAACTCCATAGAGCAGGAGTCGCTGCTGCAGGGCAACCCAGTGGCCAAATCCAAGACATACGAGACACAGCAGCTGCACGGCGGATACACAAACGTGGCCGATGTGACCAACAGCAAGGCCAGCATGGTCATAAGGCGTGTCAATCGAAAGCTAACCGGCACAGATTTCCAAATGTCCGAAATGACCGAGCAGCAGCAGGTGGAGCTGCTCATACAGCAGGCGACGAACAATGAGAACCTCTGTCAGTGCTACATTGGCTGGTGTCCCTTCTGGTAATTGACCATTGACAATGTCCCATCCAATCAATCTCCAGGCCATGCACCCATCTGAGACTGAGCGAATAAAACAAATATATGCAGTTACGATTATAAATACGAACACAAACACAAACCCACACACACACACACACACACACACAACTGAACACAAAACTATGTATATGTATAATTTATATTAGAAATACGCTTCATTAAAACTTTATTGTAAATTCCAGTTGCAATTAAATTCCAAATTCTGTTAAGCACGAGCCAAGCTGTGGCATCTAATCAACATTTGGAGTAGTCGCAGCTCGTCCCGTAAAAAACAAAAAAATTACAAGGCCAATTCGATGATGAAAGAACCACCACGTTTGAATTGAAATTACAAAATATATATATATATATATATATATTTATTATAACTGAAGTATTTGTGAACGTGAATTTTTACAGAAACAATTTTCTTTTCCTAATGAAATTATACAAAAACAATCAATTAAGCAATATACAATATGTACTTAAATAATTAAAACTATTGCATTTTTCAACATTTACATAAGTTTTGAGAAATCGGAAAATCAACAAAATAATACACCTTTCTTTTATAATATGGTGGACTTGAGAATCTTTAGAATGGACTGCGACTACCCCAAATGGAAACCGAAATATAAGAGAAACTAAATTCTAGCTGCTGATAAATCGCATATACATACAATAATAATAATAATATAAATCTGTATAGATATATAGGTAGACACTAAAACTGCACATTAAGCTACGTAAGATTGTAGATTATCGTTTAAGATCTGGTTGCCTTAGCTATTGTTTCGCTTGCCCCGCTGCTCCTTGCGCCAGGCATCGATGCGCTGCTTCAGTTCAATATTCGGAATCAGCATATCCTCGGTGAGATGCTGCCGATTGAACGGATCCGTGCAGCTGTTGAGCAGATGACGTGTGATAATTGCACGATCCATAACCGTGCCAGAGGGCAGCACAACTGGATCCGACATCAATGTGTCCATCAGTGGGTCCTTAAACTCATCGGGCGCATCAGCGCACTCATCTTCAGTCTGTTGGTTTGAAACTGTAAATGGACATGGATCAAGATAATCCAATTAATAAAACTTAGATGAGGAGGAAAGCGTATTTCAAACGGACATACCATATATTTCGTGAGCCCGCTGCGTGAGCGCTTTGAACCGTTCTACCTCCACGCCGGAACGTATTGCCAGGCGCTTGATACGTGACGCTGCCTCATTGCAAATTTGCAGATCAAATGAGCGTTCGTCGGCGGCCAATGCCTGCGCGAATCTATCACAGTCCAAGTGGAGATATATATCAAAGATTTGGGCCAACAAACTGCGCGGCTCCCAGCCATATTTGGTTGGGTTCTTCACTTTCAGATCGTTGCACTTGGGCCCAGCCAATTGTTTTAGGTTAAAGTTTAGCATGGAGCTGAGGCGATCAACCAGCTCGGCGCGCATAAATGGCTCCTTGATGTCGCTCTACAATAATCAACTCAATTAATATTAAATTACAATAGCAAGGTTCCCCAGAGAACTCACGGTCAAATAATGAAATAGATCAACAGTCTCGCGAGCTAACGTTAAATAGGAACGGCATTGACGCTCATCCGTTGCCAGCTGGGTGAGGCGACTCTGCTGCTGCTCGGCACTCATGCCGCTCCAGTTCTTCACGTCGGACATTAGCTGCTGTGTTAGATGTATGCGCTTAAGATTCTCGAGGCATTCGTCCAGCAAGAATGTCGTATCGTTCATCAGCATGTTGACAAACTTCACAAACTGATTGCCCTGTCGCGACTCACAGATGACAGCCTGACGGTGTATGGGATTCTCCCACATGGATTTAAATAGATGGCTAATGTGGTATCTGAAAGAAAGATATATTACATTTACAGTACAGTGCTGTTAGAGATATTCTATTCCAGCTTACCTTATAGTAAACTTATCGTAAAACTCAGTGCTTTGGCCAGTGGTCTCCACATCCACGTAGAATCGCATTAGCGCGCTCACAAGCGCATTCTGTGCGAGCTCATGGTTCCACATCTATAAAAAGTTATTAGATATCACCAGCTACTTTTAAAAAAGCTCTCTCATTTACTTACCGCTGTATTCACCGAATTTGCTGGCTTCAGGGAGAACACAAACATCACCTCAACCAGTTTGGCAGTTACATAGGGATTTTTGATCAGATGCGAGGCGCAAACGCAGGTCAACAGCCATGTGATGATCGAATGATCGATGCCCTGCCTTATGTCAACATTGGCATGCTGCATGGCAAACAATATGAACTCGGCGATGTCATCGATGTACCACTCGGGCAGTGCGGAAAATGCGTCAGTCGGTTTTAGCTGCTGTACCGGCAGCTTCGAGATGAACGGACCCTCAATGGGACGTCCCTCGAATTGATAAAGCATAAACTCGCACACAGTCGAATAGAACTCTGTGCAGCGCTGCAGCAGCGCGGGATCAAGGAGCGTTATCTCACTGCAAGTCTTGGAGCTGTAAAATAAAATACATTTTATTTTAACACATCAGCTAGAGGAAGATGGGAAAATAAAATATATATATCTGCATTTCATACCGGTTAAGTTTGCGCAGTTGCTTTTCCCATCGCTCCTTGAACTGATTGTTGCGATTGGCATAGCGTGAGTTGACCCAGTGGGGCTTGGTGCGATCCAGTTCGTCAATTAGTTTCTGTAGTTCCTTGATGGCGCGCACCTTTTGACGATACCGTTGAATCGCTGGCAGATAGCCGAGATGATGAGATTGCAGCGTAAGGAACCAGCATTGCGTCTGGAAATTCACATTCGCCGCTGGCGTTGCAAAATTCTTTGCCAAAAAGTTCTTGTACTCCTCCTCGCTGTAACGGATCTTCGTATCCTGCTCGATGTTGACCAGTGAATTGCTGTAATAGTGGAAATTCGGATCAACGCGATCCAATTTGATCTTGACCGACAACTGCTGCAGCACGCTCATCAGATTGATGACGAAACCATCGCGAGCGAGCAACTTTTCATCGCTGGCGAATTGCACGCGACGATCGTTGTGACGTAGAATTTGTGAAATATAATCCAGAGTCTTGGGACGGCTGCTGGCGTTGACGCACAGCGAGTGGAAAACGGTATGCATGTGAGTGCGCATTGAGTGCAGTTCCTGAAAGAAGAGAAATTCAAATAGAGGGATCAATATTATAAGAGAGAGAGAGAGAGAAAGTGGTATAGACTTACCCAGCGTAGTCGCGATGTGGATGTTTCTTCCAGTTTATTTTTGGTCGTGAATTCAGCAAACTTGACGTTCTCCTCGGCAAAGAGCGAGACGGACAGGAAAGGTCCCAGGAAGCTGCACTTGACAATTTCACGTCCCGGTATCTTTGTGCATATGGGCGGTATATAATTTGGTTGGCGTGCAATCAAATCGGCAATAGGCCGACAATTGCCCACTTTGATGACCACCAACTTGGAGAGCCATTCGATTTGCTGTGTATTGATCTTCGAGCTGCAAATGTTGCGTTGCATGCCACTGAACAGACCGCGCAGCAATTGGCCGAATATGGCGTCGAAAACCTCGCGTTGCTGATACGTTTCGGCCACCAGGTCAATGAGGAAGGATTCGCTTACACGGTCCATGTACATCAGCTCCAGCAGGGTCGACTGGTCCAGCTGATGGTTGAGGTTTTGCATGATGCGATCCGTTAGAACTAGCACCGCCACCCGCATGATATTTGTAAATGCCATTTCTAAAGCCTTCTGCGTGCTATCGTCGACTGCTTGGCCGCCTTCATTAGCTCTGGATCTGGTTAGCTCGGTTTGATAGTTCTGATAGCAACGCAGCAGATGTAGCATGGCATTGTGCTTGGAGGTAGTGACTATATTCAATGGAGGAGGCACCACACAAGTGACCCCAGTATCGCTGGACGTGATTTCAGTCTGGCTGGGCGTCGCACTGGCACTGGCACCCTGATCCTCCTCGGCGGCACTGCTGGAGGCCACGGCATTGGCCAGTATTTCCTGGACTTCGGTGTCGTCGCTTTTGATCTTTTTGGCCGAGGAGAATTCCTTGTCGTCGCCATTGGTATCGCCCACGCCGGTGGCAAGCGGCGTATCGTTATCCACCTTCACGCTGTCATCCACCTCATCGTTGTAGATCTTAAATGCCGTCTCTAGCAGCACACTCGTTATGATCGATCCGAAATCGAATCGCAGATTAGGATATAGCTCCAGAAAGCTGGCAGTTTGTGCACAAATGATACAACCACTGCCAAACTCATTCCATGTGGCATTCAATAGCCTCGACAGCATCTGTTCGTTGCGCTCATCGGCATTCTTCATCAGCAACGAATCCGTCTTGGACACCACTTTCTGCGGCTTGGGCTCCGTGTTAAGTAGCACGGCCTTGGGTACGCAGATGGAATGTGGAGTTGTCATTTCAACATCCTGTATGGGCGTCGATGCCACCGATTTCATTTCCACATCCGTGTCCGGCTTGTTGCCCAGATCTGACCATGTTATGGGCTCTTTGTCGCCCAATGCATTTGTTGTATCCGTGGTGCTCGAGCCGGCAGACATCTCGCGCACCAAACGCGATTCAGTCGGCACGTTTGCCTGAATCCGTGGAGGTTTCTCGGCTGCCAACGGGGCGACAACATTAGCAGCGCTAAGGACGCTACTACGCGCCGCCAAAGTGCGCAGTCGTCGAGCACGCATCTACAAATAGAGAATTGGACAAACGTTAGACAAGAGACAGATGAGATTAAAGAGATTTAATCGGCTTACCTCTTCGGCGGATAGCTCCGTGACAACGTAGTCTGTAGATTCATTTTGCGTCAACGACAACGGCATCTGTTCCTCAACATTTCCTTCACTGGCACTGGGTGATTGTGGTTGCTCCTGTTGTTGATCATCCATCGGTTTCTGTGGTGGCTCCTCTTCCGGCATGTTGATTGTTCAGTTGAGCACTTTGGCTGTGTGACCTGGCAGTTCCCGTATGTTTGCTTGTTGCGTAGTTCTTCTTCTGCTGTTGTCCGGGTTAACGAACCAAACAATGAAACGAGCCAGAAGAGTGAGATAGAGAGAGGGAGAAAGAGAGAGAGAGAAAGATCGTGAGAGAGTGACTGGCGATTGAGTGAATTGCCACGCGCATTTAACAAATAAACAAAAGTCCAGCGGTCAACGTCAAGTTCACGACGACAAGACAATGATTCGTTCGTCGTTCGTCTGCGCAGCATCCAAGAGTTCTTTGTGATATTAAGATTAACTACGCACTAGACCAATTCTGACCTATGACAAAAGCCTTAAAGGAAGACAACTATATCGAATATGCAGCGCCTATTTATAGAGTCGCAAAACTAAGGCGAACGTTATCTGATTGTCGGACAACAACAACAACTGCTGCTGCTGCAGGTGCAGTGTAATGCACGATATCAAAACAAGTGACAAGCGTATATCGATAACATATTGATGCATCATTCTGAAGATTTTTGCTAATTCCTTTTAATATCCGTACGTAATTGAAATTGGTTAGATTTCAAGCATGTTGCGCAATTAGATCCATTAAAAAGGCCAAGCAGCTGAATATTTTTCTTTTTGACAAGGGCTTTGTTGACAAAATGACATGACAAAAGTCTATAGTATATGCAATTATTGAAATGCCTAATTAAAACATATTATAATATCAAATGTTTAGTTATTATTATGGCAAGCCTGTGGTTTCAATTGGAAAACAAATAAATAAGAGTAGAAAAGCTATAATCACCTATCACATACCCTAACCTAACATACTGTTTATAAATCTCATCAAATGTTTATCAGAAATACATAAACAAGATGACGAATTATTTCTGGTGTCAAAAATCAAATTGATGCATAAACAGTTACTTATTTTGTCAGCAGTTATCGATAACGATGATTTGTATATATGTATATCCCACGTCTCCCACGCAGCTCACAATTTTCTTACAAATTGTTTGTTTTCAATTCCTGGTGGCGATTATTTTATTTTTGGCAGTAAATGCTATCTGCGCATTTTGTGGCCAGTTCCGCTAAACAATAAAACAGATATACGCCGAATGTACGCACTAGCTTGTGCTTACCTGTGTAATGGCACTTTCACCTGCCGTCACAATGAGAAATTCATGAAAATCGCGAAATGCGGGCAAAGTCTATTGCATTTCGTTGGGCCACTGGCAACGTTTACCGTTTACCGTTTCTGCCCGTTGCTGATCGCAACGCTGGTTGGCCTTTGAGAGGGGGTGGAGGTTGACGGACGGTGACACGCACAAAAATTTCTCTTTTGTTCTCGCAGAATACCTTTTGTGGCGCCGCGATGCCAATGTTTACAGGTTTCCGCCGAATTTATCCTATTTATGGCTTAGCAATCACAATGCGTTAGTCGATGCGCGTGTGCTGAGATTTTGCACACGTTTGCATACGGGGTTTCTTTAATTAATTCTACTTTTAATTTTTAGACACTGCGTCCGTCAAACTAGAACTAGGATTGTTGATGTTGTATCGCCAGACTTACTTATCGGATGGCACACAATAGCTATCGATAGTTAATACGATATTGCCTACGTTAACAGCCGAATGGCAATCGTCCAATATGTGAACTTATTTTCACACAACTCACAAGTCATAAAGCGCACATGACAAGCAACTGAACAGCAAATTTGATATTCAATGTGTCATCAAGCAAATGAGTAATAAGCTAAGAAGCACCTGTCCTCAAACGAAACCGATAGTGCATGCAGCTTCTATCGATATTCAAGAATTCACGATGACAAACAACTCGACAGTTTCGTTCAACAAAAGAAAATCATTTACTCCATATTACAAAAATGTTACAGTTACTTGGAACCTAATTCGAATCCTAAAAGCTATATGTATTTATGTTACTAGAAATCCGTATAACGCTGACGCAGGCTCTGACGCTTGGCAACATGATGCATCTGAAATATGATAATTATTTAGTTTGTTGAATAACATTTAATTAGGCTATATTACTTACTAGACGTTGTTGCCTTCGTTCCCGGTTCTTCTCGTAGGCCTTTAAGAGATTGGGACACATACGTCGTATATAGTCCTCTGATTCCCAAAACAGACCGCCTTGATTCTCATATCGCAACAGAAACTCGACCTAAAAATTGATGAAATAATTTAAAATTTGTGAATTTCTATTGTTTAATAGGGAACTCACCTTGCCCGCCTTTGTCTCCTTGCCTAATACTCGTTCTATGCCGTTCTCCGGCTTGCATTTTTTGTAGAAATCATCTTCGTTGTTCTTTTCAGCTTTCACCTCGCGCTCCACCAGCTGCGGCATATCCTCAATGTTCAGCAGGCCGTCGCGGAGTCGCTCGCCATTTTGCTCGACGCGCCGCACAAATGTCAGCGGATGCTGCTTTAAGTAGTCATCCGCCTCGGCAATCGTCTTGGCCAAGTTAAATTCCTCCTCTTCCTCCTCCTCGTGGTCTTCGTCCTCATCACACTCATCGCCATCGTTCTCCATATCCATGCCATCACAGCTCAGATTCGCCTTGTTGGCTCGGTTTTGCGCCGAGCGTCTTTTCTTTTTGACACGATTGCCCCCATCGTTGGCTTTGACGTCTGGATGGAATCGCACCTTTTTGACACGATGCTCGCAGCTGTCTGTATTGCTGTGTTGCTCCACCATATCATCTATCAGCGGGCCATCGGCGACGTCGCTCGATGTGTTCGATGTTGAGACCTCTGCCTCCGTTTCCGCCAGCGTTGTCTCTTTGAGGTTTTGGGAAATGAGTTTTACTTTCGTTTCGAATGCAGCACTGGCTGCTATTGTATTGGTGCTGCTGCTGCTACTGCTACTGCTTTTGAGCGCCGCCGAACTTTCACCAATGGTCGACTCAGCGCTGGACACATCAGTCTTTGGTTCGCCAGGTGGCGACTCTCTTAGTGCAGCGGAATCCCTGCTGCAGCTGTCTGTCTCCGCTGCGGGCTCCGTTGTTGTGGCGCTTGTCTCGACCATTACACACTTCCTTTGCATTGATTTGTCCAGGGAGTCACTGCCACCAGAGTCATCATTGGATTTCGTATCCATGAGCGGCAGGTGTAACGCGTCCTAACAAAATTTTTATTGCAAACAAATCAGTTGTGGAGCAAATCTGGCATTGCCATTCCGATAGTTATATCGATTAATTGTTTCAGAAAACAATAAATGTAAAGCGCTGCCAACTTGCTCAAAGTTTTTTGGGACAATATTTAAAAAATAGTCGATATACAGATATATGTTTCAATAATATAACTGAAATATTTTGTGTTTAGTTATATTTTAAGTAATTGCATACCTTCATACGGAATGATCTTGCTCAAATTTAACAATGCCAAATATTTCCTATACTGGTAACAGATGTGAACATTTTTTATAATATATAAAATCTGACTCTGAATAGAAGACTATTTTTATACCCATAAATGGACTTTACACTACATATACCAACTAAGTAATAAGACAGGAATTTGTTTCTTTGTTTTGTTATATATTCTCAAAATAAAGTTATAAACATCAAATTGTGGATATTTTTACTAGAGTAACAGACGACTTGATTTTGAAGAAATGTTGTTCTTTGTTGTTGTTGTTGTTGTTTCTCCATGGCGCATCAGACCTGATTTCCTTCTAAGCCTGTTGCTAGCAAGAGCCGCAACGCGGACCACCGCAGCAACCACGATACGGTGGACAGGGTGGCACACAGCTGGTACGACAGCAGGGAGTCGTCGGGCAACCTGTCCAATAGTTAAAACAGAAGTTTGTGCACTGAATGCCAGCAGGTATGCCGCAACAGCCGCCCGGATGCCAGCACATGTTAAAAGCTTACGGAAATAGGTGTGAAAATTTGCCAAAGAATTTCCAATTTATGTTTCCAGCTTTATGAAACCGAAGTGTTGCACCAGCTCCAGGGTCGGTAACCAAAATTTTTTATCTGCAAATAAATGAGTATTACTATATTTATTTATATAGGAATATGTAAACTTTACCTGAATCTCGACCCAACACAGAACGAGATCCAAAAAGATGTAAAAATTATAAATATTTTTGTGTGCACACAACGGAGTACAAAACTGGAATGAAATTTTAGCTTTGCTGTGGCACCCAGAATATGTTGAAATTTTTTTGGAGCTTTTCAGAGCCAACTATGATGATGATTAATATATAATAATAATAATTCTTTGCTATTATATTAAAATTAGTTTGAACCTGCTTTTGAAAATATCTATATTGCCAGTGCTACCCATTTTTATGGCCAGCGAAAGTACAAGCAACTTTCCAGTGTTGCAAAATGGCGAACTGAATTATCCACAGTAATTCAAATGTATTTAATGTTAACTTAAAGACCTTCGAAGTGGGCTCAGTAAAAAACTTTAGTTATATTCGAAAACAAATACCTTTATTAATGAAATGTTTGTTTTTATTCATTTAATAATTGTATTTAATTGAAAATATATTTGATCAATGCGCATTTACAGTTTCTTTGAATACAGTTCATATGTTTCTATGACAAAAGTTTGTATGCAAATTGTTAATAGTTCAAAGATTTTCTTGGAAATAAAATTAAATAAAAGCTGTAGTATTTGTTGTAAATGCAACTTGTGTATTTGTTTTTATTTGATTTTCTTTTTTTATTTATTAACAATTGTTTTTTTGTACATTTTCTTTGTTTAAATTTATGCCATAAATGTGTGTGTGTGTGTCTGTGCATAGTAAACAAAAACTAAGTTATTTACACTAAACTAATTAGAAGTATTTCATTATTAAAGACTATTTCAATATAGATATAGATATATGTATATATATATATACACATATATATACATACATATATACATGTATATGTATATCAAAGGCGGTTGCGTTTATTAATTCAATTAAGTTTCTGTATAATCTGCATTTTCTGTTTTGTTTTTACTTATATTTTCTTCTCTTTTTTTTTGTTTTGTTTAGTTTAAATGTTTCTTTTTTTTTAACTATTTAAATATGGCCCCGCTATTCCACATGTGTTCATTTCATTTCCTTAGATTTTATGATAACTTCTGCTGTTTTTTAAGTGTATTTCTTTTTTTTCTGCTGCTGTTGCACAGTTTACACTGCGCGACATAAACAATGTTTGTATATAGTTGAACAAAACCATTTGAAACTTTAAATTTTAACTATAAATTAATAGCTATAGTACTTATTGAATATGTTTACATATGTATGTGTGTGTGTGTGTTTGCTGCAAAAAAAAATGTAAATTGCAAATATTGCAAATTATTTAATTATTTAAATTTAATCAATTTGAATTTTTTTCTTCGCTTTTTTTCTTAGCAGCTGTTGTAAATATGTTTAAATATATATATTTTTTTTATATAGTACCATATTCATTGAATGATATTTTGTATTTTTTAAATTAGATTTCTCTCTTTTTGTTGTTGTTTTTAATTTACAATATTCAATAATCACAGTTCCCATTCAAAAACAAATTGTTTGCAAGACGAATTTTGAATTTGTTTTTAGTTTTAGTTTTAGTCCTAGATTTTTTTATTTTTGATTTTGTCATGAACCAGTTTGGATTTCTTTGAAACGCTTTTGGATCTTGCCTTAAAGCTAGGTTTTTTTTTTTTATATATATATAATTTTTGATCATATATGAAATGGAAGTTTTAATTAAATTTTGGAAATAATATGCAATAAATAGCTAATATCTTTAGCCACTGGTTAACTTAAATATTTTTCTTTTAAAATTAATTTTTTAATTAATTCTTTTTTTTTTTTTTTAAATGAAACAACTTACAATTAGTTTTAAAAGTGCAGGAACATGTCCATCTGTGTGTGTGTGTTTTTTTTTTCTTTTGTTAGTAACAATTAAACAATAATTGGTGCTTAAAACAACTCGACAACTAATTACCCAATTAAAAACAAACAAAAAAACATTAACAAGCCCCAAAAAAAATTAATTCAAATAATCAAAATAATAATAATAAAAATAATAATAATAATAATGATAATAATAATAATAATAATAATAACATAAACGTTTATGCAATACGTCAAATACAATAATAATAGTTCACGCTTGGTCCCGGCCACGCCTACTTGCGGTAAATGACTTTGCCCGTCTTGGCATTGACCAGTATCATTTTATCAGTTGCCTCCGCGCACGCCTCTGACGCCGTTGTGGGCGTGGCAGCTGCACTGCCACGCAGGCTGCGTCGCCTCAGGCGATCGCTAATGTTCTCCACGCGCTGCTTATCCTCCTCCATGGTGGGTGGCTTCACGCTCAGCTCGCCATCATTCTTGTAGAGAATGAGCTTGGTGCTGGGCTTCGTTTCGGGCTCCAGTTGCTGCTCAGGCTGCTCGGCCTCTGCTTCCGGCTGCTGCTCCTGCTGCACATTGGCATTGAGTACATTGTCCTGATTGTTGTTATGCTCCGTGTGCTCTTTGTCTGCCTCCTGGGACAGTTGAGCGTCCTGCTCCACACTGATCTCCAGCTTGTCGTAGCTGGTGAAAAATTCCACAGATTTCAGCTTCTCGCTGGCATTGAAATGCACTGCCGTGTGCTCGTCCAGCTCCGCCTCCTCCACGGCATTGTAGTCGCAGTGGGCGCACTGCATCGCCTCCGCGCCGGGCTCATTGATGCAGGCATGCTTCGGCATATGCCGCTGCAGTTCCTCGTGCAGTAGCGTCTCGAAGGGACAGTGCTGGCAGCGCAGCGGCGTCGGCGCCGACTGCGGCATGTCCAGGGAGCCAGCATCGCTGCTGGCATCAGCGGCCAGATCACTGGAGGCCACCGAAGCGCTCGTCGAGGGCGTTGAGCTGCTGTGCCGCTCCTCGTCGACATCCTCTTCGGTCTCCTTGATCTTGGGCGGCGTCAGCTCACGCACCACTGCACCGCCGCCACCGCCAGACTCCAGCTGCTTCTTCAGCAGCGAGTTTTGGCCATCGTAGCCACTGCCGCTGATGGTGCTGGACGAGCCGAAGGCACTCTGACGCAGCAACTGAGCGCCCAAGTCATTGTCCACCACCCAAATGGTCTCGGGTCCGCTGATCTGCAGCAGCTTGGGCGCCGGATAGGCGACATCCTCTTTGCAATTCCTGTACAGCTGCTGGCACTTCTCCTGGTAGTGCGACATGTGCACCGCCCGATGCAGCTGCAAAAGTGTCTCGGCCCCAGCGCGATACTCACAGTAGGTGCAGACGTGCAGCTCTTCCGTCTCCTGCTCGCTGGGCGCATGCGCAGCCAGATGCTGCTCCAGCTCCAGCTTGGCATTGCGCTCATCGTTGTGCTTCTGGGCGAAGCGCGCCGGACAGCGTGGACAGTAGCTGATGAGTTTATATTGATATTCCGGTGGTAGCTGCTGCGCCTGCATCTCCCCGGCACAGCTCTCCTCCAGCTGCATTTGGCTCAGATCGATGGCCAGCGGCGCTGTGGCCGGCAGCTGCTGCACCTGCTTGGCGGCCGCCAGCTGCAGCGCCACACTGAAGTCCAGGCCAGCGCCAGCTCCGGCGGCGGCTGCGGCGCCCAGCTGCTGCTGATGCACGCTGCGCATGTGGCTGCTGAGATGCTGCTTCTTGGCGCAGACAAAGGTGCACAGCTGGCACTCGTACTGCGTGGGCTTGTGCAGCGAGACGTGGTAGTTCATCTGGGACTTGCTCTCCGAGATGTACGGACAGACGGGGCACTTTTGTTGCTTGCTCTTCGTGTTGTTGTTGTTGTTGTTGTTGGGCAACAGCTCCTGTGCACTGCTGTTGAGGGCAGCAGCTGAGGGCAGGCGCGTGATCTCGATTTGATCGTTCTGCTGCAGCTGGACGAGCTCCTCGGCGCTGCCGGCGCTGGCCATGGCATTGGCCGCCTTGTAGGCAGCGGCCCAGCAGGCGGCGGCCACCTCCAGATCCTGCTGCGTGTTGGCGGCATTCACCACGGCTGCGGTGCTGGCGGAGAGGGGCGAGTGGAGCAGCTGCTCCAGCTGCTTGCTGCTCAGCAGGCCACTGATGCTGTTGTTGTTGTTGATGCTGTTGTTCTGGCTAGGCTTGTTGTTGCTGTTGTTGTTGTTGCTGTTGTAGTTGTGTGCTTGGGACTCGTTGCTGGCGCCGGCGCCCTGCGGACGGTAAATGGGCGCAGCGCCGACGCTGTTGTTGCTGCGCTCAAGGGTCTCGATCCGAATATCCCCGGAATGCTTTAAGCGACAGTGCCGCTGTAAATGAGAAGAAGCAGAATGCGCAACGGTTGCACAAATTAGCTAGTTGTTTATGGATCTAAATCAGTTATTTGCCAGCGTATTCCTGTGTGTTTATGAGTATGTGTGTGTGTGTGTGTGAAGATATTTAGAAGTTGAAGCAACAGGTGTGAAAAAGCTGTACACTTTTTTTTGACATATGCAGCTTCTTCAAGTTTGTTATTTTTGTAAGGCTGCAAGAGCAGCGCATGCAAAAATACTGGGAATACTTGTAGAGCTTGCAAAAATGCCTACTATATACTGAGTGCTGCAAAACTGCAAAATGTGGACACTTTAATTAAGGAAATTAATTGAGTTCAATTGGGGAAATTTTTGTTTGTAAGCCTTCTGCAGTCAGAGAGTATTATAAATACTGTGGAAATTTAATTTCCCTTTAATTTATATAAACAGCGCTGCATAGCTGCGAAAGTTTAGCAATTAAAATGTAGAAATCAATTTTGTTGATAATCTACTTCAACAAAGTACTCAAAAGTAGACTGCATTATGAAATTCACAATTAACTGCTTTGTCAGATTCACAATCATATGTCAAATTCTGCAAAATCCCCAAAGTTTACAATTCCAAAAATTTGGAAATTAATTTTGTAAGTCTTCTGCGAAAAGCAAGTATTTAAAATACTGAGAATATTATTATTGCCTTAAATAAATTCTCTATAATACGTTCATTGCTGCAAAGCTGCAAAAGTTTAACAGCTCAACTGTGCAATTTAATTTGATAAGGCTTCTGGCAAAAAATTAAATAAACTGGAATTGTTATTTTAAATATTTTCAGTTAAATGTGTTTTTTTTTTTTTTTTTTTTTTTTTTGTTTTTAAGATTTAACTAGTGCTGCAAACTAGCATCATTTAAAACAGTTAGGTCTTCTTGCATATAGACATAATAAATTGTGTTGTTAAGATACCAAACTTGAATAGCATAGACTCAACACATAATAAAAAAAAATAAAAAAAATAAAATAAGTTATAGTTGCTTCAACTTACAAATACCTTTTCATAATGTATACTCAAATATGTAGTTTGTGTATATATGTGTGTGTTATGTATGTATGTATGTGTATTTTGGATGGGGAACCCAAACGAAACACGCGCACCATATGATTTCTTAAATAGGCCCCCTGCATTTTGGGGGGGTTAGCTTGTTGCATGATATTTGTTGTTTTTTTTTTTAGGATATGGTTTGAATCGGTAAATGTATTTTACATTAGTTTCGAGAGCAAGCAAAACTATCACCAATGAGTTCTTATAAATAAACGTAAATGTATTGCTAAATCGTATTTAAAAACATACAAAGTTAACCATAAAAAGTATTGAAAAATATAATAGAAGCGAAACCCAGACACCACACATTTAACATTTAGCATTAGAGTTTGTTTTGTTTTTTTCGTATAAAGGAAAATAAAAACAAAAATAAATTTTGTTTGCATATTTACCAGCGTTACTTAGGGACTACAGACAAAGATGATTTGCTGAGCAGGGGGCGGGGAACAGATGTACAGATGTCGCTAGCTAAATTTTGAATGAGGCTGCTTAGGAGACGGACAAGCTTTAAATACTTTCTAAATTTTTGAGCAATATCTAGCTTGAATATTTAATTTATAATATTTCCGACTGTTAAATCTCATGATCTGATAATTTTTTCTATTTTTATTTTTTCAAATATCATCTGAGTCAGACCAGTGCTGCCCATTTCGTATAAAAATACTGGTTTTTATTTAAGCAATCTACTGTCTAGTGTTGAAAAGTTTCAGAATACATTCGATTATTTGGCGGACAATTTTCCCTCTCCCTCTCTCTCTCTCTCTCTGGTTGGCGAATAGCGTTTGTTTATTGGGTTTTTTTCGGTAGGTTTTTTTTTGGGGACTCGTTTCGTTTTGAATGGGACAAAACACAAACTGTAAAATGCATTTAAACAAATACCTGGATCACATGCTTCCAATTCGACACCTGATGGCAGTGGCCACAACGATATGGCGACGGATCACGTCGATCCGTATCGTTCATCGTTAACAGACTGGGACTACCTGGACTATGGCTATGGAAACGTGTCCCCTGGCCGGGCATGCTCTGTGGCAAGTACGCCGATGTTGAGGATGGCGGCGGCGAGGAGTGCGGCGATGACGCAACAGACGCCGGCGATGCTGATGAGGACGATGCCGATGCCGATAGCGACGACGACGACGACGACGACATTGACATGGCTGGGTTGGATTTGAGATTAGTAGCGTGTATGTGATGGCCGTGGGTTAGACCCGCATTGACCTGTGTGGCATAGTAACCATCACCAGTGATGAGTTGTTGGTTATGTTGGTTATGGGCATGTGATTGGTCAATGAGATTGGATGTGGTGCTATTATTGTTGTTAGTATTACTCAGCATATGAACCAGGGACTTGGCACCAGTTGGAAATGATGTAGAAGTTGAAGTAGAAGTAGACGTAGAAGTAGAAGAAGAAGATATAGGAGTAGGAGTGGTAGTTACTGGCATAGGCGATGCATTGTTCGTGGTGGTTGAGTTGGTTGTGGTGGTGGTGGTGGGTGTATTGGATGATGCAACGTCGCTCGATGATTTCTTGTGGCCAGACGCATCCAATCGGAATCCGATGCCGCCATTACCCATAACCAGAATTGAGTTACTGTTAGCTGAATTAGGATTAGTGGCTGTAGCCGTAGCCGTAGCCACTGTAGCCACTGTGGCCGAAGCACCCGCACCATAGTGTAGACCGTGTCGGGTACGTGGTGATGTGAGCAGATCTTGTAGCGATCTGGCTGTGCTACTACTGCCACCACCGGTGATTGTGGGCGACGTCAGACTGTCGGCACTTGCCTCATTGTGACTCGCTTTCTGCTCACCGTGCTCTAATATGGAGGCGGCATTGGCTTTGGGTGTGCTCGTCTTGCCACTGGCTAGCGCCAGGGCCAGACCACTGAGCGCATTCGCATTGGGCGTGGGCGAATGCTGTGCCTTCTGTATGGCACGCTGCAGCAATCCAGCCGAGATGAGGGAATGTTGCTGCTGATGCTGCGACGACTGCTGCTGACCGCCGCTGCCTGCGGAGCCGTTGCCCGTTGTGGGCGACGTCTGCGATAGGCACATGGCGGCAAATACTTTGTTCATGTAGAGCTGCTGATTGGAGTTAACCGAGACCTGCAGCGGCGAGGTGCTGCTGATAGCGGCATTGGACTTGGGATAGCTGGACTCCTGATAGTGGATCTTGACGTGGGCCAGCACAGCATCCCGATTGTGATGTCTGCAAGGAAACAAAGGAAGGAAATTCCATTAGCCTGAGCTCCATTTAAAATCAGGGACCGTAACGATTATAATTATTATATACAAAATTGAGCGATAAGAATTATTTTGTTATTTATTTAAAAAAAATTATTTTTAATTATTAAATTTAATTTATATGATAAAAATAAAAAATAATTATTACACATTAAATTTGATATATAAATCAAATCAAAGCTTTTATTTTCAATTTTTATTATAAAATTTAAAAATGAGAATTATGATTTGAATTTTATAGTAAAAATTGAAAATAAAAGCTATGATTTTATTTTTCTGTAAAAACTAATGTGTAATAATTATTTTTTTATTTTTATCAATACAAATTAATTCTAATAATTAAAAAAGATTTAAACAAAAAAATTGCAAATAATAGGTTATCTTGTTTTTGCATTTGCGGTAAACAAAAAAATTATGTCTATTTTCCCCACTCTTCTTCTTTTTTGTGTTTCAATTTTTTTTTTTAATTTATAACTTTTATTTGCGGTCCCTGTTTAAAATCATTTGAAATCATACCTAAAGTTGCACTTGCGACATCTGTAGAAGGTCTTCTTCTCGCTGCCCTCCTGATGCACCTCGGTGATGAGATCATCGGTGGGCTTGCCGGGCGGTGCTTGATGTGTGCGCTTCACTGGCGATATGGTCACCGAGGGCGTTATCATGGCCGAGTGATGTTGCTGCTCCTGCTGCTGCTGCTGCTGCTCCAGCTGCTGATGCTGATGATGCTGCTGCGTGGCCATGGCCGCATTCATCATGGTCGCCAACAGCGGCAAACGTATTAGATTGTCGGCCAGCGCTGCATCGTCTAGGGCATTCGATTTATTGGCTGTCACTGGCTCCAGGGTGATGTCATGGCCAGTGCCGACGCCCACCTTCTGGTAGTCCTTGAGGAAGGCCAACGAGGCCACCTGATTGGGCGTCATTTCGCCCGACTTCATCAGCTTGGGATCGCCATCCTCCTCGGTGACCTTCATCAGTGTGATGTACTTGTTGTACTTGGTGTAGTTGCGTCGTCCCGTCTCATCGTTCATCAGCACCTTGGCCGTCTTGTGCGAGGGATCCCGGATGGTCTTCAGCCGAATGTGCTTGGTGATGTCCCAGCGCCAGTTGGAGCGATACGAGCAGAGCGAGCACTCGAACGGTTTCTTATTCAAATGGCCCACGATGTGGACATGGAAACGTGACGCTGTCGATGCCCAGAAGCTGCAGTGTGGACACTTGTAGACCTTCTTCAGTGACGAGTTGGCTGCCTCCTCCTCGGGCGTCATCTTTTTGGTTACCTGCAGTGCATGAGAGAGTCAAATTTCATTTTGACGCATTTGTCGTGCGTGGGTTGCAAAGTCTCTCTGTGTATATGTGTGTGCGTGTGTGTGGGTGTGTGTGTGGGTGTGTGTGTGGGTGTGTGGGTGGGTGTGTGTTGACTTGAGTGTATGCTCACTTACCTCACCATAACCTGGAGCTGTTTCCACACCATAATAGCTGTTCTCCTCATTGCTGGCCGCCTGGCTGCCTGGCGACTTGGTCATGAGATTCGCCTTGTCCTGCTGCACCACCGCAGCGGCAATTTCCTTGGCTGCCTTATTCCAGATGCAGACGCGCTGCTGCTGCACCGCCGCCTGCTGCTGCAGGACATGCGGATCGGTGCGACGCTCGCAGCTTTCCCCCGAATTCGAGTCGTACATTTCGTTGGCACAGCGTATGACCTCGGCACACTGGGTCAAGTGATGCAGCAGATCCGTGGAGGACTTGCAGCGATGGCGACAGTGTTGACAGCGTGTCGAGCCCGAAACGCTCAAGTTGAGCGCCGAATGCGACTGACGATCATCGTCATCCTCATCGATCTCCAGACGATCGTCGGCATCGTCCTCATGCAGCGCCACATCGTCCTCGTCTATGACCACAGCCGAGGACTGGCAGCTCTTGCCGTGTATGATCGATTCGGACAGACACTTGGCCACATGGCCACACTGACAGATCAGATTATCGTGCTGAGCGCCCGTCTTTAGCTTGTCGAAGAAGGAGCCGCCGGCCTTCTTGGCCAGCAGACTGCGCGACGAGCCCATCGAGGCGATGGTCGTGGCGGGCGACAGCTGCGGCACATCCGACTTGTCCAGCATCTCGGAGATTTCCTTCTCATTGAAGAACTTTGAGGCTATCTCTGTGAGCGAGCTGCGCGAGGCATTCGTATCCTTGGAAAGGTTAAGCACGCTGGAAAGGGAAAGAGGGTGGGGTTAATGGGGGTTAATAAGTGAGGTCTCAGTTCTTCAGGCTAACATTTTATTCAGAGTTACTGATTGAAAATCTTAAACTAGATTAAGATCTGGAGACTTTTCTATATCTATGAGACATCTTTTTTTAAAATTTTATTTAAATTTATTTATTTATCTTTTTTTTTTTTAACTGAAAATATTTTTAAAAATTAGTTTTATTTATTTATTTATTTTATTAGGTTTTTAAAATTATTTATTGCAGCTTTTTGATTTTGTTATTTGTATACATCTATTATATATCCAACTTAATCAGTTGTAAAATGGGTAAAGCAAGGCCTAAGATTGTCAAGTAAACTTTTTAGACAGAAAAGATTATTGACAATTTTTCTGAAGATTAAGATATGGAGTATATTATGAAAATATCCAAGTCTTGCTCTTACTATATATCATAGATAATCATTTGTGCAATGGGTAACGTAAGGTCTTCAGTGAAAGAGAGAAGGGTAAAAAGGTTAAATAAGGTCTAAGGTCGTCAGGTAAACTTTATCTACAGAAGGAATGATTAAATAAAAATCATTTAAAATCAGATTACGATCTGGAATCTTTTCTAAATCTATCTAAGGCATCACCATACTATACATAGAAAATATTCTGTTGTAAAATGATTAAGGTTAGATCTAAGGTCATCAGACAAAGAAAAGAAATATCTAGGGTGAAAAAAAATGATTGGGAAAACAAGATAAAGATTTAGAGTCTTTTCTAGATCTATCTAAGGCATATCCTATTTAAATATCATATATAATCAATGGTAGAACTGTCTCAAGCCTATTCTTAGTTGAAAGAAGTTATACATAATTCACTACTTACTCCTTGGAACTCTTTGTGATGGGTATTAGATTGGGCACCGGTCGCAGTGCGCGCGGCGTGGCTGTGCCGACGCTGGACGTGTCCGAGGAGCAGCCACCCTTCTGTGAGAGATCCGTGGGCTCCTCGTCGTCGTCGTATTTGCTGCGCTTGCCATAGTGCTCCTCGCCGCTCAGGGCGCCGCCATCGACATCCTCCAGATCATCGTCCAGATTGTTATTGTTATATTGATCCTCCAGTTCGGTGGAGTCGCTGAGAAAATAGTCGCACATCTCGCTGGCGCCCACCTTGTTCTGGCGGCGTGGCCAAATGGAGCCCGCATTGCCCACGGGCGGCACATGGTGGTTCATCTCGTGGACGGTCAGCGACTGTTTGATGTCGGCCGTGAAATCGCAGGCGGCGCACTTGAAGGCGCCAGCGCCGCCATGGTTCTTCATATGCCTGTCCAGGTTCCATTTGTAGGGCGTGCGGAAGTCGCACGTGACGCACTTGATCATCGGCATCGAGTGGTACTTGACGTGCTTGCTGAAGCGCGCCTTGATGTGCGTCACATAGCTGCACTTGTCGCAGCGGAAGAACTTCGTCTTGCCGTGCTCGGCCAGCTCGTGGGCACGCAGCTGGGTGCGGTAGAGCGTGGTGAATTCGCAGGCGCTGCACTTGAGCAGACGATTCTGTGGCTCCTCGCCGCCGGAGGACAGTGCCGGTGGGGGCGTGGCTGAGCCGCTGGGCGACGGCGTCGGCGGTTCCGCCGGCGATGACTGATGATCGAATGTTTCGTGCAAGTCCAGATCACGCAGCGTCGCCTGCAACTGCCGGCCATAGTTGGACACCAGCTCCAGTTGCTGCTCCCGCTGCTGCTGCTCCTCGCGCTGGCGCTGCTTGTAGGCTTCGATGTCGCGCTGCAGCTTCTGCTCCTGCAGCTGCAGCTCACGCTTCACCTGCTCCAGCGTGGGCATGTCCGGCACCGACATGGCCATCGACTGGCCACCCATGACGCCGACGCTCTCCTCCAGCCGTCGCTTGCGCGCTTCGCGGCTCATGCCGCGCTTGCCGCGCGCCTGGCCATGGCCGCTGGGTATGCCGTCGGTGCAGCCGTGCACCATCTTCATGTGGCGCACCAGCTTCTGGAAGTGGCGGGAGGCATACAGGCAGAGCTTGCACTTGTTTATCACAATCTTCTCGCCGTGCACGTCGCGCAGATGCGTCAAATGGTAGCGCGGATTCTGCGTGAAGTAGGCGCAATGGTTGCAGCTGTAGTTGCGCTTGATCTTGCACTGGGGCAGACCCTCCTCCTTGGCATCCATGGAGAGCACAACGTGTTGTTGCTGCTGTTGTTGTTGCTGCTGCTGTTGCACGCTGTTAACAACAGCTGCCGCTGCAGCGGCTGCCTGTTGTTGCTGCTGTTGTTGTTGTTGCTGCTGTTGCTGTTGCTGCTGCTGCTGCTGCAACAGTTGCTGCAAGCGATATCTGTCCAATTGCTGCTCCAGCGCACTTGCCTCTGCGGGCGTTGCGTTCGTGACTGTGTCCAGCGGCGGCGTCGCGTTGCTGCTGCTGTGCGAATTGGCGCTGTTGCCGCTGCCCTTGTGGCCCTGCTCCATGTACAACTGATTGCCGCTGACAACGCTGCGCACGATTAGCGTATCGCCAGAGCGCTGCACCATCGACGGCAGATCCATGCTGCTGCACTCTGTCTGAGTGGGTCTGAATTGTATCCGTGTGTGTGTGTGTGTGTATTATATACGTGTGTGTGTTTGTTGGTGTTTGTTTTGGGGTCTCTTAACCTGATCAATTAACTAATGTTTAACTGCAAGAGAAGAAAAAAAATTAAAATTTTCATTAGTTTTTATTACAGTTTAAGAAGTAGGTAATATTTATATATTTTTTCTTCATTAGATTAGACTTTTTTTGTATTATTTATCAATTTTATTTATTTATAATTTTTTTTGTTTATTATGTCGAATCCATGTCATTTAAATGTGATATCTTAACAACACAATTCAATTATAACAAAAAGAACAAAAGCACTTTATTTTTTAATACTGAATCAAAAATATTTGTCAGCGAGTTGGTAATTTTAAAAATCTCTTTAAAGAGTATACACACATAAAATAAAATTAATTGTTTAAAAAAATTGCTGATAATTCTTTTTATAATTCTATATGAAATGGAAATGGCAGCATTTATAATTTAAATTTTTTTGTTGAACTTAATTATATATGCTGCCATTTACATAAACAGCAAACAGAAATTATAGAATTATAAAATTGAATTCTGAGCATTCTTGTTTTGTTTTTCATATGAAAAATTTTGCTTTAGCTTCACATATTTAAATATAATATTTTAAATATTAAAGTCAATAAATTAAATAACTAATTATAATTAATAAAAAAATAATTATAAAATTTGAGTGAAAAAATATTTTAAAAAATATGAATTTATGTTATTTATTTCTTATTTTATTTATTTATATATATATATATATATATATATATATATATATATATATATATATATATATATATATATATATATATATATATATATATATATATATATATATATATATATATAGATATATATATATATATATATATATTTTGAAGGTAATTATTATTTCTATATAGCTAATTTTTAAATATACCTAAACTGAATTTAAATATTATTAATATATCATTCAAATACTTTGAATAAAATTAAAGTACTATAATAATACAAAAGCTATTCAAATACTAGACCTCGAGCCTGATTAACTCTTCTATTATGCTCATATATTATTTATAGAATTCGGCATTAACAGGTGTGATTAATGCCCACACAGACAGAAGGCACACAGAGCTTACTTATCGTTAAATATTTTGAGCACGCACCTGAAAAGTATGCTATAAAAAACGTGAGAACGTATTCCACACCAAATGCTGTCTGTACGGAGTGCATTTGAAATGTGCCATTAAGACTTAAAGCCGTCTTAAATGCAGATTTTCGGTACACTGCAAACGCTCATTAAGGACACGCAGACACATAGAGACTTGTGTGTGCGTAAGTGTATATATATATATATATATGCGTGTGTGTGTGTGTGTGTGTGCACAGCTCATAAATATTTCAACGCTTAATGTTCCAGCACATTGGAATAACAGAAGCAACAACAGAAACAGCGACCCGCCCGAATGATCATCGTTTGGCGACGCATTGGGGCAGCAGCTGAGCTATGGAATGGGCTTTGCTTGGCTATTGCTGTTTGTCTCTCTCTCTCTCTCTCTCTCTCTCTTGCTCTCACTCTCTCTCTCTGTGTGTGTATGTCGCATTCGTTTCGAACGAATAAAGGATATTAAAATGAAATGTATGTGTCGCTGGCGGCCTGTGAGGCCTGCGACAATGCGACAATGGGCCGAAAACCCGAAGCTGAAGCTGAGCTGAAGCAGCTACTCCTGCTCCTACTGAAGTTGTAACTGAATGGAATGTGGGCACAATAAATTCTGCAAGCGATGTAAATTTGAGAGCCAGCGAAGCGGGCGGCCGTAAGATGGTCCTGTTACAGCCACAAATCTCCAGGGCGAATGTATTGTAGTTGGGCTCTGGGTCCCAAATGTGTTACACAAATCCATTTAAGGGCTAATTGGAGCTGCTTGGCTGCCAGCCGGAAATGCCGATGTCTACATACAACAACAAAAAGCAGCAAAAAAAAAAGGAGGAACAGAAAAACCGAATGAAATCCGGATTGGGCCATTGATGTTGTGGCCTTTTAAAGTTTATGCTGAAGAAGGTCAGCGCCTCGGTTCATTCTGCCTGAGCGCACAGCTAGGCAAAATGTGCTGACAATCAACTGGGCAGCAAGCCACTCGCATGTCAAGTGCGCATTATCCTTTTTGAACATCCTTTTAAATAATATTTATATTATTTGATGTGTTTTTGCTTTTCATGTTTATGTGCATATTAAATGCTATATGCTTAGACGCTTAAGTGCTTTTTATTGAATCAATTGTACTGCGAAATGCGTTTCGCTTTAAACTCAAAACTCAATTATTTTTGTTGGCTCTGATTATTTTTATGCTCAAGATGAGCAGCTCATTAGTGGGGGACAGAGTGTTTGTATCAGGGATGCCAAAAAAATCACATATGTGTATAACAAATCACATATTTAATTTTAATGTAATACAAGGGGAAATATTTTATTTTTATAATTTATGACTGAATATTTATAGGATTTAAATTATTAAATATTTATAAACGATTTGAGATATTATAAAAAATAAATAAAAATAAAATAAAATGAAATTTTTTAATCCAAAAAGTATGGAAAGAGATTGAAAGATTTAAGATCTGATCTAAGCATAAATATTTTCAAGTAAAGAGAGAAATAGAGACAGAGGGAAAGCGAGAGAGAGAGCGTCATTAACTTTTTAAAGTAAAATAAAAAGCTTAGAAAAAAAGTAAATATAATTTTAATACCTTAGCTCAAATAGTTTTAATTAGAAAGAAGAAGAAAAAATGATAAGAAGAGAGTTATAAAATGATTTGAAGAAGCATAGAAAGAACAACCATATTTAATATATTAATTTAATATACTAAAATTAACAGGTTGTCTGATTAAAAATATAATAATATATAAAATATTAAATTTAAATATTACAATATAATAGTTAAATAAATAGCATCATATTATATAGTAATTATATATAAATAAAATATTTCATTCCACATTTCCGCCAATGTCTGACAATAACAATTAAAATTCACACAAGTCGTGATAACAGTCACACTTTAGCATTAACAGCAATGCGTGAAAAGAGCTGAGCTGAGTCTGAGGCGGTGGGGTGGGGTGGGGTTAGTGGGCGCTGCAGGGGTGTCGTATCCCTTAGCATTGTTGACGCCTGGCGTTAGGCTCATTTAAAATATGCTTATTATGAGTAGGCAACGACAAGGCTTCCTGCTTATTTGCCTTTGTTTATGTTTTGTTTGTTGTTGCTGTTTCTTGTATTTCTTGCCCGAGTAAATACTTAACACACACACACTCACACACATGTGCACGCACACGTGCTGCTGTAGCCGCCGCAGTTTCAGTGACGCTTTGAAATTTTAATTTTTTCACGCGACGCCTAAAAGTATGCAAGGAAAAGAGTACGAAACATTAACACGCACTTGGTCGCGGACGTCGCAGCATCCGCTGCCACAGCGACTGTTTGTTTGTTTGTTTGTTCCTTGTACCCTTTACATATTAGAAATGCATTAAGTGAGAGGGTATGATGTGTGTGCGGGTGGCAGCTGTGGATGAGTTTATAGGAAATGGGTCTGTCTGTCTATTGTTTGCTTCATTTGTCTGCATAAACGTTTTAATCATTGTGTCAATGGAAGAGTAATTTGTAGTGGAAGGACTTTAAAGTGTAATATAGATAGGGTATATGTGTGTGTATATAAGCAGGGTAAGCACTTTGTGCTATAGCTGTATTAGGTTTTGGAAGATATATAATTTGTCAACAAATTAATCAAAAATTCAAATTTCTCGAGCAAGATTCTATGATATTTAACTACTACAGAAAGTGGACAGACTTTATATTTGATAAGGATATATAACTAAAATATATATTAATTATATATTTGCTGGTACTCATAATAGAAAGTCAAAAATAAAGAAAGTAAAGTAAAGTAAGTAAATGTCCATCTTTGTTTCTAGTCTCAAGATTCCACATTTACAGGATATCTCATAGTCTGTCACTCATACTCTCATTGTTGTTTTGCTGTTGCTTCTGACGACTTTTTTTTTTTTGCCTGCGCGGACTTAATTAATCTTGCCGTGGGCTTAGCACGTCGTCCTGGTTCGTCCTGGTTCGTCCTGTTCCGTTTCGTGTTACCTCCACATCTATTTCTACATCTTTTGCTTAATTTCGTCTTTTTTAACGTTCCGCTTATCCCTTTTTTCGTTTTTGTTGTTGCTGTCTCTGGCTTGCCGTGTTGACTGTTTCCTGCTGGCTTTTAATGAGTGAGAAAACGTTTCGCTTCGGTCTTAGTGTTGGCAAAACGCCCTTTTGATTGATGGGCGTAACTTGCTTTCTCTTTGTGACTTTTGCATTTCATTAAAATTCAATTTCTGTTGCGCTGCATTCGGCACACGCCCAAGTGCAAAAGTTATAAATATGAAATTTATGCTAATTTATGTTGGCTAAAAAATAAAGTTGGCCTTTAAGCCGAATTAGGCAACCAGGATGCACACGGACAAACTGTTGTCATGTGTCCTGTGCGCCATTTCCGTGCATCCTCAATTCTTTTTTTCTTGTTTGCTCTGCGCTGTGGCTTCGCATCCGTCCGGCTGGCCCGCGGGCACCAAATTAAAAATGTTTTGGCTACAAATTAACAGCAATGGCTATGACTATGGCGATGGCAATGACGATGGCAGTGGCAACTGCAATTGGAAAACTCTTTTCGATTCAGTTGTCGACCCTCGACGTGAAATGCTGTTTGAGCAGCGCCATTGCAGCTACTACAAAATGTTTTTATTCATCATCAATTTGTTTGTTGCTCTTTGTGCCTTAAGTAGTTAGTGCGCAAAAGTTGTTAAATAACTTTTTCAAATAGCCAACGGCAGCAGTAGCACCAACAGCACCAACAGCAGCAGCAGCAGCAGCAGCAGCAGCAGCATCAAAAGCAACAGCAGAAGCAGCAGTTGTTAATTGGAAAATTTAATGCGCTGCAACAAAGCAAATTGCATTTTATACTTTACTCGCGGAGCAGCGTTGCATTTGTAACCTGATTAAGTTTGTCTTATTTCAAATATTTTGAAAGCACACTATACTATATAGATAAAGGCTTTTAGCAATAAGTAAGCAGAGTATTTTGGCAGAGATGGTATAGGATGTAATTTAGAAATAAATCATCAAACTACTTCTAGTCTTGTCTTCAATTAGATGAAATAGACTAATAGACGTTTAAGTAGTCACAGTTATTCAAAATTGTCTAAAGTTGTTTAAGTTGAACTCAATTATTATATACTAAAAACTCTGTTTTTTTTTCTTTTATAATTAAAAAATTATATATTAAATAATAGAAGTTTTCTGCTACCTTTACCCATACCTGTACCAGTACTACCTATAAATATTTTTTAAAGTAAAGAATGTGTGAAAAGAAGCAAAACTTAAAATCAATTCACTTTATATCAATATAAGCAGCTTTTGCTTTGCAATGCCTTTGAGACGTGAAAGGTTTGATTCGCAAGTTGCCCTAAGGTAACTTTTTGGTAACTTGACCCACTCTCGAACAAAGCCTTTATTCAGCATACATTTTATTAAAATTTTATAAATATTTCATATATATTTGCATACATTTTTAGGAATTTTGGGTTCAACGAAAAGTTTGCTTCATCACAAGCCATAAATTGAACTTAATGGATTAGTTTGCAATCTTGCTTGAATTTGAAGGTCAACTTTTAAATAATAAATAAATTTAATAGTATGTTTATTAAATATATTACAATAAACATAATACATTTGGCTTGGATATTTATAAGATAATGGCTAAGTTTTGGCCAACAAAATCTTATCTTATTTTCGGCTCTTTCAAGCAAACTTTAAGATAAATTTGAATAGAATGCCATAAGACAAGACAGTTCAGTTTAGCTGTGAAATTCTGTACAGAATTACCCACAGTTAAATAAATAAAATAGAAACGTAATAGAGAGATACGCCCACGCATACGTATACTTAATATGCGCTCCAGTGCATTTCACATTCAAGTGCCTTGAGCCAACATATGCTATAGACGTTGTAGCTGCTTTGGTACAGCAGCCTAAATTTAGAGACTTTGCCATTTCATAGGATGCCTAATTTTGGACAGCTTTATGCTCAGACTATGGCATAAATTAGTCAAAGATTTACAAAACTAAATCGCTTGGCAGTCAAAACTTTTCTTTTTGCCATAGCCATAGCAGTAAAACAACACAAATTCATGAAATTTTAGTTGCCCTCTTTTCTCACTTTTTCAACTTTTCGACACTTGGGCAAAACTTGAGCGTTGCCAGAGTTTATCAAATTATGTGGAAGGCAAAAGTCTGAGGGCGGGAGGCGGGCAGCAGGAGGCGGAACTACGCTCGGCTATTGCCTGCACATAAATCGCAACAAATGTCAAAGTTTATTTCCCATTTTTGGATATTAAATAAAGATTTGTCACGTCGCCATTGAAGAGGCAAACGAAAAATTTAAAGTGTTTTTTTTTTTTTCGTTCACTTTGTTGCTTTTCACTTAGTTCCTTTTAGCCATATGATAACTGTATTTTCTTTAACGTCAACACCCTTGACACCAACCTATTTGATAGAAATTCTTGAATGGTTTGGCCTACTTTGATTTTCTTTCTTTTACGTAGGCGTTTCTCTCCCTATTTGCAACATGCCTGGCAAATTGACATTTTTGCGTTGAGCTGAAAAACATTTTGGCATTTGGTTTCTAATCTACGGCTCGTACCCCAAAACTGAATGGCATCACGTCTGTGCTAAAGAGAATTTCCCTAGTTGTTCTTGTTGCTGCTGTTGGCATGTCTTAAAAGTTGGCCGGAAGTTGTGCGCGCAACTTCCGTTTTTGAATTAAACTTGAATGGCCGAAAAAAGCGAAAAAAGCAAAAAATTACTAAAAATATATATATAGACTTTTGCCCGCACATTGCAATTAGGAAAATACAGTTGCAAAGTCGCCGTTACAAGCGTTTTGGCTCCCTTCTGTCCCGCACACGCTGGGCGGGCTGTCAGCATTAACATATGTTGGCATATGTTTGGCCAGGCGCTGCCAACGCAGCTCCATCCACCTGCTGTGCCATGTCCATGAATAACAATTCAAAGCCTGCCCGCCCACAGATGTTTGTGTGTGTGTGTGTGGATGTGTGTGTGTCTGTTCGTACAGCCGCCAATGTTGTCGTGGCCATTACTCATACGCCATGTTGGCAGGGGCTAAAAAAAAGCGAGACAAGCTCACACACACACACACACACACACACACACATGCTTAATTACCACACGCACACACACACGCATGCGAACATGCTGCGAGCATGTCAGCATACGTTGTCTGTTGTCTGGGCAGTTCGACAGTCTAGAAGCTGTTAAAAAACGTTTTGACTAACGGTTAAATTATAATACAAAAATAAGAAGAAGAAGCAGCAGCAGCAGAAGTAGAAAACCAACATGCAACCGCCAACAACAGCTCGGCAACAACAATGTCCGGCGGCAGTAGCAGCAATTGTTGTTGCTGGCGGCCACAAGGTGCAGCTAGCAACAAAACAACAGCAGCAGCAACCGCAGCAGCAGCAGCAGCAGCAGCAGCATTCAGCGCCCGTATGTACATTAACAGACTGCCCATGGGCAGAGCTACTGATGCACCGTTCATGCATTGTCTGCACTCACACACACACACACACACACGCAAGTGCATATGGCAGCCAACAAAGCTTGCGGCAGTTCACCCACACACACACGCACACATGCGCGCACTCGTGCTGACTGTCGCCGCTTTTAACATCCACGAGATTTGCTTTGTTTAAAATACGAAAAAAAAAAAGAAATGAACTCATGCTAACGCTTGCCTGCTCTAGCCGCTGCTATGCACTGTGTACAGCACTGTCTCTCTTTAACGCACGCTCTCTTTGCTCTCGCCTTCCGTTCTGTTTCGGTTTTCGGTTTTCTGTTCTATCGCTGATAGCTTTCGCCCGCCGAATGCTTACTGCCGTCACACAACGAAACGCTCTTGCGGTCCAACAACAACTGAGCGCAGCTAACGCAAAGAAGTGGCCGCCATGGTGATTCTGCTGTTTGTTTATCGTGCTGCTGTTAGTTGGACCTCTTTGCCAGCCGTTGCTGTTGTGTTCAATTGCAGATGACGCCTGTTATGTTAACACTGCAGGGGCTCTCTTAAGAGAGTGTCCGACCACGGACTGCCATGCAACAGTCTGCTGCTGCTGCTGCTGCTGCTGACATTGGTGGTGCTGTTAACTAGCGCTGTTAATTAACATTGGATGCTAAGAGCAGCTGTTAAAGTTGTTAATGCAAATTTTTCTTGAATATTAAGTATTAACAATTTGAAAACGTTGATAATTATAATAGAAAATTTCAAAAAATTTTTAAATTTGCCTTAATGGCAATAATTCAATAAAAAACAATTTTATAAATTTTACGTAACTTTTTGAGCATATTTTTATTTGAGAAATATTTTCTTTAATCCTTTGGCTTATATTGAATTGCATATAAATTTTGTTTATAATGCCATTTAGGCCTAAATTGTTTTTCTGCTACTTTTATTTATTTTCAATAATTCTTCACTTATCCGATTTCATTTCAGATTTCCAAATCCCGCAGTCGTTTATAGTACTTAATTTGTTAACCAAGCAGCAAAAAAGAAAATCCACTTGATAAATGTTAAATTCAAGAACCCTTAAAAAGAAAAAAAGAAAGCCGCAGCGAAGAGTGTGGCCAGCAAGCGGGCATAAAGTTAAATTCGTGTCCTCTTTCAACGCAATCAACACAAATGCTACTTAAAAATTTATTTGCGACACGCACGAGACCAGCGCTGAGAACGGTGCGGGTGGTGGAGATGGAGGTCCTCAGAGTGTCAGAGATACCCGTATATCCGAGACTGAGGCGTTGCAAAGCACAAACACTTAGCCAGCCTACACACGCACACACACAAGCACACACAGACTCACACAAGCACATGGGGCGCTGTCATAGAGGCACATTCATATAGAGGCGAAAAAAAGGACAATCAACATTTTAACACTTTAGAGGCAGAGCTGTGAAATACGCAAGTGTGTGCGTGTGTCTGTGTGTATGTGTATGTATTAGTGTGAGCTGATGGAAGGGTTTACTGAATGGCCAGCTGAAAAATGTGTTGCGGTCATGCATTTTTATACGTTTTAGTCTGGAGCATGGAGCTAAACGTGTGCGGGCAAGGACAACGGGGCCACAGGGTCGGGCCATGGACCAGGACGAACACCACGGACATGCCACAGGAAGCAGGCAGAGCGCACAGCGAGTGGCAGACACAAGCAGACGCTCTGGCCTCCTATACAAGCGCTTGACATGCTTCGACTCGAGAATTTTCACAAAATTGTCACACAGTGATGGCGAGAAAGCTTAGACTGTGTCTGTGTGTATCAATGTGTGTGTGTGTGTGTGTTTAGCTATATGATATATTTACTTGCCTCGCAAATATGTGTATATATATATACAAATCGAAAATCAACACGCAAATAAATGCAGACAATTTAAATGGGTGCGAAAACGTGTCATTGATATAGATATACTATTTACAGCAGTTAGTCTAGTTGAAGTTTAATAGCAATTAGGCGGCACACGTGAGAGTTGGCTGGACACGTAGCTTCTACAAATATTGGGCTATAAAAACATGGCAAGTTTTTAGCCAAATCTTGACTAGAAGTTTTTGGCGTAAATCCGAGCACCGAAAACTTTTCTAATCAAACACTTGCCCAGTTGACGGCGCTGAAAACTATGCTACACTCAAGTGCGGTAACTGTGAGTGTGTGTGTGTGTGTGTATGTGTGTGTGTGTGTGTGCCTGTGTGGGTGCGGTGTACATGTCCAACTACTGCCAAAGCTCAACTTGTTTGTTTGCTTGTTGCTTCGTTTGTGCAGCAGTCGCAGCTGCCTTCTCTCTCTCCCTCTTCCTCTCACTCTGTCTCTCTCCGTCTCCCTCCCTCTGTGGGGTAAATAAAGCCGCTCGATTTGGCCACAGCAAAGTTGTTCGAGTGCAACATGTGAGGCATGTGGCACAGTCAACTGAGCTGGGCCACTCACCAGCAACAGGAGCTGGCCAATGCTGTGTCGGAAATGTTGTTAGTCGGCGCATGTAAATGATTGCAACGTAATGAAGCTGCACAAACGCACACTAAAATGTGTTGCACTTGCACCGGATATGATTGCCACAGCCCAGACGGGGCCGTAACTTGGTTACATAGTCATAGTCAAGTGCCAATTGGCAATTGGCAATTGCTTCATTGCTCGATTCACAAGATTATTATAAATTTAAAAGCAATTAATTGCGTATAGAGAGATGCATAAATTTATGATTACATTTATATATATGTGTGTGTGTGTGTGTGTGCGTGTGCGTGTGACCTACTTCATTGATATGCTAGTCTGTGTGCATGTCATTTGCGTGTGTGCGTAGCACTTTATTTATGCTAACACAATTTCAAATCAACATATGCTGCGCTGCCGCCGCTTTTATGCCCCGCAAAATATGCTAGGCAAACATAAACAACTTTGAAATGTTTGATATATGCTGTTCACATTAAGTTTTAAGTAGAATGTCGACAACAAGAGAGGGAGAGAGAGACAGAAAGAGAGAGAGCGAGAAAATTATGAAAATTAAATTAAGTTTGTTATGCGAGCTTAATTGAGATGGCAACGTGGGCGACTCTAGCCTTAGTGGGCATTAATGAGAGAAACATGTATTTAAAGTTCAGAAATTTTTTTCTTTTTATTTATTTTTTAAATAAAATATTCACAGATTAGTGTCTAACTTTTAGGCAACTTAATCTAAACAGAAATGAACGAATATACATTCTTAGGGCTGTGGACGGTAACAATCACAGAATTAAATGCTAAGGGGCTCAACGAGATATGAGGTGTAACATCATGGAAATTTTAGGAATATAACGAAACTTTTTCGTTTTACCTATATCTATATTCCACTTTACAAAAACAAAGTCAAAAAACTAAATCTTTAAAATGGAATATGCTAAATTGTTGCAACTTCTGTTAGCATATACAACACTGCTATTTTTGTGAACAATATAAAGATAGTATAGTAGTTCAATTCATATCCTAGTTTAAGGAGTTTAAAGAACAGCCGCCAAGTCTGTTTGGTTGAGAGACTAGCCGCTCGAGGTAGCTTTTGCGTTTTTTTTTTTTTGAGTTTGGCTTCTCAATTCAATGTTCAATGTTGTTAGCTACTAAAGATCTATGCTAGTTTATTCCATGTCAATAAACTCAATATCTTAATTTAGTTTATATATTATTCTATATTCTACATAATACATACAGAGCATACATTTGCTTAAAATCATATATTGGGCGTATAGAGCTAAAACTTTTCAATCAATAAGTCCATTTACCTACAGATACTCGTTGACTTAGCATCAGTTCCTTATGAAGCTCTCAAAACCTAAAAATAAATATTTGCTTTAAGCTTAAACCAATTAAATAGTCTAATCTTTACAAATACTCCCAGCCTTTAAATCAAAGCTTAGCTGAGAAGAACTCAAGTTTTACCAAAAATTATTTTTAAAGACAAATAATGTTTTTTGGAATGAGTTATGTTAAAGAACATAACTCTTTATTTTTCATTTTAATATTTTAAAAGCCCTAAAACCGTTTAAATAAAACATGCACATAAATTAAATAAATTTGCAAAAATAAATCAAATTTAATAAATGTTCTTTTGTGTTCAGCTGGCAGCAGGACCCAAAACAACCTTGACTAGATAAATTTGATTAATTTTCTGGCTGTGTTTTTTGTCTGTTTTTTTGTGTTCGGCATGCAAGCAGTCAGGTAATCAGCGTTTGAAGTACGTCGCAGCCAAAGCCACAAAAGCCCCTAAAAGACACTTCATCAGGCAAGCGAGTGAACAAGTTGCTGCTGCTGCTAGGTAACTCCCAATGTACACCTGCACACCCACACGAGTGTAGCTACAGGTAAATATATATATTGGTTTCAGCTCTGGCTGCTTCAAACATTGCAAAGGGGGGCGGCGTCGATGGCGGCCTTGTAAACACGTTCACAGTTATAAAAGCATATAAAATTTCCTATTTAACTTCCGGCATGTTTCACACAGACACACACACACACGTATGCATATAGAGCGGGAGAGGGAGAGAGAGAGAGAGGGAGAGAGGAGAGCAGTCTAACACACACTTAGAAAGCCCATGTCATGTGCGGCCGCTGACATGGAAAGTCTAAAGAAAACATATCCGTGACAAAGTAAAGTAAACCAGCTGCAGGTGCAAGCAACAACAATAATGCCTCTGGTAGTTTCTTGCTTGCTCTCTAACGTTCTCTCTGTCTCTCTCTGTCATTCACTCTCTCAGTCACCTTGTCTATCTTGCACTTTCGCTCTGCTGCTTGCTGCTTGTCGTCCTTCGTTCCTTTATTCCATTTGCGGCGCGCACAAAGCTAAAGCAAAGTTGGTAAGTAAGTTGCAAGCAGCACAAAAATTGAATTCAGCTGCAGCAGCAGCAGCAGCAGCAGCAGCAGCAACAGCAGCAGCAACAACAGCAGCAGCAGCAGTTGCCACCACAGCAGCCGCACACCTTGAGGAGCTGAGCTGGGCTGACAGGATGTGTGACAGTCTATTGAATTGAGTTTGCTGCGTGCCTTGACAGCCACAGGACTTAACGCTCCCCAGTCATATAGTGCTTTAATATTTAATAAGCTGACTTTGACTACCGCCAGCGACATTCAACTTGGCTACAAACGGCATAACATATAGACGAACAGACGTGCTTTATGTGTCTTTCTGCCGAGTCCCGTTGGAGCAGCAGCAGCAGCAGCTTGTGCATGGCAAAGAGGCAACTTATATTTTATTTATGCTTCTTATAAACTGCAAATTTATCCAATTAGAAAAAAGTCGAGGTCTGCCAAAATGCACAGCTCTAAATCACTGAGAGTTGTGCTTTCTGTTTATCAAATCTGTGATGTTTGTGGCTGTTTCTTAAGGGCTTTCATTAAAGATGTGATTGCCAAAGGTGAAACGGAGACTGAGATGGAGACACAGACTGAGACGGAGATTGAGAAAGAGACTGAGGCCATTCCTTGTGGCTTTTAATCAAAATAGTTACTGAAGCATTGTGACAGCTGAACTTTGACTTTAAAACTGAGCTCTTTGAAATACTTAGTTATGATAGACTTTATAAATGCTTTGATTCAAAATGTAATACACAGATTATTCAAGCTTGAACGTCGAGCAAAGAAAGAATAGAAAAAAGAAAATACTTGAATTTAAAGCAATAAATAGAAATAAATATTGGGAATCTATAGGGTTCCCAACAAAATTTTATATCCAAAAATCAAAGGAAAATTCTTGAACGTCGAGCAAAGAAAAAATATAAGAAAAAAAAAACAACTTAAATTTTAAGCAATAAATAGAAATAAATATTGGGAATTTGAAATGCTCCCGACAAGAATTTATATCCAAGAATCAAAGTAAACTTCTTTGAAAGCTTTTGAAGTACTGAATTCAATTGTCAAATCAGAATAGTCAAATTTGATAAGACTTATCAAGAGAGTAACCAAATTTTTGAGTGAGAACAGCTAAAATACTTTAGACTGGTTAAAGGTACGCACAAATTAGAGTGAGATAATCGATTAGCTGATATATGGCAGCTCTTCTGTAAAAATGTAAAAAATGCCGAATATATGGTGAAAAATAAAGATTTTCTTACAAATTTAAATGGTGTTTTGAAATAATAAATTGAATAATAAATTTGAATAAAAATAATAAAATTAAACTCACTTCATTTTACAAAATTCGTTCTTTTGATTTCGAATATCCCAAAAGTCAAACGCTTTAGATTTAATGCGGCTCAGACTTTAAAGTACAAAATATATTGTTCAAAATATATGAAATGTAACAGTTAAACTCTATAAATTTAAGGTTGTAAATATTTTCTTGTTGCTGTCATAAATAAACTTATACTAAAATATTTTTCTAAAACAGTTTATCCCTGATATTAGCTCAAGTACTCTACAGCATTTAAGGGTGCAGAAAATGGGCGTCTCACAATAATTCAACACTTTACGAGATGCTCGTATACAGAAAAAAAGGTCTAGCTTTAAGAGGGCACAAATATTTTACTTATCTACAAGTAATACACATGTACACAGATATATATATATGTATGTGTATGTGTATATATCTATAGATATATACAAAAAAATATATATTCATATATGCTCAGCACTTTTTTTTTTGTGCAATTCATCTTGAACTATTTGGCAAGATTCATTGTCAAAAGATGCCCAATGACTGAACTCGAACAAGATGTGAGCATGTTGCAAGGACTGTTCAGCCCCATCAACATCGTCAGCCTCAGCAGCCTCGTCAGCCTCAGCAGCCTCAGCTGCTGTCTGCAGCAACAACAGCAACAAAAACTCGATGCCGACATTTGTCCGGGGCACGTTCGTCGCTCGTTTCTTTTTTTTTTTTTTGTCGGCTGGCTGCCAAAATTGTCGGCACATTAATCATAATTTAATGATTAGCGCAAGTTTTGTTTATTAAATATTCCAGCGGTTCAATCTTGCTGTTGTTGTTGTTGTTGTTGTTGTTATTTACGAGTGCTGATGCCACGCGTCGATTGCTGGCAAACTTCAACGTCATAAATTGCAATTATTTCAGCAACGCAATAAACCAAGTATTCAACCAATTTTTGTTTATGGCCAACGCCTTTGGCCAGACTCCAATTTATGGCGAAAATGCAACAACTGCAAACAGCTGTCAGCAAAAATCTGTCTGACGACAGTTTTCTAAGAAGCTACCAGAAAAAAATATATAAATGAAAAAAAAAATATGTTAAAGAATTTATAGGGTGGCACGTGACTGCCACTGATTGTGTCCTTTGAACAGTGACTCCTTTGAATATTTATTTTCCCGGTTGCATAGTCAGAGCAACATAAAAAGAAGGAAGCTGCGCCTTGAATAAAGTTGTGAGATATATATTTATAGAAATATATATATGCATACATATGTGTACAGATATAAAAAGATACAGCAGTTGAATGTCATCTGAGAAGAAATTGAATGCGTGGAATTATTTACTAGAACTGTTTAAGTTTTTTACTATAACTGTTTAAGATTCCCTTTAGTTTTAATATATGTGCATAGATTTTGCTAATGAATTTTAAGGACTCGTCTGCCTCAAGTATTTTATGCGCGTTTGAATTGAATAATTCAGATATCTTATACCGATAATAAAAAGAAAATGTTACAGGCAACAAGAAAAGATGTTGGAATTTATGAGCTTAACATAAGAAGAAGGCACAGCTTGGTTAGTACTGTATGTATATACATATAACAATTTGTATAGGTTTTTTTATTTTTCAGTTAAAGTAAAATTCTTGATCCTATTCGATGTAGGTACTAAGTGAAAGCATATGTTTACATAAACTATTGATTGTTATTGAAAGAACAACTAGCGGCTTCTTCTGTCTGGGCTGACACAACCAACAAGCTCGCCTTTCAAATGCAAAGTGTTCTTATTATTGTAACACAAATGGAGAGCAATGATGAGAGTGCAGTAGCATGCAAACTCTTATAAATATGTACATATACCACTTTCACCATCAATAAAATCAGTGAGAGCATCTGTAATAATTCCCTTCAGGCAAATGCCAAAAAGTGGTTTGATTGAATTTTTAAATATAATTTGACTGCATTTTTGTCTTCTAAACATGATATACAAAATCAGAGTAAATTGAAAAGTCCTTCATATAAAATAGTAAATTTTATATTTGAGAACTCTTCAATTACATACAAGTGATATTTTGTATGCACAATTTTCTCTTAGTTCGTCACGCAAACGAAGTATTCATTACATCATCTGGCGAAACAAATATAAATATTTGTTATTATTATAGCAAAGTAAAGAACAATTTGAATACGTCATCGCTTGGACTCAATCGTGATTTTTCACAGTGAGTCGCTGTATCATCAAGAGAGAACAAATGTGATATACTTATATATAATGTAATAATATAATATAATAACCATTTCCAAGACAGCGAAAATAATATCTATATGAGCAAGGTTTTTCAAAAGGTATATTGAAAGGGAACTATAAGTAAGTATCTTAAGCATATAAGTACATATATTACCATCTTTAACAGGTTTAAGATCACAATAGACATTGTGATTGAAATACTTCAGTCTTTAGCTGATATACAAATTATGTATATGCATTTAAACTTTTAGTGGGCTCAGTGTAAAGTTCCCGTTTTCAAATTTCTTAGTCCATTCCATTGTAAATAGCGCTTGGTTACAAATTATCAGTTAAATTTGAGTAAATTGATTTAAATTTGTGTCCAGACGATTCCCTAATATATATTATATACATATATACGTAAGTATACTAGTGACCTAGTTATAGGCTTCACTTACTTAATTGTAAGGAATGTTATTTTCTTGTTGGGGATTATATTTAAATAGTCAGTTTTCAAACAAACAAATGCTTTAATAAACATTTTTTATCATTTATAATAAACTATAATTAAATATGTGTTAAAATCAAATAAAAACTAAATGGAATTAATTCATCAATTATTTTATTATTATTAAAATTGTGTCTGTTGTGCAGAAATATATATAATATATATGGATAAATGTTATATGACTAAGTGCTGCCCATAAAACAACAATATATAGAGTAAATGTAGTGAAATACAGTACACATATAAAGCATATAATATATATGTATGTATGTGTGATCGTTGCGTGCCGAACAACTTGCCGCTGCAAGCAGAGCGATAAAAATCCGCACAAAGAGAGCGACAGAGAGAGAGAGAGAGAGAGAGAGAGAGAGAGAATTTGAAAAAGAGAACAAGAATTTGCTGGTTGCTCAACAGATGCAAAAGTCACGAATGTCGCATGACATAAAGCAAGCGTGCAAGTGTGTGTGTGTGTGTATGATCATGTGTGTGTGTTTGTTTGACATTGGCTTGATTTGTCGCAATACGGGCGCATAGTGTGTGTGTGTGTGTGTGTGATAGCAATGAGGGGCAGCAGCGTGGGGCAGCTGGGAATCGTCGCATCATTCGCCAGCGGCCAGTTAGCTAATTGATAATCAAACAGTAAGCCGAGAAGTCGACTGTACTTGAGCGGACAGACGGACGCACAGACGGACTGGCCAGGTCTAATTAGGCGCGCTTGTAAGGTCAGCGCACAACGTTGCGTATGCGCAATGTGCAAATAAGGTAAAGTGTGAGCGCAATATTGCGCATACGCCGCATGGCCAGCGACTGCGACTGCGACTGCAACTGCAAGCGACAAATGCAGCTGCGAGGCACAAGTTCAAGTGCATTACGCATACGCACACGCACTCAACATGAATTGAGGGCAAACGCTGATCGGATCAATGTCATGGCATGGCTTGGCATGGATACAGCCTATCTATATAAACTATATATCTGTATATCTATATATATTTATATCTTTGGCTGGCTGCTGTGACCCTGGCAACATTTAACAAATTGCAATTGGTTCAAGATCAGCGACGCAATGTTTTGACTTTTGGCTTACGGTTTGTTTGCTTGCGATATTTCTCTGTGTGTCCATTGCTAACCTTGTGACAATTGATTTTCGCTGCTGCTGCGAGCGCAGCGCCAAGTATCGAAGTAACTTTGTGGTGTGAATTGCTGCGCGTCTTAGTCATACATTGTTCTTGCAAGCCGTTCGGCTTATCAGAGCAGCTACGGTTGCTACTGCCCCGCATCTAAGTCATTCGAATCGCTGTTGCTGGCATTGTTGTTGTTTTTGGAAATGTGGTTGCACTTGGCTGTTATAGCCGCAAGCAGCATCTGAAGCAGAGCCCGTGGAAGACAACAACAATAGTGAGCTGTCGATGAGCAGCGAGGCTGTCAAGCTGCGCTGTCTCTTACACCCTCTCTCTCACCATCTCACCCTCTCTCTTTCTCTCATTGACTCTAACTTTATAGCTAGCTCTTTCATTCATTGCATTTTCAGGGTCGTCACAGCGGCAAATCGCTGTGTGCTGCATCTAAATCAACAGATGTGTGCTAGACAGCTTATTCTATACTAGAAAAAACCAGACTGCTGTGCGTATAGGGTATATATAAATGCATATATACATATATATAGTTTATAGAGTATAGTATGCCGTGCACATGGCCAAATGGGGTGCTCTGCTGACTTTGAAAAATGCTTTGAGTGACAGCCGCTTTGTTTGCCTGCTATAAATATATAAATAAATAATTTTTAACTGCCCAAAGTAAGAATTTTAACTTGAAATATATATTAAAAATATATACATATATATAAATATTGCCAAAAATAAATTGGCATGCAAATAACCAAGGGCCATTAAATCAAGAGTTAATTAAACCTATTGATTTTATGTAACAAAAGGCAAAGAAACAAAAAGCCTATTAAAAAAGGTTTTCATTTATATGACAATCAATTTTTTAACAATTTTAAATTGAAGCTGCACTAAAATATAAAATTCCACTTTTTTTGCGTTATTTAATTCAATTTTTTCAGCTTTAACCTTTTACTCTCGCTCTCTCTACTTTGATTTAGTTGTACAATTTTACGCTTGAATAATAAATGTAATTTTATAATATTTCATGAACCTGGCTTTACTCGCATGATAAATTGCAGCGAATGAATGTCATAAAAAAAAAGAGGAAAAATAAAGTATTTCAATTAAATGAAAATTGTTTTTTTATGCTTTTGTATGCTGCACATGCAAATTAATGACAGAGCATAATAAATGTATATAAATAGCATTATTTATATGTACTTGATATATAGAGTGATATATATGTGTATATATGCAATGCTGGTAATCGAGTTGAACTTTTAATTTAATTCTCTGGCGCTTGATTAATGACGGAGCAGAGCAGGCGCCTTTTCAAGAGCAGAGTCTCTAAGAGAAATGCTATTAATATGGCAATTGAGTGGATAATATGTATATTATCTCAATTGTCTGCTCCAACATGTTGCTTGCTCATCGAACATGTTCGCTCAGCTCAGCAACAACTGTTGTCCAGCCTGCCCAGAGCTATGCAAGCCTCAATCTGCATCATGTCCAATGCCAATCAAACATGTGCACGAACTTGACTTTCAATGTAAGGCGAACAAGGCGAAAGCGACGTTGACGTCGACGCTGACGTCGCCGCTGACGTCGCCGTTGACTTTGCCGCTAGCTGTGATCGCTGCAGCAACCTTGACCCGGTTCTTGAAACTGCAACAGCAGCAGCAGCAGCAGCAGCAGCTGCCGTCACTTGTGCAACATTGAGAGAGGCTGCCAAACGGGTTTAGCCCCAGCCGGCGAAGAGAGAGAGAGAGTGAGGACCGGCAAAGAGCGCAGCAGATCGCAAGCGACGCATTGTCGCTGCGCATGCGCAAAATCTACAATTCGCTGTGACGATTCATGCCCGCCTGCCTAGTGCCTGCCTGCTTGCACTTGCATGGCCAATTGGTCGCTTTAGTGAATTGGCAATTAGCGCAGCGCGCAGTCATTTTTTTTGTTTTTTTTTTTATGCTCATATTTACATTGCACGCACACGCATTATTAACTATTTTGTTGTTGTTGTTTTTTTTATTATTATTATTGATGTCTTAATGTGGCTGTGCGACAATGATGGTCATCCAGTGCTGACCAGGCCTGGACGGGCAGCCACGGCTCAGGCGGCATTGAACGTGGCTTGTTTGGCAAAACGGCGACGGCGATGGTGACGGTGACGGTGACGGTGACGGGGTCTGACGTCAGCGCGCATTGGCCGCCTGGCCGCGAAGGTCGAGGTTAATTAAGTTGTCTTTGGCCGTGCATGGCGACCTTGTTGCCTTGTCTCGTTTGCTTTGCTGCAGTCGCTGCGGCTGCTGCTGCTGCGACTGCTGCTGCAGTTTGCAATCTTGACATTTTGGCTCAAGTCGCTCCTGTCACACACACACTCCCGCTCTCGCTCTCTCTCTCTCTCTCTCTCTCTCTCTCTCTCCCTCTCTCTGCGCCTTAATGCATTATTAATTGTTGCAAATGAATGCAAAACTCTGCTGCTGCAGACAAGACAAGCGCTCGCACTCACAAGTTAATTGGTTTACAATTTTATTAAAATTCAATTACATTGCGGCTCGCGGCAGCTGTGCGGGGCCAAAGGTTATAACTGTAGCAATGCAGTCTGCACTCGACCGTGGCACTTGGTTAAGCTGAAATGCCTGTACGTGGAAACGTTTGCCGTGTGCCGTTGTTACTCCTTACTTACTGCCTCTGCCTCTCTCTCCCTCTCTCTCTCTCTCTCTCTCTCTCTCTCTATTACTGCTCACTCGTCTTGTCCTCTTTTCCAGCTCTTCAATTCTCGCCAATTCTCAATTCCCAGTTGTCACGTCGCACCGTAGCATATTTCGTATTAAATTGTTGCTGGCAACGTGAGTCAGTTTATTTGCAGCAGCAGCAGTTGTTGTTCTTGTTGTTGTTGTTGTTGGTTGCACGAATGACAGCTTTGCAATTTAGTTGCAAATTGGCAGTGAGTGCTGTGCCGTATGGAAAGGCGACAGGCGACAAGTTGCCGAAGGTAGCGCTCAAAAGAAAAGAAATCAATGTGCAACAGCGAATGTGCATAAGGGTTGCCTGCATGTGTGTGTGTGTGTGTGTGTGTGTGTGTGTGTGGCATGCAACTAAGTGGAAGGCTGCAGACTCTGTGTGTTTGTTGTCTTGAAATGGGGGAGGAAAATTGTCAAGCAAACAATATCAAAACTCTCTTGGGCCAAATACGTAAGGACCCAAGCGACTTAAACAAGGTTAAGCTGTTTAGAAAACATATTGATTACAAGAGCAAGAAAAACAAAACAGTCGATGCTTAGCAATTTAAATATATATATAAACGTCTTAGCATATATATAAGTCTTATGTGTGTTGACCAAGTTAAAGTTTGCTTCGTTTTCTAAAGACTTATTAACAGGCAAATGATGCTCAAGTCTTTGCTTTTTAAGCATTTTTTTTTTTCACTAGGGAGCGTGAAACATAAGTGAGAGCTTAGAATGAAAATAAAAAAGAGTTAGCTTGATAAATCTTATGGCTAAATGATTAAACAGTTCCTAATTACTGTTATTATTTCTAGAATTCTTGGTTTATTATCATTATTATTTATAATGGAACACAGAATTTCTTTGGCAAGCCTTAAGCTAAAAACCTTAGCTAACATATGTCTACTATCATATATTTATTTATATACCGATCATATCATATATTTATTTAAATATCGATCATATCATATATTTATTTATATATCGAAATATCAATGTATATATATGGAGAGAATAAACAAATTTGTTATGCATTTTAAATTTTATTATTTATATATTGATATATCTATATATATGGAGAGAATGATTAATTTTAAAATTTATTTTTAAATTCAAAAAGTATTTTATTACAAAGCGTGAAACATATGTTACAGAGAACTACCTACGAAAGTCTTGTACCTTCATTAAAATAAAATATATCTACAATTGCACTACAGAAAATGCAACAAGATAAAAGCAACAAATTTAAAATGCATTTTTAAATACAAAATTCATTTCACTGCAAAGCCTAAAACGTAAGTAAATATTTATAAGGAGATCAGAGATAATCAGAGTCATAAATCTTTTGCCTTAGCTAAAATATATTTAAAATTTTACCAAAAAGCGGGAAATTTTAGTTAGAATACAATCTCAATTCTCAATCAATTTTTTAATACCCTCACAAGCTCATTAAAGCTAAATCTAGCTGTTTTAAAGCTAAAACTCCATTAGTTGGGCTTAAAATAGTTTTCATTTCACTTATTTTTCGCTTGGCGCGCAGCAAAATTATTTCATCACAGCAAACTGAGAAGCGCACACAAATCGCCGCAAAAATTCGCCACAAAATGGGCAACGAAATGGGGCAACAAGTGCGAAACCCCAAAGAATAGGCATCAAAGAGCCAGTGCGTAAAAAAGTCAAAAAATAAAATGAATACAAAGTGAAGGAGAGCAGAAAAGAAAAGTGAAAGAAAATGCCGAGCTCAGCTGCTGCTGCTATTTGCTTAATTAAATGCGCAATAAGAGGGCGTGGCAAGGTAGGCGTAATGAAAATAATGAAAGAAAAAAAAATAAGAAAATTCAACGGTCAAATAGCGTGCGCTAAGCAGCAAAAGACGAAAAAACATCGAAGCGAAGAAAAATTAAAATAAAATAAAAGTTTTTGCTGCGCGTATTTGATTACAAAGCATTTATAAGCGGCGAGGATAGCGGACAGAGGACAGCGGCAAGGATAACAGGCTGGCCGCAGTCGAGCCAACACACTCAGCGCAATGAAATCAAGAAATAATAAAACGCAAAAACTTGCAACACCAACAGCAACAACAACAGCAACATCTGCAGGTAAATCATTAGGGCAGCGACTTAGCTATAATTAATGAGCAAGTGGAACAACATCGCTGAGCAAATTAACCTGAACTGCTTAGGGTCGAGCCGTGGACTCGTTCGGGCTATGGCCGGGGCAGGCTGATTGTCCAACTCCAGGTGGAGTTCAAGTGCAATTAAAACAGCGCTACATTTTGCTTGTAATCGCCTCAGCTATTTGCCCCATCCGCCAGCTATTGCGTATCACAACCTCAATTCATTTAGAAAACTTGACTTTATTGTGTGGCCAGCTGTCATGAGGATCTGACAACATGAACTCTTTAGGTTTTTGATTGTGTCAACATGAGCTGAATGAGCTGAACTTTCTAGAAATTGAAATCTATATACATTTTGTTCTATACATACATATATGTGTAGTGTTAAAAGCATCTAGGCTGCTCCTTCTTCCCACGCCCCGCAATGACTATTGTCATATTTATTTCATCTACTGTCATCTCTTGCTCATCCTTTGTCATCTCTTGCTCATACTCTGTCATCTCTGCTCATACATTATAAATTTTGAGCGCAAATCTGTCAAAGTTTCTTAGTTATCGATATTTTTATGTACGATTTTGTGTGGAACTTCGACTTTTTTACAGTTTATCGATAATCTAATAATTACTGCTAATTAACGAAATATCAACTAAATCCTTAATTATTCATTCCATCATCTGTACTAGAGAATCTTTAAAAATTATCATCATTTTCTAAGATATCAGGATGATTTTGTAGTTGAGCATTGATAACAGATGTTTGATAAAAACTTTCTCATATTTTAACTTTCGCTGTATTCTTATGCCTTAGGTCCTGTGCTCATTCTAAGACTTTATCCCAACTAAATGCTACGATAAACTAGCTATCGAAAACTCAGCTGTTATCGATTACTTAAACAACTTTTTATCGATTACCCAAAAAGACTTTTAGAGCACCAGTTTTATATACAAGTCATCTCAGTTGCACATTAAAGTTGTTCCTTGATAATACTCATTTCGGGATCTGCTTACATGATAACTGAGCTATTGTGAATATGTTTATCATGTCAAAGAACCCCCTTTTGTGCTTAAATGCTAGCCTCTGTCACTGGCTGCTGTCTGGGCTCATATTGTTATATGGCTGCCTATGGGCTCTTTTGTTGTGGTGCCAAAAACTTTTGCCAGTTAATTATTAAGTAGATACACGAATTTATTGCGACTCCAGCCGCAGGCACGCCCCCACACCCCCTTCATCCACAGCAGCCCGTTTTCATTGTAGACTTTCTGTGTGTGCGTTGAGGTGTAAACGTGCGGATTAAGTGTCTTGCTGTCAGACCAAAGAGAGAGAGAGGGAGAGAGGGAGAGAGCGAAAGAGAGATATATATCAATGTATTTTGGAGGCTGGATGAAATTTACGCTTCGCTTGGAACTTGGCCAGAAAACTTGGCTAATTTTGTTGCCGAGCCGTGCTGCTGTTGTTTGGCTCTAGCGCTCTCAGGTGAGCATTGAAAAATTGATGAGATTTTGTGAGCTTTGGTTTTTTGTTTTCATAGAACTTTTGCGCCCCAAATACTTGAACTTTAAAGCCAAACGAGTTGAGTGAGCCAAAGCAGACAGATATAAAGCATTATATCCGTCAAGAGTTTGCCAACAGCCAGAGTGAAAGAGAAAGAACAGCAAATGAATAGAAAATGCCAAATAGCTGGCGCAACAAAAAACTTGCAGCCAAGAAGAAGAAGCAGCAGCAGCAGCAGCGGCAGTCGATGAAGATGCACATAAAAAGTGAACACGCCCAGTGCATATGCATGGCAAAAAGACAAAAATGGACTCTGGGTGCACAAAAAATAAAAGAAAGAGAAGGAAAGTATTGATGCCGGACATGAATCTATAACGAATCTGGTGGCCATATTGATTGTGTGGCCAGAGGAAGCGCTGCAAAGCGCACCAAAGTATGCAATAAAAAGTATGCAAAAGAGTGCGAGCACGGCACAGGAAATCAAACTTGTGATTGACTTTGCCAGCTGCTGGCACTTGAGCACATTTGCCAGCCATTGCTATGGACGGAGGACGCACTGAACGTAAGCCGATTTGTGGTCACACACACACACACACACACTGGCTCACATACGTACATGCATAGATTTGTAGCCCTCTCAGTGTCATTTGCGATTTTTAATTGAATTTCCTGGGCGGCTCACTATTGTTGTCTAGCAACCACATTGAAGGCAATTTAAGCGGCAGTCAAGTGAGGCACAAAAGGGTTAAACACACACACATTTACATACACACACACACACGTATTCGAATGAATATCAATGAACTGTCATAAAACAGGCGCCACCATATGTGGCATTTAGCATTGGGGGCGTGTGGACGACAAGAGGCAACTGCCACTGACAGCAGCCTGACACGTAGGCAAACATTTAAGCGCCCAACGAACAAACAAACACACAAACAACAAAAACAACAACAATAGTTCACACTTGGAACAAAGCGCTTGACATATTTATACACACACATACTATATATGTATGTACACATATGTATATAAATATTTATATGAAGAGGAATATACAGTCAAAGAATCTAGTATAATGTTAGATATGGAGTATAGAAATATTTTTGTTAATTAAATATTGTTGTAAATTAAATGTTTGATTGACATTTTAATCAAATTAATTTAATTTAATTATTATTTTAGCAAATTTTTTTGCAGCTAATAAAATTTTATAAAAAATAATGCGGATAATAAATTATTAAATATTAATAGAATTAGAGTTATATTACAATTAAAATTTTTCCTATATAAAATTTAAATAAAAATTTAATTTTAGTCCAACTTTGATTGTAAATTGTAAAATAAAATAAAATTTATTTAAATAAAATATGTAATTAAAAAAATATTTATATTAATTTTATGAAATTAAAATAAATGTTGTATTTCAGTAAAATTTGTAATTTAATTGTATTTAAATTATGTAAAGGAAACATGTTTAATTTTTTGCTCTTTCTATTTTTTTTTTACTAGTTTTACTAATCTTGCAACTCTCAATTCAATTAATTCAATTAATATTTCCAATATTAACTACCCCTTTTTCGCTCTCAGTGTATGCATACCTTTCGACTCCCATATGCACTCGCTCACATATTTCCATATACCCTTCGTATATAGTCATAAAGATTCTGTTTGAGTTTGGGGTCATTTTGAACTGTCAATGACATGTGATTTGAACTAATGACAGTTTAGGCGCATGTCTCTGCTCTTAACAAGATCAACAACAACAGCAGCCAGCCAGCCGAACGCTTAAAATTCTTCAAAAAGGTCGCAAATTTAATGAAATTTCCATGTATATATATATATATATATATATATATATATAGAGATGCCTGTATGTCGTCTGACATGGCGTATGATTAATTTAAGAGCTTGGGTTACGCTCGGTTTCCGTGTCTAATAAACTTTATCAAATTAATACGCAGACACAGACACACAGATACACACACATACACACACACATACACATACGCATATATGTATTTAGCTGCAAAAGCGTTTGCCAAATTGTATTTGCTTTGACAGCGGCAAAACCTTTCGAGCTCTTTTATATATGTATGCATATGAATTTTCCTCATTTCCCTGACTTTTACACTTGGTGTCTGTGTATGTATTTTTGATAAGCTATTTAAGAGTTCGTAACTGCCTGTGTGTGTGTGTGTGTGTGTCTGTGTGTGTCTGTGGCAAAACAGCCGCAAACATTTACGAGCGCCCGGCCGAGTCGCGTCTTTTGGCTGCCGCAAAAGTTTAAATTGTTTGGGCACATTCCACTTATAACGACTTTCGCTGTTTATTTATTTATTTATTCAATATCTATTGGACTGCACTTACCGAAAACATAAAGTGTTCGACTCTGCGCTGGCCTTGAACATGTCAGCTGTAAAGATAGTAAGCAGATAAAAGTTTATACTAAGTGAAAAGTTTACTGAAAGGCCAAAATAGTTGATGTGCAAATTTTTGATATAAATTTATTACTATTTTTTTTTTTAATATTTTGTATTAATATTTGTTAAGACTGAGAGTCAAAGTATTTTATTTTTAAAATTGAAATTTATGGTAAGTTTATTATTTATTTTGTATAAGTAAGAAAAATTGTTTAAAAAACTTATTATATTTTTAAAATATATAAATAAATTTATAGCATATTAATTTGGCTTTCGGCATTCGAAGTGTACTAAGTTTCAGATCTAATAATAGTAATATATATAATAATAATATCTATTTTTATAAAATATTTTAAAATGATAGCTGTGAATTTGGTTTATAAGGGAATACAATAATTTTGTCCAAAAACTTGCCAAATAATATAACTTATTCAATAGGCTACACTACAACTGCCCAGCCCTGTATATCTATTTAATCTAGGGTATATCTTTAAGCATTACTACCGTCGTTTTAACATATTCAAGAGCTTTTATATGCATCTTTTGAATAATCAAAAAAAAAAGAGTGTCAAATCAATGCAAATTGACAAGCACTTAATGCCAATGGCCCAGATATGCATGTTGTCATGTATTCGTATCCTTGCTTATTGCCGCATTAAGTGCTCTGCACAGATACACAAACAAACACATACATACACACACACAGATAAACACACACACACACACATACACAGACGTATAGACAGTCAATGCAGCATCGCTCGTTTGACAAACTCTTTTGACCCGAATACAGCGACGGCGCAATCGTTGTATTGATTGATGATGAATAGCATCATCCAGTCGAGTCCATTAAACAGGACACAAACCGACAAAGAGACACACACACACACACACACACACATATATATATACATATATATGCATACATATATACATGTGCTTAGTGTTTAATGGCACTTTAAATGTGACTGTGAAAACTAATTGGTTGGGCAAGCGATTTGCATGTGAGACAACAATAACAACAGACATCGCAATAATGTTCGTGTTCATGATGATAATTATGTTTTCTTTTCTTTCTCTTTTTGGCTAGGAATATGCAGCCAACAGCTGCAAAGAGTAAACAGCTTTCCATAGCCAGCAAGTCAAGGCAAACACAAATGCCACGCCTTTTGTCTGACTGTTACGATAATGGATCCTGTCTTGGCACACAATTGTCATTGGCTTTTGTTATTGTACTGCAGAGCACCGGATGCACAACTCTCAGCCCTGAGCTCGGGTCCAATTAGCTGGCGGCCACAAAACTCACTGTCGGCAAATGTCTAAACATGCCGCATTAGGGATAAAGTGAAAGCGACTTGAATTTATCACGCATACGACGCGTTGCCAAAAAAGCCGCTTAGATTGCCCAACAAAATGTTAAGAAGCAGCATGCCAAATGGCATGCCACAAGACACCCACATAAAGGCGGAAACAAGCCCAGAACACAAACAAGCAGCAGAAGGGAACAGAGAACAAGAGAACGGCTACAGCCACAGCCAAGAACGATAACTAAAAATGTAATTTGGGCATTAAGAACGCGCTTGGCAGGCATAAAATAACCTTGATTAGAAACTCGAATGCGCGCTTGCCAAAATAACAAGGTGGCTAGCAACGGTGGTTGTGGTGGTGGCTGTGGCAGTATGTGGTCTTTTCGGCGATGGTATCTCGGCTGTAACATGCCAGCACGGCCTGCCACGTGGCTAACATATATTAGAGGACCCCAGCTCGAAACGACTTTGGCCCCTGCCATATATCAGTGTGCACCTGTGCCAAAAAAGGTGCCCAACAGCTAAGGGCAGCCAAAAAGAAGGTTGTGATGCTGCCAGTAGACAAATATACAAATATATATATATATATATTTATATATGTATATATATATATGTGTGTGTTTGTGTGTGTGCATTAAGGCATGTTTAGTAATCATAAAAGCCAGCAGCCAGCCACACATACACACACACACAAACACACACATACACACTCCCACACGCAGAATACAGTCAAAAATATACGAAATATGAATGCGCTTTAACTTTGATGACTGGCTCATAAAAGTTATGAACTTACGTTTATATACAAAAAATCAAGATATAAAAGTATTCTAATTTTCATTTTAAGAGCGAATTTAAAAAGTGTATAAAAGTTGGAGATGCATATGCAAAATATTCATTTAGCTTTCAACATGTTGAAAACAAATTTATATATTTTGTATACATATAGAAATCATACCTAAACAATTTGTTTTGAAATTTGTATATAACAGAATTGTCTTAAATATATATTTTATATATATATATATTATATATTTTATTTTAAATTTTAAAACAAAAATTGCTTAGATTTGATTTGATGTTAAAATGTATATAACACGATTGACTTTGTGTATATGCATTTATACCAAAAATATCTAAAAAACATAAATAATTCTTCTTTTTTAAGGAAATTTATATAAATAAAATTTGTTAATACTGATTTGATGAATAGCGCATAGAATAAAATTTATGTTATTAAATTCGAATTGTTTTGGAAGCCACTCTAAAAGCTAATAACTATAAAAAAAATTCTTCCCATATCATATCACATTTCACGCCTCTTTTGACAGCTATATGTCTTTCAATGCATTTCGAAGCTCTACCATAAAAATGAAATGTTTGATTGATTGACAAATAACAAGCTGTCTCTCACATAAACAAGAAGCCTGGTTCAGTTTCAGACTAGCAAAAATGAATTTTAATAAATTGCTAACATGTTCCGCAGATGAAATGCTTTTGAGGCCTTTTTTCCTAATCGATTTTAAATGTTTTTTCAATATGCATGTCAAATTAATTTTGGCCAAAATTTGTTTATTTTTATAGATTTTTTATTGATGCACTTAAAGTTTTTTGGGAGAGAATTTTGATTTAGAAAAACATTATTAAATTGAGTATTAAAAATTAAAAAATATATATATAAATATTTTTATTTTTATAAAAAGAAGTAAAATTAACTTATATAAAAAAATATTTACAAAAAATGTGAATATAAAATTTAAAATTTTCAAACAAAAAACACCGCGGCTCAAGCTCAAAACAAGTCAAATAGCATCCGCATTTTTCCAGTGTAAAAAAAAAAGGGATTTGCAAAGCGAGAAAAACTTCCTAAGCGCCGTTTGCTGTTACATTGACATGAGTGTGTGTGTGTGTGTGTGTCTGTGTATCAATTATATGTATGAGTGTGTGCGAGTGTGTGCTGGGCGTTTAGTTTTTATGTGTGGCAATAGCCAGCAGCAAGCCACAGAGAGGGAGAGGGGAAGGCAGAGAGGTGAGCAGCCAGAGAAGTTTGGCAAGAAACGAAACGAAGCGAAATTCCCGCAGACACCGGACTAATCAACGAAATTGCTGCAGCCTTTTAGGCGTACGGTGTACATATGGCAGCCATAACCTCAGATTGGGCTGTCCTTTTTGCATATGTTGTTGTTCGGCACATTTGCTGTTTTGATTGGAACATCGGAGCGATTGGGCGGTGGTAGTAAGTGTGGGCGGTTAGCGCTGTTAGCCAGATGATTGATGGCAGCAACTGAATAGCGTTCGAGAGCTGATCAAACTCTCGCTGTACTCGCTGTGCTTTTTGAATACGCAACAAATGAGGCGTGTTTTTTTTTTTTTTTTTTGAAAGCAAGCGTGGAGCATTGAATGCTTATTCATTGAGAGGAAGCAAATTCAAAAATTGTTAATGGGCAAATGAAATGTTCAAGAAATGCGAGCTAAAGAAATGCCTGAACTACTTAGCCAGTTTAAGCTAATGCCGAAACAGTTATAGATAATTCTGTGCCAATTGTTGCTTTTGCTTCAAGGCATGAGCCACACATATACCTTCTTCTTTCTCTTCTTTATTATTTATTTTTTGGCTGAAGTGACACTTTGCGTTGACAAATAACCCCGCCAAGTATTACATTATATCACATCATAATCAAGCCCCAACTTGAGAAGTTCAACCGTGCCCTGTCATTAGACGGGCGTGCTTCATACAAGCCTTGTCTGACAATCTGAGTGCGTGTGTTGCGTGTGTGTGTGTATGAGTGAGTGTATGAGTGTGTAAGTGGGCTCAAGTACCCTAGTCCTATATTCAAAACACGCAACACTTGTCATCAGCAGGCGCCGACAATCATTTACGCAGTAACACATACTCTCTCACACACACAAACACACGCACACAACAATAAACAGCTGTCTACGACTTTGCGCTGTGCTGTGCCGCCCCCATGAGATATTTGTTTGCCGCCTTTATTAAATTATCCCACAGTTGTTGTTGTAAGCTTGAAATACCCTGTAATCAGCAAGTGAAGGCAAATTGCAGCTGATTTGGCAATTGTGAGGTGAGTACTGCACTCTGCCTAGAGTTTTGCTTGTTATACTTGGATTGCTATAGCATTAAAGCCTAGTTTTTGGTTTAAGCATATATCTTTGTAGATACATTTTTATGAATTTTTTTTAACAATTAAATTTTATATATTTTTTTTTTATTTAAGTGTCCTTATATTTATTTATATTAGTTTTTCCTAAGTTTATTTTGCAACATACTTAATATATTTTATTTTTAATTTTCAATATAATTTTTTTGATATATATTTAATTTAAAATTTAATACGCAAATTAATTTATTTTATATATTTACTTTTGTATATTTCATATCATTTGGATCGCAAATTTTCTTTATTTTTTTATATTTTAAATTTACTTTTTCCTACTTTTTATTTCATATATTTGAAAATTTTAGAATATATTTCATATTGCTTATCATATTTCATATTTTATGTCATATTTAAAATATTTATTTATTTTATATATTTTAAAAATTGTAAATTGTACCTAATATAATTTATTTTATTATTATTCGTATTATTATTATTTTTTTTTATATATATATTTCGTATTTTTTATTTCCATCTATTATTATATTATAAAATATGTTTTGTGTTTTATATTTAATCAAGTAGTTTTTTTCTCCCTCCTCCCTTGGTTTTATTCCATATACAATTTCTGTTATAATTTTCTAGGATAACTCCTGGTCGCGCTTTGGAAACTTGAGCATTTTTAATTGTTGTTTTACATTGTTTGTCTGTTGACATTTATTTTGTGACAGGTTTTGATTTTCCGTTGCCGTTGTCGTTGTCGTTGCCGTTGCCTACTTAGCTGGCATTTTGGCACGTCTTTCGTACGCCAGGCTTTTTATCGTCCTGCCGTGTCCTTGCGGCATTGCGGGTTTTGGTCTGGGCACAGGTGGGACAGGTGCTTCAAAATGAACGCAATTGAAGCTGAAGCAAATGATTTCTCGACTGACATTAAATGTAGAGCGCGTGTATGCTGCACTTGACTTAATTGAATCACTGATTGACAAGTCATTGTTTATTTTTTTGGCTGATCTCTGAGCATTTGTCATGCAAATAAACAAATGTCCAAAAGCGAAACTCGAATGTGGAGTCCTCTTTGTTATATACATGTATGTGTGCTGTATGTATATGTGTGTGTATATGTGTGTGTGTGTGTATTTGTGATTGCGCATGCAGCACTCACAACATTCATCAATTATCAAGTGAAAAGAGCCCCGAGAATATAACGAAAAAGCAATAAATCTAAACAAGGCCCCGAGGGATTCCAGCCAGATCTACAAACAAACATTGGACTGAGAGATGGCTAGATGCATAAAGAGAAATGGGGAGAGGGAGATGGAGATGAAGAGCTGTAGAGAGAGAGAGAGAGAATGAGATGAAGCTATAGATTATGCGTATATGCATGAGCATCAGCATCAAGATTCATTTCACATGGATGTTGCATAAGCAAAGCTTTGGATGCCGCAGCTATAGAAAAGCCTTATAAGCGTATATATAGATGAAGGAGTGGAGCAATAGCTCTTGCTAAAGTTCGGGCTACACAATGAAACTAAGAAATAACTAGACTTTTAACGGGTTGGCAGGTTGGATAAGTAAGTTGGGCTTATAAAATTGAACAAAATAAAGGACGAACGAAGGATGTGGCGAAGGATAGAGAGAGGCTAGATGAAGGCGAGTTGCCTGCAACACGTACGTGGCAAATACAAATTTAAGTAAAACAAGCTGGCAACAAAGTTTGCTCAGCGAACATTATTCTTTGCACTTTTAGCCAGGATGCAGGCAGCACATATATATGGGTGGTGTGTGTGTGTGTGTGTGTGAGTGACGTCTGTGGCAGAGACAAAGGCAACGTTGTGGCTGAACAGACGACGGGCAAGGAAAAGCCATTGATTTCCCAGCAAATGTAAGAGAACTGAGTGTAAAGCAGACCCAAAGGACTAAGAGGACTAGAGGATATGCAGCAAAGGCAACAACACAAATAAGGCTGCGAGAGGGAGTGTGCTGGGGAGAGGGGGCGGAGAGGTCGAAGCTGAAAGGCGTTCAGCTGGCAAACATAAGTCGCACACTCAAATCAATGGCATTGACAGTCGGCTGGCAAAGTATAAAGCGGGCAGGGACATGGGGGGGCGTGGCAGAACAAATGGCATAAAACTGTGTGAGGACAGGCAAAGAAGGGGGGCAACGAGGAGGCTGAGGGAGATGGGAAGGGGGAGCTGGCCCCTGCCCCCGCCTCAGCATGGCAATTGTATTCATTTGACTTGGCAACCAATTGTTGCAAGTGGCAATTGTTGTAATGGAAATTCACAGCAGGCATCTTCAAATAAAACCAGAGCAAGCGCCATCAAAAATTTAAATGGGCAACATTTTCAATTTTCAATTGGAAATTTGTCTGGAATGTTTTGACTCGGAATTGAAATTCAATGTGTAAATATTTTAAATGCATATCTGGACATCAAAGGCTATCAAATTGTCTGGCAGAAGATGCGGCCAAAATCCCAACTCATTTCAAACTTATTGCATAGCTAAAAAAGGCAGCTAACAAAGGTATTTAGTTTTGCTTAAATAATAACTGTACTTGGAGTGAAAAGCGCATGCAATGGTAACATTTCAATTTTAGTTTAATTTATATGTAGTCAAAAATAAATTAGAGTTTTTAGCATAATATTTTTTTGAATTTTGTGAAATGCAAATTTGGAATTTTCGAAATGGTTTTGTTCCACTCTTTAAAGAAAGTTGCATGTGTATTGTATATATAGTAAGTATATTTTTTTATTTGATTTTCATTTTTATATATATTTTTATGTTTATCTATATTTTCTTAATAATTATTAATTTTTAAAACTAAATTATTTAAAAACCTTTGAAAAATTTACATAAGCCTTTTGCATAATTTTTTGTTCTACTTTTTAAGGGAAGCTGCATATTTTATCCATATTTTATATATAATATATTTATTTTGATGATTTTTGTATATAGTAGTAAAAATTTGTGTAGTTAAATAAACTTAAATGATTTTCTAAAATTTGCAAAAGCATTTAAACTTAAAATTTAAATCTAATAAGAAAAGCTTGTCATATATTGAGAAAGACCAATAAGACTTTTATGTATTTTGTACATATATACAGTATTATTTACAATTATATATATATTTATTATAATATATTTATTTATATTTTGTAATATATACATTTAATTTATTATGTAAGTATATTATGTTTTATTATTTTAATGTTTGGCCCAAGACTCTAATAAGAAATGTCTTTCTTGTCTACAGGCCACTCAGACTAGCAACATAGAAGGTTTATTCATATAGACACATATTAGTGTTTATTAGGAAGTAATATCATCAGCTTGTTTGAGAATACTCACAGAATTATCTACATCTATATATACAGACGCATGTATATCTAGTGTCATATAACAGTTAAAACTAACTATAAACAATTGTGCATGATATCATACGTGCTCTAAAGTACACATCTTATAAGTAGATATTATTGAGCCCACAAAAGATTGCAAAGAAATACACATACATAATGTATGTAAGTGTGTCTGTCTGTGTGTGCACTTTACATATACTATATATACATTCATATATACAATTTGTATACCCATCCCATTTGTGTGTGTGTGTGTTTTTTTTCGTAAACAGAAAGCGCCGAAAAAAAATGTGACTAATAGAGAAGAAACGTGCAGATAAAAGCAACAATAACAAATAAAAACGAAAACGAAAATTAAATAAATAAATGTGAAAAAGAGCAACAGCAACAACAACAAAATAAAAGTTGTGAATGCTTGAGGGAATGAAGGCAAGGCAGGCAGGCAGGCAGGAGAGCAAGAGAGGCAGGAAGACAAGGTTCTCCATCTCCCTCTCTTCCTCTCTCCCTCTCTCTGTGTGCAGGCGGATGAAGACGTGACAGCATAAATAGCGGTCAAAAATGTGCCCATTGCCTTATTTGCGTTTGTAATTGCGTGCGTATGTGTGTGTGTGTGTGTGTGTGTGTGAAAACACAATTTCAAGGATTGCAATTACAACAACAATAACAAATAAGCAAGCAAACACGACAACAACAACAACAGCAGTGAGCAGCGAAAAGAGTAGAAAGATAAAAACTACCTTGGCCCAGAATTGAGGCGCATAAATACAACGCACCTACATTGTCTGTCTGTCTGTGTGTGTGTGTGTGTGTGTGTGTGTGTGTGTGAGTGAGTGAGTGTGTGTGTGGGTGTGTCCATCTGTGTGTGTATTGGCAGCAGATATCGAGCGCATTGAGCGCACTGCAATAACAACAACAGCAACAGCAACGGCAGCAGCAGCAGCAATGAGAGCCGCAATAACAAGCAACAATAAATGCCGACGACGCTGTCGCTACTGTCGCCGCAGCACTGCGGAGGAGGGTGAGGAGAGCGAGCAAGGGCGAGGGAGAGAGAAGACGTTGTGCGTTGCAAGGGCAAGAGAAAAGCGCCTTCAAGTGTCTACATAACGTACTCTGGTACAAAAATGCATTTTGCAAACTTTTTTTTACAGGCAGTAATATAATAAGCAGTAATTTTAAATATAAATAAAAAAATTTCAATATTACTAATACTAAACATATGTAATACCAAACATAAATTAGTCATTTGAATTATTATGACTTAATATTAATGCTAAGGAATTTTGTTTTTTACTAAGTTATCACGATTTAAGTGCTTTGTTAATTAAATTATTTTGAATTTATAAATAGATTTATATTGCCCAACTAAAAATAAGAAATCTATTTCAGATTAATTTATTAGATTTAGAGTGCTGTAGATGTACGAATAAATAAATATATATATCAATTTTTTTTTTTGGGCTTTCAGCATTAATCAAAAGCCTTATGGCTATTTTTAAACAAATTATCGTAGCCATAATTAATATAATAATAAAAAATATTTAAATAAAAATGATGTATTTTTTACGATTTTCATGGCTTTATTTATTGTTATCAAAATTATTATTTGTATATATCATTATTATCATCATTGACGAGTTATATAAGTTTATTATAATTATGAATTATGTATTAATTTCAAATTATTTTTGCATCATTATTATTACTTGTCTTATTATTTATTATTTTTAATTTATTTATTTAAAATATTTAATTTATTATTTAAGTTTTGGTTAGTTCATAATTAATTAATTTTTGTATTTATTTATTGTAATTTTTTTTTTCATAAATTATATATTGTTTTATTTATTTATTTGTTATGTATCTATTATTTATTATTTATTTTTATTATTTTTCATTTATTATTTATTGCCTCTTTTGTTTATTGTATTTATTCATTTTTTTATTATTGGTATTGGTATTAATTGTTTTATTTGCTATTTTTTTTTCTTTTACTTATTATATTTATTTATTTTATTTATTTTTTTGTAAAAATATTTTATTGAAGATTTGCTGTAATAAATAAATAATATTATAAATACAAACAAATTCACGAATTTAAATAATTTGTATTATTTATTTGCTATTATTTTTATTTTATTTATTTTACGATTCAATTAAAATGATTATGTAATCAAGTATTTCTTTTCCCAATCAGGCTGCACTTTGAACTCGAGCTTAGCCTGAAATATGCATTGACTAATATAGAATTTCCAGGTACTTTGGAAAACAGAGCGCATTTATAGTATATATATTTGTATATATATATTTATAAGCTTGCCTGGCATAATGTTAAGTGCACAGTTGAAATCAGAGCGCCTCACTTAGTAAATAGTTTCGCTTAGCTTTAGTCTCCGATTCGCACGTCTCAAAGCAGTGTGCAGCAGTAGCTGAGGCAGCAGCAAATGGGGGGCAAATGCAGGCACAAAGTGCATGCTAAAGACGTGACCAAGACAGCAGAAAGCAGAAATGAAGGCGACGTTTAACGAGGCGTATGCGCAATATGCTAGCAATTGGTCAGCAACAGTGCTCATATCTCTATGACAGCATAACAGGTATACGAGGCGAGACAGACGGGGGCGTGGGCTTTATATTCAAGACGTGTTCGATGAGTCAAACAACCTGTCGGCCAAAGCGACAGACATAGGATTGAAGACTCATTATAGCTGGCTTATCAGCGCACCAAAAAGTTTGCCCTGTAAACATGACCATAACTGCTAAAGCAAAGGCAAAAGGCAAGAGGAACTAAAACTGAAACTGAAACCCCAAATGGCAATTGCCAATTGGCAACTGGAGGGCTTGAGCCACGTCAGAGACCGATAACACACACAGACACACACACACAGAGCTTGGGGCCCAATTGGTTGTTGAACACGTTTTTCAATTTGCAGCTAAAATAAGTGTGTGTGTATGTGTATGAGAGTGTGTGTGTTAAAGTAAAACAATGAGAATTTGTTGAAATTGCTGTTGCTGGCGGTATCTTTGGCATATTCTTGACCGCCTTTTGTGCAATAAAGTGGAGCAGCAGCAACAACAACAACAACAGCAACAAATGTGTATACAATTAAAATTATTTATTAGTGCGGCTGCTGTTGCTGCTGCTGATGCTGCTGCTACTCGAGAATCCCATCTTCAAGTACAGCGGCAGCGCAATTGGCCTCAACAGTAGCCAAGACTGAAAACAAATTCAAAGATGGCAGCAGCAGCAGAGGCATCGGCAGCAGCAGCAGCAGCGGCACATTTGGCCATGCCTTTTTGGCCATTTGCCAGCTACTTTTGGTGGCTGCCACCCAACGGCAGTGGAAGAACAAGCAGCCGCAGCGGCACGGCAACGGCAACGGCAGCGGCAGCGGCAGCAAAAGAATAACAACATCACGTTGTATCCATCTACAACAACCTCGGCCAAGTTGGCTTTGGACTAAAGCTTATTTATGTGCGTTGGCTGCGAAATATGGCGCACAATTTTTGGTTTTTGCTTATTTACTGCAGTCCACAAAAAGAGCAGCCAAAAAGCTAATTGGGTGGGCGGCACAAGTGCCGGCAGCAGCAAAAACAACAACAAAAGTCGAAGCAGCCAAAAGATGCAATATTTTCTGCATATTTAAGATAAAAATATTTCTTTATGCTAACAAGCTACATTTACTCTCTCACTCTGACTCCTACACGCTCTATCTCTGTCTTACTCTCTCTTTCTTGCTCTTCCTCATTCTTTTGTGGCATTGATTTGGGCCACATTAAAGTCCAAATTATATTGAAGTCCAATTATATAAATATGTGACTTAACATATGTTATGGCATTCAGAATTGTTGAGCTTTAATGCAGTCTGTTATCTACATTTTTAGCATTGTTTGACATGCCCTCTAAAGCAATGTTATACTCAAACAAAGCAGAGTGAATATACTAATAAAAACTATGTCAACTGTATAAATTCAAATAAATGGTGCTACATTCTTATAGAACACTGCTGTACATATTGAAATTATATTAAAGAAATTTACAGCTTCTGACGCTTTCATCCCATCATCTGCATCCGCATTCAACTTCTTACAACATCGGATCAGTGAGTGCAACTGCACTGGCATAATTTCTTATTTTAAACTCCCGAGAACCACCTGCAACTGAATTGCGCTGAATATTTACTTGGCCCGATTGACGGCAGACAAAATGGAGAGGGAAACAAACAAAGCAGGAAGCAATGACAGAGAGAGGAGAGAGAGAGAAAGAGAGAGAGAGAGAGAGAGGGAGTCTTCGCATTCACATTGCTGTCACTCAACCTAACTGCCATAATAAAGATTGCAAATGTTTCTGATTTGTAAGAGGTTTTCTTTCTTATTTTCGTCTTGCGCTTATCAAAAGCTCAGCGAAGAGCGCAGCCTTAAAAAGCGAAAGAATGTTGAGCCAAATGTTTGAACACTCACTAGAGCACAATGATAAAGGTAGAGTCAGTGAACTCTCTCCACAACAATACAAGCACACACAGAGATTTACTGTTTACATGCTTATCAGTAAATTTTGGTAGCTTCAGCTGATAATTGCCAAAATATTTTAGCTAATTTGGCGTGGGAAAATAACTAAATTATATATGTTAAATATATATGTACATACATATATATATAGATAGATAGGTATATGTCTACGCAGGGGAATGCCCCTAATGAATGTGAATAAACTGCCATAAAATGGGCAAAATGAAATACACTTTGATGTATTACCCTTAAGAGCGAGCGAATTTTCGTACAGCTGTTGATCTGCTTATTAAATGCGTTCGGATCTTTCGCATCTTTGCTTCCGAAATTAATTAAGGAATTGTCACATCAATCAGGCGCCCACTTGCCGACTGCCATTGTGCTTGTTTCACATTCATTCCTCTTGTTATTGTTGTTGTTTCAAATAAACAAATAAAATGCAGAAAATAGATTTACGAGTGTCGCGCAATTTATGACAGATGTAAAAATTGTCAGCGCTTTTTATGGCCCACGTTTTTGACGCTTGACTGAAGTCTGAAGAGAGACGACCGCCCCGTCCCGCCCCGCCCCGCCCCGTTGACTGACCACCAGCTGGCCATATCCATGGCCCTGACGGACTGCCTGAATGACAGGCCAGTCAGACAGAGAGACAGATAGAGAGAGGGAGAGTGAGCTCATCCATCCCCACCTACGGCTGCTGCGTCTATCCATTCTCAAGGCAACAAAGTTTAAAACACTTGCTTCTTGATAATGAGAAAAAGTTCTTTTTATATATTTCTCATTTCGTTCTTTTTTTACGTTCTTTTTTTCGTTCTTTTTTTTCTTTGTGCTGCATTCAAGACAAAAGTCTTGATGATGATTACAGTGATCCTTGGGCTTGTAATGAGATATGGCCAAAGCACTTTGCTAAGCAGCATTATATTTATACACACACACTCACACTCACACTCACACACACATACATAGACAGGCTTGCATGCACATACGTGTTTCTTGCAGCTTTCTTTGTTACGTGCACAGGTCTGCCTTTGCCTCGTCTTTCTCTTTCTCTTTTCTTTCATTCTTTACAAGCTTTTGTTGTTCTAAGCTCTTCGCTGGAAGAGCTACTTCCAAGAAGTACTTCTAATAATATTAATTAGTTTTAAATGTTTTCTTACAGCGCTCAATCAAATTGGTGTGAATAACACATATACATATATACAAATATGCATACATATAAAATTATTTTCTTTGATTTAGAAATTCAATTTTTAACGCTGCGTATACATAATATATTTATTTGCACATGCACAAAAGTTAGTTTTTTAGACACATATTCAGTTTGATTTGTTTGTAAAACAACTTTTGTGCTATAATAGTAAACAAATATTAAAAATATATTTTAATAAAATGTTTAAAAAAAAATTGTTTAAAGTGCATTTTAACATTTAGAAAAAAAATGTGTAATATATTTTTTTTGTGTTTCTTAAATCAAAGAAATTTTGAAAAGCGAAGAAGAAACATTTTTAAACACATTTTTTAACTCTTATATGCTTTTATGTAGTAAAAAATAAATAATTAATAAAAGAATATATGGTTAACAAGTTTTTTTTTGTTAGCATTTTCAAACTTATCTTAAACTTAAAAAAAAAAAAGAAAAAAAGAAGCAGTTTAACAATTTTTTTTTATTTTAATCTAAAAATTTAATAAACATTATTTTTGAAATAATATTTTGTATTCTAAACAAAATTTAAAAAAAAAAAAATCAAAATTGTTTTACTTTTTTACTTCTCACATATAAATTTTAAAATGTAATAAAAAAGATCTTTAAAATAATATTAAGTATTCACTAACTAAAAACTTAAAGAAAATGAAAAAAAGACAAAAAAAATCCCTCACCATCAAATAAATTTATAATAACAAGAAGTCAAATAAAAGAGTTTCTATAGTTTCTATTTGGGCAAATTAAAATAGAACAAACAATCTAGAATTTTTGGGCACTGCTAAAATTCCCAGCTCTGCGTATGCGTCACGGCGTATACGTAATTTATTCCTTTTATTTTTTGCCACGCAGAACTGAAAATTTAAATAAATGCCACTGAGAACCATAAATTATGCGCCTTCTTAAGCAGGTCTAACAAAAGGTTCTTAGTAAGAACTTCTTACCCTTCAACTGCCACAGCAAATGTATCCAAAATATTCCGCATTACAACAACAACAAAAGAAGAAGAAGAGGAAGAGGAAGATGAAGGAGAAGAAGAAAAGTTTTATGCAAAAGAATCCAAGAAGTTGTCACACGCTGCAGTTTAATGTGAAACTAATGCAGAAAACTGTCAGCAATTGGATATACATATATATATTATATATAAACATATATCTGTGTATGTGTGTGTGTGTGTGTGTGTGTGTTATCCAAGAGTTGCCTGCCAAAGTAACCGTAAGCCGAAGGGTTGCACGAAAGTAGAAGATAGAAGAAAAGAAAAAGAATTTGTTCCCTTGCAGCAGACAAATTTTCAATTGCAATTTCTTTTTTTAACTCAATTTCTTTTGTTTATGTTTTTTATTAAAATTTCTTTTGCATTTATGTTAGTAAAATTTGGATATTTCTTCAATTTATGCCAAATTTTGTGTCGTTGATTAAATTGCATTTACACTTCACTTGGACACATTCAACAATTTATTTGGTTGGTTTTTTTTTTCGCAATTTTGGTGTAAAATATATTTGATTTTTATTTACATTTTCTTTTTGAAGTCTTTAAAAAATTCAAGCAAAAATGTTTGCTGCGTTATTTTTAGCGTCGGGCAATGAAACTAAAAAATTTTTTCACTCACATGTGGAAAATGCCGCTGCACGCACTTTTCATTTTATTTTCCGATATGTTGTTGTTGTTGTTGCAGTTGTTGTTGTTTGTCACTTTCGTGTTTTTACCCTTTGCATTTGTGGGTATTTTTATAAAGCGAGAGCGAGAGGGAGACAGAAAGATAGTGCCCAAAGGAAAACTCGACGGCAATATTATTTCTATTATGTTTGCTTTTATTTTGAATTTGTTATTTATTTTTATTTTTATTTTTTCAACTTATTTTTTGGTCTGTTTTATTTTTAGCGTTAAATATTCTGCGGTCAGCGATTTAAAAATAACAACAGCAGCTCCGCATGGATTGCACTTTACTTGGACATGGACTTTAAAGCTGATGCTGATGCTCTTGATAATTTCTTGCTTGAAATTCGCGATAAACTCGCGCCACAAATTTTGAATCGTATTTTTTAGATTTCTGATTTATTTTGGAACTTGGAACTTGGTTCTGATTTAGCATGTGCTCTTTTTGCTTTTCTATTTGCATTTGTATTTGTAAAATTTTGTTGTTTTTATTATTTTTGTTTTTGTTATCAGCGTTCACTTTTTGTTTGTTTGTTTCTTGTTTCAGTCTGAAATTGTATTTCAGTTTTCAGTTACAGTTCAACCACATGCGATATCTTGGACGGCGGTTGACTTTTGTTATATTTTTGTTTTCTTGTCCAATTCACCGCTCCGGCGTTCTGCTCACTTCGATGAACATCTTGTAACTATTTTCAAAAAGCGCACGAACGCAGCTGCAGAGCAACAATGACGCCGACGGCGGCGACGACAACGACGACGCTGCGGAGCGCACAAAAATCAAACCAGCAGCAGCAGCAGGCAGACAAACGAAACCGAAACCGAAACAGAGACCGAGACCACCGCACAACAACAACAACAACGACAATAACAGCGCCAACTCAAGAACACACAACAGCAGCAGAAGCAGCCAACAGCCAACAGCACAACAGCAGCAGCAGTCGTCGTCGCTGTGCTTATGTGTGACTGTATGCGTGTGTTCTGTGAGAGCGTCAGAGAGTGTAATTTAAAGTTAAAGAGCCAAAAGCCAAAGAGAGCGCGTTGCTGCTGCTGCTTGTGCTTTTGTAAACGCAGGCCACAAGAAAAAAACGAAGCGTAGCATCCGCGTGCTGCGCTGTTGGCTACTGAAGAACTGAAGCACTGGCTGGCCGACCAGCCGAACCAGACGTGCTAGCCGAACCACAGCAACAGCAGCCGAAGCCGAAGTCAAACGACATGTAATACGGTTCGTGTCCGACGGCGACGGCGGCGACGACAGCGACGTCGAGACAGCTTCGTGTGCTGCCAAAGAGCGCCATGATGATTACTTAAGCAGTGACTAACTAAACCAGCGTTAACAGTGTGCGGAGCGCACGAGCCAAACGAAGCAGCGAAGCAAAGCCAGAGGCTAAGCCGGCGTCGCCGTCACCGTCGCTGTCGCCAAAGCCATGTTTCATATAACAACTAACTACACTGTATGTTTAGCTGATTCGGCTGCTGTGAGCCTGTTAGATAGCGCCGCGATGTTAACAGTTGCTCTGTTGCTCCGTTGCTCTGTTGCTTTGCCCTAACCTTATGTTATGACCATATGAAGCGCTCATGCATTTGATTAGCTACATCGATTTTAATGTCTCATTTAATTAGCTGGAATTGTCACAGCTAATGGCCTGGCAGTTATAATTAGTTGCACTTTGTGACAACTTTATCACTGGCTATGACGGCCGCAAGCGAATTCGCTCATTAAAGCCAGACGCCAGATGAGAGATGAAAGAACGGCAACTATTGCAACAACAGAAATCCAGCCGAAGCCAGTGACAGGCAACAATGGCAGATGAAGTACAGTAAGCGCTTATTAAATGCGCTGAATGCAAATAAAACTTTTAAGCTAAATAGAAAATGGCGACTAAGGACCATAAGGACGAGCATCTGGGAGCATCGAGAAACAATGGCCGGAAATTCGCGCTGCGGAAGCCAACAACAACAACAATAGCAGCAGCGCCACTTGGGAGCCCGTCAGTCGGCCACAAAAAGCAGCTGTGTCTCGTCCTTGTCCCACTCAAAGGATTTCGCCTGGCGCGGCATAAAACAAAGCGAGCGTATAATGTTGCGCTATAGAGCAGAATTTGGGGCAAGGGTGTTATAGTGAAAAGTGGGGTATGACAGGGCTGATTGGGTTTTTCTCCCCATCCCTTAGCTGGTTGCAAGTTTTAGTCCCCGCCCAGAGAAAAAAGTTATGAATTGTTCAAGCTGATTTTCATATCAACTATATATTTTTTTTTCGGCTAATACTGCAAAAGTTGGAGTGCATAAATCAAAAGCTCTGCATGTCCATCTACTTCAGAAACACTTGCCGTCCCTTTCATGCAGTGTCACTTGGCATATTGATTAATGAGCCATGAGCAACTGCACATAGCTTGGCACTTAGCACGTGCTGGCCGGGTCCAAAGTCAGGTACAAGGACATCAGCAACGGCAACGGCAACAGCGGCTACAAATGTTATTTATGGGCGCCTCAGAGTGCAATTTGTTGTGGTCAACAAATCGCCATACAAATCGCGAACGAGAGATCATTAGAGAATCAGAGACAGACAGAGTGACAAAGAGAGAGAGAGAGAGGGGGGATAGAGATGGGCGAGTGTTTTGCCCAAAAAATAAGAAGGACGGTAAGCAAGTTGATTAGTCACGTCCAAGGAATGCCGAAAATAAAAGATGCTCAGCACCCAAAAGGTGAGGTTCCATCCAGAAATCAAATGCGCTAAAAGCGGCCAAGAAATCAGCTTAAGCCAAATGGCGTTAATCCATGAATTATTGCCTAAAAGCATGCCAAAGCGCATTAAGTTTTTGACTCTTCGTTCTTGCCCGAGCAGGTAAACAGACAGACTGAAGGATGGACAGAGAGACAGACAGAGAAACAGCCGCAGGACAACAGCGACAACAACAACAACAACAACAACAGGTAGTTGTTGCTAGCTTTTATTGAAACCAACGAAAATTGGATACTCTTGCTATGGGTTGGGAATTCATTAATTGTAGCAAAATAAGTTTAAATAGATTCATTTCGGCTTTCGTTAAATACAATTCAAATTAAATAATATATAAAATTTGATTAAAAAGACTAAAATTATACAAATAAATTTACTAAATTTTATTTATTTATTACTTAAATTCATATATTTGTATTTTATTACACTTATTTAAATTAAAATAGCAAGACTATTAGTATAAGAGAGACGTACAATATTTATATTCCAAAAATTTAAAAACAAGAGTTTTAGTAGAACAATTTTAGTACATGAGTTTTATGAGAAGGGGCTACGTTCAAAAAATTTTAGTACAGGAGTAAGGGCTTTAGTACAATTTTAGACGAAGAATATACAATTTATAAAGAGAGAAAGTGAAATATGCAGAGACATCTGAAGAGATGGAGGTTGACACAAGGATAAGAGAATAGTAAATGAAAGAAAGAGCAACAGAAAAGGGACAGAGAGAGAAAGAGAGAAGGATACAAAGATAAAAGGAAGAAATAGAGGTTAGAGAAAAATAACGCATTAGTAGAAGTGAGACAAAAAGATTTCAGAAAGAGAGACAGGAAGAGAGAGAGAAAGAGTGAGAAAGGAGAGAGATATCCCTCTCTCTCTCTATTTCTGTCTCTCTTTCTGAGAAAGGAGAGAGAGCTCTCCCGCTCTCTCTCTCTCTATCTCTCTCTCCCTCTCTCTCTCTCTCTCTCTCTCTCTCTCTCTCTCTCTCTCTCTCTCGCTCTCTCTCTCTCTCTCTCTCTCTCTCTCTCTCTCTCACGGACAGAAAGACAGTGATAAGTAAACAAAACTTACTCAGCTCATTGAGAATATGAAATTAAATACATTATCTCCGCAATAGTATATATTATTTAATCTAGGGGTTTTTTTATTTGCAGTATCGCAAAGAAATAAACATTTAGAAAAGCCCCTAATCAAAATATTAAAAATCCCATCAAATGAAATCAAATATAAAGACAAAGAGAGAACATTTCTCAAGAGCCAAGGAAATGTATTATAAATCGAAAGTCGTTTGGGCATCGTTAGATTCAATGCGATGCCTCATCCACAACTTGGCTGCCTTATCAGCTTGCCCCAAATCAATATACCCTTTGTTAGGGCAACAACAAACACGCCAAAATAGCGACAAAAAACAACAGAAACAACAGCTACAACAACAACAACAACAATAAAGTGAAGTAAAGAAAACATTAGTAATGTCCATGAAAGTGCCAATGAATAACATGGAACATACATTTGCTTTGCATTTGTATCTGTATCTCAAACGAACCAAAAAGCGGAAAAAAGAAGGACAGAAAAAAAAGACGCAAGCAAGCAAAACAAAATAAGCCCAATTTTGACCGCACCCAAGAGCCGAGAGAGATCCAGCTCTATAAGGCACATATTTTTGCCTGTCAGTCTTCCACGCTCTGTCTCTGTCTGTGTCTGTGTCTGTCTGTGTGTGTGTGTGTGTCGCGAACTGTATTTTTTTTTATGAGTATTGACATTATAATCAACGCCGTTTTCAATTTCAACAAACCTCCTCCGAGCAACAACAACAACAGCAAAAAAGGTGCATCCCAAAACAAAAGCTAAAAAAGTTCTGTTTGCTTTTTTGTTGTTCAATTTTTTATCTTTCTTTATTTTTGTTTTTTTTTTTCGTTCGTTGTTCAGGCTACTTTTCAGGTCGTTCGGCAAAAAATATGTAAATTATGGCTGCAAAAAAAACACAACTATGTGTATATATGTGTGTGTGTTTGTGTGTGCTTGTCTGTGTGGCATGCGTCAGTCACCTGCGGTATTTCATTTTCGGTCGCCCGGTCTCGTTTTTATTGCTTCGATTGTGTCTCTGCGGCCCCGTTTTCGCCCATTCAATACGCTGCATAGTTTTGAACTTGAGCTGCAGCTCTCCCCAAAGGATTGTGGCGCCCGTTAAAAGTTATTACACGCTTAAGTTCGTCTACCCTTGGCAAATGGTCAGCATATTGGAGTTGCAAAGTTGCTTTGGGGCGCCTGCTTTTGCGCCTGTTGCAACTGCCACTTGTGGCATTTATTTTGCTCAAGTGCATTATGCAAATTGAAAATTGCAATATTTCAATTTACAATACGCAGCAAAAAACAGCAAATTCTGAAAATTATTTCAATAAAAAAAATGCAGTGTACAAAAATATATATTTAAACAAAGCTTATAGATAGCTTAAAAAAAAAAAAGAATAAAAAAATATTTCATTAAAAATGTACTAAAACTAAAATTATATGAAAAATAAAAAAAAATTTTTATTTTATTTATATTAAATATTTTTATTTTAATTTTTTAATATAATGTTTTTATATTATTTATATTAAAAAAAAAAAAAAAAAAATATTTATATTTTATTTATTTTTTACATTTAATATTTTTATGTTTAAAAGTGTTTATTTTCTAATTAAATAATTTATATCATAATATATTAATATATACTATAATAACAACTGTTTCAGCAGGAAAATAATATGCAAAATATTTATTTTTTAGAAGAAATAAAATTTTAATATTTAGTTGTTATACTTTTTAAGATTTTTAATTATGTATATGCTTTTCATATAACTTACTTTTCAATTTAAATAGATTTAAATATGTCGAACATCTCCATTTTGTTTAGCTTTATTTGCAAACACTTGTGTCTGTAGCCGCCATATGAAGTGAATTGATATGTGATTAAATCTGCCATACAGTAAGAGGGAAAAAAAACATTATATGGGCTCACCATACCTTTTGACAGTTTCCACTTAGTGATAGCTATACCTATCTTCTATCATGTATAATATCTACTAAGGTATATGATATAGTAGACAGATGTTTATAAATTTCTTTGTTCAATAAGTGTAAGGCTATAGAGTTTTAGTGCAAGGTACAATTTTATTTAAAGAGAATCAGTAATTGAGTTTTAGTGCTAAAGTTTCAGTGTAAGGTAAAGTTTTAGTACAAGTAGTAGTAGTAGAAAACTTTTAAATGCAAAATCTTTGGTACAAGAGTTTTAGTACAAGAGTTTTAGTACAAGCTTTTTAGTACAAGGGTCTTAGCACAAGAATTAGAGTAGAAGAGTCTTAGCACACAAATTTTAGTATAATTGTTTTAGTACAAGAGTTTTCTACAAGAGTTTTAGTACAAGAGTTGTAGAGTACAAGAGTCTTAGCATTTTAATATGAAGGTTTTAGAACAAGAGTCTTACCACAAGAGTTTTAGTAGATTATAAAAATGTACTGCAAGAACTTTAGCACAAGACTTTAAAAACATGAATTTCCACACTATAATTTTAATATAAGAGCTTTAGTGCAAAAGTTTTAGTCCCAGAGTCTTAGTACACGAGCTATAATACAATAGTGTCGCACAAGGGCTGAAAATATGACTGAAGACTCTTACGAACTCTGTAGAAGAACTAACGCTGACTATATTGACTTGTCCACTAATACAGTAGCTACACACTTCATGAAAACCATGAGTCTTCTACAATGTTCTAATGTCATTAGCTATTCTTGCCGTTCAAAGTTCAATACATAGTTAACGAAATCGACATTCTATGCATACATTTTGCTGCATATATTGCGCACGCTTGAAGAATTTCTTGAATTTATAATTCGTCCAGTCTTCGGTTGCCTTAATTGAATACCTATGCCAACTGCTTGCAGTCAGTCGTTTGGCTATACCAAAAACAAAACAAAACAAAACACGAGCCCCGTGCTGGAGTCTCTTCTGTCATTCGACGGCACTCAAATGCACCTGTGCTGAAATGCAGAGAGTTGGATTACAGCAGCAGTCGTCTACAAATACGTAAACGAATGCAATTACCTGCATCATACTCACACACATGCCAGGTGTCGTATGTATGAGTATGTGTGTTTTCTGCTCCACTCTAAAAACCCCAACCCCAACCCCAACCCCAACCCCAAAGCCCAATCCAAAACCCCTTTGCGGGCTTCTGACAGCGCTCATCTGTCAGCGGCAACGTTCCAGTTCGAGTCTGAAGCGTCCGATTCGGATTCGGATTCCAAATGTGATTCTAAGCTTGAGCCAATGTGTGCATTAAATGTCAATAACCATAACTTAATTCATTTGGATTTGGTTTGTCTTTCACATGGCTGAACGTTCATCGCCCCGCTATCGCACTCGAGCTGTTTGCATCGGCCACAAAGGTCAACTCGCTCTCTGCATGTGTGTGTCTGTTTATGTGTGTGTTCACTCAACCCCCCCACCCCTTCCACATCAGATAGAGAGAGGTATCGTTGGCTTGCTGCTCTCCAGGCACATTGAAATTGAATAAGCACACTGCAATGGACTAAAATATTGACTCGACTGCAGTTTTGGGGTGAGCCATAAATCACACTGATTGTCAGCACGACTGGATGGGGGTCTGTATTTGATGGGGGCCCGCCGGACCCCACTATCATATTGCTCAACTCGAGCTATTGATAACATTTTAGGCTAATTGTGCGTTTGCCAAAAGCTAAGCATTATAAAGCGATTGAGCAAGTTCGGAACTAATTTGCGCACAATTAAAATACATTTTGTATTGACAGAGTGTTTTCAGAGTTTGAATAAACTATAGAGAGAAATTGTGCAGAGATGATTAAGTGTAGTTATATAATAAAATGTTACATTTTAATGTGTGTAATGTTAGGTTGGCTGAGTTTAAATATAAGTAAATCAATTGAATTGAATTGTGCTATTTATTTGAGCTTATACAATAAAAAATACAGTACTTCTACGTGATTCTCATATAGTGCATGTCAGCTAATTTCATTAGAGGACATTTCCCTATAAATAATATGCCAAAAATACGATAATAAAATTTATTTTTATTTTAATTATAATTTCTTATTATCATAAATAACTCTCAGATATTTAGCACTACTGAAAATATGTGTATATATAGATCTGACTCTCCTCTCTCTCTCTTTCTCTTATTCGTTCTCTCTTTCTATTTCTATCTATCTCCCTCTTTTTATAACTTTTGCTTCCTATCCCTCTCTGGTTATGTTATAGCTAATGTATTGAAGAAATTAAGGCATCCTTGAATACATAAAGTATTTATGTATGACATTAGGGCTAGATAGGGAAAGTTTATTCCTATCTGTCCATCAGTCTGATCATCCATCTATCTATATCTATATTTATGTCTATATTACACCCCTGAATCGAAATAAATTATATGAAGCTTTAGTTTGCCTGTATTAAAGTAACAATTTAGCTCAAAAATTAAAACAATGTCTCCTTGCAAGTACTGCTGGGTATTTTGTAGTCGGGAGCTGCTGTCCACTCCAATCGCAATTATATTAATATTTATTAAAAATTTCTTGCTGTTCGCGCAATGATTCTCGCTCTGTTGTTAGAATAGCTCTAATAACTGGTTGTCTTAAAATATAAATTTTGAATCAAAACTAAGTATTCTTAGTCCGATATTTATTATTTGCATAGATTTATAAATGATTCTTTTGATGTGAACCTTTTCATATAATAGCACAATGAACACGGAAGTTATGCAAGAATGAATTTAGCATAGACTGAAGACTGTAGAAGAATAGAAACAGAACAAATTGAACAGCACATGTGTGTGTGAAGACATATATGTGTATGTGTGTGAGCATGAAAGTATCTAAAGGCAAGGCAAAGAAATTGACAGGGCATCTAAAAGTCGTATGAGTTAGAAACTAAAATAATAAATAAATGATTCAGCTAAAACTTACAGCTAAATTTATATGTGATAAAAGAAAATTAGAATTTTAATTTACATTATATAAATGAATATATACGTAAAATAAAAGAAGAAAATAAGAATTTGAAACTAATTTTATAAATTTAATTTAAATGTATATAAAATAATATAAAATAAAATAAAAACAATGCTAGAGTCCGAAACTTCAACCTCTTACAAGTATGTAAGAAACAATTAATTTCTCAAAGTAGAACAGATATTCAATCAATTCTGATCTCTAAAATTGTAAAGCTATTAGGACACATCAAAATATATATATTTTTTTTTAATTTATGCACTATTCTTAATGAGAGTGTCGAAAAAAAAATTGAATAAAAAAAAATATATAAATAAGAAGAAGAATTCATGTTTAATTTGCCTTCTTAAAAAATTTTAAAAATATTCTTTATTATTTTAAAATTTTCTTGGGTGCAACAGCTTTTTGCTGATTGTTTATTTGACTGTGCTTAGCAATAATCGTTTGGCATTTAAGCCATCCACAATTCTCTCTCTCTCTCCAGCTGTGGCCATCAAAGTACTTATTTAATTAGGCACGATTTGGCTGGGATAGCCATGGGCAGAGCCCATTGTTTCGAGTCTGTCCGCCCACCAATTGTCCAGGTTCCCATTGTTAGAATTGCTATTGCTGTTGTTGTTGCTGTTGTTGTTGTTGTTGCTATGTTTGTTGTTTTGGCGTCTTCTGCTGTCGTTGCGGTCGCTCGTTCAGCAATTAGTCTGCGCGCATGCGTCGCTGGCTTCATTGTCAACTTCAGCTTTGTCGTCGTCGTTGTTGTTGTTGTTGTTGTTGTCGTTGTCGCTTTCCCATATTAAAAGTATCGGGCGTAGTAAAAAGTTAATTAAATTCAATTAAAATGCGTCGCGAGTCTTCGATAAAATGTTATTCGCATTTCAAGGTTAATTCGACAGACGCTTTGACGCTTTGAAGAAGTGCCAACTTGTTCAAGGTTTTCTCCATGGCAGAGGGGGCGAGGGGGAGGTAGGAAGGGCGACTTTACTCTGTCGATTTTTATGCGCTGCAAAGTTCATTTGTTCCGCAACATTAATGCCACATCTAAGCCTTAGTCGGCCCCAAGGTAAAGTACACAGCACATTGAAATTTGGGCTCTAGACCCGGCAGCAGCTGCCCCAGTTTTTGGTTTTTGCCTGCATGTTGCATAAATATGAAATTAATGCTAGACCCGAAAAATAATAATCATAAAAGCCGCACAGCCAATGTAATAAAAATTATGTTGCTGCCACAAAATGTCCAGACAGCTGGCACATCATTGTGTGAGGCGACACCCACTCTGGCTTCTTGCCACGCGAGTGGAGCTCATGCGGCGGCGGCGACGGCGACGGCGACGGCGACGGTATCGTCAGCTGCGATGGCTGCCGGCTTAATGAGTGAATAAATGAATGGCCAGCACGTTGCACGCTCCGCCATGCCACGGCAAGGTGTCTGTGTGAGTGTGTGTGTGTGTGTGTGTGGCATGGGGCATGCGGCCATGAAGCCACTAACAAAGCATTTAATGCTTTTATTTTCGGGTGGCAGGCCTGAAACTGACGACGTGGTTAAGGCCCTCCTCGCCAGGCCCATGCAACATGTTGTTGCTTCAATTATGGCTTGACGCAGGCTCGCAAAGCTGCTGCCATGTTAAAAAAAAAGAGAACAAGAAAAAGAAATGAAAAAGAAAACAGAAAAGCACCAACGACAAAATGGCACAGAATTTAATTTAATTAAAGTTTCTCTGATTGAAAAGCTTTTACATATTAAATGGCTTCTGATTGTGTGGACATACTAAGTGTAAGGCAATTTGTGGAAGAAAGTAATTGAAAGAAAATATGATTTAAGTATAAGAGAAATATATGAAAAATGAAAAAAAAGTAACAGAGCTCTAGTCGAGACTGTTCGACTACGAGATCCCCTGTACCCTCCAGGAACTGATATTTCAATGATTTGTAGCTTCATTTCTACTTTCTTATGCTTTGGAGACTCTAGCTCTAAAGGGAAATATAATATTATATAATATTATATGCAATATACGGACCTAAGAAAAAAAAATTGAAGTCTCTTGCTCTTGTGCGTTCTGAGATCGACGCGTTCCTACATACGGACGGACGGACGGACGGACGGACGGACGGACAGATAGACGGACAAGGCTAAATCGACTCAGCTTGTCGCCTTGATCAAGAATATATATACTTTATGGGGTCTGCCACGCCTCCTTCTGCCTGTTACATACATTTTAACAAAACCATTATCCCTAATTTCCCATATTTTATGGGTCCAGGGTATAAAAAAAGTATATTCATTTAATTTATATGTAAAAATGTATATGAAAAATGAAAATAAATATAAATATAATTTATATAGTTCACATGTAAGACAAAAAAAAAAAATGGATAATGAAAAAAAAACATAAATAGTAATTTTAGTTTTATAAAACCTAGGTTAAAATAAAATAGGTTTATAAAATGTAAAATTAAATTAAATTGAAAAAGAAACAATTAGTATAGTTAGTATCTTAATAAAAAATCTATGAGACACAAAAAATACAACAAAATTTTTGAGAGAAAAGTATTATAAATTTTGGAAAAATATTATGAAATATCTAAAATAAATATATATCTCATATTAATGTGTAAAATATATACTTAAAAATTTATTTAACATATATATAACTTAAAATTAAAATTCAATTCAATAACAGCGAAAAAAATTATAAATAAAAAAATTTGTATTAAAGGCATTTAGCCAACTACTAAACTTTTTCAGCTTGAAACTATGCTTAAGACTGTTAGAATCAGCTATGCATCTTAATATTGGGTATGATTGCTATGTAGCTAGCTGGACTAGTACTCTTAGAAAAAAAGAAAATCTTTTGTATACCAATATATAGCTATATTTGATATATATGTATATTCAATATACTTATATGTATATATATATATATATCTTCCTAATTCACATGTCGTATGAATCACAGCTTTAATATAAATTAGACAATAACTCAATAAATGCTTGATGAGTTTTGCAGTGCCTAAGCTATACATAACTATGCACATATATGATATATAATCTGAATATATGTACATATCTTTGTCGCATATCATGCGACTTTCAGTTCTTAGCACGCTGATCGCAGGTCGCATGGCCACACTCAATTGTGTGTTCATTATGGCAGAGTGCATCAGCTTTATTAGTTGGCCTGCTTTTTGTGCGTTGTAGCAGAGGCTGCCACAGTGTGGCAGAGTGGCACGAATGGGAGGCAACAGGCGGGCGCAGCAGCAATGAGCAATCAGAAGCTGCCCCTCAAGAAACTACAGAAGAACACCAGATGATGATGATGATGATGATGATGATGATGATGATGCCACAGAAATAGAAGTTGCGGCTATGGCCAGCGATGTGGGCAGCAGGGTTTGAAGCACTTCAAGGCGCTGTCTGACTTGTTGGCTTTGTTTTATGTCTGCCCAACGTTTGTTTAATTTGTCTACTTTGGCTCGTTTTCTTTTTGGGTCATGCAAAAAGGCATTCTTCAGCATACACTCTGCATACACACATACATATATACATGTATATATAGATATATGTATAGTCAAGATTTTCTAGACAGTTTCATAAACGGCCGAGGCGCTACAATATTTGATACAATATTTGCATTGTGTATCTGTGAGGCTGTTCTGCGATAAGAAACGTTGCCAGGCCAGACCAGAGCAGACCAGAGCAGAGCAGACCAACAACTTATCAAAGCCTCTAGTGCCGGCTGCAAATCTAAAGCCCGAAAAAGAAAACAAAAGACAAAGACAATGAAGAAGAAGCTGATGAGAAAACAAATGTAGATAGCAGCAGTCATTTGGCACTCTTGCACGAAGCTCTCGCCATAGTCGTCCATAGGCAAAGGGCCGTCTTCTATTAGCCATAAATTTGTTTTGTGGTCCAAATATAGTAAAGAGGCCTTGCCTCAAACACAGCCCAGAACCTTGTCTATCACGAGCACTTGGAGTGCAGATAAGCTGGCCGGCAGGCAGGTAAGTAGGCGAGGCAGCTAACTAATCTAAGCAAGTTGGCACACTGCTGTGGCATATATAGATATATGTTTGTTCAGCGAGAAGGTAAAAACTAGATAGTATAAGAAGATTTCCAAGATTTACGAAAAGAAAAGAAATAAATTGAGGAAGATATATTGAATAAATGTTTTTCATAAATCTAATATGAAAGTAGCGAAAATTCTTTAAAAACACAAAAACATTTATTTTGCAGACTTTTTCTATGTATATATAAATCTTCTTCTATACCTTCATCAGTCTTCAGTCTTAACTAAACATTTTAGTGGGCATATGTTTAGTTAAGATATAGATATGGATTGTTCCCAAATATTAATCTTCATCAGATTTTTATAGGAACTCTGAGCTGCTGCAGAGACTAATATTAAAGTCAGGCATATAAACCGTTATCTGGTATACAGAAGAAAGAAACTATGATGGCCATAAGTACGGACATACTTTTTAAACAAACTTTAAACAAAAACTAGATATCCTACCAGATATATCTAAGCTTTAGATTTTTATCTGGGTTGTAGAAGTCAGTAATTTAAAGAAATAATTAAAGTAACATTAAGTACTATAACCTAATATGCCAACAGACAAAACATATCAGCATATCACAGAGCTGAGCACTCGAAATGTAACCTATTCAAAAGGTCATAAATGCGGCGTGGAAATTTTTATTTATTTATTATAAGGTACAGTGTGAAGAAAATAATTGAAAATTCAGAATCAATTCACTTTGCCTCGATATGACCACCAAATACCTTGACTACGGCCTTCAGTCGGTCAAGGAACGATTCGCAAGCTTCTCGCATGTGACTTGTATCAAGGTCTACTCACGGACAAGCGTCTTCAGCGACTCGAGGCTGTTGTATTTTTTACATCAGCATCAGCATAGTATTATGTATATTCCGGAAGAAATATATATATTTATTTATATATATTTAGATATGTTCTAGTAGATGTATGATAGATAATTATGTGTTTCTTTTTACTGCTCAAAGCCTTCATCTATTGTTTTGTTTTTGGCAGTGAACAATTTTGTAAGACTATTAAAGAGGATTAATTTTTGCTCTCAGAGGAGCCTCTATCTGCATTACATCTCTATTTTATGTATTTCATATTAATTTTTATCTCATTTTCATTTCTCTCAACTATCAAGCTAGCTTCAATAAAGAGTTAAGAGAGAGGTCCTACCTTCCAACAATTGCTGGTTATTCCAAACCACTGCCCACTCAATGATTGGCTCTCTCTTTTAGCAACTCATCGAACAAACATTACAAACTATTATTGTGGACTATTACAATTATTATTACCATTTGCCAAATGAAGCTTACTTGCCTTAAGAACTGCAGTTCATAGACACACAGACAGACAGACAAATACACTCAACTTGACTACATAAAAATGGCTTTATGGCTATTATGCTATTGATTCAAGTTGCTGGAGCTGTGCGGCGCCCCCAGCTAGAGCAGCCAGAGCAGCTACATCAGTTAGTTAGCTGCCTAATGTCGCTTGAGTGCTTATGTTGCGTCGTCCCGCTTAAATGTCTGCCGCATGCTCGGGCTCAGTGGTGGCGATGGTGCAACTTCCTTTTGGCCACACAAATCGTTGGCCATTTACAATGGCGTCCACCACTTGATGGTTACAGTTACACAATTCCTGTGCGCGCTGCACGCCCAGAGCCTCAGACAGCAGAGGCAGCGGCAGCGGCAGAGGCAGAGGCAGAGCTACATATGTATGCCAACTAAATAAATAGTAACGAGTACGTTCTGTGTGTGAGTGAGAGAGCATGCATGTGTGGGTGTGTGTATGTGTGGGTGTGTAAGCACTCTCTACAGTGGCTGTCGGCGGCTACTTCATGTCGCGCACAATTGCCACTAATTTAACGCTGGTTTTTTCTTGCGCCTCTTTGCGCTGAGCTGCTTTCTTAAATCTCAAAGCTGACACTTTTATGCTACTTACACACACATTACAGTCCACAAACACACACACACAGAAAGAGAGAGAGAGAGAGAGAGACACACACAAATACTAATGCAGACACTTAGATGTGGACTCTTGAGGGCATTACTAATCTGCGTCTTTTATAAAACCCAAGTCAAAGCGAGGTCAGGCCATCATTGCGACTCGGACGCGGACTCGGACTCTGGAGTCGAACCGGCTTGACACTAAAGTATCTCTAATGAGACTTAAGCACTGTGCACTTCAGACTCTACCCTCTGTAGTTGGACTTCTTTTCATTTTGCTTCTATATTTTGTTTTTTTGCGAGCTAGCACGATTTATGTGGCCAAATCTAATGCGCCCCCTGGCGGCGTGATGCTCAAATGGAACTGTTCTTGAAAAACAATCATCGAAGCAGCAGCAGCAACAACAACAACTGCGACCACAACAAAGACTCTGAAAGTTAAATGCTATCGCAACTATTATGAGAGAAAGAGCAAGTGTCATATATATGTATGTATGTATGTATGTATGCGTGTATATGAGCATGCTCTCGCTCTCTCTCATTTCCATTCCCATTCACATTCACTGTTTCGTCTATCGCACTCTCTGTTTGCATAATGCATTGTAAAGATCAAAATCAACTTGGGCCAGCCAACGATAAGAATCTCAAGTGCAAAGCAGCCAGCGAAGCGTTCGACAAAAACCAACACAAATGTATCTGTGAGATTGTTATTGTTATTGTTGTTGTTGTTGTATCTGCTGCTTGTGTTGTTAGCTCGTTTACAGCCTTCTTTGCTGCCTGAGTAGTCGCTGCTGCCATTTGAATAAGTATTTTTCATTGAATTTCGTTGGGTTGTGGAAATTTTCAGCAGTCGCAAACACACAAACAGCATGGGAAGAGAGTGCGAGAGAGGGAGAGCGGGTGGAGAACGTGTGAGAGCAGCCGTAGTGAGAGCATCAGAGGAAAGACGAACAAGAAGAAGAAGTAGCAGAAAAAACAAAAGTAATTAAGATGCACGAGGCAAACGGCGGAAGCAAAAAGATGGCGGACTTAAATGTGGGCGGCTTGGTGCCGACTAGCCATTGAGGCGGGGCAATAGTTTCGGGCGGGAGGGAGTGGGGGTGGTGGGGTTAGTTGTTGCGGTGCGCAGAGCCATATTGTCTCATACAGTTGTTATTGTCAGATCTACCCCTGGACGGTCGCTGGAAAAGCTTGCCATGTTGTTGCTATTGCTACTGCTGCTGCCGTTTCATATGAACAATTCGTGGCGATAATTTATAAAATAAATGAAATGCACTTCATGGCGACTTGGCTGGCGACCTCCCCGGCAGATCCAAGTCGCTCCCAAAGCTGTTGCCGTAATTAATCTGTGTGCGCTGTGCGGTTTTGACGTGCTTTGAATAGTCATAGAACCAGCAGTAGCAGAACCACTGACTGAGAGAGAGAAACAGAGAGAGGGATATAGAGAACCGCCAACAATAATGGCTGAATGATCATCATCATCATCAACAGCAGCAGCAGCAGCCACGTCTTTGTGTGGGCTGAGAATTGTGTGTGCCCCCCGACACTAAAGCCCAAACACACAAATTCTACCCCCTCCTCTCTTACCCAAATGATTAGCAATAACTGATGCTACCTTCTCTTATACATATTTGCTTCTTATTCTTCTTTTCTTTTTTTCTCTTTTTTTTTTTTTTTTTTTTTTTGACAGACAGCATAGAATGAGTCGCTCGCAGAATGCACAGCGACAAGTCAAACAAAAGTGAAGAAAATAACAAATGAGCCACAACAACAACAACAATAACAACAGCAAGAGGAACAGCAATAAAAGCAAAAGCGAAAACGAACAACTTCAAATGAAATCAAAAGTGCAAATGACAACAAAAGCCAAAGCTGCGCTCAGGTTTGGCGAATACCAAAGCCCAGCCGAAGAGAGAGGCAGAACAAGAAGTACATGAAGAGGCGAAGACAAGAAGCGGAATAACAAGAACAACTATGTGAAGCACGAAATGTAAATCATTTGCACAAAAGCAGCAACAGCAAAAACCAACGGCGGACAATAATCAATTGAAGTGTCTGTCTCTCAATACGCTATACACTAACAATTGAAGCGGTTAGCTTAGCAAAAGCATGATGTTCGCCACAAGTAGATGAAGAGTTTGCATAAGAAGAAGAGCTGATGAGCTATAAATAAGCTTGAAATGTTAAATTAAAGTGCTAAAATCCAAAAGTAATCAAAAATATTTATACATAAATATTTACATATACATATATAATTATTTTTTATTAGTGTATAAAGAGAGGGAGAGAGTTACGTTTTCGGTGTGCTAATGAAAAAATCGCTATTTGCTTTTTTTTGGGCTGTTCGTCTGTTGACGAAGGGAGTTGAAAGGGAAGGGTGACTGAGGTGTTTGGTTAGTTACCAGTCAATGAGGGCGGCGCCAGCGGCGTGGCAGAGGCAGCGGCAGCGGCAGAGGCAGCGACAGCAACAGCAGCAACGTCAACCACATAAAGTGGAAGACAAGTGGCAGCATGGACAAGTGCCATAGAAATTACGTTTGTATATCTTGCTGTGTGTTTGTATATCTATATAAATGTATATGTATGTATGAATTTCTGTGTGTGAGGGTGTGCGTGTGTATTGCACAAGCAAAAATGAAAGAACGTAACGCAAAATGCAAGAGACCAAAGCAAATCGGCAGCCAAAGAAGCCAACGAAGACGGCAAAGACATTCGACGACGAAGAAGAAGCAGCAGAAGTAGAAGCAGAAGTAAGTATGAGCATGCCAAAGCGCAAAGGCAAAAAACCAAACTCAAGCACGCACTTCAGACGAAGAAGAGTCGGGACGGACTGATAGACAGATGGACAAACCATTTTGTTGTTGCTGCCGACGCCGACGCCGTTGCCGTTGCTTTTGCTTTTGGCTCTGCTGCTGGTGCTAGCTGTCGTCGGCCATTGGGGGGAAGTCAGGTGCGGAAATGCCATAACCATTGAGCTGATGACGTCCATTTTTTAGTTGTTGTGCACGTTCCGGCAGCGAGAATAACAACGGCGGCAACTGTCCAAAGTGGAGCGGCCCAAGAAGAAATAGTCGCAGCTGAAAGCAGTCCGTTGGTCTGTCTGTCTATCTGTCCGTCCATCTGTCCGTCGTCCGTCCATTCGTCAGTTAGTTGTTGGCGTTGACAGTTCAAGTGTTTACCACCAGCAGCAGCAGCAGCAGCAGCTGCGAGTCAATTTTAATTCAATAATAAACTATGTAATTGGGATTTTAGTTATTTAAAATGCTTGTTTAGCTCATAAACGCAAGAACTCAATTAAAATGAAATTTTCAATCAAACTTGAACAGATTTAGAATGCATATATATTAAATTTTGTTTTATTTTAGAACTGCAATCAGTTGATGTAGTTTATTTTAAGAGTGATAACAGTTGCCAATAAGTTAAAATATATTGTAATTAGAATAAGATGATATGTTTGCTTGTAAATAACTCTCGAAAGTCTTTTAATATTCGTTGTTATTTAAAATCAAGTTTCCTACTATTGTGTGACGCCTAGAATTCTTAGAAAATCCGAGTTAAGAATGCCTGATGGCCTTATATCTTAGCTAAATAGGCTTTTAGCAGACTCGTTTTAATATGTTATCTATTATAATTATTAGATGAGAAAAATAAAATATAGATAGATATAGAAAAATATTTCTACACCGATAGATTGATAGAAATATCACAATATTGGCTGAAAAATAGATATACATATATATAGATGGTAGATACATTAAAACATATAGATAGATAGAGAGAGAGATAGAGAGATATGTATATTAAAAGACAACTAGACATATATATCTATAACAGATAGAAAAGGAAATGCAAATAGATACTTTATATCTGCCTATCTATCTATATTTTATCTGATATAAAGGTTGTATTTCAATATATCTATATGAATATAGTATATAGATAGAAATATACTTACTGGTAAATTTTATTAGGAAGATAGATGGATGATGGAATGAAATAAAAATATATATATTGATAACGAGATGGAGAGAAGAAAACCAAAATATTACTTATTATTTCAATAAAAATTAAAGACCTCTCATTTAGATTTTCATTTTGTGATAAACGTTGATTAAACCAAACTGTTAAACAAGCGCATAACAAATTCAAACTTACTCAACACTGTGTACAACACTAAATACAATTCCCGCTTTCCTCACTAATTAACAATTTAAACTCATCTAAATGTTCGACAATTCAAATGAATTCAAATATCATTTAAATATGCAATTGAATTAAAAGCATAAATATAATAGATTTGCAAATCTATATTCGCATTGCATTTACAACTTGGCCACGCTAATGAAGTGGCTATAATAGCGTTAATTGTGCGAGGGTATTTAAAAATTGGTTATTAAGCTGCCACTCAGATGGCAAATAAATAGCATTTGAAAAATGAACAATAAAACAATTAGCAATTGTAGTTTTTGAATATCAATAAAACATAACAGCAATTAAAATGTCACTGGCGAAAAATCACTCGACAGACACACGCTGAGAGGGAGAGAGAATGAGAGTGGGAAAGAGAGAGACAGAGAGAGAGAGAGAGAGAGACAGAGAGAGAGAGAGAGAGACAGAGAGAGAGTGAGTGAGAGATACACAGCTACATTTGCTTGCACACTTCAAGATACGCATAGTAGTTGTAGATACTTATGTAGCGCACAGCGCTTGACATTGTAAAATCTATCTCTGTGTGCGTGTGTGTGTGTGTGTGTGTGTGAGCTTCTGTATGCTTGTTGTTTGTTTGTTTGTTTGTATTTGTGGCTGTGTATATGTTTAATTTAATTGCCAATGATACGCGTCATTCAAAGCGCAAAGCGATACATTACGATGCTATCTATGACGAAGTCAAAGGCAGAGTTTATATATATATATATATATATAAAGATACTTATATATATGTATATATATATATATATACTTTAAGTACTTTTTGTAATACTCTATGCACACGTCAAAGAGCTTTAAATAAGTTAGTTTGATTACATTAGCTCTTTACTTTATTAATTTATATAGATATATATAATTTATATAGATAATATATATATTCATCTATATAAATCCTAAGACTTCTTAATTTAAATTTAAAAATTCTATATTTTATGTTATATTCAAAGTTAGTGCATTTGCAGCTCGTTCTCATTTACTTTTTTTTTCCTTTTTCTGGTTTCTTTATATATTTATTTATTTGTTATTTTTAACGCGTTTAGCGCAAAATGATATTTCGATTGGGGGGCACTTTTGATGGACTTTCCTTGAACGTAGAACAACGCCATGCGCTAGCTGACTGACTGACTAACTGACTGAGTGACTGACTGACAGAGAGGCGAATAGATGGATAGACAGACTGAATGATTGGCTGACAGAATGACTGAGTGACAGAGTAAGACTAACTACTTCCCCGACGGGCTACTGTCTTTGTGTAGCAGCTAATTGTTAATTTACTAAGATTTTTAACAGAAGATTAATTGAGAAATAATTAAAGAAATGTATAGAAATATATGTATATAGGGATATATGGCTGCATAAAATGAATATCTAATTTAGATATATCAATATAAATATATAAAAGAAATAAATGTATTGAATATTACTTCATATTGTCTCAATTGCAACCAAATTTTAGCTCTAAGTTTTATAAAATAATTTTAAAATTTAGTTTAAAATTTAAAAAAAAAAATTTTTCTTTTTCTTTTTTTGTTTAATCCTCATAATTCTAAAAAAAAGTTTGAGCAATTAGAAAAACAATTAGCTTCAAAATCAGTATAAAGGAAAACTTGGGATATTATATTGTTAGGTATGAATATATAATATTTAAATTATGTATTTTTTATTAATATTTAAGTTTGATGTCAAAATCAGTATAAAGCAAAACTTGGGATATTATATTGTTAGCTATGAATATATAATATTTAAATTATGTATTTTCTTTTAATATTTAAGTTTTATGTCATTTTAAAAAAGTTTGAAGCTTTTCAATTCAATATATTAGATATCATTCTTACTCAAATATTAAAAATATTATCCAATCAGCTATATATGAAATTGAAAGGTCTCTAATTCGAAAAACTAAATGATAAAAAAAAAGGTTTAATTTCTTTAATTCCGAATGTGACCGTTATTTAAAGAACAATTTCATCTAAACAAATTTTGTTCTGCATCAAAATCCAATCAGTTTGGTCAAAGTTATAACGAATTGAAATCAGGGATGACAAAATGATTGTAATAAAATTATATTTGTAGTTTAGTAGTAAAAGTTTGAACAATAATGTATAATCTCTTAACGGAACTTAAAAACATTTTCTATAAGTCCCAAACCCACTGAGAATGTGTAAGAAGTTTAAACTGACTGTGCATGTAACACTACAATAGCAGTCAGTGTAGGGTATTTCCAAGTCATGCACAGCCCATTAGATCAGTTATATCACTTTTACTTATATTCTCAATACTTTTACCGTTGCAAATTGCTTGCGCATTGTTTTTCACCTTGCGAAGTGAACAAATGAATCATTGTCTGCAGCACAGATTGCGAAATAAGCTTTTAATGTGCGCATCTGTAGAGGAGAGCAGCATTTAATTAAAGCAGCCAGCTTTGGATTGGATTGGGATTGGACTGGGATTGGGATACGGATTGGTGAATTGGGTAGGTAGCTAGATAGCTAGATAGGTAGATAGGTAGATAGATTGGTTGGCTGGCTCACTGACTAACTGACTGGCTGACTGGCTGACTGGTTGGTTGCAGTGAAGCGTTAAGTTTCGCATTGTTGATTGCTGTTTTGTGTGAGCTTCACTTGCCATTAGAAATGTGTCGCCATGGAGAGGAAGCGCTGCGCTGCTCTGCTCAGCTCTGCTCAGCTATCGTTGCCAGCCGATCTGGTGTTAAATTTAATTTATGGCAACGCTGCATGCTCTACATATTTTGCCATCGCTATGTGTGTGTGTGTGTGTGTGTGTGTGTGTGTCGTCAATAGTCGAAGGTGTGCCCCCTGTTGAACGTTTGGGTCAAACTGTTGGCGTAGCTCCCAATCGCTAATTGTCATCGACACGGGCCTTTGTTGTTAACTGGAATATGGGAATGGCACTTGGAATTGTTGACTATATCTATGAGTGTGCTGAACGGGCAGCTGTTGCTGTTGTTGCTGCTGTTGTTGCTGTTGTTGCTGCTGCTGCTGCTGCTGTTGTTGCTGCTGCTGCTGCTGCTGTTGTTGCTGCTGCTGCTGCTGTTGCTTCTGATCTCCAGTTGTCTGAGCTGCGTGTTTCATGCTATCTGACCAAAATTATCAGCGGCAACGGCGACGACCTCGTTTTTCACAGCTTCTTCTGCGTATTCAACTAGTCTCATCTTTGCTGATGCTGCTGCTGTTGTCGTTGCCGTTGCCGTTGTTGCTGTTGCTGTAGCTGTTGCTGTTGCTGCTGTGCAGCGCGCATTTATTCAATTTATTTCTATTGCCTGGACGGTCTTCGTCTTTGGGCTTTGGCCAATTGTCATTGTACTAATTCCATTAAATGATGGCAGCGCCGACGCTTGCGTGCTTGTGTAATTGAAGAGCTCATCATAGAAAAGCAGCAACAGCAGCAACAACAACTCGATGGATTGCTCGTTCCATGCTTCATTGAATGTACTACATAAGTACTAAGCATACACATACATGCACATATGTACACACACACACACACACACACACACACACCCATACACACTCGCTTGCGTGCTCGAGTGTCAGTTTGTCTATTGAGACATTTGACGCCTTCGCTCGCCGTTATCAGAGTATTTGAAATTCTTTCAAATTGCTACGCCTGCTGCTGCTGCTGCTGTTGCTGCTGCTGCTGCTGCTGCGCTTTACTGCCTGCCCAGCGATTGCCATACACCGCCTCGACTATGCACACACAAACACACATACACATAAATATATACATATATATATATATATATATATATATATATATTTACAGTGCTTATCGTGGCGAGGGCAACTGCGAAGCAGCCGAAACGAGGTCGTCGTCGTCGTCGTCGTCGTCGTCGTCGTCGTCGAATGCAATTTTCTAATAATTTTTTGCCATTGTATGTGTGTGTGTGTGTGTGTGTGCATATGTCTGTGTGTGTGTGTGTGTGTGTGTGGCACTTGTAATCACCATTAAAAACGCTTCAGAGTTCAGCTGCTTGCAGCTTCCTTTGAGTTGCACTGCTGCCCCTTGGCACCATATTCACATTTGCCACCCTTTTGCTCCCCTTCGACTTCTAATGCATAAACATATATGTACGTGTATATATGTATATATATGTTAAATCTGACCTAATTTGCGTGCACAAAACTGTGCGCTTAAATGAATTCGCATAATTAGATGCAGCAGCAGCAGCAGCAGCAGCAACAGCTACAGCAACAGTGGCAACATCAGCAGCAGCAGCAGCAACTGTGGCAGCAGAAGATGCAACGGCAGCTGCATCGAGTTCTGTTATATAATTGCAAGTGCGTAAGAAGCAGACATGAAACTTCTTCCCAAACTGTTCTCCATATGAAATGCGTTAATTATAATACTTGGTTTCGTTCTGTCTTGAACGATTTATTATTAGATTATTCCTATTAGATTTCGTTTAGAGATGCCTAATATTTTTCATTTGCTTATCATAACTATATTTAATGCATACGTACATAATACTCATACTATATATTCTATAAACAATTCTAGTCTATTCTATATACAATATACTTACATGCTAGTGGCAACTGCATAAGATTTTGTTTTCAAGGAAATCCTTGGTCCATGTAAACAGACTTAACTGGCTTACATACCGTTGTGAATGACCAGCCTTAAGTTGCATATGATGCTCACAATTAATCCATACTTTAATAGGCCCACATCAGCAGTTTCCTCTCTACATTCCTCCTCTATATTGTCCAGTTTCTATGACTTCTCAAATATCAACCAATCCAAATATCTGTTCTCTGTTCTCTGCCAAATTACAATGCTCCAAGTTCAATACAATTTACAATATTTGTATACAAACGCAAGTTAGTTCAGCTTAAGTGCTGATGCTATCCCTCAAATAGCTGAGAATGCCAAACCCAAGTGGGGGTAAGTGATTTGACCAGAGATTAATTCGGGCTAAATTCAAAATTCATGACTTTGGCTTTTAGCTAATAGCCGGAGGCTGAAATGTTTAATGGGAGAGCAAGTGATGAAATGTTCTACAAATGTATGTGTTAAATGACATCAAAGGAAAGAGAGGGAGACAGAGAAAGAGAGAGAGAGAGAGAGAAAGAGAGAGAGAGATGCAGAGACATAATTAATAATTAGACATAGAAATAATTAGAGATAGAAAGCGTGAGAGAGAAATATAGAAAAATATAGAGGTAAAGACAGGGAGAGAGAGAGACAGAGAGAGAGACAGAGAGAGAGAGAGAGAGAGAGAGAGAGAGAGAGAGAGAGAGAGAGAGAGAGAGAGGCAGAGACATAGGAATATAAAGAGGGAGAGAGACAGGCAGAGAAAAATGCAGAGAATACGGAAGTGAGAGAGGGAAATAGAGACGAAGATAAAAAGATACAGAGATATAGAGAGAAAGAGAGTGAGATAGGACGAGATAAAAAAAGAAGATAAAAGAAATAGAAATAGAAATAGAAGGAGAAAAGCAGAAACAGAGAGATAGATTCAGAGAGATAGACGCAGAGAAACAGACCGAGAGATTGACAAGAAAGCGAGAGAGATAGAAATCTATGCTTTCTATCTATCATAAAATGAGTGCGAATTTAGAATTTTGACTTATTTAATTATGGTATACTCGTATATAACTAATATAAGATACTCGAAAATCTGCTTCAAGAAATTTGTTGCCTTTAAATCATAAGCATTATGCGTGAGCTCTTCTTCTTCCTCTTCTTCAGATTGACAACTTAAATCTATAATAAGCGAATCCATTTGCAGCTTAATGCCGCCTCCACCTGCCGCTAATTCCTCTGCCCAATGTGTGTCCACTTGAAGCATAGCATAAATTCCACAAATGGAATGTAATACAGATAACTCACATGCAGCATATTTGAGCAGACACCACAAAAATGGATGCCGCCAACGTAGCCGCCACAGAAATTCGAGTGGCAAATGGCTTTTGGGTGACACAAATGTCAACATCAGTGGACCGAAGCATGACGAAGGAAGGGACGGGGCAGGGGCAGGGGCTAAGGCAGGGGCAGGGGCAGAGGAGAGGGTTTCAGTCAGAGTGACCACAAACGCGTTGACCACTTTTGTTCATTTGTGCGGCTCATTGGAGTTGGCTTTATTGGCCCGCAACGCGGCCCGTGGCCATGGCCCCGGCTCGTTAACAGTTCTTAAAAGAAGGAAAAACTTTGTGAAAATTGCCTGTCATGCGTTTTATTTTCACTAAGTACAAAACGAGGAGCGGCCAAAGAAGTTCGCCCCGAGCAACAAGAAAAATTAAGACACTTAACGCTTTTTTCATTACGCTATTGTCAATGGTCGACTCTGCCTCTCTATCACTCCCACATCTCCCACCACTCTCTCTCTCTATCTTCCTCTCCCTCTCTCTGTCTCTGCTTTTGGCACAACTGTGGCCAAGTCACGGCTTGTGGCAAGTACAGCTTTGTTTGTCCAGACGCCAGCGACACACGTTTCAACAAATCTTCGCTTGCTGTTGTTGTTGTTGTTGTTGTTGTGGCTGCTGTTGCCATTGTTGTTGTTTTGTGGGTTTTTCGAAAGACTTTTGGCAACTCCGCCCGCCCTCAATTGGCCCGGCCCGGCCCAGCCAGAGCCGGCCTATGTGCGTGGAAATTTGATAAACTGCTTTTCGACTTTATTGCTGTTCTGGCAGAAATCTAAAGAAATGCGTCTTTTTATTTGTTATTGCCAATTGGGGGTATTCCTTTTACGTATATATATATATATTTTTTTTTTGTATTAGTATTTTTTTATTTACTTTTATGTGTTTATTATTTGACGCTGGCTTTGCTGCTATCCCAAGCGCAAAATTGAGACATTTTCTGTTGCGAAAAGGTTTTCAGTTGGTAGGTGGAGGGGAAGGGGGTGGGGCTGGAGGTGGGCGAGGGGCAATTGCTCCCAGTCTTGGGACATTATTTTTCTCTTTTTTTTTTTTTTTTTTTGGTTTTAATTTCTTGATGTGAGTTTTTGTGGTTGTTTTTATTTATTTATTTGTGTGTTTCTTTTAAGTAAATTATATTGACCAGCCTCGGCTCGGGGAATAGCCAAGCAGCGGAAATAATTTTCATGGGAATTACAAGTGGACACGTGGATTAGTTGAGCTGCTCTGTGTAGCCCAATATAGATATTAGCACACATAGTATAAGAGGAAAGCCTTGAAATACTAATGCGGAATGTATTTTTAAGCCATGAAATATTAATGTCGGATGTATTTTTAAGTTATAGGCAGGAATGACTGGGAATTCTTGTTAAGTCTGATTTAAATTTGATTTAATGCATTGCGGGCCTTCTTCTAGGAATTTTGTTTGAGGTTTGTTGAGGCTCATAAAAATATTCTTATCGATTAGCTTGGGAAAACTAAACTTTTGTTGTGATTATGTTTATCAGGCTTAATGCTTTGAACTTGTTCATTTAGTTAGTCAGTTTATTGAAATTCAAAAACTGAATATGTAATGCATTCAGAACTTGAAAAATAAGGCATATGTAAGCCAAATTTACCTTTAATTTAAACTGTGTTTACATCAATCATGTTTAAATAAAGCTTGTAAATATTTAAAAAATATATATTAATGTTATTAATTTAAAAAAAAAAAAAAACCATAATCTTAAAATAATCAAAAATCATTTAAATAAGAAGGCCTTGGCAGTCAGTGCTATAATCTTTAAGTTGGTTTTTATTTTATATCATCTCTAGCTTTTATCAATAAAGAAATAAATATTATTTAAATCAACAGCTTTTTTTCCTTCCTTAATAAGTTTTAGGAAATTCAATTAAATGCAATATGTATTAAAGCGAACTATTATTTATATTTAACCAGTTTGTATAATTTAAAATTTATTTGTATATAATTTTAGAATTAAAATCAATTTTTTTATAGAAATTATTATTTAAATATTTAAAAAAAAATTACTATTCAAGTTTTTAAATACATTTATTTAAGTAAACTTTTATAATGTACAAATTAAAATTAAATATTGAAATCAAATTCAAACAGGATTAAAGCGAACTATTATATATATTTAATATTTAAATTTTATTTATTAATTTATTAAAATATAAATATAAAATTTAAATGAATTCTATTTTATAGACATTAGTTTTTAAATATTTTAAATAAATTTTGATATTTAAGTTTTTAAATAAATGTATTTTAGTATACATACGTTTATAAATTACATCAATTCTAAATGAAAGATTTTATTCAAATAATTTAATATACATTTTTTTAATAAATTAAATGCTTTAGTTCACTGAGCTAAGATAAAACTTGCTCAGTCATAATTGCCTCATCCCTGCATTGCTTTAGAACAGCCTTAAGGGCACTCCCTCACCATATCAGCTAAAATATTTATGAATATTTTTTAATTATTTTAATGACATACTCAAATAAGCTCTAACAAATGCAAAGGCAAATAATTTCATGAGCTTTGCTTTTGCTTTGAATCTGCGGCAGGTACTTGGAGTGTGGCCTCAGTGCACAGCAAATGACTTCATTCACTTATTTAATTTTTATATATATATTTTTTTTTTAGGTACGTCTGCAAGTACTTGGCTAACTTTCTGTTGCTCTGGCAGTTGCTGTAACAGTTACTGCCAATGTTGTGTTGTTGTTGTTGATGTTTCGGCTTGAGACGCGCCCAGTTGTTAACAATTGGTTTGAAGGGCGACGGGGTAGAGGCGGGAAGTGGTGCGGGCATTTGTTATGCCAACAGCTGCAGTTGCAGCAGCGGGCCACAATAATAAATAAACAGCCAGGCCACTTGAAATTGGATCGCCAAAAAAGAAAAATAAACAAAAAGCAGGCGACGCGTCGCGTCGCGACGGCAGCAGCCACAATAAACACACAGTTTTCACTTTTCTGACACTTGACTTGGCTGCCGGCAGGGTCCAGAAGTCAGCTACCGGACCTCAAATGCCAGGCGCAATGATGATGATGATGTCACACACATACACATACACATACACATACACCGACTTGGACAATAACTCATAAATGAAAAGTGAAAAGTAGAAAGTTGCGCAAATTCTCTTTGGCCCTACGACATAACGGATTGCGATGCATCCGAGAGTTCGCCCAATCTCGAGATACACTTAAATATTTGCTCAAGTGTCACGCTTCTTACATCATCATCATCATCGTCATCATTGTCAGCATCGGCATCATTATCATCTTATTATATTATCAGTCATTATCATTGTCATCGACCGTGGCGCGCGCATCCTGCGTACGTTTTTGAGGACAACTGGGTGAAATCGCAAGTATCTATTGGATGCGCACCGCTCGTTCATTGGATTTACGTGCTGCTCACGCCCAGTCGGCTGTTGCCAGTTGCCTGTTGCCAGTTGCCAGTTGCAGCTCTTAATTTGCGTGCCGCGACAATTACGAGCATCGCATCAGATGGACCAAGACCAAGGCGATGACGACTGCAGTTGACATTGATAAAATCATTGGGCGCGTGCTGCGGCCCAGGCGCTGCCAGACGAGCAGACAGATCGCGCAGATACTTGTATCTGACAGATACGCAACGGCATGTCACACACACATATATATATACATGTATGTATGTGGCTACATTTGTATAGGGTAGCTATGTTAAGGCATGTCTTTAAACTTTTGACTTTTGGTTTTGCTGTTGCTGTTGCTGTCGCTGTCGCTGTTGCGGCTTCTGCTTTTGCTTTCAATTTCATTTTTGTATTTTTCTTTTTCGTTTAATACCCTGTACTCATTGGGAGTGGGCAGGCATGTATGTTTGTGAGATTTGTAAGTTTATAAGTATTTCTTGCTGATCATCAGCAGGTGAGCTTATATTGGTAAATATCTTTTGTGCATAGGCCTGGCTATCTGACCTTCTGTTTTGATGGTCTTTATGTATATCCATACCTCTTTATATCTTTCTCTCTCTATTCTACGCACTCTCTTTAATTCTGCTCTCCACCTTTCTATCTCTTAATTTCAAAATGTTACGCTATCTTGCTCTCTCTGATAAGGAAGTGGGAAATTCTCTCTTTCTTTATACCTCACTTTTTTTCTTGATTATTGACTGAATCTATTTCTCTTTTTCTCACTCTTCCTGTTTATCTCATTCTCTCTATTTTCAGTCCTTTTCCGCTCTTTTTATCATTCTTATTCTCTGCATCTTTCTCTCCCATTCTCTAATTTGCACTTTTGGTCTCTCGCTCTTCCTGATTCACCCGTTCTCTGTATCTCTCTATCTTAGTCTTTATAAATATACATTTCTCTCTCTCCATCTCTCATTCTTTGTATGTTTCTCTCCCTCTATTTCTTTAATATATATATAATTGTATTTTGTTAGTCAATCTATCTCTCAGTCTGTCTCATTTTCTCCCTGTCTCTTTTTCTTTCTATTTATCTTTTTATATTTTTCTATCTCATTTTCACATTCTCTGCCTATCTCGTTCTCCTTTTCTCTCTCCCTCTTTTCTTGTCTATGCTTCTTTTTTTTTTTTACTTACCCTACATCAAATAAATCGATAATAATCGATATTGCTGTTTGGGTGTCTTTTGTATTGTTCATGAAGTGTAGCAATAGCTGATATAGCTTGATGAAAATTTCCATTTCCTTCTTAATCTTAATTATTTATTTTAGTATTTAAGCCTATTGGAAACCTCTCCAAATATACCACTAAAATGGAATAGACAAGCATTTTCGGAAGAAAAGCCTTAAGGCTTAAAGCTATGATTGCAATATCTATGATGTATTGATCTGCTCAGCTCATTCAAGCATTCATTACATTCACAGCACCCTTACAGGGTATCCCTTGGTCGACTGCGTGACATTTTAAATCACGCTTCTTGCTGCTGCTGTTTGTTGTTGTTGTCGTTTCTTTTATCTTCAGTGCCGGTCGCCCCGGTGAGTTCTTGGAAAATTGTATCCGCACCGCGTCCGCCTATCTATCGCCGTTTACGTTTGCGTTTACGTTTGAGTTTGCGACGCCTTGGCGGCAAAACTTGTGGGCCGATTGCATTTGCTTAGCATAAATTTAGAGCCATTTCAGCTGCTGCTGCTGTTACCGCTGATGTTGTCGCCGCCGTCGTCGTCGTGGTAGATGGCATTCACTTTCAGTTCTTTGTAATTTATGCTGCCAGCTCTCCTGAGGTCAAAACTCAACCAGAACACCGAGCCGAGCCGAAGAATGCCAAAGCAGGCAAAGCTGCAGCTGAAATAATTGAGACAGCTTTTCAGAGTTAAAGAGCAACCGCAAGTCGTTGCGGCGCGACTTCTCTGGCATCTGGCACCGGCCGGTGGCCAGAAGTGGAGCAAATATTCCGTGAATGCGGAAGATCAAAGTGAGTAGCAGCAAACTGAATATAGCCAAGTCTAATTACTTTTTGCCCATACATAAGGTACAAAAGACCCACTAAAGACACGAGAGATACAAATCTATTGGTTGTTGTTCCTTATTGCGGTTGCTTGCTTGAAAGTTTGTTAAATTTTCAATGTAATTGCATTGTTAGCAGATTTTCTTAGTAATATTAAATAATTTCCTTTTACTTGTATTTACATTTAAATTAAAAATAAATAAATATTTTGTGTTGCAAACAAATGATTTTGTGGTTTTTATTTGATTTGTTGTTGAATTGATTTTGCTTTCAAGTTCTTGTTTATTTCTCGTGTCTTACAAGTTTTATTTACTTTATTTTATATTTACTATTTATTTTTTATTCCATAATTTATTTGCGACTATTGTTGCATTTATTTGCTTTGTGTTTTTTCAGGAAAAATGTTGATACATATATACTATTAATGTTAATTTTTTTATATTTTCATTATATTGTCTTATACAAAATATTATATGTAGTTTAACTAAGCTATTCATATTTTCATTATGTTATCCTATACAGAATATAATATGTTGCTAAGTAATCTTTGAAGAAAAACAATAATTTTTTTAATTTTCTTTAAGCTAGACTTATAGTTGAAAACTAAAAAATTAATTTAATTGTAAGAAATAAAAGTAAAATATTTTAAAGTCATTTCGTTGTGCTTTGGAATATTGACATTCAATTGAATGTCAATTGAATATGAATATCCTTTGGAAAATATTTTTCAGACTCATTTTTAATTAGACAAAATTGACTCTAGGATTTTTATATATTTATCTTTATATTCTAATGCTCATGGCAAATACTGGTATGTCTATATGTATATCAAACATATATTTTAATTAAAATTATTAAAATAAATAAAGTTTATAGACTTGAAACTCTAACACAAAAATTTCCAATGTTCATTTTTCATTTCTAACTAGTTTATCCATTTACAAAGATAACCAAAGACTTTAAGCAAATATTTCTAGCAATCTCTTAAATAACTGCACTTTCAAATAAATTTACCCCCTTGTTTGCACAGCTCAGCTATAAAATATTTATTTGGACAAGAATTGAAGGTACAAGAAGTGTTCAACAACTGGACTGCTGCTGTTGCTGCTGTCATGTGAAGATATTTGAGCATTCGGGTTGGCTTAATATTTGCACTCGTTGCAGTAGCTACTACAACAGCCTACATGAGTTTATGGCCAACTTCATGATAAATTTACTATGCCTACTTCCTCGAGGACTATAAACCAAGGACCCCAATACGGACGAGGATGTGTGTGTCTCTCCGTCTCTCGGTACAAGGGCAGCTGAGACAGAGTATTTGGGAGTTTTACGTGCTGCGGGTGGTATTTAAATAAACCATGTGCAGAGCTTTAAATTTATGCGCATATCAAGCTGACAAGGTTATGAAAATGCTAAAACAGGCCCAGGACTGTAGTCCTTCCTATTCGTATCTTCTGCTTCAGCTTCAGCTTCTTCTTCCTCTACTTTGGGCCACCTCGCACCCGTTAAGACGCAGCTGGCTAGACGTTTCGCTTATTTTGTTTCTGCTGAAATTTTCCGACTCACACACACACACACACAAACACACTCACACACACAGAGTCGCCTGTGAACTAGGCATGTGTTTGTCTTGGGCTCTAAGTTGTATATATTTTGGTAAGCATAATTGAAATGTAAATTTTGCTACGGTTTATGTAGACAAAAGGTGACGTAGCTTGAAATTAATATTTAACCATTTCTGGCTGACAAAGTAAGCAAAGAGAAATTAGATAGACCAAATTGAAGACTTTCAAATATAAATCGTTGTTATTTTATGTATATACATGCATATATATTGCTGTCTAGCCGGCAGACAGTTTATTTTTCGGAAAAAACGCATTAGAAATTCTATAAAAAAATCTTAATTTATTGTTTCTATGATTTGACTAAGATAAAGCACAAAAGTTTTTGCATTTGGCTAATCTAGCGAATAAAGAAAAAATGGAAAATGGCTGGTGGATTTATTAAAGCTTTAACTCCGAGTTCAGAGAGCTTAATAAAATACGAAAAAATATTTAAGAGAGTATAAATCAAATATAATATATAAATATTAGAAAAAAATATAACAAAGTATAATTAGATTAAATAATTTTATGCAAATATATATATGATATTTATAAGAAATATATATAAAATTTATAATATTTTTAATATATATAAAAAGATGTCAGATGCTTGCAGTCAGCCGTATCCAACTGCATAATACGCATTTAGGGTAACAGAAGCAGAAACATTTATAGGTTTGTTGATGATTTCTGAGTGCCACGCCCTTAATGGCCAAAGATCTAATGCAAAGATTAGTTAGCATACTATGATATATATATATATATATATATATATATATATATATATATATATATATATATATATATATATATATATATATATATATATATATATATATATATATATATATATATATATATATATATATATATATATATATACGAGTTTATATGATGAATGATATTAATACGATATATCATATATATTTTTGCCCATTTATCATGGCTTCCAGAGTAGTTTAGGCAGTATTTATAATTTTTGGTCAATCTCTATAGTACGATATAATATATAATTGTAAAATGTATAAAATACTGTATTGTTTTATTTCATTTTTTTTACGCTTTCCCAGGCTTAAGAGTTTAAAGTGAATTTTGTTTCCTTTTTTACCCCCCAATCGCCCGCCATGTAAATCAAATAAAGAGACCCCAAATTCGAAAACCAACTCAAAGCTGCTGAAAATTATTACATGTATTCAATTTAGACTTTAAGCTGTGAAGTCATCTACATCAAATTTATAACCATTATATCATAAAACAATTCATAAATATATGTAAAATGCTTTAAGGAGCCAAGCAAGGCAGGCACTTTAAGCTTCATCTTCTTCCCACTGCCGTCTACAACTCCTCCTAGCCACCTCATTGAGTTCAACTAGCCAAGGCTCATATGCACCGCTCATATATCTAGAACAGCTCACACTTACAGCTGCCCATTATCTCAGCTAATCTACAGCTTAATTATGCTCTTAAAAGTGCCATTTGGTGCGCTGCATGCTAAACAGCTAAAAAGAAAACAAAAGCAACAAAAACAAAAGCAAAATTAAAAGGTATTCATATTTTTAAATGGCAACAGCTTTATAGCCAACATTTGGCTATACTCACACACACACACACACACATGCACAAATACATGTGTGTATTTGTAACTGCAACTGCGAAACGTGACTTTTGCTGCATTTTTTTGCAACGCTCTGCAGACTGAGACGGGAGGGGAGGCGAGGAGAGCATCTCTTGTATAAGAGGCTCCCGCCATTTGGATTTCATAATTCGCAGCAAAAAAAAATAAAAATAAAATAAAAGTCTCTCGGCCATTTTGCGGCTAGAAAATGGCCAACAAGTCGCGCATACACTGAACGAAATGAAAAGCTCTCGACTGCATAAAGCGACGCTTATTAAATTCCGCTCAATTTTAATAAGCAACATTTAGGCAAGAAACAAAGTGCGCTTTTCACAATTTTCTTTCCATTTTCACACCCAAAAATAAAAAATATGAAATGAAATTAAAAACACAAAAAAGGCACAAAAAAAAAAAAAGAAGAGGAAAAAGAAAAAAACATTAAAAGGGGGTCGCACTTGCGCGAACGGCGGCTTTTTAATGAATTTTTCACGCGCGCCTTTGCAAATGAAACTCATTTCGCATAGGCACGTTTTTCCAGCGTCTCGCGCGTTCCGTTGATTCACGGACTCCCCATTTGCAGCTGTTGTTGTTGTTGTTGTAGTGGTTGTTGTTGTTGCTGCTGCTGCTGCTGTTAGGCTGATTTGCGCGCTTGAAAGCGAAAACTAGCGAAACTAAAATGTTATTACGCATACGCTCAGTTAGCCCGCCCTAAGAAATTTGGGTCAATTCAGACAGCACTTTATGCCCTGGAGAGTATGTGAATTTTGTAATGGCGTTTGTGATTGCTGAGAGGGAGATGTACATTGAGTTTGAATGTTGTATATCTCAAAATACATCAACTACAATATTGTTTTTATATATTTTATGGTTTTCTATATGTTTCATATCTTAATAAAAATAAGTTTGTATATTTATAAATATGTATATTTATTGACATGTTCACTTGCTGTTAACATAATAAAACAAATCCACGCAGATAATAAAATTAAGCGTTAAGATAATATATCATCCCCTAATAAATAAGAAATTTTTATATTATATTGGAGAGTATATGAATTTTGTTTTGGGGTTTGGGAGATGTGTTTGAATTTAAATTATATATTTAAGGAGCAGCTACACAGTATCTCAAGATTTGAATCGAGTATAATATCTAATGGGGATTAGTTTGAAAGGTATTAAAAAAGAATTATATTAACCAATCATTTTAAACCCATTGACTTTTTTTTGATAATATATATCATATCATTCATTCATATATTTTCTCAACTTCTTCTTGATAGTAGTATCATTTATGCTCTTGATATATATTTCAAAATCTCAATTAAATTAAATACCACCAGTATAGATAAAGTCGTCCATAAAGCACTTTGGATAGCTTGTATAGTGAAATTCTCAATTAAAGCTCTAGCTCCAACTGGAAAGAATTTGCTATTTACGAATGCATTTTTTCTTCAAGATATCTCAGAATTTAATAATTTGCAGATTAGAGTCATAAATATTAATATTAGTTAATATGATTAATTTATTAACATTAATCAGACTAAATAAATATATGATAAATATGGCTAATATAATAACAGATACCCAGATCAGACTCAAATAATAAATAGCTAACTATATTTAACTATATAACTTTATAGCTATTTTAACTGGTATCTGCTACCTTAGGGTATCTACCCATCGTCATCTCACACACTTTTCATTTTTTTGCCTCTTTGGTGAAAATCTGAAGTGTTTGGCTCTTGCCATATGCCATATGCATATCTTACTTTCCTGCACATAGTATGAAGAGTTCAACGACTTCGACGAAGTTCACAAAATTTAAATACAAAAAAAATTAAATTTTTGTTTAACAAGAGAAGAAGAAGCAGCTGTTGGCCAATTGTAAAATGTAGCTGACTGTTTTTTTGGCAACCTGTTTCTTTTTGCGCCTAGGCCTGAGCTTGTTTGCGAAAATGAGTTCAGCAGCCTGTTCTTCTTTTAATTGTTGTACAATGTTGTTGTTGTTGTTGTTGCTGTTGCTGTAGCTACTGTTGTCTTTTTTTTTTTTTTTTTTTGCCTTGTTGGTTAACAAATAAAACAGAAATGAGCTGGGTTTTGTGGCCTAATTAGTTTCACCTGTGTCAATGTGCAAACAAAGCCACAGACCCAGACTGCGGCCAAGAGCTTTGTTAATGAAGAAGACAAAGGTACGTATGTGTAGATGTATCTGTATCTGCAACTGTTTATGCATTTGTATCTCTCACTCTCCCTCTTATTCTCTCCCTCTCACTCTCACTCCCTATCTCTCCATCTCCCTTCTGTGTATATTAAAAAAAACGCATAAACAACGCATAGAGCATGCAAGGCTTTTTTCTATATAGAAAACAAAGAGTTGAGTGAAATATATGAAAATGAAATATTTAGATAGCTAGGCAAAAATTGAAGAGTATATAGTTGTATGTGTCTGTGTGTCTGCGAGTGTGTGTGTGTGAGCTATGTGGAAACGGGAAGTGATTCATGCATATCCAAGACTTTAACTGCAACTGCCTGACTGTTTTGTGTGTGGGCAGCGCAGTTACATGATAAGAGAGGGGCAAAGCTGCATAGTCCACTGATGATGAGTCCTACAATATGGGGAAAATATGCGAGCCAGCAAATCAGTTGCAGTTTCGCAGAATGCCAAAGTGCACAATAGTAACTAGAAACTTATATAAACCAAAGATAGGCTTCTGGAAGCATATGCTGTTTTGAATTAGTATAGATATTCTTAGAGAAGCCTATACTGCGTTGGTTTTCTAATGATAAAACTCTTATTTCTCAAACTGCAAGGCAAATTTAGAAATTCTATAGCTGCGTATGTTGTATAAGCGTGTGTCCACATGCTCGTCCAATATGTGAGAAGAGCATATTGGTGGAGCTAAGTATTCTCTTATGCGTCCGTCTGCACAAAATTTTCTTTCTAGGTACTCTTATGATAGATATAATATATTGAATGATTTGCTATAATATAATTTACAACTAAAAATATTTATTAGGGCTTTGATGCATTGATACTGATTTGACGATTGGCTGCGTTTTAATGGGCGTGGAAAACATTGCATGCTGGAATGAAATAAAAGCTAACAAAATTGGTTTTTTTCTTGTTCAAGAAAAAAAGTTCTAGACAATTAAGTAAACCAATATACTTCTTTTGCAAATTCTAGAAAAGAAAAGAAGGAGTAAAAATTACCCAGATGGAATATGCTTAAAAATATCTTCTTGTAATATATATATATATATTTATATATATTTGTAAACATCCACTGCGTCCATTGAACATGGGAGCTCGAACTATGTTATTATTGTATTAATAATTATAATATATTTGTGAAAATGAATACAGCCAACAAAAGAAGGCGTGACAGAATTCCAAAAACCCCATAAACCCCATATATACTTTTGTTGACCATATGAATGCAGTGAGTTTGTAAACCGCAAAAACTAGGGATCGATGATTCATTAAAGTTCTTTATTGTTTATCATTAAATTTTGGTTTTAAATATGCTTTGTAGGTTCATATGAATATTACAACGTATTTATATACTTCTACTGATACGTTCACTAAGTTTGTCGAATTAGCAACAAAAAAATAAAAATAAATAAATAAAAAATAAAAATAAAAATAAATAAATAAATAAATAAATAAATAAATAAATAAATAAATACATAAATAAATAAATAAATAAATAAATAAATAAATAAATAAATAAATAAATAAATAAATAAATAAATAAATAAATAAATAAATAAATAAATAAATAAATAAATAAATAAATAAATAAATAAATAAATAAATAAATAAATAAATAAATAAATAAATAAATAAATAAATAAATAAAAATTAATATACTAGAATAAACTTAGAATAAAATAATAATTATTCAATAAGTAATGAAAGTCCTACGGTAAATTGCTGCCCAATCGCTGCTTAAGCGCTGCCCAGGCGCTGCCCACGCGCTACCCACGCGCTGCCTAAGCGCTGCCCAGGCGTTGCCCAAGCGCTGATCTAGCACTGCCCTAACGCTGTCCTAGCGCTGCCCAAGCGCTGCTTAAGCTCTGCCCAAGCTTGGACTGCCAAGCGCAGCCGCTGCGTAAACTGCGCAGTAAGCAGAACGGGAGCTTATATGTGCGCATGTATGTATGTGTGTGCGAATCTGTTACTTGCGATGTATGAAGAAAAGAAAATAAGAATTATTGGAATAGCAGCAGTGCGCAAGGCTCGGGGTATCTTCTAGCAGAGCACTTCCGACTCTTACTTATCTTATCCATTTAAAAACAGTTAAGGAAAAGACTAATTAAGTTACTGAAAGCTGCTAATTGACTTAGTTTCATATAAGAATAATGCCTGAATACTTACAATTCTAATAAGAAATACAGAAGACTCTCATATTATTCAAATCAAACCGATCTAAATTGAATTATATATCAAATATTTATAACTCTCAACAGGAGCTCAGCTCTAAGCAAATGTGTGCACATTCACATGCTCAGCTGAAAATAAATGTCTTCCATATTGATTTCAAATCTAATATTGTGACATTGCTTTCTTTGCAGTCCATAAATAATGCGTGTATTGTATCGCTGGCTTATCGGGAGCGCGATTTGAAAGCTTAATGCTCATCAGAATGCATTTCGCTGGCTTGCTCAGGATATTTGCCAAGCATATATCATGTGGTGCTGCCAAGCCCCAGACTCCACGCCCTAACACCCTCATCCGCCGCCCATTGGAGCACATTCATCAATTTTAAAGCCAAAGAAAGAAAGCGCCGCGTCTGGGCATAAATAAGCCGCACAGTATCGAGGCGAAATTAAATCGCGGCTACGTCGGCTCGTAAATGTAAATTTCGAGTGGGGCACGTAAAGGGAACGTTAAGTATTCGAAGCTCATGACCAAACGATGGTATTGTGTTTTATTGAAAATTCTCACATACTATTTTATTAAGCTTTTGCCATATTTGTTACGTAACAAAGTCAGCTGAAGCATGTGTGTCTGAGCGAGTGAGTGAGTGAGTGTTTATGTCTGTGTGTGTGTGTGTGTGTGTGCGTGCACGGGGGTGGACAATGGGGATGGTGCTGCGGCTGCGATACCACGACGTAAAATTGTATGCGACAGCAGCAAGTAATTCTTATGATTATCATAATTTATATGGCCTTGGGGTACGACAGCTTAGCAGCAACTTTGGAATTCGTATTTGCCTGGGCTCAGCCCAAAAAGAAAAATAACTAATGTGAAGCCGAATGTGTAATACACTAGTGGTAAATGGGTTATGTGGAGGGGAGTGTGGAGAGTGGGTTAAGGGAAAAAACTGAAATATCTAGAAAATTTGAAGAATTTTGCCTTTTTCTCAAAAGGTGCCTAATATAGAACCCAAGCTCAGCACGTCGAACTGCTGCTGCTCTTATTGAATGAGAAGTAGAAGTGGATTTTAGCTGAATATAGCTTGATAATGTGATAATAATCTAACCAATTATCGACAGATATATAGGCATACAATAGATATAAGCAGCTGTAATCCAATAACTATATATCCATTTGCATTATGACTTTTTATTTTTTTATTTTTTATTAATTTTTATTTTGATTATTTTTGTACAACTTTGTACTATAGAAATTTAGTATAGAACTCAAATTAAAAACTATTAAGCTTGTCAAGGCTGTAAGGTCTAACGAAAGACCTATACTCGTTGACAAATACTTTTAATACTTCTAGAGAGCAACTGAGCTGTAATCACAAGACTTTTTATGATTGCGGATTTACAGCTGATTCTTGAGGTATTGATCTTGAACTAAATCCAAATATTAAAATTTTAAAAAGATAAGTTTGGTTCGACCTAGAATGTGTTAAGGTATATAATGTACTACATTGTATGTAAGAGAAGTAAAAGAGAGCTATGTTAATATATCCTCCCATGAACAGACTTGCCCCTCTGGTTAACAGTGTGATAAGATGCTTATATGAAGTCAACCCGACTTCATTTTTGTATGTAATGATCAATAAGAAGCGCTTCGTAGAAGGCGAAATTCCTAATTGAGTTAAACTCTACCTTTTTCAATATTTTCGAAAAACTTTTTACTTACGACTTTACGACTCCACTGGAAACACGTTTCAATAGCTAGTCAAGACCATATATTGGGGAGGCATGTTACAGTCTTTTAGAATAAAAAAGAAGATTCATGTAAAATATATGTTTGTATATAATGCGATCTTGTCATTGCTGTCAAGTTCAATTGTTACATGCTAAAGCAAGAGATTCCTCTACAAAAAACTAAGCCAAAGAAGCAATAAGATTAATGTTATAGGCTCAACTCTTGTTGCTGATCAATCACTTGATCAAAGAAATCTTCCCCATTTCGACTTCATTACGAATTCATAATGCCCCCCGTTCAATGCAGGGTATCACAAAACGAAACCAAATGTGCTTCAGAACCAGAACGCACCAAACAAAGATACAGATACAACTACAAAGCCAGAATCAAAACTTCTTTGTGCTGTTGCTGCTGCTGGTGCTCTCGTTGTTGTTGTTGCTGCTGTTGCTGTTACTGTTTCTATTGCTGGTGACGTCTTCCGTGCCGCTTCGTGCTTTTCAAATGCACAACGGAGCAGTTGGAGAGCCATCTAACTAATGCTAAATACTTTGACCTTGGTACCGCGCACGCCTCAGGGTCTTGAAAATTATATATATATCTACACACGATATATGTTATGTGTGTGTGTGTGTGTGTGGCTAGCACCTACAGGGAGATGAAGAAAAAAATACACAAAACTCACACACAGAGACAGATAGACAGCTGAAAAAGCGTTCAACAAAAACAATTTCCACTCAATGAATAGAAAAATTGCGCACAATTGTTTGGCGTTTGGGGTTTGGGGTTTGGGGTTTTTAGCATTTTGTTGTTGTCGTTTTGTGGCCGCTGTTTGATGATGTTAACTAAATAATTAGCTGACATAATTTGCTGGCTAAGAGCGGCAATCGACTTGGAACCCGGCCCGACCATTCGACACGAGTCACTCACTCCTCACACAGACCCTACGCGGCCAAAAGTCAGGCCAAAAGTGTCAAATTAAATGCGCATTAGAGCGTCATTTGAAAGACGTCTGGCAGCAAGCGTACTCGAAGCATCAACAAAATGCGGCAACAAACAGCGGCAACAAAAGCTTCTCTTTTTTTTTTCTTTTTATATATATTAAACAATTAAATGACCAGCAACATTTAATTGCATAATTAATAAACATTAAAAGCACTTAGGTATGGCAGCAACGTTTTAATACTATACAATTTGCAGTTTGCGTTTTCTTTCGAGTCTCTTTTATTTCTTATTTCTTATATATATATACACTTTTTTCCCCATTTTTTATATGAATTAGCTGCTGAATCTTCATGACAGAAGACACGCATAGCAACATCGTATATAGACAAACTGAAATATATATAACAAATATATTATGGGCTGCAAGAGATTGCTAAATACTAGAGATGGTTGATGGGTTTATTTTGACAATTTCATAGTTGATGTATAAATGAAAAGTGTTTTATTCTCGATTTGGATATATAATATATGTATATACATATAATACTGCTATATATTATAGTATATGGTCATATTGACTATTTCAAAATTTAATTTAATTTGTATCTAAATTGCATACTTAATTAATTCTTAAATCATATTCAAAATGTGTTATACTACCTCCACATAGTCTTTTACTAAACAGTTATTCAATATATTCATTCACACATTCATAACTCATATTAGAAATATGTTATACAACATATGTTATTATATGTTATACTACATTATTATTGTATTTTCGTGTACTATCTATATTAATCATAATTTCTATTCAGAATATCCCATATTCACAGCATATGTACTTTTGAAACAATAAATTCATTCTTCTTTTCCAAAAGTTTCATTTAAAAAATTCAAGTTGAAGATCTTTATTATTATGTATTTGATATTCATTAGAAATATAAAACATATTTTCGATAAGGTAAAAAGTGAAAATGAAATTGACATACCTTAAGCTCTATATAATGGAGATATAGGGAAAACAATTTCACACTTAATAAATTAACAATGTGAACTATGTCATTTGCTTAAAATCCTAGTCTGAAACTATTTTTTCTTAAAATGACTTCCAGTTATTGGAAGGCTAATATTTGTTATGATTATGCAGACATATTTATGTATTAGTTTTATATTCCCATAGTTCATTTTGCATTCCTTTCGATTTTCGTTTGCACGCTGCAGCGGAGGTATTTTTATTTTATATAGGGCAAGCTTACTCAGACCTATATTTGTGAGAAGCTAACAGATCTTATATATTATTTTTACCTTTGACAAGTGTTTGATCATTCTGTCAGATACTCGAATAAGGTTGTACTCTTTACTGTAGACTCCTCTCTCTCCTGTTTAGGATACTCGAATAAGGTTGTACTCTTTACTGTAGACTCCTCTCTCTCCTGTTTAGGATTCAGTCTTTTCTGTTCTCATCTCTCCTGCCGTCCCTCGTATTTATCAAATTCTCATGCTTGAGCGGCGTGCAAAGAGAGGCTGATTTAATATACTATCTATATTAGTTATACCATCTCTTTAAATTGTGTTTCAATAATTGTATATACAATAATTTGACTATATTCAGAATGTAAATTAGATGATTATAATACATAGAGTAAAAACGATAAAATAAAAATGTATTTATTTATATATATACACACATATGTATGTATGTATGTCTCAAACTTTTATAATTTACGAGATAAATTAATAAGAAATTTAATTAAAATGCAAATTAGTTTAAAAAAAAACCTAAATGAATGCAAATACAATTAAAAAGATATTAGATTTTTATTAAACGCAAGACATAAAATATTTCATTTCTATCATATACATTTAAATTACCTCATAATAACATAAAATATGAAATATCAGCTACTATATGATTAAACTAATTAAAAATTAAATACAATAAATGAAATATCATCTTCTAGTAGTTTCTCCAGCAATGCCTATTGCTCTTTAATGTCTAATTTCTAAAGTAAGGCTATTGTCTGCCTATCTGTTTCTTTGCAATTCCAATTTTGTATTTTCTCCAACTCTTTTTGCGTAAACTTGTGCTCCAAAAGCCAAAGCTGAAAATAACATTTCAAAAGCAAACAGAACAAAAACATTGCTGCGACCTTCACCTACAACCGGCCAGATCTGTTGCCGCACAGACCGCCAAAGGGGCGGAGGTGCAGGGCAAGCTCCCCAATTCTTCCAGCTGCCCCTCTCTCACTCTGCTCTCTGTCTACTTGCTCATGCCGGGCAGCGCCTACGCAATTAGCAATGCCCTGAAGCTATAAAAATAGCAACAATTGTCGGCTCGCGTAGCACAGGTCTATCATAGTCGCATAGAAAGTGAATGTTTTTTTATTTTCCAATGCTCTGTAGTTATTGAGAGAGAGTATGCTGATGACTGTGTGTGTTTGTGTGTATCTGTAAAAGGTTATTAAAGGCATAAATGATACTTATCATATATGAAATTTAGTATTGCATTTAAATGTCTTGGTCTATGCTTAAAAAAATATATAGATTTGTGATTTTAATTTTATTTTATTTTTATAGAGAAGGACGAGTAGTCCGAAGTCTATAAATATAAATTATATTTCGAACTTAACTGCCAGTATAATATCGTCTTTATGAATCGGCTTGATTCCATACTATCGATAAATATTGATTTAAGACTTATTTTTTTTAGAATATTTAAGATCTGAGTTTAAGTATATATACCAAATTTTATGCGCAAGTTCTTCTATATCATCATCATTAATTAATTTATTATTAATGAATTGAGAGAGTCTTATATCTGTATATAAATCTATATCTATATATAGCAAACTGTAAATTCGTTATTATACATCAGCATCGTTACTAAATTCCTATGAAATCATATTATCAATAAATATCGTTTTACGTTTTTTATCATATCTTGGAGCTTATAAGATCCATACATAACAAATTTCCAATATAGGACCTTGAATATCATAACTGTTTTTGGAATATTTTTAAGCCAATACCCCTCCGTAGTTTTTACTATGCTATCATTTGTATGTATGTAACTCTCAGCTATATTGAAGTCGAAAAACTTTTATATGTCTTTTAGTTTCACTAGAACCGCTTCTTCTTTCCGTTCACAGGGCATCTCCGAGTCGATCACCTCTCTGTCTAAGCACACTTGTTTTTTTTTTTCACTTTTTTTCATGCTCGAAATCAAAATCAGTTTCGCTGTTGCTCAAATGAAATCAAAAGTTGACGTTTAATTCTCCGGTTTCGCCCCTCCGCATTTTTGACAATTTGTTTACGTTGTGGTTGTTGTTGTTGTTGTTGTTGTTGTTGCTTCTGTTGTTGTTATTGTTGCGTATTCTATGCGTTGTTTACGTTCGCCTGTTTCACACATAAAACGTGCGACTTGAACTTTGAATTAATACGTTCGATAATTTACATATTTCTTTCGATCCATGCCCCTCGCCGCACCCCTTGCCCCACCCCTGCGCCCAGCTTGCAGCTAGTTCTTGGCTTTTGCCTTCGCTGTTATTTATTTATTTATGGCAGGTTTCAATGTAGACTCAAGTTCTAAGAAACGTTTCTTGTTATGGGCTCGGTGACCAAGAACCGGTGACGATTTCCCCTCCCATTCGGCTATGATGCGGTGGCTTATTTATATGTTGTTTTTTTTTTTTTGCTTTTTTTTCTAGGAAGCAGCAATGAAATCGAATGTTTGTGTAGTTCCCGGTTATGTGTTTGGCATTACTTATTATTGTTTTCGGGTTTTCTGCTTTTTGTTAGCCCAGATCCGTTCCCTCTACCTCTCTCAATCTTTCTCTGTTGACCTCATGAGGGCAATAAATGGTTTACTAATCGCTTCTCCATCGCAAAGAATTTTAATTTTGTCTTCTACACACTTTTGTGTATTTACATTCAGCGCGCTGGAAATGTCAATATTGGTGAATCATACCTAATTTTTATGGTTGTTGATCCAAGTTTATGATAAAACAGGTGGGAGTGCTAGACGAGACTGCTCGACTGGGATAGTATTTGAAATACAATATATTATACTCTTTTCACTTCATGAATGTGTATAAAAATTATATGCTGTTAAAGTAAATTTGAAATATATTATCAGTATGTAATACATACTATGTATGAATATTTCAAATATACTCGTTTATCAATTGGGGTTGTCTCTGCGTCTATGTTTACGTCCGTCTACATGTTTGTCTATCTATTTGTCTGCCTGTTTATCTGTCTGCTCCTCTCCTCATTTCTTTCCCCTCGTCAATTCTTCTGTTCATTTGACTAATACTAGAGGCTTGGAACTCTTCATATTTATTGGCGCTTAGACGTGTCTTATAAAATTGTAAGAATTTTCGGATACGCCCACTGCGATCAAAAATTTTTTATGACGGTGAGTATATAACATAATTTTATTGTTATTAAAGCTTAAGACATGAAATATATGTACGTATTAATCATTTTAATTTAACTCAGTCGTTTAAAAAACATTAAAATTTAACATAAAAACATAGGTGAGTACATTAGAATACAACATATTCATGCATAAGTCTAGCATTAAGCTGGGTAGATAGATAACGGTTGACCTCTTTCATAGCTCGATATATAAGTTATATCTAAGCGTTCACTGTAAAAAATAAGTATAGATATTGTGTTCGACTGCAATGCTCGTTCTCTAGTAGTCGTACTAGCTTTATTTTTTTATTTATTTAGTATTTTTTTTTTTTCAAAACAAAAAAACATTTTAAAGTATTTTAAATTTTCATAATTACAATATAAAAATATTTAACATTTCAAAAAATGTTTTATAGTTCCAAAAATTTTTACAAATATTTTTAACAATCATAAATTTACAATTTAAAAAATTAAAATTTGTCAGAATATTATTATATATTGTTAAGAATCTAAATATATATATATATAAAAGCACAAATATAAATACACTTTAAAAATTTTTAGTTTTATTAAATATTTATTATAATTAGCCATATATTTTATTTTACCTTTTCTTTATTTTTATTTTATTATATATATTTGCAAGTTTTTAAATCATAAATAAAACTGTTGTCTTGCTAAACTCTCACAAAGGAAACCCAATAAAAAAAAACGTTTCTTGGCCGCAGTTGATTGATTTGACCATAATTTATAACACAATCAAATATATATGTATCACATCTGAGATTTAATACGCATATATCATATCTATATAAACTCGCATATCTATATATTTAGATGGCATATCGAAAACAATTGTCGCTTGTCAAACTGCTGTTGCTGCTGGCAGCGAGAATTTGACAAACCATTTGATTGGAATCGTTTAAGTCGCTTAACATTCAATGCATCTGCAAGTGCCACGCCCTCTAGTGAGAATTTTTTGTTCTGTTTTTGTTGTTGTTGCTGGATCAATCAAATCGTTTGCAAATCGTTTGCTATATATAAGTACTCGCATTTTTTATTCAAAGCCCATCGGCGAACTGCAGCTTTTGTGTCATGTTCAACATCGATAGCGGATGCCGATGCCGATGATGATGATGACGGCGATGACGACGACGACGATGATGATGATGATGATGACGGCGATGATGATGATGATGATAACTCCGATGATGTTTGCTTGTCTGCTCTTTTTGGCGCTTTAAATTATTAAATTCATCAGCGCTGACAGTTGACAAAACAAACGGATTGTTGGCCAAAAGAAAAAAGAAAAAGAAAAGAAAAAAATATAATAAATCGATATCAACGTCTGCTCTAAAATAAAATATTGCATTTCTGAAGCCGAATTTTCAGACTTTCAGCAGGTTTTCTGCTGTCCGACCACAAGCCAAACCAATAGCATATGGGCGAGGAGAGAGAGAGGGGAGGTGAGTACTTTGGGATGAGAGACCACACGCTCGGCATATGAAATGATTTGTGCCCATTGTTCGATTTGCTGGACGTCTCTGCAATCGAATGTCGATGGCGCGTATTGATAATTGAAATCAGGCATGAAATCGCTACGGCTACTTGAATTATGGCGTTTGCTGGCGCTTTTGTTCTCGCCAACGTGTGCAGGCGACTGATTGGCTTATCCCTCTGCCAGCCCAGCCCCAGCTCACCCCCAACTCAGCCACGCACACACAGAGAGAAGCCACAGGCGACATTCGCAACTGTGGACAGAAGCTGGCGGCAGGTAGTGCAGCTGAAATTTGCATAACAATTTAAAATTCTTGTGCAGTAACGAACCAGACTCCGACTGGGACTTTGCCAATTGCCAGCTGAACATTAGCTGGTCAACAGAGCGCCCCTCGTACACCCTCAGTCCCCTCTGTCGTCTGATTGATTGCACACACGCGCTGCGCTTTGATTGCTAACAAATTCTTGGTTTGGCCAACGGGTTAATTAACATTCACCTTTGTCGCTGCCCAAAACAAGAGAAGTGCCTGCAATTAAAATCAGTTGAACGCCTCGCACAAGGATCATAACAATTTATCACCTTTCCCAGAGACTGAGAATCTGCACGGAAACAAGCTGCCGCAGTGCCCCACTCAATGTGGAGTGCAGCGAGTGGAGCTCTGCAGCCATAAGTTTTTAATATATATTTTTTGCAAGTAGCTTACACAGTTTTTGCGGAAGCACAAGCCATTCCTCTCAGACGAGCTGTAAAAAACTTGGCAAGCCACAGACCAACAAATAGCGCAACTTGGCCACAAAGTTTCAAAGTGGCAAAATGAAAAATGAACCCAGCCAAGGCAAAGCGGAAATACTCTGCATGAAAAGTTTATGAGAGGGATTCCGAAAGAGTTTTCTCTATAATGAGACTTAGGAGATAGAGATATATATAGAGATAAAGATAGAAATATATATAGAGATACAGATACAGATACAGATACAGATACAGATACAGATACAGATACAGATACAGATACAGATACAGATACAGATACAGATACAGATACAGATACAGATACAGATACAGATACAGATACAGATACAGATACAGATACAGATACAGATACAGATACAGATACAGATACAGATACAGATACAGATACAGATACAGATACAGATACAGATACAGATACAGATACAGATACAGATACAGATACAGATACAGATACAGATACAGATACAGATACAGATACAGATACAGATACAGATACAGATACAGATACAGATACAGATACAGATACAGATACAGATACAGATACAGATACAGATACAGATACAGATACAGATACAGATACAGATACAGATACAGATACAGATACAGATACAGATACAGATACAGATACAGATACAGATACAGATACAGATACAGATACAGATACAGATACAGATACAGATACAGATACAGATACAGATACAGATACAGATACAGATACAGATACAGATACAGATACAGATACAGATACAGATACAGATACAGATACAGATACAGATACAGATACAGATACAGATACAGATACAGATACAGATACAGATACAGATACAGATACAGATACAGATACAGATACAGATACAGATACAGATACAGATACAGATACAGATACAGATACAGATACAGATACAGATACAGATACAGATACAGATACAGATACAGATACAGATACAGATACAGATACAGATACAGATACAGATACAGATACAGATACAGATACAGATACAGATACAGATACAGATACAGATACAGATACAGATACAGATACAGATACAGATACAGATACAGATACAGATACAGATACAGATACAGATACAGATACAGATACAGATACAGATACAGATACAGATACAGATACAGATACAGATACAGATACAGATACAGATACAGATACAGATACAGATACAGATACAGATACAGATACAGATACAGATACAGATACAGATACAGATACAGATACAGATACAGATACAGATACAGATACAGATACAGATACAGATACAGATACAGATACAGATACAGATACAGATACAGATACAGATACAGATACAGATACAGATACAGATACAGATACAGATACAGATACAGATACAGATACAGATACAGATACAGATACAGATACAGATACAGATACAGATACAGATACAGATACAGATACAGATACAGATACAGATACAGATACAGATACAGATACAGATACAGATACAGATACAGATACAGATACAGATACAGATACAGATACAGATACAGATACAGATACAGATACAGATACAGATACAGATACAGATACAGATACAGATACAGATACAGATACAGATACAGATACAGATACAGATACAGATACAGATACAGATACAGATACAGATACAGATACAGATACAGATACAGATACAGATACAGATACAGATACAGATACAGATACAGATACAGATACAGATACAGATACAGATACAGATACAGATACAGATACAGATACAGATACAGATACAGATACAGATACAGATACAGATACAGATACAGATACAGATACAGATACAGATACAGATACAGATACAGATACAGATACAGATACAGATACAGATACAGATACAGATACAGATACAGATACAGATACAGATACAGATACAGATACAGATACAGATACAGATACAGATACAGATACAGATACAGATACAGATACAGATACAGATACAGATACAGATACAGATACAGATACAGATACAGATACAGATACAGATACAGATACAGATACAGATACAGATACAGATACAGATGCAGATGCAGATGAAGATAGTTCTCTAAGTCTTCCATTCTGTATACCCTGTTTTCATTAAGACAAAATTGTAGCAACTCTTAGCATGATAGAGCATAATGATGGTCTTTATGGCAACCCTTGCGACCACCAACGAAGCAAACAAAAAACTCCACAAGAAGCAGGACGTGGTTGGGTGGCCGAACAGAGGCAGCCAGTGGTGAACGATGCTGAACTGAGATGTAGTTGGGTCTAGTCGGGCGTGGCCTACTCTGTTGCATTTATTAGTTCTTGTGAAAATGTTTTTTTCTTGCGCTCTCAAGTGTGCCAATTAGTGCGACATATGCCAAGCAGTTGCAGCTGAAAGACAGATGAGAGAGAGAGAGAGGGAGGGAGAGACAGAGAGGGACAGAGACACAGCGAGAGCTACGGACGTTGCGAGAATTTAATAAACGAGCTGTCGATCATCAATGTGGCCGAGGCTTATGAGACTTTTGACACTTGCTTAAACGCAGCTGCTTCCGTTCACGCCTCACTCGCGCTCTCTGTCTAGCTCACAATTTGTATTCCATGCACACAGACACACATAAATAAATATCTAAATGCATATGTGTGCCGTGCATCTAGCTGAGAGGCCATAGCACAAGTGTCCATGTCCGTCTCTGTTTGCATTGCGTTGCCTTGCGCCTCGTCTATTTGTTTAGACATTGCGCTCGCATTGCATACGTGGCGTATGCGTAACCTTGACAGATGTATGCATGCACACTTACAAGCATACATTTATACATATGTACATATATGTATGTTTGCTTGTACTTTATTGCCCGCTAACTGGAGAGCAATAGTGCAGAGTGCTGTAACCCCCCGCACAACAAGAGAAACACGCATCTGAGCGTAATTTGCTCGAAAAATATAACAATTACGGATAGTTAAGAGTATAGCGTGCTCGCCATGTGTTCTGACTCTAAAGATTGGCACAGCATTGTAATCAGCACTCACACACATACAGAATATCACAAATATATAATTTTTATATGTATATAGCGTACGCTTAAGCTGTTTGTCCGTGGCAAGGGCATAGGCATTGCATAAGTCCAGCACAAGAAGAAGAAGACTCGTATTGTGTATTAGTTATTAATATTTATGACGGTGAACAAAAAAACCATACGAGAATGGGGGAAAACACTGTATAACTAAATCATGGCTTCACAAATGTAATATATAATAGTAAAAATAAAACTGGTTTTAAGAAGATCTATTTGAAAACTTGGCTAAAACAGATTCTATTTAATATCTAAAAAATATGTACGTATACTTGCGTATACGTAATCTGTTATAGAAAAGTATCATAAAGCATAACGAGCTACTCCGCTTTACAATTCCAATTGGAAGTCAACATTGCGTATGCGTATTTATTGTATTTGTTCAATTACGCAGATAGAATGCAATACCCAGGAGATGAAGGGAAACCTTCAAATGCAGCCACTTTTCCGGGTGGTAAATGCATAACAAGCTTATGTATGTGTGTGTGTGTGTGTGTGTGTGTGTGTGTGTGTGTGTGTGTATGTCCTTTGCCATGGCAATTCAAACAACAACAATGGCAACAATTTAATGACAAAACATTTCCAATAGGAAATGCTATAAAAATCTTGGCGCAGCTGCACTAGACAAAATGCCAGCAAATACCAGCAAAATTTACTAAATGCACTTGAAATTATTTCAGTAGCAACAATAGCAGCAGCAACAGCAACAATAACAACAGCAACAACAACAACAGTGCCGCAACAATTTTGACAACAACAACAGCAGCAACTGTTAGGCCCATTAAAAGCCTCGACAATGAAACATCGAAAACATCGAGAACGTTGGCAACGCCAACGACGACGGCGACGCAGGCAGCGACAGCAACAGCGGCGCTGATGGCAAATGATCGCCGACAATTTTCACTGAGAAACTGCTAGCTGGAAATAACAACAACAACAACAATGGCGACTAGTATGAAAAAAGTTTTTGCTTACGTGATCGAGGCCCGGACTATTCTCAGCGCTGTCTGGTAAAGATTTACACGCCTGACCTTGAGGCGAAAATCTCGCTGCAATCTTCAATAATAAAATTAAATATAATTGCGGGGCTGTAAAAGCAGCAGCAGCAGCAGCAACAGCAATAGGAATAGCAATAGCAACAGCAAAAGCAACAGCAACAAATGCAAACTGCCAATCAAATTGTCAGTCAAGTGGAAAAGAGCAAAAACTGCAGCAACAACTGGCGATGGACGAAGAAATTTTCGTAAAAACTTCTCATTGCTGTGAGAGATGATGCAAAAAACGAACGAGTGTAACAAAAACAAAAAATACAACAACAACAACAACAACTGTTGCTGCCTGCACATTGGCGAGTGCAAAACTTGGCAATAGCAAATAATGCAAAGACCTTGAAATGCTGCTGGGTTGGAAAAAACAACAAAAACAAGAACAAGCGAGAATAGCGAATGCAAAATCACCCTGGAACAACAACACGCAAACTTGAGATCGAAATTGACGAAACGAAACGAAATATGAAAAAAAAAACAATTATTATAACAACAACAACATATTGCTAAGAATATAGAAATAAATAAAATTATGTCAAGCAAAAGAACCAGAATAAAAAAAAAAAAAACAAGAAAGCAATATAAGCTCACAAGTGATCAAGGTTTATAAGAAATATACAAGGACTTAATTGCATGTGATTTCAAAAAAATTCCTCACTTTTTTGCAACTGGTTCTAAATTAAATTCCCCAAATTAAATTGTCCAACTCTCTCAATTTCACTGGCTTCTTTATGTTACCTACAAATTATCTATGTACTTCTGCAGGCAGCAATTAATTAATTAATAAATAGCAATAATTCTTTTATAAAAATTAAAATTTACAATTAATATTTTTATGCAATTACATTAAACATATTAGTAATATTCATAGTTATAAAATTGTTAATTAAATTTCTCATATCATATATGATCACACCAAGTAGGGTATCAGCAGTAACGGCATTGGCCTACAAGATGCTCTGCAAGTGCAGCGAAACAATTTGCAAAAATGAGAGGGCTGCGGTGAGCGCAAACTGCGAACTGTGCGGACTGTGGAACTGTTGGAACTGTGGAATTGCGGCATCGTTTCGTCGGGGGCTGGACTTGGTGCAGGGGCAGCAGAAATTCACCAGCAACAAGCACATTTCATTATCATCCTCTTCATTAGAACAACACACACACACACACACGCATACATGTGATGATGCGAAGAGAGAACTAGAGAGAGAGAGAGAGAGGAGAGCAAGGCAAAGCAGCGCAGCGTCGTTCAGATAAGCCGAGGCTAACGCAGCGACGACGACGACGACGATGGCGATGGCGACGGCGGCGGCAGCAGCAGCGAAGACGGCTGCTTCTCCATTACAGCGACGCGTCTCCGTCGCGTCGTCGACGTCTTATGGCGCAGTTAAGATTTATTTTCCATAGTCGGCCGCTCGTCGTCTATTAATGTACAACAGCTTCTAATACGAGCATTTATTTCAGTTTCTGTTTCGTTTCGTTTCGTTTCTGTTTTGCAATAACTTTTTGTTGCTGTTGCTGTTGCTGTTGCTATTGCCATTGCCTATAGCTGTTGTTGTTGTTGTTGCTGCTGCTGCTGCTGTAGCTGTCGCTGTTGTTGCTTTTGTTCTTGCTGTGCGGAAACTTTTGCTGCCCCCATCGTCGCACTTTTGCCCATTTGACCGCAGCTAAATCATGTGACTTTTTTAGTGGTCTCCGCCAACCGTCAACGTACAGCCTGCCCCCATTCCCCACAGCCCTAGCACAATCATCTCACTCTAAAGCCGCGCTACAGACTAAGCCTTAGTTTTTTTGTAATTTTTTTTTTTTTTTTTTTTTTGTTGGAACTTCTAAGTGGATTTCAGTTTTGAGTTATGCGAAATTTGGTTATTTAAGCAAAGTTCGCCAACAATGCATTTCGCTGATGCTGTCCGACTCCGTCCGTTGAGTCGCAGTTTCGAAATTGTTTTCGCCAAATGAGCGGGAAAGGGGGATTTTTCCATAGCCATTGTCTAAGCTAAAATTACAATTAGACGGGAGATTTCGTGGAGCTTAGGAAGTGAATTGAACGATTGAATGAATACTTCTAATTATTTTTTCGCTTATCTTTTTGCGGCTAAAGAGTGAATGCAATTCACATTGAATATCTTAAGGAATGAATTATTTCTTAATTACTCAAGAAAACGGTGTCTATTCTCAGAGAGATCTAGAAATGACTCTGATATCCGAGTGGTCCAATGGCAACTTTAACATATATCTATATTAAAATATATTATATTAAAATGGAAGTTTATTTAGAGCATTATATATAAAATGTCAATAAACTAATTAATTAGTCTTATTCTGTATATAAATAATTTATGTATATACATTTTTTAATATTTTAAAAATCATTTATCTTTCTTTAAAATTTCTTTATATTTATTGATTAAATAAGAAATTATATTTAGTAAATAATTCTATTTATATATTTCTTAATAACTAATTTAATAATTTATATATTTTATATTCATTTTTTAATAATTAAAAATTTATATATATATTTTTTTTTTCTACGATGTATATATATTTTTTAACTAATCATATATATGAACATATATCTATAAATATTTTTACATATATTATTTATATATATTTTATAATTTATTTAGTATTATTGAATATTAATTGTTGAAAAAATTAAAAAATTATGTTCCACATATTTTATATTTATTTTTTAAGAATTTTGTTTATTCAAGTGAAAATTCTTTTCTCCATTTTCTATGCAATTCATACCCAATTATTTACAAAATCTAAGCTTAAAGGCAAACCTAAAACTGTTTAACATAATTATCTGTAATTTGCTTCATTTCCTCAAATTCATCCAATCAATCGAATTTCAACTAGAGCTCTAATAATTACCAAATCATTGCACAAATTGCTATAGCCAATATCTCAATAGACAGAGAGAGCGCGAGAGAAAGAGAGAGAGAGAGAGAGAGGGGAGCTTTGGTCTTACAGCTGAACGAACACAAACATTCAAAGGCACTTATTGAAATATATATGTATATATTTCAATCTTCTGTGTAGGAAGAAGCCGCAACAGTTGCCACGTTGTTAACAAGCCTGGCGTCTCCAGACGTAGCAGACGAAGGCGTAGAGATATGGTAATCAATGAAATTTATGAAATACGAGAAGTTGGCATTAGCAACAAAACAAATGACATTGCAGTGGGTTTCCCAATTTTCTTGTGATTCGCTCCCTGAACTGTTATTAAGCCAAAGCTGGAAGAGATAAACCCACATTGGGCCATCTGTGCCAGCTGGCGACACAAAGAAAGTTATTGACCATTGAGTGGACGAGGCAAAGGACAATCGACGGAAGCCCAATGAAATATAATGCCATCGCTTGGTTTTACTCGGTGAACTGGTTGTGGGACCTTCTTGACCTTGGTCAAGCTATTTATGCTGAAAGCAGAATATCCACAAGCCACTTGACAAAACTCACAGTTCGATACTCTTTGGCCAGACTTGCATATCAGAGGCGCGTTTCTTAATTATAATACCCTAACGAGGAGTACTCACAATTTGTAAGAGTGGATATTTTTTTTACTATATAGTTTGCCTTAAAAAAATATATAGTATATTCTGCAATAGGTTTGAGAGTTTTGTTAACTGTATTGTTGGACTTATTTTCAACTCTGCATATTTAAATCTGCTTGCGCTTGATAAGTTTGCCTGCTTTTCCCATCAATCAAAGACAATTTGTTCAATCAATCAATCAGCCACTAATTACTCTGATAATTAGTTAGTCAACTGAGTCAGTCAATCACTCAGTCAGTCAATCAATCACTCCAGGAATCAATTGATTAGCTTTTACAGCACCCAAGCAATTAGTCATTTAATTCAGTCAATCAGTCAGCTTATCAATATAAAAGTCAGCTAGAAACTGAATGATTTATTCAGTTAACAATTCAATGATTCATCACTCAATCAGTCAGTCAACCACCCAGTCAATCGTCTATAAATCAAAAATTAAGTTTATAAGTAAATGTGGCAATCCGTCACTCCATTCAAAGGCTCAATCAGTCAGTCTGTCTTCAGCTGCTCTTTAGCAAGTATTTCAGTTATTAATTCAATCAATCAATCAATCGATTTTTCATCATGAATTAATTGTACATAATGCTTATACTTTGTATACAAAATAATAAAAGTTCATAAGTACATATATGTTTAAAAGTATATTTTTATATATGTACATATTTTTATTATTATTATTTTTTTTTTTAGTTTATTCTACATAATATTTTAATGCAACTCGTTTTGCTATGTAACTTCTAGTGTATGCAGACTGCGTTGTTGCAAAAAATGCAAAATCAAAATAAAAATACAAAATAACAAAAACAACTTTCTTTATTATGAATACATATTTCAAGCTTAATCCCAAAGTGGCAAAACGAGAATGTCGCCGGCCAATGTTGCAACAACAGCAGCAACAGCAGCAGAAGCAGCAGCAGCAGCAAAGATGTTGAGCGACTTTTGGCAACACCACAGTTGAGGCTCTGAGCCGACACGTTAAGATGCCAACAGCAACAGTAACATCCACATAATGTATGGGAATCGCTCTGGTTTGGACTGAGCCTTGGCGTCAACTGGTTTGGCATAGGTCCCTCTTTAATCGAGTTCATCATTGTTCATTATTGTCGCCATGGCTGCCACGATTCAAGTGTTTAATTTTATGCCGCCAGCTACTCGACTGTCAGTCCGTCCGACCGTCCGTCCGCTAGTCCAGTTTCCATATGCATGATTAAGAAGCGGCCGTCGAAGGTCAACTGGTGCCAAGGAATTGGAATTGGAATTGGACGCGTCTTGGCATCGCCGGCACAATCTTCGGATGGAAATTTTAATAACTGCACAAGGTCAACCAGGAAACAGACGGTTGCGGTTTGGTCAGCTTTTTGGCTTGCCTTTCGTTTCCACTCTTAAGCATTGGCATTAAGACTTTGAACTTCAGCATGGCCAGCCGTCAGAGCTAAAGCGTTGCCCCGGGCTGCCTGGGCTAAGAAATTGCTGCTTGCAAACATTTCTAATGAAAAAGCCAAGAGAAAAAACTGTCGGACAGCGCGGCGTATGCGCAATATTTGTTTGAAACTTGAAACTGGCGAATGGGAAATTCATTTGGTGTTTGAAGAGCAACAACAACATTGATGATTGCTACAAGGCTGGAGCTGAGCTGAGCTGAGCTCAACTGAGCTGGGGCTTCAATTGGCAACCGCATGACAGTTGCTGGCAATTGCATGTCAAGTTTTTTTTCTCCCTCTCTCTCTCTGTTTGCACGCGAAAATTTCAAAAACCAAAGGGGGAGGGGGGGGGGGAGGAAGAGAGGGGCAGGAGCCAGAGGCGGTCAAGTGGGCGGCACATTTGTGGGCGCGTCAAACGCACAGTTGACATACAAATTAGCAGGTTGAAGCTTTGATAGATATCGCCGTAGTCGCCGCTGTCGTCCTAACTGCTGGCATTTCAAGTTCAGCTCCGGCAAAAGCTGTTGGCATTTCCATTGCACAAAAACAACGAAAAAACGAAAAAACAAAAAAAAAAAACTGCGCTGCATTGCGAGTAATTGCAGTGCGAGTCGATTTCAAGTGCATACACAAATTACCAATGCAAATACAACAACACAATGCACACAAATCGTAGGCATATTGAGTCAGCAGCACACACTCAATGCCAGCGGATACATTTACAGATGCAGATACAGATACAGATACAGATACAAAATGCGCTCGCTCTAAACTTAAAAAAAAAAAAAAGAAAAAAAAATCGTGCAAATTTTATTTGCTTTAGACAGCTGCTGCTACACATACTAAAAGATATCAGTCAGTCCGTCAGTCAGTCAATGAGTTACCAGTTAATAGATACAGATACAGATACAGATACAGTCACAGCCAGATACAGATACAGATACAAAGTGCTTAGCCGTGATGTGCGGACAGGTTGAAAACATTTTCACACTTTGCCGTTTGCATAATTGATGGCTAATGCTGCTGCTCCGTCTGTTAATGCTGTTGTTGATCAGTTTTTCGATGTTAATGATAGCAGTAGCTGAGAGCGTGGTCCATTGCTTGCGTCAGCTATCTGTGCTATGGTCTTTATGTTTAGCACATGATTTACGACCCCTGCGAATGGTTAAACAAAGGAGTTTTGCTTGCATAGCCAGCATTAGTTCTTGAGCTAACAAAGGAGCAGAGTTATCGTATTCTAGAGAACTCAACTCTTCAAAGACTCTCAATGTAGCTAATAACTGCCGCAACACTTGCTGAATGCAGAAAACTTGGCAAATATGAATAAATTCATTTATTTACATGGATTTGTTCAACCAACTGCGATGGCTCAAGCCGATATGGCAAAGAAGACTCCGAGTCGTGGATGTTTTGCCAGTGTGGGCATCCAAACAAGCTGGCGCTAATGTTATTGTGCTTATGAACAAATGGTCGTCTTATATTCTAATGCGCAAACAGCAGCAGCAACAAATGATTGACATAAATTATACAAAATGGACGTCAGTTGCTGGCAGCAGCGGCAAGTGAGAGAGCTCTGAGTGACAAATTTTAGACTAGGAGTTACTCTGTTAACTTAATATCTGAATACAAGAATATCTGTATAGGTGTATATGTATATAGATGTATATGTTTTCTATCATTAAGTTCTTTATACGACTTCATAACGAGTAACTCAATAAATAAATATATATATATTTTACAATTATAATAAAAAATATATATGGACTAATTTCACTGGATCTCAAAACACCTAGCTAGTTAATAGTTAGTAAAAGTAGATTTACTTAAATTTAACTTAGACAAGATTTAACAATTAAAACAAATAAAAAATTACTGATAAAGTTGACCTAAACATAATATATAATTAATATATGTACATGTGTGACTTCAATAAATATATTCTTAAAATTATAAATATATATATATTTTTTTTAATAGTTCAAAATTTATTTAAAAATTTTGACTATTTGACTCACAATTCATTTTGCGCATTTATTTAATAATTAAAATAGAAATTCTTATATAAATTAAATGAATCGTAACTAGTAAATGTACTTATATAACTTGCTTGTCTCGACTATTGATATCAACTATAGCTACAATATTTTGGCTCATTTAAAGTAGTTTCTCTGAGGTATTCTCAAATAGAATATTCTTATATAAAATAAATAATTCTAAGCAGAGGTATATAACTAGATTTCAAAGCTCTTCAAAAAAGTAATTTTTGGTTATCTTGTTCAGCTTCTTCTTCGATGACGTCTTTATCTACTCAGTCTTAGTCCAACGCCACCTTTTCATTGACCTCTTCAAATTCAGGTAGTAGAAAAAATCACAGATGACGGCGATATGAAGTGCGATATCTGCGGCATCATTACTATGTTGTTTTTGGTCAGAAACTTGATGTAGAGTATTTTATATATTTTTTGGATTAGGCAAAAATCAAAGTCCACGTCCAAGCTAAATTTCTTTGAAATATTAGCTGAGCATTAAAACTGGATGAACTTGTCGACATAAGTGACTGACATGAGTACGAATATAAAGCAACCAAAATTAAAAACATCGAATCAATTCAGCCGGAAGTCAAAAATAAAAATACGCAAGACTTGTTGAATAGATCTCGTTTAATATAAGTATATGAATACATATATGTATACTCCATATCTCAAACATACCAAGAAACTAACTATGTATATAATAGTCATCTCTCAGTCATCTCTTCCTCTATCCACATACGAGTATATCCCATTTGACAACTCTCAGCTTTTACAGCGTATACGGGCAACAAATGCAAATTGATCATTTGGCTTTCTTGCAAAACAATTTAGCATAAAGTGAGTAATAAGCTATGTCATTAAATCATTGCAGCCATGGGTCGGGCTAATAAAATTCTCAGTCAGCCAACTAGAAAATTGACTGCAAGAGCTGATCTCGTCAACTTTGGCCCAAAAGGTAGATTGATTACTCAGTACAGCGCAGCACTTGTCGGCGCACATGAAACGTGCCTTTAATGGCGAAACTATAATTGCCATAGATATGCATATATATTGATATAGGCAAATCTATGGACTAGCTGCAGTTCACACTTCATTTGAGATTTGTATTTGCATTTAAGTGGCTGGCATAGATCGATGTAATTATCGCAATCGAGCAGAGTTCTAATCAATCGAAGCTGCAGCTTTCAAGTTCATGCTGAGGCTCGTGTACTTGGAGCCACTAAATCTCCCACGTTCCCAATTGGTTTAAGCCAAGTTAGCTAAACGGCTAACCGAGAGCCAAGGCGGCTTCTTGTGCACTGGCCCGTTAAATGGGTCATTTGCAGCAACTGTCGAAGACAAAGCTCTGCTTATTGTTGTTGTTGTTGTTGTTGCTGCTGTTGCTGCTGTTGCTGCTGGTAACGCCCCGTCAAGAGAGTTGAAACACGTTGACAATGACGACAATTGTAAACAGCAGGCAGCAGACCAAACATCTAGCCAGCCAGCCAGCCAGCCATCCGAGTGCCCGTCCGTCCATTCAGCCAACCAACCATCTCAACCATCTCAGTCATCCATCCATCAGCGGGCAGACCAAGACCAAGACAGCGCCGCAATTTTAAATGACCAAATTCGTCTTGTGGTTTGTACTTGAAAAACCCAAAACTGGTAAACGAAATGCGATATATACACGCACACACACACACACATATATGTATACATATATGTATATATATGCGTACATATGTATATAGCACTATACGATAAATACGAGAACTTAACAGCCTGGCCAGCTGTCAAGCAACTGGCAAAATGAAATGAAAATGAAACCAATTTTTATTTTTCGTTGTTGTCCGCTCTTGTATTTTGTTTTATTTTATTCCATGTGTGTGAGTGTGTGCCGTAAAATGTTAAAATATGTAGCCATAAAATTGGTTTTTGGGTTGGTTATATTAAATTAAGTGCAATAAATAAAAGCGTACAAAATGAATTAATCGAGCAATTGGACCAAGTACGAGCTGCAGCAACAGCAACAGCAGCAGCTGTGCGTGCGGATCTGTAAGAATAAAAGTAGAAACTCGTAAAATCTGTCTTGATTTCAGTTGACATTTGTAGTGGAGAGGGAGAGAGAGAGAAGGGGAGAGACCGACGGGGATTGACTCCTCCTCTCTCTCCGTCTGTCTCTCCTCTCTCTCTCTCTCTCTCTCTCTCTCTCTCTCTCTCTCTCAGAACAGAAAAACAGAGAGAGATGTGATTTTACTCAACATAAATTTGTTAAATGCAGCAAAGAGAGAAAAAGGCTTTGGATGAAAGTGAATCATGTTTTGGCCATAGCAACTGTATTATATACAATTTGAATGAGAGTGAATAGTATGAATAGAGCTCTTTGTGAATTAATGTTCATATATTAAATATGGAATGACTATATATGAATATAGCAATAAAATCAAAAAAATATAGCAAAGATCAAAGTTGTCTAACTTTGTATACACAAAAATATTGAATATGGAATTCTTGAATATAAAAATGGATATGCCATAGCTATAAGAGCCGTATACTATAACAGATGGGCTTAGTAAAAGTACAGTAAAGTGATAGCTCAGATCAAGATCAATAAATTGTTATATAAACAAATATTGAATATGGAATGATTATAAATTAAATTGGTTATGCTATAGGTTAACAAGCTTACGACTATACTGTTATAGTATCCGGATTAATTTAGTAAAATTAAATTTAAAAAAAATGGCAAAAATCAATATTCTTTAAATTAAAAAAAATAAAATAAAATAAAATAAAATAAAAAAAAGCTAATCTTCACAAAAATCTTATTAAACTAATATTCGTATACAAATATATGGAAATAATATTCCAATCTTAAATTTTATAGAGTACAATCCAATATTTCTATATTACTCACATTATATACCGAAAAAGTTGTCTGTATTATGCAAAAAACATATATTAAATTTAGAAATCATACTGTATTATAAATTATGCATGCAACTATGAAATTATTATTGTTTAGATATGTCATATGCTACCATATTATAATACAAATTATACTTCTATAACACCTGCCAAAAATGCTAACCAAAAGTGATAAACATTATCAAAATATCTTAAGGAAAATAAAAACTTGTTCATCGAAGAACATAAAATTTCAATTAATATTAAAATTTTTTAATTAAACATGTTTCTTATATTTCCTATACCTATATAGATATATATTATCAGTTCGTACAATCCGATCAGTCTAGAAAACAGTTGCTTATCATTCATATTCACTCCATATTCAGGCTTCATCTCTCTTGCTCCTTCTACTGTCTGCCTTAAGTTAAACTAAACACCTTCGCACACAGCTGCATTTCAGCACGTCTTGTAATTGTTCACACATTTTCATTTTGGGCTCTCAATTACTTAATCTTTGTCTCCGACTGGGCTACGACATCGATACGATCGCATCGATGCTCTCCACACCACACCAACTTTGTGCGCCCGCCCATTTATGGCACAGGCAATGCCGAAAGACCAAACTGAAAAAGCAGAATGAAAAATAAAAAATAAACGAAAAATTAGCAACAAGAACAAGAAATTCTTTGCTGGCCTCGCTGTGTATTTAATTATTTATTTATTTATTTCGTATCGCTCGACTGCCGAAATAAGCACGAGATCAAGGGTAAGCGAGGTTGAGTCGCCAGCGTTGGACGTTCTTCAACAATTTCGGTTTTGGATCTTGCTTGCCCGGTTGTGCGAGAAGCTGGAAAACATTTCTTAGCACCACGCAGCAGTTGTTAAATACCTTCCACGCCTATTCCAAATGGGCATATTAGTGTACCATGGAATTATTAAACGTGCCTGTCTGATTATTATAAATTGTTTGAATGAATTTATTTATTGTTTGCCCTATAAGGTGTGACAAATGAGATTTATCGATAGCTAAACTATTTATTGGCTTCTTTAGTTCATAAATAGGGTATATTTGTTTGAATGATGACTGTTTTACAATTTATCAATTTTAGCTAGAGAGTAGTATATTACAATATAATAGCATTGCTTTTGTATATTTCTGTGCGAATATTTTGAAAAGTGTTTAAGTGTTGAGCTCCCTAACAAATAATTCAACCAAAAATTGTTCTTATCACTCCCACAGCCTACCTCGAAATAAAACCATATAGTTTAAGAATTTTGTTACAATATTTGTATTAAATTGAAGTCACATGTCATCTTCAATCTTCAGTTTCGGAGATCAGCTTCCTTTCAGAGTAATAATGTTTGTTTTCAGTTCTTATTAATCGAACGTTTTCCTTTATATCTACCTTACTAATCAAATTGTTAAATTTGTAATATAAGCTTCAATCTTCAATGAAAAAGAGTTTATCTTACAACTTAATTTCGCAGAGTCTCCTTTTCCACGTCGTTAACACTTTACTTAATCAATTGGAGACTTATACATTTTTTAATATAAACTAAGTAAACGTAGTCTCAATGAAATAAATAAAATTGATCCGTTTTCTAATATATCATTAAATTTTCAATTAATATGAGGTTCTATTCAAATTTTAGCTTTTAGAGACATATTTTTTAGCGTCTCTGGCACAGGCATTATATAGTCGATAGCCGATGGAAAACTGAGTGCTAAGAAAGCCCAATTTATAATATAATATAATATTCAATTAGAAACAGAAATTAGCAGCAATTGTTTTTTAACTTAGCCGCGGACCATCATGCGCCAGTCTCTTACACCCGTCCCAAAAACTACTTGTTTTTTTTTTCTCCCTCTCGTGAATCTTTGTTTCGTTTAGCGCACAAGTGCAAAAGATATATATGTATGCATATATATTTTTATGCAAATTTTCATGCTCGTCTTAACATCAGAAGTCTGCGGCAAAGAGTTTTTGGCTTTCATGTGAGTGTGTGCGTGAATGTGTATGAGTGTTTGTGTGCTTCAGTGTGTGTGATTTGATTTGGTTTCTGTGCAGTTGTTGCTAACAGCTCCAACAATTGTCGCGCATTAGTCGCGCTAACCTCAAGGTCCAACTTTTTTGCACATTTGTGAAGTGCTGCTGCTGGGACTGAGCGACGTGGGGAGCCAAATAGAAACTTCAGCACCTGACGGCAGAGCTATGGCTGAGGCTGCTGCTGCTGCTGCTGCTGCCAAAGTCATGTCATGTGAAATAATTGCAATTTACGCTTCGCAGCCAACGGGCAGCGCAGCAGCAGCAGCAACAACAACAACAACAACAAACAGCAATTGTCGGCCCGTTCCACGGGGCGAATACAGAACGTAGAATTTTTGTTAGCCGCCTGATGATCTCACATGCACTCGCTGCATGATGAAAAGCAGCCATCCAATGGCTGTGCACAGAGTCGGACACTAAGCCAGGCCGCGGGCACATGTTAGCACGCCTCATCGTCAAATTATCTCTCTCACACACACACACAGAGAGCGAGAGACTATGTGTGTGTGTGTGTGCTCTGCTCTGGGCCCGGATTGCATAACACGCTGCTTGTAATGAAGCGTCAATCTGCGTCGCAGCCAGGTCCACAAAGAGACCGGAATCGGCTGAGTGGAAGCGTTCGTTGTCTGAATATTTCATGGTCACCAATACCAGTAAACATCGTGCATGTGTGTGTAATCGTGTGTTTGGGGAAAATATTCGCATTGCAAGCGAACTGAAAGAGCAGCTAGCAAACCAAAGGCAAACAAACATTCCAGCAACAACAACAACAACAACAACAACAACAGCTGTTCACAGCAGCAGCAGCCAAAAGGCGTAGCACAAACGATCTGTAAAAAGTTCCATTTTAATTCGTAGCCATAGTATATTCTCAGCTAAATGAAACCTTACACAAGAGAACACAAACATCAACTACTATTTTGTACTCGCAAGCGAGTGCAAACATTTGTCTAGGCCGTTTAAGTAAATGGGAAATTTGGAAAAGAATTTTCGTGATTAACGTAGGAAAATTTATATGGACACAATTGACGGCTTAAATGATATAACTGTTTATACTTAATTATAAAAAGAATTTGTTTTTAGGGTAATGTTAAATAGATTTGTTATATATATGAGTTAGATAGTATTTGCATCGAGTACATTTAAAGCTCTTTATAATTTTATGTATGAGGTCTGTTCAAAAAGTATAGCAAAATTTTACTTATTTGTTTTAGTTCCGCGGGTTACGCATATTTGATTTTCGATTGTTTTGGAACGTTATGTTGCTAGTCAGATCCGTCAAATATGCCGACAAGCTCGTCCACGTTGAATATTCAGTTAATTTTTGACAGCTGTTTTGCTTGCACGTGTTTTGGCTCTTCTTCGATTTTTGCCTATTCCACAAAATGAAGCAAATACGCTCTATGAAAGGACGACGATGTGCTATGATTGAGATGATAAATACAGACTTGAATCTATATACATCAAAATCTTGGCATATCTGATAGAAATTACTTTGAGCAAAACAAAATAGTCAATAAATACAAAATTTGGAAACAACACAAAATTCGCGATTTAATACTTAATAATTAATATTAAACAATTATAATTTAATACATATTGAATAACAGATTTTGCTTTGTTTAAGTAACTTATTCGATAATTCAATCAAATTTATAAACATATTTCTTTTATTTTACTAATATGAACATGAACTTAATATATTAAGAACTAAGCTTATGTATATCATTAGAGATTTTTTCAGTGTCAATTTTACTCAACTCAATTTTTTTATTGAATTATTTACTATATTATTATTATTATTATTCCTATTTTTTATTTTTATTGTAATTGTTTTGTTTTTTTTTTTTTTTTTAATTATTTGCATATTTACAATTTTTGCTAGTATAGAAGTTTAAATCAAATTGACTGTGGAACTATATTATTATAATTAGTTTAGTTTACTATTATTTATTTTTAATTTTAATATTTTATTTATCAAGTGTCTAAAGAGCTATAAGTAGAGTATTTCGCCCATAGAGCATCCAAACTTCAGCTCACTCAACTAAAAAGTTCGGCTTTTTTTATAAAGTTTGTGCACAAAGTTGAACTAGGGGTATTTAAACACACACAAAGACACACACACATGTACACACACACACAGACAAAGGGAAATATGCGCGCTGCATAAATACAATTGGCTTTTAGTCAGCGTTCGTTTGTGGTTTTTCCACATTTTCTCCACTTGTTCAACTCACATATGTGGATGTGTGTGTGCGTGCATATATTTGTGTGTGGGTGTGTGTTAGTGTGTGGCATGTTTGTTCTTTATATGCGCCCTTTAACAAAAAAAACTTTCTGTTGCAATTCAGCGTAACTTTCAAGCCAATATACATATATTTGGCTTTAGATACATTCAGGAAAAAGCTAAAGCAATTGGCTACAAATTGATAGAATAACTGTAATCTTTTTGATTATAAGAATCAATAATTGTAGTATTTTTATAATATATTAAATATATATATTATATATTATTTTTAATTATATATATATATATTTTACAAAATATGTAATATACGATTTATACATATTTTATATATATATTACTTATGCACTTACCTTATACAGAATTTTACCTGCCACTGCTTTGCTAGTCTCTTTCATTAGCTCTTGCAAGAGAATCTCCTATTGCTCTGTTAAAGGGAAGTAATTTTATCTAATGCAGGTGCTGCCTGTGTGGCGCAACAATGTCATGCAATTGACTTAACTTTAAATTACATTTATTGACAACATTTAAATGGAAAATAATTATTTGCCTTGAATTGTTTCAACATTCTCAGCTGTTGCATTTTTTCGAGTCACTCGTTGTATGTATGTGTGTGTGTGTGTGTGTATGCGTCTATGTGTGTGTGTGTTGCATACAAATTAGGTTCAAATGAAGTACAATTGCGAAAAAGCTGTCCGACAATTGCCAGCAGATAACAGTTGGGCACCGAAGATACATTTCAAGCAAGCAGACAGAGAGAGAGAGACAGAGAGACAGAGACAGAGAAAGACACACTGGCAGACAGACATGTATTCAGATACATTTTGTGGAGCTGCTGTGCAAATAGAGCTGCTGATGACTGCCAAATTGTTGGCAAATGAACTTAAGCTGGCTGTTGAAACATACAATATATAATATATTTTATTCAATTTATATAACACATTTAATGTGAATGTATCTATATCTAAAATATATATATTTTATGCAAGCCACAGAAACCTTTTTGACAGTTTGCAGTTTGCTGCAAGTGAAATTGCGTATGACTTTTTATAGAATATGCATACATTTTGGTTAAATTTTGTGCAGTTGTTCGTTGGAATACAATTTGAGCAACTTTGGCCATACGGTGCGTATGAGTAATTCGAGCATTTGTTTGGTGTGAATTTCTTCTGGTGCTGGAGTTCGCTGGAACTGCAACTGAGTCATTTGGAACGGACTGGCACCAAACTGACATAGAATATGCAGCTTCCAATTACGAGCAAACGATTTGCCACGATTAGTCACCTGTTTATGGCTATTACACAGTTCCTGCCAGCCAAACACAGACAGCGATACACGGGGCGTATACTTAACGAACAGCAAACTATGTGTGTAGGTGTATTCGTGAGAACCTAATGGCTGGCTCTGGCCAACTCATCAAGCGCAACTGGCAGATTCAGTTTGAAAAGCAATAATTACAGCAAGAGACAGAGCGACTGAGAGAGAGGGGAGAGAGAGAGAGGGGGGAAGCTCTTTTCAAATTTACAGTTTACAGCGAGCGACCTTGAACTTGATATTAGATGCGATCGCAATCGCATAATGCATATATACATACATACTCACACATATATATACATACTACACTAATAAAGGTAGATTGGAACCGGTTTTGGCTGTCTTTGGATCAGGGCAAGGCACTGGGCTAAATGCAATACGAGCAGTTTAGTCAAGTGCGCACACAAACACACACACACACACACAGACACACACACACACAGACACAGATACACACTCACACACTCACATATAGCACTTGGCACTCAGCTACACTTTGCTCTTCACACAGAGAGTCATCAAAATTGAATTTAAGTATATTTGAGGGTCTCTGGCCCAAACTACTGCCTGCTGCCAGCCATCGCCATTTGCTGAGTCATAGCCCAAATATTTGCTGGTTCTGTACGTTTAGCCAAAGTAAACAGTTTGCCCAGAAGCTGCTTTCGTTGACGTTTTCTCAACATAAGCCTTATAAGCAGCCTCTTCATATTTGTCTCTCTCTCTATCTCTGTCTCTCTCTCTCTCTGTGTGTGTTTGCAAATACATATGTAAATCAATATGGGTCGCCAGCAATAACAAGCCTTGTCAAAAGGGACGCACAAGTTCGACTTGATGAAAGTGACTTCAACTCAGCCTTCTGCTCCTGCTGCTGCTGCTGCTGTTGATAGCCTAAGTCAAGTGCTGGAAACGGTTGGCAGGCCACAAATTGTAGCTCAACCCACTAGAGTCAAAGCCTATGCCGTAAATAAAAGAAGTTTGCGTGAAGCGATAATAAAAATAAACTGTCAACATTTCATATTTCCAAGACAACGCGGGTTTGGGTCGATTAATTGTTTATCATAATTGGATTAGAAAGTATAAGTCAAGAAACGAAGTTAAATAATATGACATTTTATTTGATGTTAATAAGTTTTAAAATTTACAGATTTCAATTTAAGTTATGGGAAAACTTAAAGATGAAGAAAAAGAGAGAGAAAGAGAAAAAAGCTTTGAAATAAAAGTATTAGTATATATGGGAAATGATTTCATTAATTTGTAATTCATTTAAAACATCCAAGTCTTAATTGATGTAGATTCATCTAATAATTATAAATTCCTAGTTGAACTTTAACTAGGTGAGCTGTGGAGATAAAATGATGAGATAATGATTGACACGAAAATACAATTTGCCCATATTTAATATTTGATTTGCTTTGAATTTACTCGGCAAAATTCTTAGTTTGTAATTCTTACAATGTGGTGGGCAAGCACATCTGTCATTCTAAGAAATTACCTTACTACATATAATAATATTTTAGGCAAAGAAATAGATAATGACGATGAGTTAAAGCGGTTCACAGAGTTAACAAGCCCTTGCAATATTAAAACGACAATTGTTTATTAAATCTCTTACTAGAATTCAAAAGTATCCGGTTATGGGCTTTAAAGGTCATATATTATAAATTTATTAGTATATTGAAAATAAATTAAAAAATATTTAGCTTTTGATCATACATAACTTGCTTTTGTAATATATTAAAAATCAAAGTAATGTAGAGTAAAATATCAAATATTTGCATATCAATTTATTATCAATCATATTTTAATATCAATTTGTGTTTCATTTCAATAATTTGCAAGCGTTCATCTACTGTAAATTTATCCACAGTAGATGTCAAGCCAAACTTAACAAAAATCAATTGAATAGACTGTCAAATAAAACTCCAAGTTGTAAATCTCCAAAACAAAAACACCCTTTACATAATGAAATATCAAGTGTATAGTTATATAAAACAATATATAACTATGTATAGCTATAAGAACTCAATGCAGCCAGAAATAGCTCAACAGCTGCCCTTCCCTGTTGAATGTAAAACTTGTATGAGATGCGTGCAATTCATGCAGTTCTTAATGATATATAAACAGATAAATTTACTGTATAGCTGTATAAACATATATATGTACATATATACAGATTTATATATATATATATATATATATATATATATCTATATAAATTAACCTGGGGACAGTTGTTGGCACAGCCTACAATAAATTTGCATTTAATTGAGGCTTATTGCATTATTTTGGGTGGGTGGTTGGCTTGGTCATGTCTCCAGATGGCCAACCGCCTGTTCTGACCGTCTGCGAGGTTATTGTCGCATCAACAGATGCGACTTTATGCCGTAGAACAATGCGAAAATTAATCATTGGCGACTTAATGCAGATGCTGATGAGAGTGCATGACAAGAAACAATGTATATATGTATATAGGTATATACCGATATATAAATCTTTATCTTTATATCAGATACTTGTGCATCTTGTTTATTGTCTGACGCAATGTATGCTGCACATCTCAATGAGCTGCAAAATTATTGCCAATAATGATAATGCTGATATACTGCAGTCGAGTTTGAGAGACAGGGGCAAAGATATAAAATGGAAAACTCAGCGAATGGTCGCCAAGTCTGTGACATTGATGGAAAATGCAGTTCGTATGCCTTGTCACAGATCACAGATTTTCCCCTTTTGTCACTTAGAAAACGTATCTCGTTGTTTTTTTTTTTTTATGTTACTTTTTTGTCGCTGTTTTCTGTCGCGTTTATTTGATTTCCGTATCTGTTTCTTTGTGACATATAGCTCAAGTTGAGTGAACCGAAAAGGTGAAATAAATAAAGGTAAATGACAAAGTTTTTTTGCAAAAGAACAACAAGTTTCTTTTTAACAAGCGGTGACAGTTGTCAAGTCGAGTCTAAAGTATTGAGTGCCTAATTAAACGATTTTTTATGGGGTTCGACAGAGCTTTTTTCAATTTTGGACTAGAACGATGCTATTGTTCTGTTGATGGGGTTCGAGTAAGCTAGTAACAGATTTAAGACAATATTTATTTGTAAAAAAATCCTTTAAAAAAATTCATTTAAAAACTTTTACAGGAAATTCGATATGAATTTGTAACAAATTCTTGTATGAAATTCATGTAAGAAAAGCTTTCATTTCAGAAATTCGTATAATTAACTCTAATGTATGCAGATGAGAATAAATTAAAACAAAAAATGTCTTTATGTAAAATGTAAGCTTTTACTCCAGATAAAGTATGTCAGATATGTTTCAGGAATAAAATAAAATATCAGCGAACTCAAATTAGGCAAGCAATGGAAACTTCCGTGTAAATAATATAAATAATTAAATTCAAGCAAAACAAAATCAAAACACACAAAAGTTGTGTGTGACACATATTTGTGAGACGTCAAATTTTCGGCCAGTCTAATTGTATATATATATGTATTATTCAAAGTGTTCTAAACGGCGAGTGAAACAAAAATAAACAAATTCCATGACAATGACCTCCTAAACAGATAAATAAAGCTATGAGCAAATAAATGAGCAAACATTTTGAGTAAGGCGCACAAATAGACAGAAAATAAAAATAAATAGCTATACTAAAACTGATATACATATAAATAATTTTTGACATATATAAGTGTGTGTAAATAGTAAAAAAAAACTATTTTTGTTTTTCATTCACAGTGAAATTTATTTGACTATAATTAAAAATATTTAAATTTTCTGCTGTATTCAACCTATTCAGCTGAGCCGGAGTGTGCATGCACCTTTTAGTAAGTGTGTGTGTGTGTGTGTGTGTGTGTGTGTAATCAAATAGTAGCAAGTTCACTGCACGGAATCAACAAAACAAGCGAAAATCACACACAAAACGTGGCGTAGAGAATAGAAAAGCAAAAGAAAAAGAAACATAAAAAAAAGTATTTTAATAATATTATAAAAAAAATGCGATTTGAAAACGTCATCGTTTGTGTGTGGGCAGCAGCTGATTAATATTAGATTGACAGAGAGTGAGCAAGACAGAGACAGAGAAATAAATAGAGAGAGAGAGGGGAATAGCTAATCGAATAGGTTTTTGCTTAATGTGCAGCGAGCGAGGCATAGGCCAGGGCAGCTGCCACTTGTTGCATTTAAGCTCAAAAAAAATAATTTGTTTCTTGCTCGATTTCTTGTTTTGAATACGTATCTTTATTCGAGTTTTTTCTCGTTTTTTTTTTTTTTTTCTTGAATGTGAAACCTGCTGCCCACGAACCTCGCACAAGCTGCCGAAAATGTTGCGAGCTTGAAATACATTTTATGGACATCATCGTTAAAGTAATCAACAGTAAGAGCAAGAATCATCAGCAGACGGCAGCGACGCATTTAACACAAGAAGAAGAAAAAATGAGTGAGAGCTGAAAGTGACTGACTGTCTAACTACCCTAGAAAGAGATGTAGCTGCTCTGCTCTGTCTGATATGTGTTTATATGATGTATGAATAATGTATATACCAATTTAGTTATTTCTTGATTATAAATGCTTTGAGATGGGCAGATCGATTTTAAGCGATATCGTAAGAGCCCAATACAGAATATTTATGATTAGAATGTGAACTGACTCTCAAACAGTTCTTTAGCACAACTTGTTTATAAAATTGGGCAAATAGCTAAATGTGAAGAGTAAGAGATGTCGATCTTTGCATCGATTTTGGCGGATATAACCAATCAGATGAATGTGAAAAGTATAGAAGTAAGAGCAAAGGAGATTGATAATACGATTCTGCAATTGATTCTTATCGTTAGATATATATCTATCCTATCCATATGCCCACAAATAAATACTAAATGAAGAAGTCTGCATATTTCACACATTTAGTACGTCAGCATATCATCATACCCTTCATTAAACTACAGGGTAACCAAAAGAAGTAAAAAAAAAAAAAAAAAAACAGAATAAACGCAACCAGCAGTCACAAGAGCCGAAAGCGAATAAAAGTTAAAAGACTTTAGCCAAATTCAAGGTCAACTTCGTTTCAATAAATTGCAAATGAAATGATGGCTCTGCCTGCCGGCCGAAGGGGATGCGACAGTCGACAACTGCATGACGCAAATGATGCCAAAGTCAGCGGCTTACCTGTAACTGAAGTCGATGCTGTGTATCTCAAGCTGAAGCTGGAGCTGAAGCAGAAGTAGAAGTAGAAGTTAAATATCTGTCTCCCCAGTTTGACCTTCAAGACATGCAAATTTTTGGCATATTCAAAAAGAAAGTAAAATATATATAAAATTACTTTTATAGAATAACAACAAAATCTATAGAAACTGCACTAAAAGAGCCTGATTGACTAACGGACTTTGAGAAAGAGTGAGTTGCTGACGAAGTCACATTCTAAAAAAGTTCCTTCTGCTTTGGTAATTACAATTTCTATATTTTCATTTTTAACCACAAAATATTTGATAACATTTTAGAGTTCAAGATTTTATATAGATGTATACAAAAGACAGAAAGAGGCTTGTTTATATGTACATATATATTCGTGATTAGGCTCTACACAACATTAATTAATTTAATTAATTAATTTAATTGAACTAACTAAATAAAATATTATATATTGATATTAAAAAAAAAAAGTTTATTAATAATAAAGAAAATGATTTTTCCTCTTTATATAAAGTTGTATTATTAAAAGATTATTGCTTAACTAATGGGATCGATTGTGTTTTATAATCATTAAAAAAGTCCATAAGCCAAACCCACGCGCATAACAATTAAATGAGGTGCAATAATTTAAATAACATTTGCTATTCGAAATTTACATATATAATTTGTTTATGCATTATTTGTTTACTAACCTCTGCCCAGCTCTTTAAATTGAGCCAACAATTTAACAAAAACAATAATGTGAATATATATATATTTGAGTCTGTGTATGTGTGTGTGTGTGTATGTGTGTGTGTGCATTAAGCATTTATCGAACTCTGTGCTTAATTTGTTTATTTTACCTGTTAACCAATTTATTTCAGATAAATTGTTTATATGTCGTTGGCTTATACACGATTCGGTGGTGCGATCTGGTCTGGTTTCTGGCTATCCTGTTGCTGTTGTTGTTGTTGTTGTTGTTGTACTTGTATATACTTCTTTCTTTCTTTTTTTTTTTTTTGCTAAATGAGCTGCGTGTTTTACAAGTTCAATCAACTTTGCAGCTCGGCCAAAAACACCACCGCAGCAATTGATTAATTTATAAATTATTTATTGAAAAACTTTCTGTATATTCGCCTGAAGCATTAGTCAAAGACGCAGCAGACAACAGAAATGCAAATCGAACGAAATTTATTGAGTTGATAAAGAAATATGATGCAAAGAATGTAATTTGTTAATGAATTTAGGTGATGTTTTATATAGTATACGATGCTAACTCATGAAAGTCGGCGACTGCTGGCTGAGGAGCGGCTCAAATCATTTGCAGTTTAACTGCGTCTTCCAAGACAACGACAGTGTGTATATTGATAGCGACTGTATCTGTGTGCTTGTGTGTGTGTGTGTGTGTGTGTGTGTGTGTGTGTGTGTGTGTGTGTGTGCACACATTTGTGTATTGACTGTAGCTATAAAATATAAGAAAATAAAAAACCTAAGCATTTGCACTTCGTCTACTTGTTAGAAACTAAGCAAGAACGAGACTGGCAAATGGGTTGCGGACGACTCGGGGCTGGGAGGCTGAGAGCAGGCGGGAGCTGCTGGCTGGGGGCTGGGGGCTGAGAGCACTGGCAGCTGCATGGTTTATCGCAGCAGCCAAGCTCCTCCAATATGCACTCGAATGCCCTTCATGTCCCGCTGTTGCTGCCCCTCTTCCTGCTGCGCCGTCTTCTCGCTTGAACTGTGTCAATGGCCTTGAAATTGTTTTTGCGCCATGCGCTGCTTAGTTAATGTTCTTGTTTTTTTTTCGCATTTGTTGTTTTTATACTCGTCGTTGTTGTTGTTGTTGTTGCTTTGACGAGATTAGTGAAAATAGCGCGCACTCAGCGCACGCTTTGTGAATCGCCCATAAGGAAATGCAATTCCATGTGACCCAATATAAATAATAATAATAATCATAATAATAATAATAATAAGTGGCGCCGCGGTACCACGGTGCGTATGATTATGATTATGTTACCAAGTACCCAATGAAAAGATCGTTTCCCCATTTCAGTTAGAGTGCACATACATATAGAGCATGTTGAGCGATCATTAGAGGTTCAGGAAGCATCATCAGCTTTTGTGGTTTGTTTTTTTTTACATCAATGTCGTCGTGCATCTGTAGCGGGCATAGAAAATCGAAACAACAAAAAAGCAAAAAAAAAAAAAAAATACACTGCACGACAAGGTCAAAGTCAGCGACAACCGCACGTATAGAGCGACTGCTCGAATGCTGAACGCTTTTTTACCCCTTTTTGTTTTTTTATTATTATTATTTAGTTTTTGTTCTGCTGTCGTTGTCTGTGCTATTGCAGGCCATGCACAGATGCTGCTAATGATAATGATACTCACTGCGAGATGAGTGTAGTATATAAACTAATATGTAATTTGTCCATTCTCAAATATTAGATATGTATGTGAAATGGGTTTGTTTTTTGCTGCAATCATAATAGACTGAAAAAAGGTATGATATTTGAGTTAAAATTTTAGGAGGGAAAGAAGTTTTAAAGATACTCAAATAAAAATATTTATACAAAATGTATTTATTTTGTCAATTTTCAAATATTAAATATAACAGAGGGAAAAACAAAAAAATTAACTATTAAATTCCAAATTTTCGTGTGAAAGAAGTTTTAAAGATGCTGAAACAAAATTTATGTATAATTGAAATTTTGAATATTACATCTAGCAAAAATTATGATATTAATTATGATGATTATTATTGAGAGATATAAGTTTTATTTGTGTACTAATGCCCATTTGGTTGACAGCCTAAAGTTATTTATAATTATTGATTACATATTTACACACAAACAAATATTTGTTAATTTTGTAACATTTCTTCTCTATATCATTTCATAACAAAAAAAGTTTTATTTATAAACCACTTTTTTTATAAAAATATTACAATTACAAATATAACAATTTTGTATCACTCTTTGTGATAAATTTATATAAATTGTTTATAAAATGTAATTGTATGTAATGTGTTATATAAGCAAATACAGGATGTACGAGTTTAATATATTACCCTTTTATATATTACCCTTTTGCTTTTAATGTATACTTGTTTTCTTGTATAACTTTACATATAATGTTTTTACTTGGGAGCTTTATTTTTTTATTTAGTTCTTCGGTAAGTTTAAAAAACAAGCATGGATTATGGATCAACTTACTTACTTAGCATCACGCATGAAGCCCGAATTGACTATCATCAAATGGCAAATGAAGTGAATTAATGACATGACCACTGATTCTTGCTGGCTAGATTTCTCACAATCCGTCCAAAAACAGCCAGAGGAAATCATTGCTATAATAATACGAGATAGTCGAATTAAATTTATATATTATATAGAGTAAATATGTTACATATAATATAAATAATAGTAATAATAATAAAATATGAATAATGTAGCTCTCTATTCTAATTTTCTCAAATATCGTAATTAGTTTTTACAGCAAATATTTATTGAGAGAAAAAGTATAAACGAATATAAATTAAAATAAATTATAATTTTAAATATTTATGATTATTTGTTTTTATTTTTTATTTCGGAGAACTCGAGCGCTGTGGGATGACATAATGCACAGCTCGCGTACAGCCGGGTGGCAATTATTTACTGCTGTCAGTTGCATCGTCCCGTTTCGTTTCCATGGCTAACTGCAAATCGGGCGCTGCATTTAGCAGTTCAACTTTGTTGCTTAATGAATCTTTAGTTGGCAGCATCAAGTGAAACTGCATTTTCTTGCAATGTCGCGCTGGCACATTAGTTTTTCACAAACTGACGTAAGGCCAACCAGCAGCAGCAGCAACACGTTAACACTGCGTATGAGTAACGTAATTGATGCTGGTAATTAGCAGCAGCCGGGCAGAGGCTGAGATGTCGATGTTAACGTCTCGGCTATCGCACAAATCTTGAAGGCAGCCACCACTTCGAGGTGTTGACAGGCTGAAGTTCAAGTTTTGCCTTCCATAAATTATAAGACCTTCTTACGAGCCCAAAAAACAAAAAATCAGAAACAAAAACTGAGGCGCATGTAAGTAATATATAGTATATTTGATTCTGTTTCTGTTTTTTTTTTTTTTTTTTTTGTATTATTTCTTTATTCATCAACATTCTCTTGTCCGCATGTCGACTTGTTTATCGTTGGTTTTTCGCATTTGCTTGTCTCGGATTAATCTCTTAATTTTGTGATCCGTGTTGTTGCACTTGTTATTATTGCTGTGTTGCTGGGTTCAAAGGTTTAACACAGCTGTCTCGAGACTTTTTAGGGCCCTGAGCGCTGTTCTCTGTTTCGGCTGCAGCACTTTCAAAGTTTTTAGTGGCGGATATACATTGACCTTAACGCTTCAGTCAGCTGTCAGGTGGGCTAAGTGCGTTTGTATGCAAGAGTTGTGATTAACAGAGAGGTTAATAATTTGAAGTACTTAAGTGAGTGGCAGCAACTGATTATTGATAATTATTGTGCTTGTTGAATAATCGATAAAAATCGATATACAAAGGCGCTTTTAAAGTGCATAAGCTTGCCATATTAAAGACAAGAACGAGTAATTGAAAATATTAAAAAAATTCCATTGAAAGCGACTTACTAATACTGCTATTATTACTGCATCAATAAGTAAAGCAGTCGGCTATCGATAATTATTATGTACCCTTTTAATATATTTGCCATCACACTTAATATACGTAAAACTTTTACAGCTAAACACTGCAGAATGATATAGTTTTTAAAATATTAAACATTCATTTATCGATCCATAAATTAATTATCGATCAATTTTCTATTTAGTATTTAGTATATTTAGTATTTTCCAACCAATCGTTACTATTTTGTAACTGATTTGATAAATAATATTATGGTTTTTAAAGCTAAATAACATGAAATACCAAAAGGGATACCAAGAACTTACTTCAATTGTTTCACAGGTCAATTATCGATAGTTTTTATGTTTCTTTAATTTCGATCACTTGATATAATGGCACACATTTCAGATCTATATTTTACAGCTAAATAAGATGAAATGCCTAGTTTTACTATCATAGTATTTTAAAAGTTACATCAATGATATTTCTTCTTAATGATATTTGTCAAATTACATTAAGTAAGTTTAGTAAAAAGAAGAAACCCTGAGCTTACAAAGTTGCAGCTGTATTCCTTTACAAGTAAATCCACTTCTTAGAGATTCCCACAGTATTTCTTTGTATCACAAAGTATTTTTTTAGCTAAATAGACAAATTTGTAGTTGCAAGAGGGAGAAAAACGCAAACCCGTTGTGCAACATTTGTGGCAAGCCGGCAATCAGATTTGGTGACGATGCCGATGTCGATGACGCAGCCAGCCTTGACCCGGTTCTAGATGCCACTCAATGGCGTTGGCTTAACTTGGCTCTGGTAATGCAGAGCCCGCTGGCTGACTTCTAACTTCCATTTAAGAAGCTCCTTGACTTGACGCTCGCTACGGCTCTGCCAGCCTCCCCTCTCTGTCTCTCTCCACTCCTCCTCCCTCTCCCCTTCCCCCTCCCCTTCCACTACTCACTCGCAGTCACAACTATTTCAAGACACAGACAGATTTCAATTAGCATTTCCGCACGTTCGCCTATTTAGTGTTTGTTGTTGTGGACTTAACTTTCATTCGCAAAGCCCACAGTTGCTTCCCTCGTTTCTTTACCCAGAGCCTAATTAAAAGCGCATCTCTCGCGTCTGTATTGGCAGCCGCTGAGTTAACACTTTAAGCTCCAGCAGCGACGCCGACAAAGCAGTTGCCGACGGTTCTAACTGTTGCGATGTTGTTGCTGTTGCTGCTGTTGCTGCTGCTGTTGCTGCTGCTGCTGTTGCTGCTGCTGTTGCTGCAGCCCCGCCTCAGTGGCCCCAAAAAGTTTTCAATTAGGAAATTTTCTCATTTGCATTTCAAATGAATTTTGCGCTACTTGAGCTTCAGTTGTGCTCCGCTTAAGTGCTTCCTATTAACATCTTGGCATGGAAATTATCCTCCCAGCTAAATATGAAAAATCACTCTTCAAATGCTTCATTCGTTTGTTCAACAATTTGTTCGGGGCGATTAATGTCGTTTAAATAGCTTAAAGTATGTCCAACAAATATTTTACAAAATAAATAGATTCTATGCAGAGTTTGATAGAAGAAGTTTTGCAATCTATATTGGCTTACATCATATCGTATCTTAGTACTTTAACTTATTAAATTTTCAAGCAAGCTAAGCTCACAAATATATATATACATATATTTGTATTACATATCGCACTCACACTTTTTTCATGAAATTAGTTTTCGGGTCCCAGCAGTCGCGACGACAGTCAGAAAAAAAATCTTGAAAATCACCTAAGGGGCTCAAGACGTCTTAGCTTTGCAACGTGATGTGCGTGAAAAAGAAGAATAAATAGCATTGGGCATGCCCCCAGCCTAGACCAAAGAGATGCTGCTAACAGCAAAATATTGGCAAAAGTGGCGCCCTCTAGCGAACAAAAAAAAAAAACAGTTAGCTAAGATATATGTATATGTATATGTGCGAGAGTATATCTAACTAAAAGATACCTTATCCTTGAACTTAAGAAATTTGAATTGTTAAATTAAAAAAAAAAAACTAAAGAGATATTTCAAAGATTACAATTATACTACATAGATAAATACGAATCATGAATCTCATCATTTCATCATGATGAATTCAAGACCTATGCTCACATTCCTCATTTTTATATAATTCTATCTTAAACTTTAAATATATATGGCGCAACTCAAACAACTTCAAATCGTTAATACCCAATGTTAGAGTATCTAAGTAGCCAAATAACTGTAATACATATAAATTATATCAAATAAATCAACGATAAATTACAAACACAGCTGGCTATGTACATAGTCTACCATCATCCCCAACACCTGAACACCTGAACAACGGCAATAGTTGGGCGTACCAATATTAACAGCTAACCTGTCACACCTTTAGTTGCGTGCGTGAGCACTCACGCGTATCATTTGACAACGTGTTTATGCTGGAAGCTCAATTTCGCATTGACAGCATCTTCAATGGTGCAAACGAATGGGGAAAAATAGAAAGTGGCAGCAGCAACAGCAACAAGAAAAGCGCCTAACAAGCACTTTAAGCTGGCGCCCGTGACAAGCTATTCCAAGTGCTTCATTCATGCAGCCCAGCAGACCGTCTCTTTCTCAGTCTCCATCCCTTGCCTCTCCCTCTCGCTGTAACCATCGCTGCCTTGTCCATAGACAGTCAGCCATCATCAACAGCAGCATTGATGTTGTCATTATACTCATCGACATCCTTGTCATTACGCGGCACATACGAAAAGAGCACGAAAACACTTGTCATTAACACAATCACACACTCAAATACACACAAGCACACACACACACATACACACACACATACATACACTCGCATACACACATTCCTCGGCAAGCACGCCTTTAACGTCCGTCTAAGAAACTTGTTACACTTTTTTGTCTGCTGTTGTTGCCGTTGAATACAACCCTTACAAGAATACTTGAATACTTGAACTATTCGACAGCGCTTGTAGCATATGAAAAGACATTTTTGTTATCCTGGGCTAAGGTGGGATGCTTAAATACCAATTCTGTGTATAATTATATTTTTATTTGTGTATAGTTATAAGCTTATACCATATTATATTTCCACCCTAGCTGATTGACTGAAATAACTGGCAACAAACTGAGAGTGACCATGATCGACCAATTGACTAATTGAATGATTTATTGACTGATACAGTGCTTATTTGATTGACTAGAGGATTGACTGCCAGATTGACTGCCAGAATGAGTGCTGATTGGCTGTCAGGGGACTGACACAGTGGTTGACACAGTGGTTGAGTGATTGATTAACTGACCGATCGTTAAAGAGATTGACTGCCTGTCCACAGTTTGATTGACAGATTGACCTACTGACTTGCTGATTGATTGCCTAACCAATTGTTTCAAGGTTAACTAACTGATTGATCAGTTTCCTGATGTCTAACTGACAGGGTGGCTTATTGACTGACTGATTGATCAGTTTTCTGCTGACTGACAGAGAGTCTGACGACTGACTGGCTGAGTAGTTGACTGACTGATTAATTAAAGGCTGACTGATCAGACTGACTATAGGTTGACTGATTGACTGACTGATTTCTTGAATGACTAACTTATTTACTTAATAACTGTCAAATGACTGATTGATTATCTGACTGAAAGATTAACCGACTGACTTACTAACTAAATGACTGACTGTTAAATAACAGAAAGACTGATTGACTCATTTACCAGCTGACTAATAACTGACACATAAACTGATATACGACCTGATTTAACTGACTTATAGAGGGATTGACTAACTAACGGTATGTTGGCCAACAAAAGGTTTAAAACTTAGCTAACTAGTTCATCCCAACACCAACTTTACCAACGCGACACAAAGTTCGGATACACCTTTGCAACAAACTTACCTTTAAGTCCATTTCCCTTTGTCTATATTCGCTGGCAGCTACATTTTTGCTGCTCCTTATCGAGAAATTCTCAATTGTACATTGCTGACCACAATAAATCAAACATTCAACTGTTTTGTCGTCGGGGGCTAACCAACCACACGAAAATACTAAATCACTTTTAGATGATGGTCAACAAGCAGGTAAAACAACAACACGAGCACAAAACACCCAAAAGAGAAAAAAAAAAAAAAAACAAAACCAAAAATAAACAAACAATTGTCGAATATATCACAAGGATACAAAAAATTGCAAAGCCGCACAATGAAACGGGTCAGGATATATGAATGTAGAACATTTATATTCTTTTTTTGAACATATCTTCTATTCAACTACAAAATTCTTTATACTTTATGTTGTTGCTGTTGTTGTTTGTTGTTGCTGCCTTTGGCATATTCGTAACGTATACGCAGCGTATTGCAGATGCTGCCACAGCTGGAACATTCGAACGAACATCAAATATCAAATAATTGTTTGCCATTTAGCAATGTGCATTTTGAATGGTTGCCAAAAAAACAAAAACAACAACAACAACATAACACAAACAAAATAGATGCAATAACCATTTGTTTACATAGACAGACGAAGAAGCAGCAGCAAAAAGATTCCGAGAGACATATGTATGCAGATGCTTGTAAATTTATACATGAAAAGTAAGTTTAGAAAATGAAATTGTATAAATAAGAACAACTTAATACCCTTTTAAGGAACTTAAAACTTAAATGTATACAAATTAAGTGCATTTGCATTTTTGCATTTTATAAAAAATTAAATTTTCAAAAATAATAAGAATAATAAATAAATATAAGAAAACTAATGTTCATTATTTTATTTTTAGTCTGAAAAATAATTTGAAAATTTATTTTAAATATATTTAAGCATTTTTTAATATTATAAAAAAGTTGACATAAAAGAATATATAATATTTATAAAAGTATTATATAATGGATAATGATATTTTTCAAAACATATTCATATTGTTAATATTTTTTGAATATAATATTATATATTTATTAATTTGTATTATTGTTTAGCATTACTCAAATATTAGAAGATTTGTTCTTCAGCATTTGACTAAATTATTTTTTATAGCCAGGATTTGAAGCAATTTTAAATGTTCCGAATCTGAATTCTGATAGGATTACGATACCGATTTTATCTAAAACTTTACAGTCAGAGAAAACATCATCAGCTTAAGACTTTTTGAATCTTATTTTATACACCTAAATACACCAATTAAATATAAATATTACAGAATTCGAATTCCTAAATCTGCAAAATTCATCTAACCAAGTAAACAAAAAGTCAACTAAAAAAGTTTTACGAACTCTAAGTCTATGTAAGCACATAATAAACATTTCTCACTTAAGCTGCAGCTATATGGAAATCCTCCCCAATAATAAATTGCTCACCCTTGTTTAGAGGGTAAAATGGAATTGCAATTGAAATAAATGAATGTTCTAATCGAGGAACAAAAGAGCTCGCCATGTGGCGAACAGAACTGCAAACTGCAAATCATTTGTTTTTTTGGCTTCATAATGGTGAAAAGACCCTCGAAATCTCTGTCACAGCGATTTCATAGTATGTCCAAAAACAAGATTTATAAATAAATAGGGCAGCTGCTGCTGGCCCCCAAATCAGCTTCATGGTCAATAACATCGTCATTGCGATCTGTCAACAACTCATACAGTTTATAGCAGCCATAAGTGAAGTGATTGATGCGACAATGTCGTTTATAGCCACCTTTTTCTCTTTTTCTTTTTGGCCAGGTATGTGCGAAAATTGCAATTGGGCTAACAGCAGCAGCTGCCCGTTGGACAGCCAATTTGCACGCAATTTTCACGTGCCAAAAAACACACAAGCAAAAGAAGAAGCCGAAATATGCTACGACAGCCCATTGCAGGCAAATGTTACTCCAGGGAAAATTAAAATTTTCTACGCAATTTGACGCACGCTAATCGGACCGGCGTCAGCCGAGCTTAAGGCTCAGCGCTGTTAGCTGCACATGGGCCTTAACAGCTGCTGTTAAGTGTTAAGCTGAGCTGAACAGAGCAGAGCCGAACAGCGAGCGTTGCGACGCAAAGAGCGCCATCAGAAATGTAAAGAGAGCCATGGTGTTTCGGCTGCTGTTAACTTGCGCTCTCTTAGCAGCTGTAGACATTATGTTAAATTGTTCGGCTTAGCTTAGCAGCTGTCAGCGAACTAAGCAGCTCTTTTAGCATTGACTAAGGCTGTTAGATTCGCACGCACAACCCTAAGCACTGCCCTGAGGGGTAAATTGACTCATCTGGCAGTTACATTAAATGTGCGTTGGCCTTTTTTTTTTTTTTTTTGGTCGGCAGTAAAAACGTGGCCAATGCCAAAGAAAATTTAACAATGCGGCAAAATAAAAATAAAAGCCAAACAAATTGTGCATGAAATGATGCCAGGACGACCATTGCAGCCATCGACTTGCCTTCAAATCGGCCTATGGAAAAAATATATTCGAAATTTGCACAAATGAAAATTGTGACAGAAAATTGAATTACCCCAAGCAAAGGCAACAACAACAGCAGCAGCAGCAGCAACAATGGCATGGCCGACGGCTACCGCAGTGAAAACAAAACAATAAAAGCGAGAATAAAAGTTGAAAGTGTGCCCCTGAAATGAATATGTTGACAAGGCCGGTAAAGCAAAAACAAAAAAGAAAAAAAAAAACAGAATAAAATAAGCGCCAGCAAAGTCAAATGAAAATCATCAGACCCAGAGGGCAGCTCCAGCTCCAATTGCTCTGTCTCCAACCCCTGCCCCTGCCCCTGCCCCTGCCCCTGTCCCCAGCCAGTCGCTTGTTGCCACATTAGCCACGCCACGCTGTGTCCCCTAATGAGCATGCCAGACATATGCCATGGGCCATGTACTACCTACATAATCCACCTCCATCTCCACCTCCGACATCGACGCCGACACGCTCTTCTCTTATTCCTCTATCGAGGCAAAGATCTTTGGCCGTACATTCTTGAAAACAGAGAAGAAGAAAAAATAAACCAGCCCAGTTTGGGGGTTGTCTCTGCCCGAGCAGCGACGACCCGACCCACAGCATATGCTTCTCCCACAGTTGCTGCTGCTGCTATATGAAAGTGTTTTTATTGCTGAATTCCATAAAAGGCACTAGCCATAAGAATGCGATTTTTAGCATTGCGACAGATGGTCAGCTCAACTAGAAACTTACTGAAAACCAGAAAAACATTTTAATTTGGGCGTACTAGTTGTAGAGCAAGGGGTTGAAGGCGAATGTAATAAAAAGTTTGTTGAGATTGAGTAAAATTTTAAAATTAAGTTCTTTATATATATAAATAGTATAAAAAAAACATAAAATATAATATAAATATAATATAATATAATATAACATAATTTGCATAAATATGAAATATAATTTATAATAATAAACGTGCATATATCAATCCTACAAACATATAAAAATAACAGTTATGTTATTATAAAAATAATTAACTTAAAAAAAATTTTAAATATTAAATTATTTATATTTATTTATTCAAAAAAAAAATAAATAAAATAATAATAATAATAATAATAAAATAAATAAAAAGTATTAGCTTTACATCAGTATCTTACTGAGAACAAGTTAACAGCTTGGAAATTGAGGGTGTATCAATACTTTCTTAATATACTGTATACTTATAAGTATTTTATGTAAATATTGAATGACCTTAAGCAATTGCTGGTTTGAACATACTTTTTGACTTACTGTATGTATATAATCCATGGCTTAAAACAAACAATAAATTCATATATACACATAAACATATACATATCTACAATATACACAATATTTGATATCATCTAATACAAAAATCTGGTCACGTCGCAATTGTATCGCTAGGGAAACTTAAAGCAGTCAACTATATGCACTCCGGAAATTTTCAGAGAATCAAGGAAAATTCAACCAACGAATCATGCACCACGAAGACAATGCGAGTTCTCACGTCTTGACTCACATAAAAGAGTTTTAGAGCTCTCGACAGATCGAATTAATGGGTCATCGGCACTACAGCTCTAATTTCTTTTTGTTCCCGAACATCAAGAATAAAATGTGAGCTCAACGGCTTCCAGTGCCTGACATGCCTTTGAAACCTTTGAACAACTCGTTTTAGTGTTATCCACTTTTGAGTAGCAAAAGTGCATTGAAAAGTGGCTAAGGCAAGTGCTGAAGTGTCTTGACTTTCATAGAGAAAATTTACAACTATCTTACAATGTTTTTATTAATGGCCAATACTAAAAATGTAAAATAACTGTTTCTCAATGCATAGAAAACTCCAAAAACTACTTGAGAACAGATATATTTTAAATTGTATTTTAAATATAATTTATAAATATATATGTGTTAAATTTACTTAGCATTTAAATTATAATTGAATTCATATTTTTTAACTTTTTTATTATTATATTTATTTAAATTTAATTAACACTAATATTTTTTTAACTCATATTTTTTTTAACTTTAATGAATTTTTTATATTTTAAAAGTGTCTCTTAGTTTCATTAAATTTTTTTATTTATTCAACAATAACTTTTAAATTTTTGAGAATTTGTTATTTTAATACTTAATACTTATATATATATAATATAAAAAAGAAAAATAATGAAACTCTTAATAATATTTAACGACTTGCAGAACGAAAAGCATTTAAATAATTTTAATGAACTATTTTCAATAAAATATATATATATTTATATACACATATATGTGTATGTATATATATATATTAAAGTTATGTTTCGTTTTTTAATGTTCAATGTCCCCATGACACATTTAAAAGAAACATTAAATGCTAAACATTAAACATTCATTTGGTCAAAAATGTTTTCCGCAGAAACTGTTTCACTTGTTGATGCGAATGCATATTACGTATACGCAATGCAAAATTTTCGCATTTCGCATAATTCGAATTTACATGTGCGCTTAGCTTGCCAAAAAAAAAAAAAAAAAAAAAAAAAACATATCGCAGAGAGAAAACAAGAACAAATGGGGGAAAAAAAGAAAATGAAGGAAAAACAAACTTTGCGCGGCACATTTTTCACTCGCTGGGTTTCCATTTCAAGTATTCCGTCGACGTATTTCAAAAGATGTCTAAACAAAATGCTAAAGAGATTTCTTTTCGCTTTGGCTAGGATGCATGTTGAGACTATTATACACATACAGATAAATGCTTTTGTGCTGACGTCAGCGAGGCAGGCGCACATGAGCTATGTGAGAACGTCAGTCTGTCTGTCTGTCTGTCTGTCTGTCAGTCGGGGAGTCAGTAAGTGAGTCAGTGAGTCAGCTTTCAGAGCAGAGAGCATAGCGCGCATTAACAAAAGTTTGCATTGCATTGTGCTCAGCTACCGGACTGCAACGAGCTAGTTGCGAACTTGACGGCTGCTGTTGCAGTTTTGCTTGATTTGCACCAAATTAAGTTGGCCCCCATCCATCCGGCCAGTAGACCATGTAGACCCAATAACCAGCCGTCCGCCGTACCTCGTCTGTGCCGTCTGGCTGGCGGACTGGCGGACGACCTGCGCCACTGGCGGCTGCCCAAAAGTGCAATAAAATTAAATGCTTTTATGTAAAAAGTTTATGACTTTGTGTTTATGCTCGCTACACGCTCAATGCTGTCTCGGCCAAACAGCGCCCACCTCCGCACGCCCTCTGCCACGCCCTGGACTCATAATGTCTTCTTCTTCTTCTTCTTCTTCTTCTACTTTGTTGGACTTTAGCTTGGCCTGCTTTAGTTTCTCGTCTGCTGCTGCTGCTGCTGTTGTTGTTATTACTGCCGCCTCGCATGTGTTGACAGTAATTAATTTAACTGGCGAAAATGAAATTTATATGGCCAACAACACATATTGGCCCGCACTTTGTCGCTGCAATTTGTCCAAATGTTGCACAGCTCGCACTGTCCACACAAAGATCGAAAATTTTCTGCTGTTACTGCAGCTTTAAGTAGTCAAGTAACTAAGTAGGTAAATAGCTGACAGAGCTGATGAAAATTGATGGAAATTGAGAGAAAGAAAAGGCGAAAATGAAAAGAACGAAAATACAGTTTAAAGGACAAGCAAGGATACGCTGCTCAAAATATATTAAAAATCACAAGCAATAGATTAGGACTTTTTGTGGAATTATAATTATTTAAGTATCTATAAAAAAGTAAAGCTTTTAATTACAACAAACCAAAGTATATGAGCAGCCTTTTCATGGAGAGGTTCTTAAATAAATTATAGGAAAAAAACAACAAAAAAAAACAACAACTGCTTAGAACTCGTTGAGGATTCAAAAGCAAATAAATTTATGCATATTCTATAATATTATATATTATACAAATATTATATATGTTTTTATATCTATATTTATATATGTATATTTATCGTCTTATTGACCCACCCTCAAAAACGAACCATATAATTGCTAGTTTTATAAATTGTGGTTGCCAATATTGCTCAGTCTGCAAAACTTGTTAAGCGCAGCTCTATAATTAAGACATATAGTATAGTATTTTTATTATTTTTTATAAATATATAGTCCTCATTTACCACGCCGTAAATTGGCGGAAATTTAATGGCAAGCACTTAATAAGACAAGCATGTAATTGAAGTTTTTTTTATATTTATCTATATATGATACAAATCGAATACACTTGCTCAAGCATGCACATGAATATAATTTTATATAAGAAAATTTGTCTTAGTAGCATAGATTGCTATAGCTTACTCATCGGAATGGACGAAAAAGTATAGCAGCTCAATTATCTGAGTTTAGCATAGAGCAGACTAATAGTAATTTTCTATTTTAATTAAATTCAATATTCTATTCTACTCAGCCATGCTAATTGTTCTTAATTAAATCTTAGGATTAAATTAATAAAATATTAATTATAATTTTATTATTATTATTATTATTATCTATGCATCTACGCTACAATTTTATACTTTTAACAACACAATTCATGAGGTATAATAATGCAAATTTCTTGCTATAAGTAATAGCATTTTTTATAATTATTGTGGGTTTTATTTATGAAAGCTTCCGCTTCTAGCAGAAAAAATGGTACCTCGACGCCGCAACAGATAGAACAGTGATCATAGTATACTAGAAGAGCTTCAACTTGAAGGTTAGTGCGGGATAATTTCTGGCTCCAAGCTGGGAGGCAAGCCAAGGAGGTTATTGTAGTCCAACAGACCAATCAAAGTGACAACATGTCTATGCATAAAGCATGAATCCCACAAAAAAACAAAAAAAAATTGTAGGCTTTATCCCATGCATTCGTAACTGTTTTTGTTGGGCACTTCTACCATATAGTATATTACTTTTATAAACAATATACTTATGTTCTTATCATTTATCACACTTTAAATATGCATTCTACAAATATACAAACTTCTTTAGCTCTTTGGCCTACAGGATAAAATCACAAGCATTTAATGGAGCACAACACCTTTGACCAGTTAACGTTATGCCACACTTAAGAACTTCGCCTCTTAACAAATTTCTCAAGAAAAAGCAAAAAAGAAGGGAAAAAACGAAAAGCAAATAAAGAAATGGCAATTAGCTTATAATATCGTTGAGAAACTTGGCAAAACAGTCGTAAAAGTGCGAAGTGAGAAACAGTCTCGGCCAAATGAAGCTGAAAAGTGCAATAATTTTTGTCTTTTTATCTGTAGCAAAGTTTGCAAGCAGCATCAACAGGAAAAGTCAACAACAGTAATTATAATTTGCTTCTGTTTGCAATAATAACAAACAAATACTTAATTACAGAACTGTCGCAATATGCAGACAGAGCGACAGAGCGTTGCCAATTCAAATTTCATTTCAGTTAACTGAAATTTATTTGTGCTATGCCAGTCAATAAACTAGAGAATAATTGTAGCCCAATGAGTATTTGGTTGCAAATCATAAGGCTTTCTTTTTAAGTGAGGGTAAAATTGAAATTGAATTTGAATTTGGAGACAATATTAAATATATAATAGTGAGATGAGAGTCTATTAAGTTCTGCTTAGATAATAAATAGTTCAAACAATATTTCTACAAGTATGAGTATTATTTAACAAATGCTTCAAAAAATTTATATTAAATGAATTGATTATAAAGACGGCTCCAATTACCTCGACTCTTCTTGTCCTCCTCATAAGGTCCATAAGAATCACAAATAAAGTTAGCTGCATTTACAATTAGAACTGAAGATGTTGCTAACAAATATTATATTTATTTATATTATATTTTAGATTTATACAAAGAGTAAAAAAATAATAATACTTTCAATGGCATTGATTACAAAGGCGGCTTCAATTACCTTGACCCCTCTAGTCCTTCCTTAAAATCATTCTTTTCATATCATCAAAAGGCCAAGAGCGACCTCAGCCACATCTAACAACAACAGACTTGGTAATGAATTGGCAATAACACATCCAATAGCGTGTGCTGAAGAGTGAATTTTCCAATAGATAATCTAGCTGAATCGATGGTTAGCAGACACAAATATTCAGTTCATGACACGCTCAAAGATATGCAGCAAAACTGCCAACGTCAGCGCGTGGAGCACGGCGCATGGAACATGCGGCTTGTGGCATTAAATCATTTAAAGCAAAAAACACAGTGGACTGAGGCATGAGAACAGAGGACAGAGGCCAGAGGGCAACGAGTGGCACGACTCGTTGCGATACTTCCGCTGCTATAGAACAGCAACAGCAACAGCAACAACAACAACGAAAGACTGAACGTGTTGCCAGTAAGTAAACAAAAAGTTTATGCTTCATAGCACAAATTGAATAAATCATCAAATGTCGAGCGATTTGAAAGACATATATGGGAAAGGTTACGTGCATAATTGTTGAGCGAAATTGCCTAAAAGAAACCACAATAAAAAGTATGTAAAAGTAAAAAGCATATATAAAAAATATTATAAAATTTATAAATATTCATTTTCACATGAGAACTGTTTGGAGTGAGTGAGAACAGCAAAGCTTACTTACAAATTATTTTTAATAATATCTAATTGGAGTAATGGAAAAGTTAATGCAACGTATTAATTGAGAGACTTAGCTAGATGATAATAAATATGATATTACTGGTAAGATTCAAAGCTTTTTAATAATATTTAAACAATAAAATATATAAAAGAATTATATATTGAAAGAAAAAATCTTATAAACTGGTGCCAAAAAATGCGAAAAATATTCAAGTTGCAGGACCCATACTCATATAAAAAAACATATTAAATATAACAGAAGTAAAACTCTCGAGTGTCCGACTACAACATACCTGCACCTGGGAGAATTGCAAAGTTTCCTAAGCATGTGCACACCAATCACAAAAATATTCAGGTAGCTGCACCGATACTTGAAGAACTTATATCTAAAATGAACAAAGGTTTACTTAAAACAATAATAAACTTTAGAAATTAGTCAACAGTGGACTAAATTTTGCTTATATTATTTACAAAAGCCCTTGCAGATATTCGACACTTGGAATAACAAATCGAATAAATAAACATTTTTTATACTCGTACAGGAAGTGAAAAGAGTATATTGGTCTTGTGAAATGCCCGCTTGGCTGTTCTTCTAAAAGAATTTAAGTTTATTGCAAGACATTATGTTGTGGGAAATCGGAAAATATTATATCTGGTATAACAGAAACATTATTATTATGGCTGCAAGAGACTTGAACATTTGAATATATTTAGTTATAGTAAAATAGTAAACCCAAGACTAAATATGTATAGTATACGTTTTTTTTTGGGTGTGGAAAAAATTTTAAAATATATATATATGCCTTATCTCTCTTAGCAATCGAGGATAAACTTCCAAAGTGTTAGAGTTACGCCTGTAAAATTGAATTCCCTTTTTAGTTTTACAAAATCTAATTAACAGTCTAAGGACAGAGAACAAGTATCATGCAGTTGGTGAAGCCCGACTGCAACAGGCTCAGTTGCTTGCAATTGCTTTAATGGAATCGTTGCAACTTTCTGTTCAGTTCTAAAAGAAACCTCAGTCAACCAAGATGTGCCGCTACGAAGCGTACGAAATATTTATAAATTAGATAATATATATTCCTATTTTATTAAAAATGTTTACTTGCTTCCTTTCTTCAGCTACGTGGTGCTCATGCTGCTTGGTCTGGTGCCTCTACCAATACAATTGCAGACGGATGACATGCGTTCATTTCTCATTGTCGACGAATGTCCGGAAATGACAATGATAACGAATATATCCAAGAGCTCTGTATGTTCATTGCAGTTTTTGATCAATTTTTTATTTATTTTTGCAATTTATTTATGTTCTTCTGAATAGTTGTTGGGTGTCTGGTTCGCCTTTGCAACAACTGCGATGCCCTTTAGCGATTATCAGCGTAGATGTGCCTCGTACAATGTAAGGAATACAAGTGAGTATATATTATAGCGATAGAGATTGATTAATTGTGCGATCAGCTAATATGAATTCTTGATAAAGCCTACTTTAAGACCAACATTCTGTATTACGACAAGTCTGGCTGTCTCATAACATATGCGTGTTCATTCAGCCAAACTCTTAGGAAGTATGAAAGTAAGTAGCTGAACATCTTATGCGTATTTTGCGAATCTATTGCAGAATCGAATGTATATATTCGACTATTATTTAGAGAAACTTCGAGTACTGACAAGGACGCGCACCCCTGACGCTGAGATTGTGTACAGGGCCAACGATTTTTTGAGCCATCATGGATTTCCTCTGAATAAACTGCTATGGCTAAGGGCAGAGGCCTTTTGCTTTGAATGGTATGAGCTGAGATTTGAGACGGAACGACAACCGATAACCTATCAGGCGCCGTTCAATATGCTCGGTCCATTGGGACGCTAGAGGTGCGAGTTAATTGCATAAATGTTCAATTATTGTAACATAATTTGCCATACAAATGTTAACCATTGAATCACTGATTAAAATGAGGAAATCGTATAATGGCCGAGGCCAAACTTAATTAGGATTGTGGACCACCAAAATCAATTATGTCGACAGTATCGGGCGATGATCATGTGTTTCGCGCACATATGGCATGGCCAGGAGGCTTGGCCAACAACAGGAGGCATCCTGGCCATGGACAAGGGCGCATTAATGAATGATGCCATGAACTACACCCAGTTCCTGCTCCTGCTCCTGCTCCTGCTACTACTCCTCCTTCGACTCCTGTCCACGCCCGCAATTTATATGTGCGTGTGTTTGCAGCCTCGCAAAAACTTTCCATGAGCCCAAAATTATCTTTAGTTTGTGTTTTTTCTTCTTTTTGTATTTTCCTTTTTTTTTCCTTGTTGTGTGGCTTCCTTAGCCCAAATTGCTTGGCCGCACAAATTGGCTTTCGCCTCGGGCACTGGCAATAAAATCAAACTCACGCAGGCGTATGCGTAACGCACAATTATCCCTCATTGAGTGGGTGTGTCTGCACTCGAAGGGATAACAGTCAGAGTCCCTTAATAATTGTCATTGTCAAGTGGATTCTGTGCGAAGATGTCCTCTTGGCTTCCCTTGCTTCCCTGGCTGCTCTACTTTTTGGCTCCTCCAACAATAACATAAACTGTCCTTCAGAATCAATTTACTTTCAATTGTTGCCGAATTGTATTGCTAATTGTTGGCATTAAATTGAGCTAACTGAGTACTGCCAAATTTAAGTCACGCTCTCTAACAACAAACGATACTTAAGTCCCCTAATGGTACAATAATATCGAGATTGCTATAAATACAAGATTAGAAGAGATTAAATAATAGATGCAGCAGCTGTTTAAGTTTTCATTGCAAAATCTTTGTTAAACTGGCTTCTGATGCATATGAAAATATATTATTTAGCGACAGGATTTATAGCTATGCTACGGCTTTGGATTCAGCTGAAAATATATTTATGCAAACTTAAAAAGGAACAAAGAATCTGATAAGATTTTGTTGCCCTAGTCACCGTATTTCCTAGACCTCCCAATAACTTGTTCTTGTACCCAAAAACCGAAGAGGTTTATGAAAGGATTCAGCTACAGTAGGATTGATAAGAAAAGACGGCAACAAAGGAGCTACTGAACAAGATCACATAAAATTAGTTTTTGAGGTGCTATAAAAGATAAAAGATATTTGTATGTAACAACAGAGGAAAGAGCGAGTGAGTGAGAGTGAGAGGGAGAGAGAGAGAGAGTGGAAGATAGAAATTGAGAGATGAGATGTAAGTATTTCATCAGATTATGTGGTTCAATGGACAAAATATCTAAGAAACACATAAAGATTTTCAAATCAAAAAAAAAAAAAAATTAATTGCAGAAATTTTAATACCTTTTTTAAAATATTGTCTTTTTAATTTTACAGAATCTTCAACATTACAGGTTTGCTATCTTTATAGTTTTTGGTTAAGATATATATGATCTAACGTAATACGTCAACGTATTCTATTTTCGGCTTCATTTCGATATTTATTTTATTAAATTGCATCATATATTGTTAGCCTGCAAAATGACTCAAATATTAAATTAACTAAACACTATTTCCTTTCTAATATTTACAATTTGTACTTGTATATATATTGAGCGCCAAATGCAATATTTAACCACAAATCAATGCAACCAGAACAACATCTCTGTGTGTTTTGTGGCTATGAACGTAATTGGTAAGCGTTTTTAGACCTGTATTATATTTAATGTTGTTCTCGTTGTAGTTGTTGCTCTTCTCTTTCGGCCTGCTGCCATTCAATTTAATCTGTTTGCTTTACATTGTTATCGTTGTTGTTGTTGCAATTGCTGTTGCTGTTGTTGTTGTTACTGTTGCTGCTAATGCGCTGGGGTCGCCATTGTAACAATTTTATGGTTAGTACGTTTTATTTGAAACGATTTACTTGTTTACATGCGCCACAGATTATCGAATGTGTATTCGACGAGCAGACACCCTGACATTTTTATATAACTCTATTATTTTATCTATTACATTATAATATATTTTAAAATAACTAAATTAACTTTTCTCTGTTACTACTAACTAAAAACTTCACAGCTATGAGTTGAGTTGAGCTATGAGAATGAGTTCCATTTTCTGACTCGATTGATTGATTGTCATTCACAATATGTGAGTTTTTTTAAATTTTGATAAAAGTTACAAAAACGCGATTACCTAACACCAATTTAATATTTGATATAATGATTTTAAATTTCAGACAATTCTACATATACATACAAGATTAATAAAAAATTTTATGTTTTATATATCTTAAATTATATATAATTTTTTTTTTATAAATATATGTATAGCAATATATTTATGAAATTGAAAAGATTATAGTAATAAATCATTTTATTATTAATGTTGTCCTCATAGACTACACTTAAATGTAAAGACTTCATATTCTTTATTTTTTACTTATCAAAAATGAAAATCGTCTTTAAAAATTGTATACTGTTTAAATAGACTCAAAATTATTGATTCGTCAGATTTTTTAAATCATTGGAATCACTACTACTATTGAAAAATTTTTAGAACGAAAATTAAGAATGTGTACGTTTTCTAAAAATATACATCGAGTGCTAAGTTAGTTTATCACTTTCAGGGGCAGTAGCTCCTTCAGTATATGTGAAAATTAAACCGGACACAAATGCGAACTAAGATACGGATTTTATATTCCCAAAGCAAATATCTATAGAAGAAGAGAATCGAAAATGCCTTCAGAGCACCTTTTGTCACATTTTTATATGTATATAACTTAATCAATATATGTCAAATCTTAAGAAAAAACGAACACAAAAGGGGCTTCAGAATTGCTTTTCATATATAGAATATATGCCAGAAAATATGATATTTTTTATTTTAATTTTTTCTCGAATTTTTAATGAAACAAATGACATTCCTTTACATACTATTCCAAAGTTATTCATAAAATAAAATTTAGATACGTGTACGACCTGTAGAAATCGCTTTTCCTATTAGTTTGCAGTTTTTTGTTAGAAAAAAAAAAGAAACGAACATCTAATAAACAGAGTATAAAAAGCTAAATACTTCTGTGTATGTGTTTGTGTTTGTGTTGGCTAATGCTGTTGTTACTTTGTTTCAATTGCATGACGCTCTCTGTGTTTTCAAGTTCAAATAGCTTTTTATGGTTTTTTATGCAATCACGTAATCGCACTCGTACGGCAATTTCCATCAATGTTTTTGGCTAACAACGGGGAAATTATTTTTGCTTTTTTTTTTCATTTGTTTTGTTTTTGCTTTTGTTGTGCTGCAATACGAAAAAGCGCGAGACGCAGTTATTAAGGTAAACATGAAAATATCTTTTATTTGCGCTTGGCAACTCTTAATTAGTTCAAGAAGTTCTTTTGGTTCGACTTGGATGGCTGTTTGACTGGTTCCACCAGTTTGATGTCGATGTCGCTTTCGATGTAGCTGCTGAATGGCTGGCTGAGAGGCTGTGAGGCTGTGAGGCTGAGAGGCTGACTGGCTGGCTGCTGTTTGTCAGAGTTAGAATTTCAATTTCGTTTTCGTTTCTTTCACGCCAAAGACACAAACACGAAACGTACCAAAGAAGACGACAAAGCTGCGCACTCGGGAGGCAACAACAAAAAATTACCATTTATTGATGTGATAATCTAAAGATCAAGGTCTTCCTTTTGCCATTTCAATAATCGTTGTCTCTGCGCTCAGTTTTTTATTTATTTTTATTTTTTTTTTTAGAAATAACGAAACTAGAATTTTTTTTTGTGTTTCGCCAGATTTGATTTTAATGAATGATGCGGCAGCTTTTGCTAGAAAATCTTTGCAGATTAGCAAAAATACCAAAAAGCTAAAAGCCAAAGACCAACTGAATGGCAAGTTCCAAAACAGGAAATGTTGCATATGTCGAATAAGAGTTTGTCTAACACACACAGAAGATGTATGAAGACGAGAACAAAAAAAAAAACGAAAGTTAAGCACCAAATGTGGAGCAGAAGCTGGTTCTGTATTGACACTGGGGATTCGGCTTCGGCATGTATGCAGTCAAAGGGAAAACCCAGACGTACCTATGGTAAATCCAAGCATATGCAAGTCTAATGAGCCTGGAGGAAAGTGGAAATGCAATTGAAATGCAGCAAATACCGCTGCCACTCACTGAGGATTTGCTTTGATTGAGGTAAAATCAGCAGAAGTGGCATTATAAAAGATGAGTGCATGAGTTTCGCATAGCAACTACACCACATACAAACATAGCTACACATATGTAGATGTATGTATGTGTATATGCACATATTCTCACTGGATTCGAAGTTGGCAAGAATTTTCATTAAAGATTTATGCTAATTTATGCCATTACATTCAGTTATAATTAGATTTGTGAAGCTTTCAAGCAACTTATTAGAAATAGTTTAGACAAAAGCTAATTATCTAGGGATATATGAGTATATAATTAAATATAACTGGAGAGGAAGCATGATTAATGTTTAATAAATAGTTATATAATAATTATAATATAATTCTAACAGATAATAAAATAATATTTAATTTATATGATTAAGTTAATTATAAATTTTTAAAAACTTTAATTTTGTTTTAAGTGATTTATTTAAAAAAAAAAGTATATTACATCTATTTAATTAACCTATTAAAATATAATTCAATTATATTAATAAATTTAATAATTATAATTCATAATCTTTTGAACATTAAGCATTTCACTAAACCTTGAATATGTTGTTGAATTAAATAAATTAATTTAATAGATTTAATTTTATTAGATTTTTATTATAGAAAGCATCACATCTTTGCCCAAAATCTATTTGATTCATACGAAAAACAAAGTTCAACAACTAGATTTCTAAATGAAATCCAAATTCATCAACATTTCTACCCAGGCTGGCAAACTCAGCCTCCACCCAGTCAATTGATTGAAAGCCTAAGTGAAACGACCAAGAAATTTATTTTCTGCTTTATCCTAATCTCCAATCCAATATGCAACTTTGATGAAGTCAGTTTTGAAACAAAATCAATGACTGTGGATTGAGGGATTGAACGAATGCTAACAAATAAATGAGGAGAGTGCGCAGAAAGTTCTTATTGGGTTCAAATGGTTGGCCATCACATACATATATAGAAAAACAAGAAAGAAAACAACAATCAAAGGCGCTAAATTTGGTGTGTGTGTGTTGATAAGCAAAAGTAAAACAAAAATCTATAGCCGAAGAAGAGGGCGTCAAAGTTGACGCTTATCTGCGCCTCATTTGCCAAAACAACAAGAGCCTCGTCAATTTCATAGGCGAGAGATTGGGCAGCGGTTCAAATCACAAACAAGAGGTTGACAGTAGCAACAGAAGACATCAGCAGTTGCAGCGGCACGAGGTGGGGCAGGGGAGGTACTACAAGTCGAGCAGTGACAAAAAATCAAAGTGGCCAAAGTTCAGTCAACTTTCAACTTGTAATTTGTCATTGTGCCAGCGCCATGAAAACTGAATGCGACACCCGGCAGCTGTCGCCGGACTAGGCAAAGTGGCCGCCACAACGTCATCATTGGGGCCGGGCAAATAAATATTAAACATCATGTTGTCTGCTGTTGACCATTTAGACATACGGCTGCAACGCTGCGTATACGCAATAAAATTTATGTGCCACACAATGCTCGCAATGCAAACGCTTTAACTGTCGCATTTTTGCGGAGAAAACGGAATGAGGCTGTGCCGTCCTGTCTGTGGGGGCGTCTGATTAATTTACGTATTGTTCTTTGAGTTATATATTTCGCTCGATCTTCTTATGCCTGATTTATATAATTTATTTTTATTTTATTATACCCAAAAGCCACTGAAAATGCGAAATTAAGGTATATTGGTTTTGTGAAAATGTTTGTACCAGGCAGTAGAAGGCGTGGCAGTATTTATTTGGTCAGCAGCAAATAGTTGGCTAAAACCCTAAAGGCGTAAATGTGTATGATTCCTATATATGATTTTAATTTTATTTTAACATTAATAATTGTTTGCTGTACTCTGAACAAGCCCATGTTACACATGCTATGAAGGAAGTGTAGAATGATTGGAATAGCAGATCTGCAAAATTTTTAAGGTATCAGCTAGTCGAGCACTCCCGACTGAAGCACTCTTACTTCTTGTTTTTATGCTCTTTCACAACGTTCAATGAACGAACAGTCGTCGTAGACAAAAATGTCTGCATCACCATGAATTATGACATTATTAACATAAATGATAAATTTCTTAATTTGTTAGCGGCTAAAAAGTTGTCCCATTTGTTGAATTATATATTTAAATAGTATCCTAAGGGATCTTAAACTGATTGGAAACAAATTGAATATTTCAAAATATTTAAATTTATAGAATATTATTTAAAAAATTTTTTAAATTATTATAATTTTTTGTCGATAATTTGTAAAAGACTAAAAGACATACAATCGTATATTTAAAAAGAATCTTCAGTGATCTATCTGATCTGTATCTGATTGGAAACAAATTTTATATTCCAAAAAATATTTTTTTATTATATTTATTTTTATTTTATTGGCTAGACTAAAAATATGTATTATTATTACTATTGTATATAATCTTTTTTTATTATTATTTTTTATGATTATTATTAATATTTTTACTTATTTATTATAATTTCTTTGTATGATTTTGTTAAAGAAAAAAGGCATTCTAATTTATATTTAAATACATATATTTTTAAATCATTCTAATGTATATTTAAATGAATATATTAAAGGCATTCTAATGGAATTAATTGTTTTTTATTTTTTATAATTTATTTTTTTGTATTATTTTTTTATTTAATTTTTTTTTTATTGATTATTTTATTTAATTATTTAAATAGTATTTTAAGTAATACTATCAATAATTTAATTGGAAACAAGTTTGATAACAAATATATTTTCTAACAACTTCAAATTTTACATAACTTTCAGCTAAAAGATACCAAATTGCTCATCTAATTGCCATTGAATTGTCCGTTTTTTTCCCTCAGTTACATTATCGGCATCATCATTAGCATTATCATTATGATCGGCAAGTCATGGAATGTAAAAATGTAATTTATAAATACCAAGAATTATGGTTATCGAACCAAGTCTAATAACTGGTTTCGGTCATAGAACTAGCTACATGCTTGGCAATAGTAATAAAAAAAATTACAATAAATGGCCAAAGCGGAAGCAAATTCTACAAATTTCATTTACAAACAGTCCTTGACTATGAGCGAGCACGAATCATCCGAAGTTCTAAGTTAAAACTGCCGGGTGCCAGTTGGAAGCCACTTCAAGTTGACGGAGCAACCACCTGAGCAGGTGGATCAGAAATTAGCACTTGCCACAGTGCAGGAAAACCATCTTCGATACAGCGAGATTCTCCGATTCAGCGATTTGATATTAAAATGAAGAAGCGCTCGCATAAATCGCATAAATATGTTAATTTTTATCTCAAGCGACGTTTTACGCTGTGCGGCCAGGTATTTTATATCGTTTTATTTTATTTTTTTTATGTCGCATTAACTTCAAATTCAGCTTTGCACAATTAGCATAAGTTAACTGCGAGTGTGTGTGTGTGTGTGTGTCTTTGTGCTTATGAAATACAAGTTCTAGAGAACAAAAGTAAAAAAAAAAAAAAAGTAAAAGTAAAAGTAATTCGCAGCTATTGCCAATAAGACTAAAAACACATTTTTATTTCACGAATTGGGTCAATGGAATGATGAATAAAATTACTGAACAGAAAGACAGAGAGAGAGAGAGAACAAGTTAAAACAGTAGCTAAGTTGAACAAGTTTAAATTACATTTAAATGCGTGCAATATCATGAAATTTAATTAGCTATAAAGCAACTGCAAATCATGCGCAAACATTAACCTTCTCAAAGTTTTTGGGGTTGATAGAGCCAACAGTGCGTATGTGTGATGTAATGTGATGTGCTGTGGCATATTGAAATACATTCACAAAGACACACACACACACACACACATATATATATATATATATATATATATATATATATATATATATATACAGAGAATGTCTTTTCTTTCATGCCAGACAAAGAGCAAAGGCAAAGGCAGCCCGCGCGATAAGCAAAGCTCATAAAAGGTTCAAAATTCGAATGAAATGAACGCTAAAGACTGAAATTATAAACTCATAGATAGACGAGTGACAAACTCTGAAAGACACAAGAATGTCAAAGTAGGAGAAGAGCTCTGTGCGTGGCAGCCGTCGAGCCAGAAAAATCCGAAATTTGAATTTGAATTTGAATAGCGCAAGCAGCAGATTGGGTTGGGTTTGAAGACCCAAGCCGACAGACGTTGACGGCAATTGATTAAATTTATTTATTAGAACACTGAATGTGCGCTTCATGAGCTGCTCTTAAGCGCTATCATCCCTAGACTAGGAAGTGGCCAAATGAATGGCAGCTGTGTCCTTTTCAGTGTCCTTGATTGGTGGCAAATTGACTTTGGTCAGCAGTTTAGCCGGCTCGCCTTTTGTGCGGCAATTGAATTCACAGACTGTTGTTTATCTGCTTAGCGAATCGATACCGATTATCCCAACAGCTGATATATGATATTGGCCTACATCTATGTATGTCTCTCTCTTATTTGTTTGTGCCAGCTGAATTGAATGTCTCCATGACAGTTTCCCTTAGCGGAAATGCAATTTCATATTCCTATTTTACATTCTATTGAAGTCTCGCCTCTGGCTACGTGCGCTCTTTAGTTTTTATACTTATTTTGTGTCTTTCTGATACAGAAACAAAAATTAGCTAAGGTCTCAGAGTTGAAGTTCGTGGCTCGATTCACGTCCCGGTGCTTACACGTCGCAGCTCAACAAAGCCACAGCCAAGCGAAACAAAACAAAACAAAAATTGAAATTGATTATTTTATTATACTACTGTGAATACCCTTCTCGACTCGAGTCGTTGTTGTCGTCAATGTCGCTTATCGTCGCAACATGAGCAGACGTTTAAATTTCATTTGTGTTCTCCATTTCTTTTGTAAATCGTGCTGCACAGCTTAGATTCGCCCATCACTCATGGCTGCATATATATACAAATATATATACATTTATGTATCACTGAAATGTTTCACTTAAAGAAATACAAACATAAGAAACATTTACAGCAGAGCCCTGCACAAAAATTTATCATAAATGAAAATTGAAATCAAATTGAAGCTTTATATTATATAAGTTCTAGCTGCAAAAAAACGTGAAAGTTTATATAAAGTACAAATAATTTGCTTTTTAATTAGTGGTTAGCAGTGAATAAAGCTCTTTTGTTTGCAGCTGCAATTTGTTGGATTTGTTGAAAAACCCTGAAAACTGACATTTGATGCGGCTTGGGAGGGCTTTGTTGGAACTTTGGCTTGGCTGCCAGCTCAAACAATGTCCAGGAAATTCCCATTTATTTATTGTTAGACTGACAATTCAACCATGAAAATGTAGAATGATAGACTAGCAGATGACCTGCGTGGTAGTAAAATAAGAATAGATCAAGCTACTCTATATATATATGTATATATGTTTATAGCGACAGAATCTACTCTTATTTTACACCATGAACATGCAGAATGATCAACCAGCAGGGAACAAAAATAGATTTGATTACTGTGTAAATATATGTACATGGAGACATAATCTTGTTTTATATATTTAGATATACAATATTTATAAAATGTTTTAAATACCCATTTAATCAATTCTCAATTGTATTATTGTGCCATATAAGCTATACTGTAATCGTATCTAAAATGTTCTGCTTGAGAATCAAGAACACATTTTGTCTAAATTTGAAAATTTGCCGGGTTACGTATAATAGATATTAGTTTTTGTTTACTTTTTATTTATTTTTAATTTTTTTTTTTTTCGTTCTGTTAGTTCTAATTTTAAGCAGCTTTGTTTTTATTAATTTATTGAAATTCTGTTTTGCTTTATTCGCTTTTTATATATAACATTTTGGTCTAGCTACTGTATTCCTAGGTCAGCCACTGTATTCCTCATTCACCACAATCCCCCGTATAAATATTCATATATAAATAAAATATATATTTTTTTTAAAACTTGTAAATACTTGAATGTTTTCTAATACCTTTCCTAGCAACTTAATCTAGTTTTACTTAATAATTCATTTAATAAAATACATAATTAACAAAAAAAAAAGCTTTAAAAAAAATCATAAAGTTCATGTCTCATATAAAATTAAATAAAGTCTAACATATAGCCTATACTCAAAATCTTTCTATAGACTCTATGATGACATATCACTTCATACCATTCTGACTCTCTAACTTTCAGAAGCCCTTTACTGCTCTTATTCCAGAGCATCCAAATACAAGCAAATGTATATTTAGCTTAGCTTCAACTATAAATAGAGCCAGCCAATATATAATCATATTATATATACTTAATCCTTAAGCAGCGCTTGACCCAGGCAGCCAATGGGCCCGGCTCATTTGCAGCTATGTGCGTAAGTGCATTTCCATATGCTCAGATTTGTGTGTGTTTGTGTGCGTATGTGTGTGTGTGTGTTGCATAACGACAACAGCTGCAACTGTCGGCCACACAAAAATGCAATTTAGCCAAATGCTTTGGTCCGACAGTGAAAAACACTCACGACGCGTCGTCGCGACTTGCTTCGGGGACACTTTAATAAAGTGCAGCCCAAATTGTAGGCCCTTGTTGTTGTTGTTGTTGCGGCTGCTGCTGCTGCTGTTGTTGGTGCAGTTGCAGCCACCGTGGCGTCAATTATCGCCGCTGTACGCAAAGTGGGCCAGGCAAATAATAAACGCGCCCAGAGCCGCGTCGTCATCAGAGGCACTCCATTGTCAAATGAGCTTAAACAGGCTGCCACGCCTCGATGAAGTGCCTTTGCAGCTCCAGTCCACCCCCCCCACCCCCCACAGCCAGCAGCCCCCTTCAGTCAACAGACCCCAGCCCATCTCCAGCTCCGTCTCCGTCTTCGTCTCATTCATTTATGCAGCAATCTTTGACTGCAGTTTCGTTTTCATATTTTTGGAATGCCCTAACAAAGAGTATAGTAGAATATAGATTAATAATGTTTATAACTATATATAAATTTATTTCTAAACCTTATCGAAATCTTATCAAACTTTTTTAGGAAAATATCTGTATATATTATTTTTTATGCAAATCTGTTAGCAAGACTATGAGGACTTACTTTGCCATTCTTCCCAGAACTTCTTTGGCTTTGGTTAGGGTATTCCAATTTCGATCTGGCGCATCCATGCTTTTTTTTCTTGCTCTTTTTTCGTTTTCTTCGCCATTTTCACGCCTCACTTAACGACTCGTTCGCTGATTGATGGCGACCTCAACTTCAACTTGGACTCCGGCTTCGACTTCGACTTCGACTTCGACTTCGACTTCGACTTCGACTTCGACTTCGAGAGGTGACGTTGACTGCTGCGGCGACGGCGGGCAGGTGTCGCCGCCTAATTAAACGAAGGCAACGCGCACGCATGCGTAACTCAATCGGTAAATATCGGCACAAAATGCCCCGCCCCCAGCCCACTTTGAGGCATTGTGTGTGTGTGCGTGTGTGTAAAATGGGTCAATATGCAATTATTGCATTTTTATTTTTATACATTTTTTTTTTGCTTTTGCTTTTGTTTGCGTCACTGCGTAACGTGCATAGTCGCTGCCGGGGAAAAGGGCTCGCACGTCCCATTCGAGCTACTCGAGATCTTGATTTGTCAATATTTGCGCATTGCTCGCACAATTGTGCCCAGTGTGCGAATGCAATTCACGGAACTGTATAGAACTCAGCTGAAACGAAAGACAATTGCATAATTTCATTCACATTCAACTGGTAGCAATATTTGCAATTCATTTTATAAATTAAGTAAGAGTGTTCAAGGCAGGAGTACACAACTAGATGATACCCTAAATACTGACCAGAAGTGATATTTCAAGCATTTTATGTAGGGTATTTATAGATATATATAACTATCAATACATACGCACACACAATGGCACATGCTCAGCTTACTGCGCAGTTGACGCAGCGGCTGGGATGGGCTGTGCTTATGGACTTTATTGTGGGAAATCCATTGTTCAAAAGCTTTTGTTCTAGTTGGACTTTCTTAATCATGAGCGTGAAATTGACATCCATAAGTGTCATAACTATCAGAAGTGTCAGCCCAAGTCTTTGAGAGAAGGGGAAGAGGTATCCACAAACACAATCATCCCAAATATGTGAATTCATCACTGAGACCTAAGCAGTTAATTGGAAATCTATAGCTTTTGTATCTACTAGAATACTAATTGAAAACTGGAATACTTGTTGCTGCACATCAGAAATGAAAATCAAAATTTCGATTAATATCGATAGTAGAGAAATGGAATAATTTATTCAAGCTTTGTTGTTAACGATGATCATCTGGAAGGGCATGATTTCAACGACGCAGCTTGTCGCCTTCATCATGATCAATAATGTAAATAGACTTTATGGCCTCTGCCAGGTCTCCTTTAGCCTCTTACATGCATTTTCAAAGATTGTATTATAAATAAACATTTTCAATTGGTTCAGAGGCTAATACACATTTAACTTAAAAGAAAATTTCCAAAAATTATACAGCAGATCAGCACATTAAAAAAACTCTTCTTAAGTACTTCCTCATGTATGTAGTTCTTTTACGAACTATACAAATTCCTCAACTCAATTTCAGTTAGTAAAAAATTGTTTGCTCAAGAACTTTGCTCGTTTCCGTCAGGTTCATTTGCCAAGTTCAAGGTGACCATTTGCATAAAGCACAGAAAGAGAAATAGAGAGAGAACGAGAATCAGAGAGAGATGCAAACAAGGCATTCATAACCATATTCGTGTAGATTATTACTCATGCATTAAGAGCTCACCTTTGACAACGACCCCTCCCCTACCACAAAATACATCATCATAATAAAAGCCACTTGGTAGTGTTTGGCGAAGAGTCAGCTCGCATGCTCTTTGAGCTTAACTCAGAGAAATATTCGGCTGTCAAGTGCAGTCTGAACGACTGTGCAACGCCCACGATCTAAGTGTGAAAACGAGAGAGCCTAAATAAGAAAGTGAGAGAGCCTGCACATTAGCAGCCCGCATTACTTTGCTGATAACACTCGACGACAAAATTTACAATTTTTAGTTACAAAACAAACAAAAAATATACCAAAATTTGATTACGAAAATATGTATATGGAGAATTCAATATATTTTAATTTAAATTTTCTATGTTTGTTTTTTATGTATCATTGTCTTTTTGCTAGTATCTGATTTTTCTATATCTTACTTCTCTCTTTTGCACTCATCCTCACTATCGCTGTCTCTCTTACTCTCCCTTCCATTCTTCTCATCATCTCTCTATCTCTCCCTCTCTCACTCTCTCTCTTTCTCTCTCTCTCTCTCTCTCTCCCTCCCTCTCTCTCAAAGGAATAATCACAGAAAACTAAAGTTTTTCTATAAAAACATTTCATTTTTCTATCAACCACATAATAATATTCATTATAATTTAAATATAAGCAACTATTCAAGTTGTAAGTTATATTTTGCCGAATAGTTATAAAAAGGCAACGATGAGAAGACTTTGAGATAAATTATCAATGCGACACGTGTGCAATAAAAGAGCTGAACAAATCGAATGGCAAGTTATAAAAATGCTGACACAGTTATTGGCATGAAAACAAAATATTCAAAAGTACATTGAGTTTCAATAGGGCCATAATCGAATTGGCGCAAGTGACCTAGTTTCGACATTTATTCTTTTTCCTAGGCATCAATGCGAAGCTGTTGCGCGCGGCAATTTCATTTGCCTCGCAAAAGACTCTTATGCAACATTTGCGGATCTATTTAGCCTCGACTCGTTGCAGGCAGCCCCTGCTGTCTGCTGTCTGCTGTCTGCTGTTTGCTGTTTGCTGTTTGCTGCCCACTGTCCGTCTCGTACAATTCTGTTCTGATCTTTGCAGTATTCTTGCTAAATTAAGTAATTGGTGCAAGAAGCAACTGGGGCAGACCGGACCCCTGCCCCAACCAGCCAGTTCCCTACTCAACCGACTCGAGTCTGTCAGTTATGGATTCTTGCAATTTAGATGCGTTTGTCTGCGCATTTGTATATGTATCCATATACATATATATATATATATGTGCATATATACATATGTATATGTATATATCTATTTGACGTATCTGCATATGTGCATCGGTGCATTTGTGAGGCGGTCTCTATGAGAAGCGGGCTCTGTCCATTTAGTTCTTTTATGTATTCTGTTCTGGTTCTGTTTTCCATTTCGAATGAGCTCTGCAGATGCAGTTCACAGCCGTGGGGCAGCCATTGAATGCAGGCCACGCCAAAATACGAGCCACATAGGAGTCAAAGGGGCTAATGGGAGTGTATAGACACATGTGTGTGTATGTGTGTATGCGTGTGCGTGTGTCTATGTGTGTGCTCACTTGCGCAACAGCTAAATCAAAGCAATTGTTGTTGCTACCGAACTGCAGCTGGTTGCATTTAGCAAATGCAGCGCCCCCAATTTGCAAATGGCACGGCTTTCAGCTCGGCTAAAGCTAACAATCAGCCGATAAACAGCTAGATAAACAGCTAAAAACCGCATGTATTTGAAGTTATTAAAAGACGAGCATAAAAAGCATAAAAAGACAAAATCCCATAAAAAACAACAAATGTAAAAAAAAGGGAATTTCAAACTTAGGATTTTATTATATTTAAATGACAAGCCGCAAAATCGCATTAAAAAGTTATAAATAAAGAAACCAAAAAGTCGAAGACAGCGGAAGACGGCAAAGGCGATAAAATTTAAAGCTGCTAATGGCACACCGAAACTTATATACACTAACTTAATAATGATAATGATAATGATAAACAGGTGACAATAAAGAGAAGGGAACAAAATAATGTTCTGATTCAATTTTTCTTGTCTGAAATTTCTGAGTGAAGCAAGCAATGTTATGGGATTGCTATAGTAGAAGCGTGCTGATATAGAATCTGATTTTTATTATTCCCGTCCAAGTTTGCAATTTTATCAATCACAATGTATGCGAAACTATTTAAGCGTAAACTATTAATACAATTTCTGCATATCTCGTTTTCTCTTGCATTGCAAAACTCTTTTCTTTTTAACCTCCGATAAATTTTTTGCAAATTTTTGTTGTTGTTGGCGTAGAAAAAATAAATGAAAAGTATAAACAAATTTGTGCATTGATGTTTAAAATTAAAAAAAAATTCAAATTCAGTTTCAAAATAGTTTTAATGGAAAATAAAAAGCAAATACTGAAAGTATTTTTTTCTTTACAGTTATAGTATGTAAAATATTGTAAAATTGTTGGAAAAAATCAAATAACAGTTGATTTATGGCTGAAGCTTAAATATGGCAGCTCATGAAAATACGTCCGTCCATTCATGAGTATTGAATAGAAGAGCCAGAAATTGAGGCAGTTTATGCTGGAATCTTAGTCCTTAAGACAACTAGAGATCAGAAGAAAGTGCTGGCTATTAATAACTAACTGCTCTAATAACTATAAATATTTAAGTAAATAAGCTATATAAAATAACAACATTTAGCCAACCTACCTACACAGAATGAAACAGAACTAGGAATATATATATGAGAAAGATATGTGTATATAAAATATATAATAAGAATTAATTATGTCTATTTGCCGATCTATATATTAACCATATGTATATCTTTATGTCTGTCTCTCTGTCTATCTCTCAGTCTATCTCTCAGTCTGTCTCTCCGTCTGTCTGCCTGTCTGTCTGCCAAGCCAAAGCAAGGAGCGAAGATGAGCAGCAGAAGATCATTTATGTTGTCTATATGTACGCAGCAATATTTCCTTACATTTACATTTAAGTTAAACTCAATTAGAATGCATGAAGCAGCAGAGAGAGTGTTCTCATTGGTCACTTCACGATCGACTGCAGCAACCGCACCTCGACGCAGGCTCAACATTTGAGCACGCATTGGACTTTGAGTGGAAGTCGCCCTATATAAAGAGCACCAGCTGCAGCATTTCTTCAGTCGTCCAGGCCCGGTGGGGGTCAGTAGTGCAGTGCAGTAAAGTGAAAGTGAAAGTGAAGTGAATTTTGGTGTGGTGTGATCAGGTAAATATTTTATTTGTTAATAATGTTAAGTACTTTAAGCAGAATTGTAATAGTTATAAATAATTCTTAAGAATTGTTTAAATATTAACTTTAGACAAAATGTTAGTGATCGTTTAAAGACTTAGAAAATTTGGCAGACTTAGAAAATAAGGAAGACTTAGAAAATTTGGAAGACTTAGAAAATTAGGAAGACTTAGAAAACTTCAAAGACTTAGAAAATTTGGAAGACTTAGAAAATTTGGCAGACTTAGAAAACTTGGAAGACTTAGAAAATTAGGAAGACTTAGAAAACTTGAAAGACTTAGAAAAATTGAAAGACTTAGAAAATTAGGCGGACTTAGAAAATTAGGATGACTTAGAAAACTTGAAATTAGTAAGACTTAGAAAATTTGTCAGACTTAGAAAAATTGAAAGACTTAGAAAATTTGGCAGACTTAGAAAATTAGGAAGACTTAGAAAATTTGTCAGACTTAGAAAAATTGAAAGACTTAGAAAATTTGGCAGACTGAGAAAACTTGAAAGACTTAGAAAATTTGGCAGACTTAGAAAACTTGAAAGACTTAGAAAATTAGGAAGACTTAGAAAATTAGGAAGACTTAGAAATCTTGAAAGACTTAGAAAACTTGAAAGACTTAAAAAACTTAAATACTTAGAAAATTAGGAAGACTTAGAAAACTTGAAAGACTTAGAAAATTTGGCAGATTTAGAAAATTAGGAAGACTTAGAAAATTTGGAAGACTTAGAAAATTAGGAAGACTTAGAAAACTTCAAAGACTTAGAAAATTTGGAAGACTTAGAAAATTTGGCAGACTTAGAAAACTTGGAAGACTTAGAAAATTAGGAAGACTTAGAAAACTTGAAAGACTTAGAAAAATTGAAAGACTTAGAAAATTAGGAAGACTTACAAAACTTGAAAGACTTAGAAAATTTGAAAGACTTAGAGAACTTGAAAGACTTAGAAAAATTTAAAGACTTAGAAAATTTGGCAGACTTAGAAAATTTGGCGGACTTAGAAAATTAGGATGACTTAGAAAACTTGAAATTAGTAAGACTTAGAAAATTTGTCAGACTTAGAAAAATTGAAAGACTTAGAAAATTTGGCAGACTTAGAAAATTAGGAAGACTTAGAAAATTTGTCAGACTTAGAAAAATTGAAAGACTTAGAAAATTTGGCAGACTTAGAAAACTTGAAAGACTTAGAAAATTTGGCAGACTTAGAAAACTTGAAAGACTTAGAAAATTAGGAAGACTTAGAAAATTAGGAAGACTTAGAAATCTTGAAAGACTTAGAAAACTTGAAAGACTTAAAAAACTTAAATACTTAGAAAATTAGGAAGACTTAGAAAACTTGAAAGACTTAGAAAATTTGGCAGATTTAGAAAATTAGGAAGACTTAGAAAATTTGGAAGACTTAGAAAATTAGGAAGACTTAGAAAATTAGGAAGACTTAGAAAACTTGAAAGACTTAAAAAATTTGGCAGACTTAGAAAACTTGAAAGACTTAGAAAATTTGGCAGACTTAGAAAACTTGAAAGACTTAGAAAATTTGAATACTTAGAAAATTAGGAAGACATAGAAAATTAGGAAGACTTAGAAAACTTGAAAGACTTAGAAAACTTAGAAAACTTAGAAAACTTGGCAGATTTAAAGGAAAGAGTTAGAAAACATGGTAGACTTAGAAAACTTGGAGCTTATGCAATGCATCGTTAGTTAAATTGTCATTAGGATAATAGTTATAAGGTACTGATTATTAGTAAGTAGTCATTATGATAATGAGTATCAGAAATATAAGCTTTTGTAGTACTTACTGTGAATGTAATAATTAAGTCAATGAGCATTAAGATGTAAGTAATATAATAATATGTCATACTAATACAATAATTGAAGAATATTCAAAATTATCGTCTTGAAGAACTTGATTTAGTAAAGGTTTTTTTATTACCAATTACAAAATCCGAAATTCTTAAAAATACATATGAAATTTGGAGACTCTGGCTCTAAAGATGTAGGAGATATAATTTTTTAAATGATTTTCGATAAAGTTTTTAATCGATAGCAAAAAAAAGAGAGTAGCTATCGATTTTTGATAACAAACTCGATATGCGCGTGCAATATACGGACCTAAGAAAAAATTTTGACGTCTCTAGCGCTTATATCTTCTTGTATCGAAGCGTTCATACATACGGACGGACAGACGGATGTAAATCGACTCAGATCGTCGCCCTGATCAAGAATATATATATACTTTATGGGGTCTGCCACGCCTCCTTCTGCCTGTTACATACATTTTAACAAAATCATTATACCCTGATTTCCCATTTCCAATGGGTTTAGGGTATAAAAACCAACTTTATGTAGACGTAATATATAATACATACTACTAAGGGTATTAAAAGTCGATGTACATGAAATAAAATTCCAAGGTCGTCAGCAAAAGAATTTTTTTTTAGCGTGTGTACGAAGATTTTTGGGCGCTGCTTAATGGGGAATTCAGTTGCACAGTGGAGGATGCTGTTGTTGTTCATGTTGTTGTTGTCTTTTTGGTTTTCTCAGTTTGTTTAACAAAGAATTAGCCGGTTAATCAGCAGCGTATGTAAACTGGAATATATATATCTGTGCTTATATATAGAATACATATCCAAAAAAGATATTGCCTCTGGGAGTTTATACACTTTTTTGGAGTCGCAGGTAAAGCGGGCAAAACAAATGACACAGCGCCGCGGTAAAAAGTTGAATTCGAGTGCTAATTAAAGTCACAGATCCAGACAGAGAGAAGCAAAAATAAAAAATCAAAAAACAAAAGTAAATAAAAGTGAAAGAATCAGATTCGTTTGAGTAAAATACAGACAAAACTTTTTGAACATGCGCTGATGTGCACGGCTTTCTTTGAATTACGCAGCTCAGTCGCCGAAATGGCTTTTTATTATATTTTATTGATACCCAGTTGGGTTCCCAGCGCTCGTGTGTGTCTGTATCCGTACACTCACCTTGACCCCAGACTGAATGCTCCTTCTGAGAGTGCACAGAGCTGAGACGAGAATGATTGTTAAACATCAGCGAAGACTAATTGAGTTTGGCTAAAATTGGTCAAAATGCGCAGCATCCAATACAATTGAAGCCAGGTCCATGACAGAACAGATCTATCAACGGCAACAGCTCAAGCCGAGGCTTTGACAACATGACATCATCATCGTCATCATCGTCATCATCTCATACGACAATTACCTGGTACACAGAACAGCAAATCTCAACCTGTCGCAGTCACAGCGCCAACTGTTAGTATGACAAAGCACTTTGAGCTCCAAATTCAAATGGCCAAGAGCCAAGAGCCAAGAGTCAAAGCAGCTGCAGCAGTTGCTGCCGTTTGAAGTTGAAGTATCTAACTTTGAAGATGGAATCGCACAATCAATTCTAACAACACACAATCACACAATCAAAACTAATTCCTCGAATTTTATTTATAACCAAAAACATTATTTCTTGAAAGAAAAAAAATCTATGTACTTAGTTTTCTTAATAAACACAAATTTATTGTTTATTTTCAATATTGCAAAATATAAAAGTCATTAATTAATTTTGTATATTGCATTATAAATAGGTTTGCAAATCGAACCCGTTTCGAGTGGGAAACTTTGATATATTTTTACGACGAGGCTAGAGCTGAACTAAGCCCGGTTCATGAACTTGGTCTTGAAATTTAAATATATAATGTAATAATTTGTCATGATGTGATTGATGATTCTTATAATATAAGCTTCATATAGCTGAAATAATAAGTGTTATTTGTTAATGAAAAAGATACAAATCTAATCGAGCCAAGCAAAGATTCAGTTTCCAAAAAGACAATTTAATAATCCCTATTGGGGGGATTACCAAAGAACATCTAGATCTATAATAGTCTTAGATTAATCAATAAAATTACAAAAATAATGTCTCCATAACACTTGGTTTTTATTTCTACACTTCTCTATTTGTCAACTCTTATTTAATTTTGTTGGCTTTCCGTTTCTTTTTTCCCCTCCCCATTCGCAGCTCTTTTTTTACAGCTGACTTGCAACAAGCCAGCGATTATGCCGCCGCTCAAGTGGCAATTAGCGTTGACATTCATTAGAAGCAATTAAAGTGAGATCAGATTATGGCAAACGATGACGAGTCGCGCGTGAGCAGGAGCCGTCAAATTGTTGAGACGCCGACCACGCCCCGCATTGCCCACGGGAACTGTGTGTGTGTGTGAATCACCTGAATGCAACCGAATGGAAGTGGCTAATAAATTAGAATGGCCAAAATTTTGCTAATTATATGACATCAAGTCGATATAGGCGATGCGGCAGCCAATTGAGCTGATTCATAATGCAAAAGAAAATGAATCAGGTCAGAATGCTGACTTGAGTGAATTTATGATTTAAACTAATTGAGTTGGCACAGCTGCAAACTGAAATCTTTTCTAAAATTTCTTATTCAAAACTCTTGACTTAATCTGAAACTGAAAAGTCTCATTTACTAAATCTTTAAACCAGAACTCTTATCTGGTTTATATTCCATCTGATATTTCAATCATTGTACTCTTCTTTTATATATAAATACCTTAACAAGATGGACTTTCTTAATACAAGTTTTTTTATGTGATACTTGCCAAGGCACACGACTCTAGTAGTTTACGTTAATTTTGGAGCATGAAACAAGTCTGTGTCTGTTATTTTAAGAAATCCCTCTGCAAATAAAATATTTCCATATTTTATGCTATTCACACTATGATTGAAAAACGATGTAAAATTATAGTCTTTATCGATAGATATGAGATAAATTATCAACAAAAAATAGTGATAAATTAGTACTGTTTATGGCATACACTAGTATCTATTTTAATTTTCAAGTATGTTGGGGCTTACGAGATCACTGCGTTCAACGATGGACATGGTTTTCCACACCTCTTTCTGAATATTACATATATTTTTAACAATTCTGGGCATAGAAAGTTACTCATAATTACATAATTTTGATACACTTGCTACCACATCTAGTTGCGCAGCTCCAAAAAAGACTCTGCGTCTTCTAGTTAAAAGTCTAGACTCCTCTATATGAATGATATTCTCTGAGACTTTTTTCAAAAGCTAAGCATTTTCATTTCATTAGTGTGTATGGCTAGCGTAAGTAGCTGTTTGGCTGTCTGGGTGACACCTGCGTTCGACTAACTACCTTGAACTTGTCAAGTGATCTTTGCTGAACTTGGAGCTGCTCCCTCGTTCGCTGCGTGTGGGACTTTAAATGCTTTTTCTTTTTGTATTTTTTTTTTTGTTTTTTTTGTCGTAATTGATGATGGCAATTGAAGCTTTTTTCCTGTGTGCAATTGCATGAAAGGCGAACGCTGTGCAGCGATGCTTGAAAATATGGAAAAAATAACCGATGAAAATTGGAATGAAAAAAAAAACTACGTTAACTGTTTTGTTGGATGTTCAATATATATTTGTGCGGAATGTATGCATTTTTTGGACTTCACCCTCGCAATAAAATGATGACGGTTAATTTTTTTTTATATTTTATTTATATTTCAAATTGTTTTTATTATTTGTTGGTCAGACCAAAAAGCAACGACGCCATCATCAGACGCCATCATCGGAGCAATTACGTTTGTTTAAGCCGCGTGCAGGTTATGCAGGTTCAAGGCCAGAAACTCTGCATTAATTATAATTATTTTTGCATTTGTTAAACACAGGCAGCAGCAGCAACAGCAGCAGCAACAACAACAACAAACATTCCCCCAGCCACATTCGCTTGTTAATGGCCAGCGGTAAACGTAATGCAAAAGAAGACAAACAGGTAAATGCAGCCTTTGTTTTATTGCGCACATTTCAAATTCGAATTCGGAAACCCAAAAATATGGTAATTAATTGAGCCACACAATTATACGCATATATATATATCTATGTGGCTAATGCAATTGGTCGACTAATTTTGATTAAAAGCTCCGACCATAAATTGCCATTTAAACTAATCAAATATGCTCATTGGAAACCCTTTATCCGGCCGGTATTGATAATTAGAGGGGTAAGTAGCAGAAGTGGGCAGATTAGTTCATTAATAGAGCTTATAATTAGGATAGCATTCAGGAGCAAAGAGCTGAAAACAATTCGAAATAATCTAGTATATCAAGTCTGAGTCTACAATTCCCACAACACTTAGGTTTTGGAAAAACCTCTACTTAATAATTGAATACATAATTATATAAATAATTATTTAAGCCAAGCTAATGAAATGTAGTAAACTAGAATCAGATATGCTGCAAATATATAACATATCATAACGTATTGTATCATGTCACATATTTAGATAAAATGTATTTCTATTCTCTTCTACTTCTCTTCTACTTCTCTCTTTTTTAAATCATTTTTTAATATTGTAAATAATTTTCAAATCGTCTCCAAGATTTTTACTTAATAAAATACTGTGATATTATAATATAGAAATTATTCTTAAAGTTCGTTTTTTAAGCTCAGTTTCGTAATCATTACGTCAAAAAGCCTTCACAAAAATATGGCCAACAAATGTTATTCTGCAAAAAAAACCTTCAATTATACTATGTTTCAATCAAATAATTTCTAGGTCAGCCTCTTTAAACTCTTGGACCGACGATTATCTGGTGAGTTCCTTTAAATAATGCTTGTAATTTGACTTGCACTCAAAATAAGTTCTCAACTTACAGTTCAGATAAGCATCAGATCAAATTCAATTAGCTAACCATCGATGCTCAGCAACAGAGGCAGAGCGAGACAGAGAGAGAGAGAGTGAGACAGCATAGCTAAGCTGAGTGCTTACCTGCCCCCAAGTGCTTCGTAGAGCCATCTATTTGCGATTACGCCCAAGAGCTGCCCATTAGGCGAGTTGATAATAAATAAATTTAATCAGTTGACAAGTGCTTGGAAATCCGCTTCTAATTCTGTCAAGAGAGCTTTAATATTCACTTTAATATTCGACTTTGCCTTTGCTTCTGCTTTTGCTTTTGTTTTTCCTTTGGTTTTTGTTTTTCTGTATTTGCCATCCGCCACGGCCTCGGCACAGCCTACGACTTATCTTGGATTCTTGTGCTGGTTTTTTTTTTTTTTTTTGTCGACTTCAAGATTTCGTTGCTGTCTATCATCTGTTTTTTTTATGGGACTGGCTGTTGCTTCAGTTCATATTTTTGTCTATTTCGACGCTGCCTCTTTTTTATGAGATGTCATTTTGTTGCTTATCGCGCTGCTCTACATTATTTTTTGCTTTTCTGAATTTTCTTTATGCTTCGATTTTCGCTCAGCGGCCAGAGGGGCGTATACGTAATCACTGGCAAACTATAAGTGTCAATTTAATGCTCTTACACTTCATGGTTGATATCATAAGAAACGTGAAACGTATTGCAGACGCCACTAAATGGTTATATTCTCGCTTCGTTAAATTATATTATATTATTAGGCCGAACTGCCATTATTATTACAACCGAACTGCCATTATTATTACAGCTACAACAAATATGCTTGCTGATGTTTTAATGGCAACGCTTAACATTATGCAAATTATGTAAATTGTTTTTTCTTTTAATTTTCCCTTTTCGCATTGTTTAATTAAAATAAATAATAATATTTAAATGCCTGTGCAAATAATTGCGGCACGGCTTGCATACAGAGCGACATCCCAAAGAGCCCAACCCGTAATTGGATTATGTTAAATGTAGTTAAAAGATTGCTGCAGGCAATATTTAAACACATTTGTAAGCCAATTTAAAGGGAAATTCATTTTATTTTCATTTTTAAGCGACAAACGTTAACGTCAACGCTTCTTATTTGCCTTAAATTCAATAATGCTGTGTTATCGATTATTTATCAATTGTAGAAATTGGCTTTAAAAACAAAACTTTAACAGACCAGTGAAAAAATTGTAAAAAAAAATCCCCGAAAAATTGAAAATTGTAAAAAAAATACATTTTAATTATTTAGCGATAAACTAAAAATATCGCACAATAAGAATCATTGACAATAAAAATGTTTTGTATGATAATCTGTTGAAAACTTAAAGCAAATACTAGTAAATTGCCAATAACAATTTTTCGAAAGCTGTCAGTCGATAAATACAATCGATATATCAAAAAAAGGCAAAACAACTATCAAGAAATGGGTTCTGCTAAATTCATAGCCTACTCAAAAAAAATTTAAAAAATCATAATTTATCGATATAAATCAACAGAATTTGTTTATTTCAACTGCAATTAAAAATTGACTTCATTATATATTGCATATTCTGAGCCAAAGCTTAATTTCTAAATGCCAGTCACGTCTTAATTAAATGATCCGAAAAAAAGCAAAAAAATAAAAAGCATTAAGAACTTTCACTTTTATCAAACGTTAGACACTTAAAACTGAATGCCGTGCTTAACTAAAGAACTTGGCAATCAAAACCAATTCTATGCTAATTAACGGAATCTAAAATGAGCAAAAAATAAACGAAACGAATCGAAACGAAACCTGAGCTGAGCTGCGCTGCGCTGAGAGAGATAGAGCGAGATCATCCAAATCGGATGGGCGGCAACAACATAAATTAGCATATTTATGCGATTTATGTCGCCGGAGCATGGTCAAATAGAGTTCTGTAGCGTGTTAATTGCGTTGACTTCTTGATAACACCAGTTTTATTTTTCTTTCCTTTATATATCATCCGCAGCATATTTGCTATGCTACAAGGTCGTCACATAAAGAAATTCATTTCCGCTTCTTGGCGTTCAGAATGCGACAAACATTTCGTTTCATTTTCAGATACCCATCGATTAGCTCATTGAAAATTGTTATTTGTGGTATTCTGATTTCCTGTAAATGTTTGTAACAGGTAGATGTGGGCGTGGCCGGTACAAGCAGATTTATGCATATTAATAGCCAGGTCAATAAGCTGAGATGATCTGCTAGTCTGTCTCACATGTCTATAAAGTTAGAGTTAATTCGTAAGCTATAAAAACCAAAGATTTTAAGTCTTATATAAAAATGTTTGCATAATAAATTCTCATTCTCAGATTGTTTCATTATAGAGTTTTGACTTTTAGTCTATCTTCACTCTTCAGTATTGAATAATATTTCTTACCCTTCAATTAATGTTGCAACGATGAACTGGTTCACAGCACAGATCAAACCACATATGAGCAGCAGTGAGAAACATTTTTTTATGTGCAATCGCATCTAAGAATAAACTTAGGTGTAATGGAATCTGTAGCACAGTCATTTGATTGGTATACAAAGTTAGTCGATTGCATAGCTTCAATATAAGTATTACCTGTTTAACAGGGCTGGTTTAAGAATGAAAAATAATGAATAAGTAACTGTCATAATCTGAAAAAATCGCCAGTTCATAATTCAAATGAATGCTATTTGATCTACTCAGATAACCTATAGTTAATGTTTCAATTGAAATATATACAATATAAATATATACATATATGACGCATCAGATGCAGTAGTTCTTGAATTATACTGTGCAGTTTGACTATCTTTTGCTTTGTATAATAAAATACATTATTTTTAAATTCAATTGAAATATATAATTGTTATTATGCCCTGGAATCATAGAAAATGAAAAGTGGTTGCAGCTGAGACCAGAACAAATATATTAATATATTATTATTCATCCGGAGCTATTCTCTCGTCCTTCTCTCTATACCAAAGTATGATAAACTGATCTTAGCAGTGGAAGCTAGAATATCACATTATTACACCTTTTACAGCTATACTCTTTGAATACAGCTTAAATGCAGTTTAAAAAAAACGATTTAAATTAATTTCAGCATGAATTATTCATCTTAAGTCATGAAATTTGATATATTGATTCTCTAAATGTATGTCTAGATATAAATCACTTCACTTTTTGAATACTTTAGATAGCCATAAATGTTCGTATAGCCACAAACAGTTCATGAAGCCATATGTATAGGTTGATATAATATATAGCTAGAATGTGTCCATCTAATCTGAGTAGAGGATTTTTTAGCTAAATCAAACCCAACCACAACAGCCTGGATGAGAGACAAGTTTGGCTTTTTGGGACAGGTTAACTCTTATTTCCTAATACCACGACTCTCCAAAATCTTAGCATGTCTCAACCTTTTATTACGATCCACAACAAAGCCGAGCTTTACTTTTGTAGGTGTAACAGTTATGGGTAATAACCATAAATCTAAAAGTAAAATTTTATTACAATTTTAATTACCTAAGAATATAGAGCATTGTAATCAATATCCATATAACAAACTGATTCAGCAGCCTAGTCTAGCCTAGGATTACATAACACATACGACACGTTGTCGCCTAAAAAAAAAACAAAAAAAACACTGGCGCTAAAAGTCAGTGTACATGCACAAAATATGCAAATAAAATTATAGATATATTCCATTAAATATATATAAACAGTGTAAAATGATTTTTTATGTAATTTTTAAGAGTTGTATTAGTGGCCAATAAAAGTTGATGTTATTGTTAAATGGTAACAATATTTAATTAACAAAGGCGCTTTCAATGTAATCCGCGCAGCAATTTATGAATGTTTGTTGTCGTTGGTGTGCATACTTTATGGCAGCACTGTTTATTTGAGCCACTCTCATTGGCAGGCCATTAAAATTAAACTGCTCTAAAAACCACAGCCACTGTGTTGCCAGGGCAACCCCTAAATCACTTGGCTACAACGTCGAACACGCGCTTCCCCGATTCCTTGTTGCCTCGTTCAACAGCCTGCCGTTCTCTCTCTCTCTCTCTCTCTCTCTCTCACTCTCCCGCTTCCTCCTGCGCCGCCTGGTTATTCAATTTTCCACAGCTGCAGCAATGTGCTCACAAGGCTAATGCCCTTTTATGGCTTTCGAAAGTACCACATCAGCAAAAACCTTCGCTCCGGCTGCATCGAGCAGCAGAACGCCATCCACCACGCGAGCCATTAGATACAGCACCAAGCAGCAAGCACCAGGCAGCAGGCAGCAGGCAGCAGGCAGAAGGCAACCCGCAGCCAGCAGGCAATCCCTAGCGGAGGCTGGCCTGGCATCTAGCCTTCATATTGGCGCAGACGGCAGCTCATTATGCTTATGCGTTCGTCCACCCCCCCACTTCAGCTCTTTTTCGGATGAAAGCTGGTGACATGGCACTAAGTATGTATCCCATTTGCAGGTCGTCTGTTTCGCGTCCTTTGTCTACCTACCCCTAGCAGCGAACTGCGAATTCCAAACAGCGAGCTGCGAACTGCGAGCTGGGAGCTGGGAGTAGATGAGAGATGGGAGTTGCAACCTGCGAGCTGCCATAGAAATTAACTTTACTGTTACACAGATCGTTGACCAAACAACTTTCGATTTTTATGCTTTAAGGAATACTTTCAGTATGTGCATATGTGCGAAGATGTGGATATATGATTAAAATTAAGTAAAGTGTTTAGGTTTATTAATTTACATGACCAAACAAGAAATATAATATTTTTATGAACTATATTTTAGCAGTAACTTGATCTATCGATTAAATCTGAGTGTTGAAATATGCAATGGGATATGCAATATAAATCATCGCGGTCTACTAAAATGTGCAGATACTTTTAAATATTAACGATTATGGAATCCAATTCCGAGTTTAAAAATGAGTACAGGTATAAAAGCAACCTAAAGCAAAAAACTTTTTAAATCAATAAATAAAAATATATTGACTATAGCTTAAGTATGCATAATCAACAAAAAATAATAAATAAATTCACAATAATTTTTACAATTTGAAAAAAGAGAAAAATTTGAAAGACAAAAAAAAAAAAACAGGTAAAAAAATTATAAAAACTAATAAATAAAATGTAGGAAAAATTACAACAACAAAATTATAGTAAAGTATAAATAAAAATAAAATGAAAATAAAATCTAATCTAAGAAAAAAAAATGTAATGATTTAAAAAGAAAATTCAATAAATATATTAAAATAAAAAATAAAAAAAATATATAACAGCAAAATAAAATTTTAAATTTTATTTTTTTTTTTAATTTTTAAATTGTTCATTATTTAAAATAAATATTCAACGAAACAATTTCAAATGTAAATTCTTAACATAATTTAGCTATAAGCAAACCAAAAACTGAACTGAATTACTAACTTAAAAAATAAATTCATTTAAATTTATTGTAACAAAGCAAAAAGCAAAATTTAACAAAATTCAAAACTAAATAAATAAAAAAAGGGCTGTTGATAATAAAAAGTCCACTTCATGCTGAATTAGCTCAAGTCGATTCATCAGCATTTTAAAGTTTGTAAATGGTAAATATAAGTATATGTATGAAATTATATGATTCACTCGTCTAAAATTTGAAGTACTATATGAATATACATATAAATATATATGTATATGCTTTTCTTTGAATGTGTTGCAGCAAGTAGTACTTACAGGTGTATAGCCAACGATGACGAATTCAACAGAAAATCCAGCAAATGTCAAGGAATTTATCTGTAAGAAAAAAACTGAAAGCGTCATATGTCTGCGTTATACAAAATGCAAATGCGACTCGAATCGTTTTTTATTCATTTTTGTTGTTGTTGTTGTTTTACTTTATTTTAGTTTTAATTGCGCGCACGCAATAATTTTCTTTGATGGCACATCAGCGTCAAGGCGAATCACCCAATATGCGCCATCCATCATAAATGCCAGCTCACCCCAAAGTGGCAGCCGATACGGAATCCCACTGAGGAATCTTTGATTATGAGCGCGTGCGCACAATCAGTCAGCAGTGGCACAGTCAGTGCCAGTTGAAGACTCAGTCTCTGGCTCGGACTCAAACTCAGAGTCGGATACGATGTCAGTATTTCTGTGGCTCAATTATCATGCATAAAGCGCAGCGTTCATAAAACGATTCTGCGTTTCTTTCTGGCCAAATGGCGTCTTGCGCCTTGTTTTGCATGCGCTGCTCGTTAAGAACGACGCAGAGAACAATGCAACAGCAGCAGTAGCAATCGCAGCAACAGCAGCAACAGCAGCAGCAGCAGCAGTTACCCAACTGGTGTCCAGTAATGGGCTAAGCCCATTTTACCCAAGTCACAGTCATAGCCCATGCCAAAGCTGCTCTGGCTTATAATGATGCCTCGCAAGCAACCAAGCAAGCAAGCAAACAAAACAAAATACAGCCAGTGCTGTGGACTGCATATTGATTGGCCAACAACTTCTCCCAATGGCACGTTGCAATCAGCCAAAGAATGTGCTAAGACAGCGCTCAAAGCCTCAATCTCATCTGCAGTGTATTATTATATAATATATAAGGTACTAATATACTATAACTAATTTGTTATTGCTATAAATGAATATGTAAATAACTAAGCTAACTAAAATTCAAAATACATCATATATAAATTATTTGTTTCAATTTTGATTTATTAGCAACAGTAAAACTAAGAGAATTTTTTAACTAAAAATTACTACACTTGAGCACAACTGCACGACTGTATAATGATCGTTGCCTAAGCACAACTGAATACTAAATTTATTAATATTAACAATTTTTTGTTTTAATTGATGATGCTTGTTTTACAATGAGTACTTTCTACGTTTTAGCTATACATACATATATGTATGTATATTTGACGCACAAAGACCCAAGTTCTATTCCAAGTCTGTAATAATTAGAGCTTTTCAGCTTTACCACGCCCACAGCAGGCGTTTAGCCAAAATACTATGTCGATAACTTATTCGTTCTTCATTTGACACACTGGAAAATACAACTGTTCCTCATTTGCTCCGCTGCCAATTAGGAGAAGCTAATAATACAATATAGTAACATATTGTTTAAACAGGAAATATACAGCAGTAAGTCTGTATTGCCAAAACTAGCTCGAATTGGATATACCCAATCACCTATATCACATGTCTATATTCAAGAGAAATCTAGATGCTTTCTTAGCTAAACTTTACTTATTACTATTAAATGCGAATATGCAAAATTAAAATTAAAATTATATCACATTAGTTAATTAATATTATTAATTAATTAATGTATACATCATGTTAAGCTATAGTTTTAAAACATTTTAATATATATATATTTTTTTTAATATTTTAGTATTTTAGTACATTTTCTATTAACACAAAGTTAAACTATTTAATAGTTCTAATGATTCTCGATATTTCTTGCAAACTTTTTCGATCTCAGCCCGAATGCTTTGGGGCCAGTTCTTAAGCCAAGGCTGGCATGTACGCATACAGTCGTAACATAACCAATTTAATTTGTTTGTTTTACTAATCAGTGGCACGTACAAGCCCGTTTCGCTACCCTGTATCTATGTAGGTATATGTAAAAGTGGGTATATTGGTTTGCATCCAGAAGTATATTGGAAAAGTTTATGGATTCTTAAAATATCTATATATTTGTTATATAAAATATATAAAATATATAATTCCGCATCAGTAACGAAGCTAAATTGCAAATTTAAAATATATTTAACTACGTTTAGACGATAAAAATAACTAAAATCGTAAATAAAAAGTTATATGTAGCGCATTAGACTAACTGAGTTGCTCAAATAAACTGTTTCCGTTCCCTTAAATAGACATCAGTATAGCACACAAACACTACTTTAATTACAGGGTAGCGCCTAGTCGACTCATGCTTATAGCACTCTTACTTTTTTTGCGTTAAAGTGTCTTTAGCTTGTGGTTCGGTTCTTTTGGGCTGTTTGCTCAAATTGTTGTTTTTGTTGTTGTTGCCGCTGATGTGCCGTTTTTGTATTGCCCGCCGTTTGGTTAAACAGCCCACGTTTAAACATGGCTAAGAGCGTGCTAATCAAGTAGCTCAAAAAAAAAAAAAAAGCAACAACAAAAAAATGAAAATGAAAAAAAATTACGCGACCGACTGAACAAATGCTGTTGGGCCGTGTTGTTGGCTATTCTGCTTGGCTATCTGCTCGTCCGCTGTTTGGCTGCTTGGCTATTTGGCCAACCTATCTACATTTGGCTGTACGGGTTTTGGACTCCTATACAGAGTTACGTTTGGGGCTGGGCCACCGGTTCGTTTTGATGGCTTCTAGGTGAAGGTCATTGTGTGACTGAAATGTTAATTTGTCTGTCCGTCCATTCGTCCGTTCCTCAGTCTCTCCGTCTGTCTGTCTATCTGTTTGTCTATCTGTTTATAGCCAAACACTCTCTATACAGCCATGGCATGTGGGCAACAAGAGTTTCTTTTTATGACAGTTGATATATTCTGCTTTGAGGGTGCCCAAATGCTTAATGTGGTTAGAACCCATTAAAACAAAACAAAACAAAAACTTGGCTATTTGAGGCAAGCGTTGGCATCAAATGAAGTCAATTGGTGTTTGTTTCACTTGATGTGTGTTTATGTCTATCAACTTTGCTCGTTTGGATTGAATAACTGAATGATTGACCAATTGACTAATTGACTAACTGCTGCGACTGATTATCAATGCACAGGTGCAAATCTGAATTGTTTTTTAATAGTAGTAGTTACCTTTTTTTTGTGATTTATGTGAGCAACAGACAAATATTTGATGAAAATAAATCTTAAAGCTGAAGTGAAGAATGGCTCGAAGTTTATATTATTTCTTTATAACAAAATAGTTTTTATCAGTTAAAAAAATGTTTCAAATTAATTTGGATTGAGTGGACGAATAACATTTACATTTATATTTATATTTTTATTATTTTTATTATTATTACTATAATTAATGAATACAAAATTATATTCTTAAATGATTTATTGATTTAAATTTTCTTGAATTTTCTTTTAGTTAAATTCCTTTTGGTGAATATCCCCTGTGTGTTTGAAGCAGGATGAGGGTACAAGTTTTTCCAAGAAATATATGTAATACTTATACAGTATTGTTTATATATAAAATATACATATACATATGTCATTCATGAGGTTCAACTTATGGAAGCTGTCAAGTTCATAAAAAATACTGTCATAGCATTTATTGCCACTAAGTCGTATATCACGTTAAAGTTCCATAAAACGACAAATGTAAATTATAAAAAATAAATAATATATTTTATAATTTTACATGCTTTAAATCAAGAATTGACTTGTTATTACAAATCAATAAACTAACCAGGCTTATGTTTGTCCAAAGAACTTCTCGACTCTATCCGTATCAGGTTTCCTCTTCGCCTTGCTGTTCATTCTCAGCTAATTTAATATAACATATATTTAAATACAATCTTCTGCAAATAGCATTTGCGGCTATTATGTTTTACTAACAAGGCTATGTAACAATTCAAATTACTCATTAAATATATTTAAAAATTCTTTCAAAACCTACACAGCTTTCATTCACAGCAAACAAATTTAGAAATTATTATGAAAATTGTACATAAATACTAAATTAATTCCATTTAATTTTTCGCACCTAGCATCAACGATGCTTCATTCTAAATTACACTTTTAAAGTATAACAAACTGTATTTAAAATTGTTTGCACTTCACTCAACGCAAAACAATATTTTAGTTCCCAAATAGTTTGAACAGACAAAATATGCGAAACTCAACTTTCATTTAGAAATTTCGTATATATTTTCTGTGTCACGGCCACGTTGCATATTCCAGTATGTCCTTTGTTGTTGCTTTTGGTTTTTGGATACTCTGTACTCTTGAACTTTTTGTAGGAACTGAAAGTGCCCAAACAATTTGCATACTGATTGTCATAACATCAAAACTTTGTCAGTTAATAAATAAAGAGACACGCTTTAGCCCACTATGCAATCTTTATGGTGATGTGACGCATAGGCTACGTGTCCGTCCCACTCTATATGTAGATGTATTTATGTTGTTTTTTTTTTTTTAGGGCGGAAGTTCCTATCGTTTGATGACAAGCGTGTCTATGGTGGCCCCGCAGCTCAGTCAAGGGGCTAACCCTGGCGCTTAAGAGCGACATTGTTGACATTTCGCTGAGCTATCTGGACAGTTGGATCGCGATGTCTGCCCGATATGCCGGGCAATCGGATTTCAAATGAATGTGTGAATGTGTGGCGCTGTGGAGCTGTGGATGGGTGTCTGCCAGATGCCTTTCAAAATTTATGGCGGTTGGCAAACAGACGCAACAAAAAGGGAGTTCTTGTTTGTGGCAGAGTGGAGAGGTTGAAAAGGCAGCTTGAGCTGCTATTGCAGCAACTCAAAGGCTGCAAGGCTGATTTATTTCTGCTTATTTCACTTATTACACGAATTACATAAGAAATGTAGACCGATGCATATCTGCAAAATATATTGCAGACCGTCAACTGAATGAATGAGCAGATGTCTGATTGCCAAAACAAAATTGTTTAGATTGTTAATCATAAAGTAGCTGCGAGCTACTGCACAGCCCAACTGTTGAACACTCTGCGTAATGCCAGAGAAATTCCACAAGAAATATCTTCAAAGTCTCGTCAAATTATGTTTTCAAAATATTTTATATACAAATACATTTTGAGTGGTAAATAAAGAAACAAAGTTTAAGTGCAATTCAATGGCATGGCGAAGTTTTGTATGCTCTACAAACATTTTATGTATATATACTTGCGGAAAAAAAAAAACATTTCAAAAACATAAAAGTTTTTTAGCTATTTTAAATTTGTTTTAAACTTACTTTTTTATATGAAGTAATACGACTTAAGTACAAATAAAAAAGCTATAAAAATAACTATTGTAAGTTTCACGTTTAACTAATTAAGCAATGTAATTAAAGCGCTACTCTGAATGAATAACAAATTTATACTCTAAATAGAACATTTGTATCAAAATATGTCTAAATAAATATATGTATATAAGTATATTTAAACAAGCATTTCTTACAAACCTAAGTTGTGATTACATAATAATAGATATTCATAAAAATTTTACAAACAGATTATTAAAACTGTATCTAAACTTAATTAGATTTATAAAAAAAAAAAATTTTTAATAAAATGCTTTATAAAAATAGGATATATATAAATAAGTTTAAACAATATGTAAAATAAATAAGAATAATATAATTAAATAAATAACAAACAAAAAATATATAAAATTAATTTTAAATAAGTTTAAAAAATTTAATTAACATATTATTTATTTTAATTTACTTTGTTTTCTTTTATAAAATAAATTATTTATTTATTTTATTTTTCAATTTAGTTTTTAATAAAAAAATTTTTGTATTCAATTTTTTTTTTATAAAATAAATAATTATTTTATTTTATTTTTTAGCCATTTACCACATTTGCAAGTGAATCTTAAACAAAATTATATAAATTGTTTTATATAAATTTATAAGTATAAACAAAATTTTACACCACATTACTAAGTACATAACTTAGCTACTAAACATATGTTTACTTGCCAGCCTTTACCATTTGAAGAGTATGATTTATAATCGATCACTCACTTATATATAGAGGCTGTAGCTTTTAGCTTAGATACTCTGCCACACAGCATAGCAGCAGCTTCAACGACGACAAAACCAGCCGCAGGGCAAGCACGCGCTCGCCATATAAACACATACATATATATACAATTTATGAGCTGAGCCAAGCCGAAGATCATAAAACATATACGTATATGCATATATGTATGTATGCGAGGCAAATGTAGGAGATATTGAGAACTGGCCCCGTTGTGATTTACCGACTGCGCTTCAAGTAGCCGTGGCAGCTGTCAATCAATCTGGCTGCAATCGGCTTCCATATGAGATGCCTATAAAAATGTCAGAAGAAGATGAAGAGTAGGAAAAAAAGTAAAAGTGGCTTACGGTAAAACGATCTGTCGACAATGCGAAGACAAAAGTGAGGAATCGCTGTCTCCTCACTCCACCCAGCCACACCCCCAAAAACCAAAAAACCAAAAAACCAAAATGCGTGCGCATCCGCAGTTATTAACTGAGCGAAAAAAAAAGACAATTGCCGACCTCAAAAACGTTTAGCACTTGAAATATTTGTGATCTGCCTGACCGATATTGGCAATAAGCCGGTGCATACAACACACATGAGCTCGGCTGCTGCATTTAGTTAATGAGCCCTTAAACTGAGCCGCTGCGTTTTCACTTGGCCAACGATCTCATTAAGCCGCCGCGGAACGTGAGCCCAGCCTTAAAAAACAAAAGGTAAAAGATATATGTATATAGTTATTTTTTATTATTATTATTATATACTGAGCTGGGTGTGGACTCTGAAGAATGGTCAACTGCGATGGTCAACACGTTAATTTCTACCTGGTCACAAAAAATGTATTAAAACAGATTTTTTTTTTATTATTTTGCAGACCTTCAAGGCGGCCTAACGCGCAAATAAAACCCCCAACAAATTGCCGTTGTTTTACCCACCAATTCTCCGTTGACTTTTTTATTTTTCTTATTTTTTTAAAAAACCTTTTCGAGTAACACGAAACGAAACTGTCAATTGATGTATTCGGCGCCAGCTTTTGGGCCAAGCCAAGTCAAGTTGAAGTTTTTTTTTTTTTTTTTGTTTTTGTTATTTCCTTGGAATTATCTTAATGTGAAATCTTTAACTATGCTTGGGACATGGTCGGCAAGGGACACATACAGTCAGACAGATAGACATACTAATACATTTTTCTGTGCACACACACATATACACATATACATATGTACATATATGTTTATTGAGTGTACCTTAAGACGGTTTTAATGGATTTCGCTTGACATGACTCGGGCTGCGCTGCCTTTGACAACGACCAAAGACTCATTTAATTGCAAAGTTTTGTAACAACCGAATTTGTTTGTGAAATAAGAGAAAAGATTTTATATATATCATCTCCAGCTGTGAGTGTGTGTGTTATATAAGAAAATAGTAGTTGCGTCCTTTTAAATATTAAATTAAAATTCAGAGCTTTCTTTTTCAATTTACTATTTAATTTCGACGGAAATTCAAGTTCAAGCTTTTTTAGTGACCTTTGTGGAATTTTAAACATAGTATACAATATTTATGGTAATTGGGGTTGCCGATGTCATACAGTGATAAAAAAAATGAAAATTCCGTATTCCGGACGTGTGCGGAAAAGCGAAAATCTGTTCAACATATAATCAAAGCAAAAAAAAACATACAGACACACAAAGAAAAAGCTGGAAAAAATGTGAATTTAAGCTGAAACACTCAAACCGAAAAAAGCGTTTATAAAAGATTATAGTTGGGTAAAATAACAAAGGATTATTCATTTCGAAATAACTTGCAAAAGCTTTGATCGAATTTTTAATTGGGAAATTTTCTCCCTTGTTAACATTTTCATTGCGATTAATATTCACCCGTATTTATTCAATAATGCCTTTAAAAATTTAACATTTCCCATTTTCATTAATGATCATGTTTGGTGAGTTTGATTCTATGGTATCGAAAGCTTCCATTATTTTCCCAAAATATGTATTTATCCTTATCTACTAATAATTTTATACCATTATATATTTGCATATTTTTAATACGCAAATTTTCCTTTTATTTTTAGTGGGAAATATGGTGAAATTTTTAGTTCCGCTAATCAATACAGAGTTGCCATGTTTTTTAACAATGGGTTTCAGTTGCCCGTATTTGTTAAATTAATACCTTTTCAGTGGATATTTTCTTCTTTGGTGAATTTTTTCGTGTGGCATTGTGCATAAGTTCCTATAAATAATATTACCCGTATCTACTAGGCAAGTAGCTTTTTAATGGGAAAATCTGCTATGGTAAAGTTATGCAGCGCTGCCACCCTTGTTTATCTTTATTATTTATATATATATATATATATTACATATATATTACATTATCTCTGCAAATAAGCAAAAAATTCATGAACTCATCTCTTTGCATCTCTTTATCTCTTTTAGTTGGCATTCAGTTGAGACAATACTCCGTTAAAAATATATAAAACAAAGCTAATAATGTTGCCCTAAACTTAGCTGAAGACGATGTGACTTTAAAGGAGCCCCGAAACCCCGGATAAGGATGCTTACGGACTCATTAGTAAGCACAATGTGTGCTGCCCGATACGGTAGTGGGCTAATCCAGACCTGGTTCAGTAGGCCAGGTAGAGAGCGCCTGCTCAAGTGTTTAACTTTTATCTTGGCCACATAAAACAAACTTTACAGCAGTTTTACAGTCGTAAACAGCTTATGAAATTTTAATGCCCCAGCATCAACAGCGCAAATCTGTGTGAATTTTAAGAACTTTAAGGATATTGATTTTATTCTCACTGATTTGGACAGTTTAATGCTCCACAGTGTAGCGAGCACGTAGTGCACAGCACTTGCTCAACGAATGGAGAGTTGCTCCGGCAGCGGATGAGGGAAGAAGTCACATGTCCATGCCACGCAACAATGACTACAAAGCCGCTTAGAGAAGGTTCTGCTCCGTTCCATCAACCGACGCCCTGGCCATGTGCCACATCGTTGGGGTGGCAACTCTGCTCGTTGTCTAAATCTGTCTGCTAAAAATGTCAATAGCGCTTATTAGGCAAAAGTTCAATGCGCTTCAAGCGGCGGGCATTACTCGACGCAACAGTCTAAATGGCAGCTGAGAATCTTCTACAGGTACTTGGCAGAGGTGCTATAAGTGGGCGCCCAAGTGTGTGGAAGCTCTGTCGAAGCGCTTTCAAGTCCGCTTAACGCCAGAGAAGTCAGAAGACTTCCATAGGTAACTAAATGAGATGTAAGTAACACAGGTGTTGACCTGCTAAGTATTGAGACAACACTGCATTCATTAAGTTAATTCTGCACATTTATTTTTTTTTTTTTTAACAAATCGACGTTGAACAAATGTTTCTTAATGAGTTGCGACGACTAACTAGGTGGCAACACTCTAAAACAGAGACAGCTGTTGAATTGTAAAAAGACATGTAAACAGTGTTGAAAAGCGTGCAAATAATTGTTTTTAATTATTGAATATTTTGTGTTTGTTTATTTTATTACTAATTACGTATTGTGATTTAAAGCAATTTTAGTATTGTTTTTTGTTTAGTCTCTTTAAGAAATGAAATCAAATCAATATTAAAACTTAATTCAACTTGTCTGATCGCAAGATAATATAGGGAAATATTGAACTTTACCTAATTTCCTTTGGGAAATTCCCAAAGGGAATTTTTTTTACGCGCGATATTTGAACTGAAAATCCTTATATTTAAGTGAATTGAAATACAATCTTGAAAAATAATTTATAAAAACTGCTACATCTCTGACGACATTGTTGGAAATTAACGATTGCTAATGATATTAGATGATATTAATATATGATACAAAAAAATCACAGATTTGTAGACTATTGAACGATAGCCGCATCTGAGTAGTTGAAACAAATAACGAAGCACTTAGCTTTTGTTAAATAAAATGTTATCAGGGACATTGCTTCGCTACGTTTTATTTTTTCGACGTTCAACGCTGCGTATGATTAATCACTTGACTAATGCACTCGGCAGGGCTGCTGTATGACATTAAAGCCAAAGTGTCAGGCACACTTAATTTAAAATGCATGTTAAAAATGTCATTAAATTGAAGCAGGAAGTCAGCTGTTCAGCTACTTACATACATATTTTACATGAGCTGCCTGAAAGCGAGAGAGACTAAATAAAAGGTTTGTTTTATGCCCGAAATTCTCTCATTATTGGCAGCGAGGGTTTATTCAACTCTGCCCAACGAGGCGTAGTCGCTGTCATATTTTGAAATGAATATTACCAAAAAAAAAATAAAACAATGCAAATTGCTGCTGATGCCAGTTACAGATAGGCTAATTACGGTGCAGGGGTCACATATGCATGCACAAATCTGACTAATCAGACGCAGCTGACTTTTGGCCACTTAAAATATCTAAATTGAGTTTCGAGCTGTTTCAAATATTACTCATGCAGCCGCTTGCATATGCTTGCAACAATGCAACACAGAGACACACACAACATTGAGCAGTTGCAAATTGAAATCCACTGATGATCTACGCATGGCCGTCTGCGGCAGCCTTGACCTGGTTCTTGAAAACTGACAACAAGCAACAACAACAGCAGCAACGACTCCAGCCACATGCCACACAGCACACAGATTGCAGCCAAGTCTGGCAGAGACAGCGACTAGTTTGTTGCATTCAACTGCAGCTGTTTGGTTAACCACTTAACCGGTTTGCTGCTGCCTGAATACCCTGTAAACGTTTGAGTTTACAAAGAAGGTAATAGAAGCTGAAGGCATTTTTATGTGAAACCCTGTAAAATTAAACTAGAATGAAAATGCAATTAAGACCTTATAATATACGTATATAGAACCTTATATGTATATATATAGGAATCTATAAAAGTCTCAGAATCTTATTAGAAATTTGAAGCAGCTGATTGGTTGATATGAATTAATATCGACGTCATTTGAACAGCATGCATACGTTATTATGGCAGAGCACGTTACATACCTTAATAAAATAATATATAATAATATAAATAGACAAAGAGAGATTATATCTAAAATTTTTTTCTTAATAGTCATATCAAACAGAAGTTAAAACCTAACATAAAATTCAAGTTATTAAGTGAATTCAAGTTATATATTGAATTATTTTACATTAAAAGATTTAACACCACTTGTCAGGATTACAAAGCTTAATCTCTGCTCAACAAATTATCATTAATAAATATTTTTATTAATTAAAAATTTGTATATAATATATTATTGAACAAGTTTTTTTACTACTTTTATTGGCAGCTTAAACTAGTTTTACATAGAACAATTCTGAGGAACTAAAGATCAGCATTTTATATTGGAATTGGACGAGCTTAATATTGATAGGTTTTGGCACCAACGACTGCAATATAAGCTTAAAATTTCATACTCTAAAGTTAATTGGTAACATGAATTTATTTGTAAGTTATTACAAGTTATTACAGCGTATTTGCTAGTCGCGCACACTCCCCATACTCCACTGCAATCTCACTTATTTCACACTGTTTATGGCGAATCGTTTGATGTCGTTTACTTAAGAGACGCCAGCAGCAACAGCAGCGATTTGTACATTACATTTTTGGCGGTCAAATTGGTTGGATTGGGGGCGTGGCATATATTGATGCAGACAGAGATAAGGTAGAAGACAAGTAGTCAGCGTAACTGTGCCCGATTGCAACGATCAGATAATGAATTATGAAATTAGCAATAATTTATTGAACTATACTTTTTTTAAGTACAATTTTTATATGATTTTTAAATGTTTAATAAGCTAAAATTATGAATCAAATATTGTTACAAAATTATAAAGCTATAATTTGCTTTAAGATATATTTTAATATATTGAGTAGCCAAACTATGAACATTTTAAATATATACAAAGCCAAGCAGTGTTTATTTATTTATATTTATATATAATATACGTATAGTCAGCATATTTAGTTTTAGTTTTTTTTTCATAAATATGCTTAAGTTGTTGTTGAAATGTAATGACCACACTTACTACATATATGCGATGCTCCATGCTGCCCAAAAATGTCGCTAAGCAAACATATTAGCTTAAAGCTTAATATATTAGGGCATAATATGAGCAGCTGGCATGATGTGCTCTCTGCTTGTTTGCTTTGCATGCCCTTTGTGTAGGTTGTTATGATTATGTCATGGCGTATGCAGCACACCGCCTCTAAAGGTAAAAGTCTGAAAGCCTAAGTTGTTGGTTTGATATAGGATTATGATTACTACTGACTTGCGAGGTAAATGAGTCCCTCAGTTTTGAAGCCTTCATCTTCTGACTTGAGCAATATATTTTATATATCAAGATATCATCTTACATCCTTATGTATATAGGGATATGTGCCAACCTACCCCGATATTTATAGCAAACTTGGCATTTATTATATATATACATCACGCAAGGAAGAAATTGCAATTCAACCTTTTTTGTTCACTTTTTTCCAAATTAAAAAAAAAAAAACATTTTTAATGATACAGAATCAGACTTTATTTAATTTTAAGAAGAATAAATCCGACTCTAAAAAAAAAAGTTTAGCGCAATAGCTCGAATATAGATATACAAAATATACTAACTTCAATAAACGCTATACTGATAACGCTCAGTGTAAGTAGTATATATATTTTCATGAAGGAATTTTTATATATATGTAAATAAAAATTCCTTTAAAAATCGTAAAAGTTATTTTCTTCGTTCATAAAAATACTCTTACAAATTAAGTTTCATTAAAAAGTAAATTGTTTTTAAAAATACTTTGAAATTCCTAACTCTATTTTTTATTTTTATTTTTATACTACTAGCTGCAAATTGCTAGCAAGCTAGCAAGCATCATATATATATTAACACTATTAAATATCATATATATAATTACTATTTATAACAATCAACGATTCTTCAGAAATTCCCTCGACTTGGTCTATTCAATCAGCAAATGGCATACATTCTTCGCCTTGCCGCATTTCAACCACTTTTGCTTGTTTTATTTTTTACGTAGCTTTTAAAATTAAGCAGCCCAGGCCGTGCTGCCCACACAACCACCCACAACAACCACCCACTACAACGACCCCCCACAACCAACCGCCCACAGTTGAAACAAGGCTCTGTTCCGCCTACTCTTATGGCATACTTAACGGACGTCAGATTAGCTGCGGCTGCGGCGCAACATGTTGCCGGACTCGCTCTCTCGCCCTCTCGCTCTCTCTCACTCTTCGTCCTTTTCTGTGTGGGTGTGTGTTTTGGTTAGCTTCTATTTGCGCTGCGGTTATGGCTGAAAAGGGTTTGGGCTCGCGTATTTAATGCCAAACAATTAGAAATGTTCAGCCATGGAACAAGTGTTTCTCTAGCTGTTGCTGCTCATAACATTTTCTTTTTTGGGGCGGAGGAGCTGGCTTTTTCCCGCTGGTTTTATCGGCATAGAAATGTGATTTAAATTTACATTTCAAATGGAAATTTGCACACTGAGTGGGGCGGTGGTGGAATGAAGGCCCTGCGGTTCATTGTATACCGACTGCTCTTAATTGACGCCGCAGTTGGTGTTGGGCTCGAGTTTACCTCGTGCTTGTCACCGTTGTCTTGGCGCTTTTTTTTTTTTTTTTTGCTGCCCATTAATTTTACAGTACAAAATCCTCGGTTAGCCAGGTAACCAAGCAAGCGCGCAAGCGACCAACCGACCAACCGGTTTTAAGAGAGCTCACACATCTAATACCAAGTTCAAGGTCAAGATCGCAGTCGCAATCGCAGTCGCAGCAACCGCAGTGTGCATCACCAGCAGCGTTAAAAAAATACAGCATCACTAAGGTGTGACGATGGCGGCGTTGTCTTAAAAGATTTTTCAATCTTTGGCGAGGGCGGTGCCGTCCGAAAGGGACGGACCGGGCAAAGGGAAGGGGCAACTGGGGGCGAGGGCGGAACACGGGAGTTGTTTGTCAGCAATGCAATGCATGGGCTGTTAATTAAATATATAATATATATACTTGTATGTTTGTATTGTGGGTAAGTCAAACAGCCATATAGTATAGAGACTTTTTTTTGCAATAGAATGCAATCAAGAGATTTTCCCACGAATTACGCCATTGCCATTGACTTTGAGACGTCAAGTGCCTCCGAGCCGGCCGAGAACCGGGCACGATTTCCACTTTGAAGCGCCAAAGAATGCGCTTGAGCAACGCCTGAGTATGCATAGAATTTTGTTACATATAGATAAGTATGATTCCAGCACTAACTCTGATTGATGTGCAAGTGAAAGTGAGTAGAATCAAAAACTATTAGTATTGTATTAATTAAAAATAAGTTATATTAAAAATATTTATTTTATCATTTTTATTAAAAAGGCTTTGGATTAAAAATATTAATTTAATCATTTTTATTGAAAAGTTTTTATATTAAAAGTTTTAAAATTATTTTATTTGATATAAAACAAATTTTATTTTATTTTAAGAAAACAACTTCATATTCATTGTAATTAATTCAAAATTTATTAATATATTTATGATTTAATATTACGTATCGAATCTCATTGAAAAGTTCTGAGAACAAACCCATTTTCTGTTTTAGCCCAACACGCCTTAATTTTTCATTTGCTTCGCTAATTAACTATAATTAAGTCAATTCTCTGCTTAAATCGATTCGATTGGAAATAGCTTTAGTTAATTCATTATTTATGATATTTTAATTAGTATATTCAATACGATCTTAGAAAACTTATTTTCGAAGCTATTTTTGAGGCGAGCCCACCCAACACGCCTTCATTGAAAATGTATTAAAGATTTGAATGCACGTTCAAAATCGTAAATGAGTATTTGGAGTTTTGTGTGTAAATATATATATTATATATAAATATATGCACATATATATTCGGTATACTTTGCTATATAGGCAACTGATAAACGTCTTAGATTATAGGAATAATATTTGAAAAACTATAAATTAATATTATGCTAACCAGAACTTTGCTGTTGCTGCTATATACTTTATGTAGTCATCCATCATTTTATTTAAACTCAGGCTCAGACTGAGCTTTTGTTTCTGATAAAGACTATATGTATATATTTTATAGGATCGATTGTGTCTTCTTTTGCCTGTTAAGAAAACTATTGAGCCCCGAACCCTCCATTTTTATTATATCAATGAATTCTATCTACACCTGCCTAATAAACTTAATTGAAATAGAGAACTGCTCATATACTTAATATTTCCTTTCTTATACACCCAACTTCAACATGAATATAAATCTAAGAACCATAAACTCCTTAAAATTGCTCACTTTTAAATTTCTAATGCAGCACTCAGAGCTGTCTAAAAAAGAAAGGGAGAAAAAATTTGGAGAGCGGAAGAGTAAATGGTGTGTTTGTGTGTGTGCGTGGCGTAAAGGCAGACTTAAAAAATATTCAGTCCATACGGATATCCTGAATATCTGTCCATAGCTATGCTACTTGCCACTTTGCTCTGACAGTCATTTCCGCTTTGAGGGTTTTGCTCCGCTCTCAATGAACTTTTAGCCATTTTGAGTCTCTCTGTATGTGTGTGGGTGTGTGTAAGTGTGTGTGTTTGTGGGACCTGTTGCACCGGCTGCGATTTATATCATCGTAAAAGCTGCCATTTGAATTTGGGAATTTAATTTTAATGCCGAGTGTGGTGGGTGGCTGGGAGGATGCTTAATAAAAGGGCTCTGATAACAGAAATATTTTCGGCATAGAAACTGACGCAAAGCCGTGCAGTAAACGGCAGAATATATGTATATGTATGTGTATCTATGTGTGTGTGGGTGTGTGTGTGTGAATGCCACAATGCCCAGCCGCATCCACATCGTCAGCGATGGCATCGCACACGCGTCGCCCATTAGGCGAGCCTGTCATTTGCTCGTCTAACGGAAGTTGTCTGTGTTAATGGAATTACATGAATTTCAACTCTGAACCGCAGAGCAGGATGGCAAGCGACATTTCCCGTTGAAGTGTTGCCTACTGCTGCTGCTGCTGCTATTGCTATGGCCCATAAACTTTGGTGGCGAAAGTTTTCTTTTTTCTTTTTATCAGCACAACCGGAAATGGAAATAGCAAGAGACACAAACAAGCAAGCACTAGCAATTCGCTGGGGTCTTAACATATTAAAGTCTTAAGCTTAATGCAAACTAAATGTTTTTCAGCTGCCAAACTAAGGCAACGAAAGCCTTAAAGCTCGTTGCCTTAGTTGAATCCCACTAGAAGTAAAATAAAGAATTGATTCTAGTGCTTGATTTAAATTGCATGATAAACTGCTTTATTCAATTCAATTTCATTGAAATTGCCAATAGCAATGGAAGCTTACGTTTAAATATGTTTTTCACCACTGAACCATTTGGGGAAAACGTAGTGTGTGGTGAATTACAGCGCAATGCTTGTAAACGCCTAACATGGTGGCAACGCCAACTTTGAGTGGCAGCGCTGCGCTTCAAGCATGCGTGGCGCTTAAAGAAACGCGGTTTTTTTTTTTAAATATAAGCTGAAAACAATCTGCTACTAGTTAATAAATAATAATTAATAGCTTAAATCCTTTAAGACTCATTGCCATTGAGTGTGCGAGAGAAATAACAATTGTTGGACATTTGACTGAACAAGAAGTCAGAAAAGGACAGCCGTTGCCAGCGTGCTTTGCTTTTCTCTCATTAATTCACATATTTTAAGGTTAAGCGAAAAAATGATGAAAACGTTAATTTAGTAGTTAATGCCAGCGCAGCTTGGCTTTTTCTAAGCTGCCAGCAAAATATCAACTATTTATTGTATATATAAAACAAGTAGAAACAAATTGGAAAAAAACTGTGTAAGTACAAAATGAGAATTGCTGTGAAAATCACGTTCTTCTAGCTAATATTTCCATTTACATATGTATGTAACGCTCATTGTAATATCCTTTCAATTGCCAGCTAAAGCAAATGGAATCCACTCTGATACCGTCATGCAATTCAATAATATCGAATGGAAGCGTTTTTATGGTCATGGCCTATACACGCTGTGGCAGGGAACCGGTTCGCACCACAATTACCGTTAACGAGCTGATTGGCAAGGGCACCTTCGGGCGAGTGTACAAGGCACGACTGGACAAATCGGAGCGTCTGGTGGCACTCAAGCAAGTCGACTTCGATCCCTACATGATGGAGCGAGAGCCGGAGATAATGAATTACCTTGAGGGACACTGCAATATAGTACGTTTAATCATGTACTGCTATGCCCAGATAAGCTGCACTCGGCAAAACTATCTGTTCATGGCCATGGAGTACATGCCAATGACGCTCTCCGAGCTCATAATGCAGCATCGCCAACGACCCCTTCAGATGATCTACGTGCGCATTATCTCCTATCAACTGTTCCGGGCCCTCGGCTTCTTGCACTCGCATTGCATCTGCCATCGGGACATTAAGCCGGAGAATATGCTGCTCGATCCACTCACAATGAATGTCAAATTGGGTGACTTTGGCAGCGCCAAGTTCCTGGACATCACCGAGTCTAGCGCCACGTATGTCTGCTCGCGGTTCTATCGGGCGCCTGAACTCTATGCCAAATGCGAGCGATATAGCACCATGGTGGACGTCTGGAGCGCCGGCTGTGTGCTCGCCGAGCTGCTCAAGAGCTTCGCGCTCTTCGCCAGCAACATGCACGACGAGGCGCAGCTGCTGCACATGATTAGTGTGCTGGGCACCGACGGCTTGGACCGTGCGCCCCATGTCCTGGCAGCCAGTGGCCTGGACACGGCCACTACGATCATCCCGCGCCCCAGTTGGGAAACCCTAATTGGTGTCTGGGTGCCACAGGATTTGGCATCACTGCTGGATGCCTGCCTGCAATATGACCCCACGGCACGCATTGCCCCACTGCGAGCCTGCGCTCACGCCAGCTACGACGAGCTGCGCACCATGGATGCCCTCAACACCCAGATGCCCAATGGCGTGCGCCTCCCATCACTGTTCAATTTCAGCCAGCATGAGCTGGAAGTTGATCCCGGCCTTTGGATGCATCTATTGCCACTCCACCTGGTGGAAGTCATCGAGCAATAGGAACTCAAGTGCAACACTAGATTTTAAGTTGATATAGTTTATAGACACCAAAGGCTGTATTAGTTATATATATAGATTTTTTAAATACTTAACATGAGGTGAGTATCTGAAAATAGTAACTCTACCTATAAAACTTAACTGGGGGATATATTTGTTGGAAACAACTTCTGTACGATCCTTAGTCTCTATTATGGTGTCTGTATAGAAAATTATTTTAAAACTATTTTTTTTATCAAAATTTGCAAGAAATTTAGAAAATTCTCTTTATGTAGAGCAGACTTCTAACTGCCTATATTTTTAACTTTGTCTGTTGTTGGGGTTTTAGCTTTAATCTATATTTTGCTTAACGTAACAACTCATATCCTCTATTACTTAAGTATCAATTCTTTTATTTATATTTGGGGTCATTTAATTTTGATATATATTTTATTATACAATTTTCCTAATCATTTAATGAGTAATACTTTTATATATTATATTATACATTTTTGACAACATATTTAATGATCATTGTAATACCATTAGATTAAATTATATCTTAAATTTTTATGATTTTACTATTCCGTTTTGTAATGTATCTAAGCCTCTTTTCTTTTTCTATTTTCAATAGCCCTCTACGAACTTTCAGTCCGATTTCGTCCGTTTCGGTTAAATTTCTCTGGTCTAGCTATTTACCTTTACATCTTCTCTTGTCTCAAAACTCTTTAAATCCACATTTGAAGTAATATTTCTGTTAGCTCTATACATAGGCACACATTGTGTCCTGTCTTTTGCTGTCACTTTGATTTCTTTAATTTTTTCTACGCTCTCTTCCTCTCGGCTAACTTACCTTTGCCACAGGTTCAGTCTGTTGACATAACTTCCTTGTTTTTTTTTTTTTTGTTTTTGTTTTGTTTTACTTACAGAACTCAGTTGATGCCAGTCCAGATTTACTAATATATATATAGAGTTTCTATATGAAATTTGTTGTTGATGTTGGTTAAATCCATGAATTTGACACACTTTCAAATAGCACGCATAGGACTCGAGGAACCGCTTTAAATTTTCCGACGCAGTAGCCTTTTCGAAATAGAAAAAGTCGACCATCCGTTTGATGGTCTGAAAAGTGGTTTAGTTCAGTCAGTTCTGTCGTCGTGTGAACATCGCCAAAAAAACCCAAAAAAAAAAAAAACGTCCAAAGAAAAAAATTTGAAAAAAAAAAAGAAAAATCTTGTGGGAAAATCGTGCAATCCGAAAACTGAAGACAAGACTTAAATATGGAATTACCGTCGATGGTGGAGCGTTCCGGTGGACGTTTGGTGGTGCGCAGCCTGGTGAGTGGTGCCACAGTTTTTCAGACAGCAATGGAGGAGAGCGGCGCAGCAGTGACAGCTCAAGACAATCCGATAGCCACGCATCCATTGGTCAGCGCCGAGATGCTCGAGCGCCAGCTGCAGTTGCTCAACAATCGGACAACGACTGCTCTGCCGTTGCCTATGATGCTGCCGCTGGCCATGTCCAAGGCTGAGCAGGAGGACAACTGCAAGGAATCATCGGCCATGCTGGAGTCTCGGGCCGAGGAGGAGCTGCCGCAGTGCAAGATCCGGCGCAACTACAGCTGCAATGCGTGCGCCTTCTTCACGCAGAATCCGCGCAGCCATTTGTCGCATCTGCGCGACGTGCACGGCGAGAAGATTGTGATAAACGAGTGCAAGCTCTGCCTGTATGCCTCGCGGCACTTCCAGAAGCTGGTGCGGCACATGAAGATGGTGCACGGTTGCTCGGACGATGACAGCACGGGCCTGGCAGGTCGACGGCACTGCAATCGGGAGGCACGCAAGCGTCGCCTGGAGGAGAGCATCGAGGCGCCAAGTGTGATGCCAACCCCATTCCAGCAGAGCACTGCAGTGGCAGTACCAGCACCAGCCCCAGTGCCAGCAGTTCCAGTTGATGCCGGACAGAGCGGAGCACTGCAGGCGGGACCCTCGCTCAAGCAGCTGAAGAGCGAGCTGCAGCTGCAGGAGCAGCAGCTGCTGAGCAATGTGGAGGCCTTCAATCGGCAGCAACAGCTGCAGCAGCTGCAGCAAATGGTCTCGCGCAGTGCCAACATCTTCTCCATGGCCTTCGAGTTCCAGATGTGCATGCTGCCGCCGGCATCGGCCATTTTGCCTGGTGGTCGACCTGTGGAGGAGCTGGATCGTGAGCCGGAGAACAGCAGCACAGACTCAGAGGAGTCGCCGCAGGCAGATGAATGTGGGACACCAGAGGCTCTCGATCTCTCAGCCGGCGGTTCCTCGGTCACCCAGTATCAGTGCCAGAAATGCTCGTACAGCACACCGATCCGTGCCCGCTTCAAGAAGCACGTCAAGTACCACTCGATGCCGTTGATCAAGTGCGGCTCGTGTGACTTCCATTCGCCCTACAAATGGAACCTGGACAGGCACACCAAGAACCATGGCGCCAATGGCTACTTCAAGTGCGCCGTTTGCGACTTCAGCACCAACATCAAGCAATCTCTGACCATACATGAGCTCAACCACCATGTGGCTCGACGTACGGCATCGCAGGAACAGCAGCAGCAACAACTGCAGCAACTGCAACTGCCACAACCGGCAGTAGGAGCAACTGCACTGGACTCGTCCGCAGAACAAGCAGATCCGCAAGACCTTGAGCTCTGCTCCAGTCCCGCCGTGGAGGCTGTTGGCACTGGCTCACCGCTGTCCGAGCTGCCGCCCATCAGCTGCTCCCACTGCCAGCAGCGCGTGCCCAATGCCATGGAGCTGATCACCCACCTGCAGCAATGCGAGCCGGCGCTCCGCAGCACCACGCAGCTGGCCTGCGACATAGATCTGACCGGAGATGAGGACTATCGCGGCGCTAGCACTGATCTGAGCTACTGTGGTGTCGAAACGGCACCCGGCTATGGCGAGGTAGGTACTCAAGAGCAGCTCAGAAATGATTCAGTAGCAGCTTCTGCTTTTTGCCAGGTCACCGAGCAACTGCAGCCGGAGGATTCGGATGCCCTCAAGAAGGTCTTCAAGTGTCCGCATTGCACATTTTGGGCAGCAACCGCATCACGTTTTCACGTCCATATCGTGGGCCATCTGAATCGCAAGCCATTCGAGTGCTCGCTGTGCTCCTATCGCTCCAACTGGCGCTGGGACATCACCAAGCACATTCGGCTGAAGGCCATGCGCGACAAGTCGCACACCCAGGCGCAGGTGCTGATGAACGATGAGACGGGCAGACGCAACTATGCCAAGTACAATCAATATCTCACCCTCATGAAGGTCAGCGCCGAGCAGGCAGCCGATGCCAAGACCATGCGCTGCGGTGAGATGCAGCCCAACAATCTAGAGCAGCAACAACAGCAACAGCTGCTACCTGTGCCCCAGCTGGAGGAGGATAATTTCGAAAGCCAAGACCCACACACTGACTCCTTGGCTGCTCTCGACTTGCGTGTATCCAGCAAACCCCATGCGGAGCAGACTCCTGCTCAGAACACTGAACGATCCATGGAACGCAGCCATCCCACACAGAAGCAAAAGCAGAGCAAGAAGCAACATAATGATAGCCAGGCTCAACTATACAGCAAATCCAATAAGCGTTCCCGTAAAGGATCCCTATCAGCATAATCAAGAGACTTACACTAAATACATAATCATTGACTATTTATATAGACTGGCATTGCAATTATTTATACAATAATTATTTGTAATCTATACAGCATATAAAGGTATTTATTGCACTTTTTCATATTTGAATAAACGATTGCTTAAAATTATAATCCTTAAAAGTCTTACAGAAAATCAAGAACATACTAAATGACTTCCATTATAGAGTATAGAACATTGCTTGACATCAATAAAAATAAATTCCCAACAAAAATGCTAGTTTAGACAATCGAGTTTCGATTTTGATCTTAAAGCTATTTTATAATTTTTTCTATATAGGGTTAATCACATTTTTTCATATTTTAATAAGAGATCAAGAAACGTTAAGAACTTCATTATAGGGTATAATAGAGCATTGCATGAGATCAAAAAAAGTAGTCTTTAGAGATTCAGCTAAATAAAGCTAAAATTTAACTTTAGAATTTTCTTAATTTATTTTATGTTATAAGCTGTTGGTAGTCAAAAGGACAAGTTCTTTGAAATTAACGTGATAAATATTTTTGCATTGGAGTATTTAATTAGTGAAGCTTGAGTAAATAGCTAAACAGAATTTTTGTTTTGTGGCCTTATAACAGCATAATAACAACTACTACCTATACTTTTAGCTAAGCTAAATCTTTTATTTTTGGTTAGGGGCTGACTGGCTAATCGATAATTAGCCAAAATTTTGCATCACGCGCTGATCACAGCAAACATTCCTGTATGATAAAAAATACTATGCATAGTAAAACGATTAGCGGCACCAAAAAGCACAACTCGTCCACGCCAAGCGTGGACAGCAGATTCCAAAGATAGATGGCGAGATAACGAGCCTGTAACAGCCACGGATACGCCCATGCCCACAACTAAGTTGTCTGGCATTGAACGCCATTAAAATTCATTTCATCTTCATCATCTGTGTCAAGACGACGTGCTTGTGGTGTATAGTCTATCATTTCCGTCTCCTGCGCTCCGGCCGGCCTTGTGATTCGCTCACGCGGCGGCAGTAGACTCTCCAGCGTGGCCAACTGCTCTGGCGTGGCAAATCCGTTGGCTGGAAAGTTCACCTTGAACTGGACAAAGAGATCACCATGATCTTCTGGTTTGCTGAACACCGGCATGCCAATACCTTTCATCATTTTGATATTATTGTGCCGCAGCACTTCGCCCGGCTTCGTGCACATGCACATGGTCCGTCCATTCAAATGCTTGAAGCAATGCGTATAGCCGCACAAAGCCTCTGTTAGATTAATCTCTAGATCGCCCATATACAGATTTTCATGGCGACGCCTAAAGAACGGATGCTCAGCTTGTACGATGACCACAAAGAGGTCCCCATACTCTCCGTTACGCAATTGATGTCCCTCTTGGACAAAGGGCAACTTCAACATGTGCGGCACGCCACGTTCAACCATCACATCGCGATGCATTTGCTGTTCCACAAAGCCGGAGCCAGTGCATTTCTTACAGCGCATCGATTCCTTGATGGTATACCCACGACCGTCGCACGTGGAGCAAGGCTAGCAAACAGTGGACAATGAATTGATGAATTCCTGAAATTGTTACTTCCAACTTACCACATTGAAAGCGTCCATGCCCATGAATGTGAAGCCAGAGCTATGGCCGACACCTTTGCAGGTCTCGCAGGTTTCTCGACTCTGCGGCGGCCCACCGTCGCCTTTGCACTTGTCACATAGCCTCTGTCGCTTGTATTGCAATGTTTTTTTACTGCCACCAACGTATATCTCCTCCAGCGTCAGCTCCAATTTGATCATTACTCTGCCATCTTGTATCCCGCCAAACCATTGTGAGAAAAATTTTGATGTATCCATGCCACTTTCGGCGCCTTCCTGCAGACCTCTGATCCCATAGCGATCGTAAATTCGTCGTTTCGCCGGATCGGAAAGTACTTCATAGGCGAATGATATTTCCTTAAATTTATCAGCAGTGTTGGGATTCTTATCCGGATGGAATTCTTTGGCCAATTTGTGGTAGTTCTATTTTGGGCACGGGGTTGATTAGCTATCAATATATTGAATAGAACAAAGAGAACCAAGAACCTTTTTAATATCATCTGCGGTCGCATTTCTTGCCACGCCAAGAACATGGTACAAATTTAGGTTGTCCATTGCGATTGCGCGCTAGCCCCTACAATTCAAAGAAAATGCCCGTACATGGTAATCAATAGAAAATTTTGATAATTTATAATTGTGACACACTGATTTGCATTTCAAATTGTTACGATGTTCATTATGTTGTTGTTTTCATTTGATTTTTGAATTCGCTCTATTCTAAACAGCTGTGTTAACAGCTGCGCAGCTTGCATGCACTACGATTCAGCACTATGGTTAGTGGATTCAGCTTACCGAACTCTTAAGGAATATTACCCTATTTGCTTTTTCATAAACTTTGAATTATACCCTTTAATTATTCATTTTTTAAAGATGTTGATTAAAAATATTTAACGAATGCAATAGAATGTAATAAATGCATTGTTAAGGGGTAACTGGCGATAGCCAGGCAAGTTTAGTGCTGTAAAGTGCACAATTGATGCATAAATTATGGTCATCCTAAAAATGAAAAAAAGTTTGTCAATCATATTTAAAATAAGTCTCCTATTAGGAACTACAATAAAAATCATTCATTTTATAAATCATTAATTAATACCAATTATATGCAAAACAAGGTCTATAAAGATTTGACACCAGATTCGAATTGATCTACAATTTTACATTTATGTACATTAAAATTTTATTATATAGGCCTAATTTCATATTTTAATACAAGATTGCTTAAAATAAAAAAAGAAATATAAATATCACAATTCTACTAAAGAATAGAGCATAGAGCATTGCATGATATCAATAAAAGTAAAGTCTTAAGAGATTCAGCTACAGATTCGACTTGTTCTACATTTTTACGTATAAATTAAAATTGAATTTTAAAGTCATTTCTTATTTTATTTCTGTATAGGGCTATAAGAAATAGGTAGTCAAAAGTACATGTTCTTAGAAATATATATTTTAAAAAAATTTTTTCTTAGGAGTATTTAGTTTAAATTGCGTCATGGTTATGCTTGAGTAAATAGTTAAAAAGAGACATTTTGGTTTGGGGCCCTAGTCACTTTTAGCTAAGCTAAATCTACCATTTTTAGTTAGAGGCTTACTGGCCAATCGAAAATGAGCCAACTTAGCGCTGATCACAGCATGTATGAAAAATAATACTAAGCATAGTAAAACTCGTGCAAGCCAAGCGTGGACAGCAGATTCCAAAGATAAATGGCGAAATAACGCGGCTGTAGCAGCCACGGATACGCCCACAACTATTGCATCTTGCACTTATCGTCAACATTTTCGAAGTCAGAAAGAGCTTCTGGTGATGCGCAGTCTATCATTTCCGCTTCCTGCGCTCCGGCCGGTGTTATAATCCTTTTACGGGTCGGCAGCAAAGTCTCCAGCGTGACCAACTGCTCTGGCGTGGCGAATCCGTTGGGTGGAAAGTTAACCTTGAACTTTACAAAGAGATCTCCATATTCTCCTGGTTTTTCAGACACCGGCATGCCAATACCTTTTATAATTCTTACATTATTGTGCTGCAGCACATCGCCCGGCTTCGTGTGTAAGTACACGTTCTTTCCATTCAAATGCTTGAAGTTATAAGTATAGCCGCACAAGGCCTCTGTTAGATTAATCTCTACATCGCCCAAATACAGATTTGCAGCGTTACGCTTTAAGAGCGGATGCTTAATCTCTAATATGAGCACATGTAGGTCCCCATACTCTCCGCCAAGCAATTGACTTCCCTCATTGGGAAAGGTTACAAGCGCATTCGTTTCCATGCCACGTTCAACCACCACATCGCGATGCACCTTTTCTTCCACAAAGCCGGAGCCTTTACACTTCGTACAGCGCATCGATTTCTTGATTGTATACCCACGAGTGCCGCACTCTGGGCAAAACTAACAAATAGTGGACAATGAGTATATGAATTCCTTAACTTGTTACTTCCCACATACCATTTCCCCTTCTTCTTCTCCTTTTATAACGCCGACACCTTTGCAGACCTCGCACGTTTCTCGGCCCTGCGATGGACCGCCTTCGCCTTTGCACTTATCACATAGCCTGTCTCGCTCGTACTCCACCGTTTTTTTACTACCACCCACGTATATCTCCTCCAGCGTCAGCTCCAATGGGACAACAATCACGGCTTGGAGTACTAGCGCATCCTGTATGTCACCTTGCTGGAATTCTAGCTGCAGACCTCTGATCCCATAGCGATCGTAAATGCGTCGTTTTACCGGATGAGAAAGTACTTCATAGGCGAAAGATATTTCCTTAAATTTATCAGCCTTGCTGCGATTCTTGTCCGGATGGAATTTTTTGGCCAATTTGTGATAATTCTATTTTGGGCACAGGGTTAATTAGGTATCAATATATTGAATAGGACAAACAAAACCAAGAACCTTTTTAATATTATCTGCGGTCGCATTTCTTGCCACGCCAAGAACATGGTACAAATCCCTGTTGTCCATTACGATTGCGTGCTAGCCGCTACAATTTAAAAAAAAGCCTGTACATGGTAATCAATAGAAAATTTTGATAATTTATAATTGTGACACACTGATTTGCTATTCAAATTGTTACGATGTTCATTATGTTGTTGTTTTCATTTGATTTTTGAATTCGCTTTATTCTGAACAGCTGTGTTAACAGCTGCGCAGCTTGTGGGCAATACGCTTCAGTTTTCCGAACTCTTAAGGAATTTGCTTTTTATAATTTTTTAGTTATACCCATTAATTATAATTTAAAAGATTTTGATTAAATACATTCAACGAATGCAATATAGTGCTGCAAAAATATCGCATCAGTATCGATATAATCGATATTTTCGAAATTGGGAAAAACATCGATATGGTTTTCTTAGTATCGATGTATCGAAAAAACGGTCAATCTTTGCGTTTTTTTTAAATGGGTATGTAGCACATTTATCAAATTATGCTAAATTTTTCAATAAAAATTGGATTGTTTTAATTTTATTGCTTTAAAAAATAAAAATTTGGATGAGAATCAGGATCCTTTAATGTATTGGAAGGTAATTATTGCACTAATGCACAAATTAATATTGCTATATTCATGAATATATAATTTTTCAGAGCGCCAACAACGACGTAGCTCTTCAAACGCTGGCAAAAAAAACATTTATGCATTCCGGCAACATCTGCCGAAAGTGAGCGAATGTTCAGTAAAGCTGGAATAATTGCTAATTCTAGACGAGCATCGTTAAAACCAGTTACAGTTAAAAAGCTATCTTTTCTGAATAAGAACCGATGGGTTTTGTCTTAGATTTCTAAATACAGCGAAAGATCTCGCTAAAATCGCCATGGAGGCAATTGATTTTGTTATTATTAATTATTAATTAATTTCAAGCATGGGGATTTGATAATATAGTTTTCTCTTAGCTTTTATAGTAATGTATAGTAGTAGTATATATATATGTATAATGTATAGTATATGATCTCGCTCAAATTGCCATGGAGGCACTGGTTTTTATTATTATTATTATTTAATTTTAAGGAACGCATAATGGATTTAAATTTTTAGTTTAAATGAATTATTTTTATTTGTTGGATTTAGGTTAATGAAAAAAAAAATCCAGTTATACGACTATAAAGTTTTTGGCTTGTTTGTTTTAATAAATTTGTTTTTGTTTGAGCTGTTGCTTTTATTTAAATATTGAAATGGTTGCCTTTTTATCCATTAAGAAGTTATAACTAATATAAGCATTAAAATAGATCATTTACAAGAAAATAAATATTTTAAAAAAAGTGGTCGATATATCGATATTACCGATATTTTTCTCTGAAAATATCGCAAATATCGATACTGACAAATATCGATTTTTTTGCAGCACTAATGCAATAGCATGTAATGCATGCATTGTTTAAGGGTAACTGGCGATAGCCAAGCCATTTTAGTGCTGTAAAGTGCGCAAATGTACTACGATACATAAAAAATGGTCATCCTAAAAATGGAAAAAGTGTTGCAATCATATTTAAAATAAGTCTGTACTAATAAAAACTACAATAATATAATTCATTTTATTAATTTTTAATTATAACGGCTTCTCGTTTTGTTACTATGCATAGATTTTGTGCGATTACCAATTATTTGTAGCGTGACCGTATGTTGGTTGCTGAAAAAGCACTAACATGAGTCATCAATGCGCGTCTCCGCAGATAACACGTTGGGCGTGGTGAAATTTAATTATTTATTCCAACGTTTGCTTTGGGCACACTAGGCGGTTTGTACGTCACATCATCGGAAAATTTTCCAGAAATTACGTACAAATTTTACGAAAAAAATTGAATAAAAATTGATTTTAAATTTTAAAAAATTTTTCTTTTAAGTTAATAATCGGAAATAAAAGTGTTTGAATCGAAAAAGTGGGCTTTTTCGCCGTAAAACATCGTTTTTACGCAAGCAAAATGGATGCAAAGTAGAGACGTAAAAATTTTGTGTGTGTACCAACGAAAGAGAGGAGAAAACGGAACGCGAGAAAGTAAAAAGAAGAAATCGTAACTACTCGTTGGTGGTGTGCGTGAGTGTATGGTAAGAAGCAGACAAAGCAAAACAGACAAAAACTGTGTTGCGCCTAGCAAAAATGATGGAAAACTACGAGGATATGGATATTCGACTAGGACACATTAATTTCAAAGAAATTGGGGATGTACACGAAGTCCAAGTACAAAACGAGCGCAACGAACTAATAAGTTTTGAGCACACGCAGGCGAACTTTGATTTTGGCGCTGAAATTGTGACAACAAACGTTAAGCCAGCAACAGCAGCGACAGAAGCAGCAACAACGCCAGCAACAAGCGAAACGCCACCAAAAGAAAATAGTGAAATCAAAACAAAAACATTGCCTCAAATGGGAGAACATCAAATTGGCGCCAATCGAAATGCCGAAGATCTAACAAATGAGTTGGAGCAAAACAACGAGCAACAAATACCAAACATTTTGGAAAGATCCTTGTCAGAGGCAGATGCAGACGATGATGATGATGGAGATGGAGATGAGGATGAAAATGAAGATTACAAGTCAAGGTATAAATAGCTCATCTGAATGGTTCCCAAATAAATTAACATAATTAACAAACTACGAATATATATATATAACAAACTAATCCATTCTAAATTTAACTCTTTTCAACTTAGGTGTTTGACTTTTTTTTTTTTGTACAAACTTAAATAAAAATTTAAAATAAAAATTCAATTATTTTAATTAAATTAAAAATATCTTTTTTTTTATCTTAATTGGCAAACATTTTTGAAAATGAAAACAAAAAATTCACAATTCACAAATTTCTTCACAATATTTGTTTATAACTTTAGCTGGGCCAACAGCGATGACGATGATGATGATGACACATCCAGCTCGGACTGCTCATCAGTGAGCCGTGGCGACTGGAAGATGCGCTGGCTACAGCGCGAATTTTACACTGGTCGCGTGCCCCGCCAGGTGATTGCCAGCATAATGCCGCACTTTGCCACTGGATTGGCAGCAGACACAGAGGACTCGGTGTTGTGGGACTATCTGGCGCATCTGTTAAACGAGCCGAAGCGTCGCACCAAGCTGAGCAACGTGAACACCTTTGACGACGTCATTGATCTGGTGCACAAATCAGAGCGCATTATTGTGCTCACTGGAGCCGGTGTCTCTGTCTCGTGCGGCATACCAGATTTTCGCTCTACGAATGGTATCTATGCACGACTGGCGCATGATTTTCCCGACTTGCCTGATCCGCAAGCCATGTTCGACATTAACTACTTCAAGCGCGATCCACGACCCTTCTATAAATTCGCACGCGAGATTTATCCCGGCGAATTCAAGCCCTCGCCATGTCATCGCTTCATCAAGATGCTGGAGGCGAAGGGCAAACTGTTGCGCAACTATACACAGAATATAGACACATTGGAGCGTGTTGCGGGCATTCAGCGGGTGATTGAATGCCATGGCTCATTCTCGACAGCCTCGTGCACCAAATGCAAATACAAGTGTAATGCGGATGCACTGCGTGCAGATATATTTGCCCAACGCATACCCGTCTGCCCGCAATGCCAGCCGAATGTGGAGCACAGTGTTGATGCTTCCGTAGCTGTTACAGAGGAGCAGCTTAAGCAACTGGTTGAGAATGGCATCATGAAACCGGATATAGTCTTCTTTGGCGAAGGTACGTAGTATATTGTAGATTATCTTAATAATATAAATTAAAAGAGAAGCGAACTTGCTTAAGAAACCATTTTTGGATGAAGGATGTGCCGAAGCGCTGCCAACTTCACTATTTATAGAAAAAATAAGTGCAGCCAATACTATAGCCTAAAATATTCAATGTTATTCAACACTAAACAAAACTTTTTAAAAGTGCTTAATTTTTGCAATTATCGTTTTTTTTTTAATACTTATAATCGATTATATATCTGTTATATACATTGTAACTGTTATTCTAACATATATTGCTTGATTATAGGATTACCGGATGAATACCACACAGTTATGGCCACAGATAAAGACAAGTGCGATTTGCTGATTGTAATCGGCTCCTCGCTCAAGGTACGCCCCGTCGCTCACATTCCCAGCAGCATACCAGCTTCGGTGCCGCAAATTCTGATCAATCGCGAGCAGCTGCATCATCTGAAATTCGATGTGGAACTTCTGGGTGATTCAGATGTTATAATAAATCAGATCTGTCATCGTCTGTCGAGCGCTGGTTCCAACTATGATGACAATGATTGGAAGCAGATTTGCTGTGACGATCAAGTTTTGCGTGAATCGAGGGAGCTATTGCCACCGACAGAGCATCATTACCATCATCATCATTATCACCATCATCGGCTTCGCAGCTCAGAGAGTGAGCAACAGTCGCAGCTGGACACGGACACGCAGTCCCTAAAGTCAAATGGCTCGGTTGACTATCTGCTCGGCTCGTCGGCAGGGACATGCTCCGATAGCGGCTTCGAGTCTTCCACATTTACAGCGGAGCACAGGAAGCGGAACCAGACGCAGCATCTGATGCTGCAGCAACCACAACCAGTTGCCAGCAGCAGCAACCACAGCAATGCAGCCGACCGAGAAGCCATTGAACGCATCAAGAGCGACATACTCGTCGAATTGAATGAGACAGCATTGAGCTGTGATCGTCTGGCTGCTCCAGTGGCAACTGGTGCCACCACCTCCACCTATCGTCATCTGTCCGTTGACTCCTCAAAGGATAGTGGCATTGAGCAATGCGAAGCATCCAATCCCAGCAATATCGAAGCATCCGCCACAAGCGGTTATGCCAGCAATTTGGACCCAAACCTTTCTGCGAATATGGTTGTGGAAACTAAGACAGCGGCGCCCAGCCTAACGCCGACGCCGCCGCAGCCGAGACGACAGACCATAGCCGAACGCCTGCAGCCCGGCACGTTCTATTGCAACAGCAATAGCTGCTCGTATGTCTTTCCCGGCGCTCAAGTCTTCTGGAATAGTGACTTTAGCGATGACGAGGACGACGATGATGGGGCAAGTGTGCGCGATGCTGATGCTGATCTCTTCAGCAATGTTGTGGCCAGTGATGAGGAAGCATGCGATCTGAATGCGGTGCCCCTATCACCGCTCCTACCGCCGGCCCTGGAGGCGCACATTGTCACCGAAATCACCAATGGCAACGCTCTCGACGTCGATGTCGACGTTCTACCATCTGCTACCACCACCCCGAGCAGCAGCAGCAGTCCCAGCAACAAGCGGCGAAGTGCAACAGCCATCGAGGAACTGCACTCGCCAACATCATTGGCCAGTCCAGCGATTGAATCTGAAACGCCGCCACCCATTAAGAAGCGACGCCCCAGTGTAGTTACAGCTACAGCTACAGCTGCAGCCCCATTAACAACTGTGTAAATGTTTATATATACATACATATATATATATATATATATATATTTAGATGCCGGCTAAGTTAAGTTGATTATTTATTATAATTTCCACTGCGACTTTTGAAAGTCAATTCAATTTCGACTCAAAAGCCCGAACACTATTAAATGTCTAGAGAAGCTCAACACAACAACAACAGTAATTGAGGCTTTTGTAATATGTCTATTTGTCTTCTTCGAACGTAGCCAGCTGAGAGACCCGGATTTCATAGTTGGCTTTACGTATCCCTTTTTGATATTTTTTTTGGAAACTTAGTTTATATATTTATTCATTACGCAGATATATATCGATCTATATATATATATATGTAAAATGTTAGTATTTTTATCATGTTAAGTTGTTGCTGAGGCCTTTTAGTTTATCCACTGAAAGCTGGAGGATAAAATGCACGCAAATTCTCTAATTTGCAATTTGTTAGCGCATGTTGCCTCAATATATTCAAAATAGGCTAAGTTAAAAAGTAAATAAGATTTAAAAAACAACGTTTTTCTAGCATTTAAGAACCGGACAAAAAAAAAAAAAAACAAAACAAAAACAAACTGTATATAGGTAACTTTGTAAATGTAATTTTTTCTATTTCATATGATTAAAAATAATATGTTTCCTTATTTTTAACGCTCGGTTATGGCAGTTTTATATTTATATATATATATATATATATATATATATATATATATATATATATATATATATATATATATATATATATATATATATATATATATATATAAATAAATGTATTTGCATCCACATTTACACTTCACACACACACACACACATGAACACACATATTAGCTTGCAGTTTAGTGCGAGTTTGAATGGATGTTTAATCAAAAATGTAGCATAATTTTCAGATATATACATATGCATATATATATATATATAAAGATGTATATATATATATATATATATGTTATAGCCACCAAACGTATGTGTAAATGATTCATTAAGCACTAGTTGTAATATACCAATATATAATGTATTAATATCCAAAAACAAAACAAAAAAACGTAATAAACCAATTTATTCAAAGTTGTTGAGCAGCTACAAGAGCATCTAATTCATTGCATTGATTGGCGGAAAATGGGTATATGTATTTAAAGATAAACGACTATTATTGAAGAAAACTTTTTGGATCATTAACTTAGAAGAGAAGAGAGATCTATAAGTATGAAGAATCCTTCTCTATTCACCCTTCTGATTGAAGGGAGAGATTATACATATCTATAGCTACAACTGAAGAAACCGTTATTGATTACTTGAGTGAGCGTCTATAGTTTTATAAGTTTAGATGACTACAACTGAAGAAACCTTTTTTTTTTATCATTAACTTAAAACACTAAGAGTCTATAGTACTAATGTAAAGATGGCAATTATGAACCATTAACTTACGATATTCCACCCAATTTCTCAATTTTGTTACTCACAGCAATTAAATTCTCTGTATCATAGCAGTTGATCAAGATCATTTCATTATATTATACGTATCCATCGTTCCATATACGTTTGCATTTCCCAGTTTCTTTAACCAAAACATATACATATATCTATGTCTATGTATATACATCCAAAATAGATATACATATACTTTTCTTTGATGTTATATATCTAGACAGAAAATAATTATTCCCAATGCAATAATTCAAAATAAATCGTTTACACTTTGCAATTTTGAATTCGTTTTTATTAATTATGTTTTGTTTTTTAGACATTAGCTGATATCTTAAGCATATCTAGATACATAGTATTCTAATTTAATGTTACATTCTGCAGAAGTACATACTCACTTAATTCATTTCATGCAATATGCTGGCTACCACAACGAAAAAAAAATAGTATATTAACTGGATTTTTTTCTTTTTTCTTGGGCCTTTTTGCTTACGGACTAGGAGCAACTAGCTCTTCTGTTAACTGGATGCATGTGCTCACGAGATGCTGCCTGATATTTGTGTCTTGCTTTCTTTTGATACTATGTGTAGGGTAGGGTATATAGCTGCTTGATGTCGGGTTTATGGGTTTGCAAGGCTAGAACGGAACTCAAGTTCTATTTACATCCAAGTAAACCTAACCGGTATTTGTAAACAATTTAATATATACCCATATATATTTATATATAGCTTTGTATGTGAGTGTGTGTGTATATGTGTGTATGTGTATGTACATATGTATTTTTTTTTTTTTTTTGTATATGTGTTGTATCTTAACTTTCGATTATAAAAATATGCGTGTATGATAAAAATGAATTTCCCCAATTCACTTTTGCTATATAGAAACTCTGACTGATAACATGAGCGTACATTAGAGACAACTACGGGGATGCGTATGTCTATATATCTAGAGTAGATATCAAATAACGCGCTCTGAGACTTGATTTAGTTATATAATCTGTATGTGGATATATAAATCCATTATAGGCAACGTATGTGTTTCGATTTCTAACAAAATACTTCAATTATATATATAGGATATACAATATGTTATTAAATATATATATGGGTCTATATATAATATGCACGTGTAGATGCGTGCGTTTCATCCGTGATAACATTTGTTTCATAAAAATGAAATACAACTACGATTGGCTTTGTTAAACACTGTTTGGGTTTCGTTTCCGGCATTGAGATAATGTCCTGGCTGATGCCGCACTATAAGAACTGTGACTTGTTCGTCTTGTGTGATCTGGACTTGCTGGGATTGAGCTTGCACTTGAGTTGCGCAATGAGGTCAGAGATTTTGAGCGCAGGTCCCACTTTCATGCCCAGCAAGGGCATTATATCATCCTTGGTCAGCTGCAGCAGTCGCTTGCCATCGATCTTGTTGCGGCTAAAGGTGTCGCAGTGTGCGGTGCAGTCGTTCACACGCAGAAACTGGGAGACATCATAGACGTTCCAGGTGTCCGGCATCAGCTCCAGATGCGCATCATTCGAATCGACATCGGCCAGGCGAGGAATGTACTTGCTGTTCGTAACCGCAGAGTTCTGTTTTTGACAATAAAGGAAATCATGAATATTCAATTAATATTGCCGCATAAGGCGGTTAGGTTGGAGGCGTGGCTGGGCATTGAGCTGGGTGAATTGTTGTTGTTGATGAAGCTATGCAAGTACCAAAATAACAGTGCGTAAACATAAGTTATATACAAATTGCATTCAAGTTTTGCTGAATTTTTGATGATTGTTAATATATATATATATACATATGTATAAATGCATATATATATATGTTTGTAGGTGGACTAGCGGGCGGGCGGGCGTTTGATTGTTTCTAAAGGCTATACGCACTATTATCCTACAGTACTCACCGCAATGTAGCTAGTGGCTTTGCGACCCATAATTGGTGGCGCAGGAGATTTAGTAGTAGAAGATTTCTTTACCATTGTTTTGCTGCCATTGCCATTGCCGCCGGTGGGCGTTGGCGTTACCGTGCTGGCTGGGACACCGCCAAGTGAGCCAAACTGATCGGAACTCGTTGTTGTAGACTGTTCGGACATGTGACTGGTGCTGCAATCGCCATCGGCATCATCCTCAGCCGCCCCATCCTCATCCTCATCCTCCTCGACCTGATTGTTCTCATAGAAGGCAGCATTGTGATGCTCCGGCTTCAGCTCCAGCTTAATGCTCAACTTTGGCAAGTGCGGCGTAGTCTTCAAGGCGATCGTGCGCGGCTTAACTGCTGCAAAGATTGTATTAGTGATCAATAGTATAGTTAGGCTTATACCCACACCCACCTGTCTGCGTGTTATTGTCATGTTGCGATTGCTTGTTGCCGGCAGCGCCAGTTGCGCCATTGGCTCCCTTTTTAGTCTTGCGCTTTCTCTGCACTTTGGGTTTGGGCGCTGGCTTCGGCACTGGCTGATGGGCAACGCGCGGGGGTCCCTCCAGTTTGTGGCCAACGAGCACACACCAGCCCACAGGATATATATCCGCCGACTCGCAGTCCAGCCACTGATCATACTCGTCCGTCCAGCCATCAAAGTGTACCTTCAGCAGACGACCCACAACACGCGCCACTGTGGCCACACACACCAGACGTGGATCCATCAGATCCGCACATTCCAGACTCATACCGGCTTCAAAACCATGATCCGGCACAATGCGATGGAACAGATGTTGACCGGCCGCAACGGCGCCAGTGTCACGCAGATAGCCCTCCCACGTGAAGGTGCGCGAATCGTAGCCATTGGGCGGCGTCACAGCTATGTTGTTGGAGTCACAAAAGCCAGCCGGGAAAATGCAAGGCGACTTCTCATGGTAGCAAAACCTGCAAATACAAATAAAAATGGTTTGTTTACTTAAGTATTTGGTTTTTACTCGCAAACTGGCTCACCAATCTGACCCTGAGGCGTCCGGTTGATAGGAATCGATGCGTATCATCATATATCCGAACTTAAGTACAGCCATCACAGTGGCCGGACAAATCGAGGATAGATTGAGCGGATCGACGGCCTCCAGTTTCATGCCTTCGATAAAGCCATTCGTTTTGCCATCCAGAAAGTATTCGTCAAAGGTGAAATTCATTTTGAATAGCTCAATGGTGGCATCATCCTCGTGCACTTCAATCATGGCCTCACGACCCGCTGAAAAATCTCATATATCAAATATGCAATCACATCGAACAGTTTATGTTTTTTACCCAGCATGCGTTCCAAATAGTCCTGCGGCGCGGCCAAATTGTGGCCAACTGTTGTGGCCCAACCAACTGGATGGATAATGGGCGAATCTTCGTGGCACCAGAAGCCATCGTCCGAATCAAAGTAGCGCAAGAACAGACGTTTACCCACAATCTTGGTGACCGTTGCCAAGCGCACCTGTGATATGCGATCCTTGTCTACGCACTCCAGATTCAGGCCGAGCCGGAAACGGGACTGCAGACTGTCATTGACCTTGTTATAGAAATTTGAGGGCAACGTGCGTGCGCCGGACAAGCGTTCAACGAGAAAGTCCTTCCAGTCCTTGTACTTGTGCTCGATGGTGCGTGGCGGTATCAATGGCTTGCCACGCGTCGCACACCAGCCCACCGAATGGACTTCGGCATTGCAGAGATTCACCCAAAAGTCGTGCGTGTCGACATCGAAGCCCTCGTAGCTCATCAACGCTTTGTAGCCCTTAATCTCCAGTATGGTGGCCACCCAGAACGATGTGGGCGTCTGTCCCGGCTGAATGATCTCAATGTTATCGCAATCGGTGTTCTCCACCTCCACCTTCATGCCCACGCCCAGATTATCCCACACCTCGTAGCCGGGCGCGTGTGGAAAGCAGGTAACGGGCGCCGCATAGAAGTTCGCTTTGCTCAGCCGCGGCAGCCAGTCGTACGAGTGCGTCGGATCGTACATGCGCCGTCGTATGCTGATGATCTTCTCCATTTGTGGGCATGGCGCCGGAAGACGTTCGTATTTCGGTATTTGTGGCAGATCGTCCTGCGGAAAGGCATCACGAAACAGACGCAGTGCTTTGGGCGTTGGCGCAGCATTCACAAAAGTATTGCCGGCAGTGGTGTTCTGCTCGCTGCCGCTAGCTTCGGCAGGCGGCGCAGCAGCATCTCCAACGGCACCTCCATTCAGTGCTGCAATTGTCTCCTCCGTGGCCATTTGCACATTATTGGCAGCTGCATCGCCGCCCAGCGACATGGGCTCCCCGAAACCATTCAGCTGCGTTATCTTCGACTGATCCGTGATGCGAAAACGATAGTTGGCATTTTTGATATGTGCCGCTTGCAGCGTTAGCTCAATGTCCGACTGCTGCGGCTGCTGATGATGATGTTGATGTTGTTGCTGCTGCTGCTGCTGCTGTTGATCCTGAGCATCCGATGCTTCCAATGTGGCCGAAGATTCGGGCATTTCCAGTGCTGGAGCTGGCGAACTGCTGGCATCCATCTTGCTATTGAGCACCAGCGAATAGAGCTCGCCGCGAGCACAGGCCATGCTGCAGAAACGTCGCGACTTTGTGTAGAACGTGTGCTTCACACCAATGGCGCCGCAACGTTCACAGACAGCTGCGAGGTAGAGAATAATGTGGCTGGATTAGTTACAGAGTTGATCAAGTTGCGTAAATCTCTAACCTATAACTATGCCTTATTACAATTGCTTACAAATAATTATAGTTTCAAAATTGTATTTAAATTGGAACTGACATTGTCTTCATATACACTGCATGTCTTCAGGTAAACGCACTCTTTCAGTTTTCCGTTAATGTTAAATATTTTGTTAATATTTGTTTATATATTATTTTTTATTAGCCCTAAGGCTATACTAAAACTGTTTTCCGATTCGAATCTGTTTTTTAATTTGCATCAACACCTCTACTTCCCTTAATATCCAAAGACATGTGATGCGCCCTATATGCTTTTCTCTGTGTGGATTATCTATTTTTCCCCAGAATTCGTAAATTCCAGGAAAATAATTTCTCCTATGTGTTTCAGCTTTTATAACGATTTTTAAACGAGGTACTAAAAACAAAAAAACGGCAAACTTTTAGTATTTCTAAAAATATAATACTATATCTTCCTATTATAAACTGGTTTCTCAAAGATCCATTTTGTGGCATACAAAACAAATTTGTGAGATATTAATAATTAAATTTGACGCATTTTTAGCAACCGTTTTAAGTAAACTTTTTTCAAAATATTTGCTTAAAATATAAAGGGTTTAGTTTGATTTTATTTTAAGAAGAAGAGTCTAATAGAAAAAAGTTGTAGGACTATAGCTCTAATATACATATGTACCTATAATATAGAAATATTTATCAATAACGAAGAAAATGAAAAGTGCGCTATCCTGAGGCCGCACAGTGTTTATATTAGTTTTTATATTATATATTATATGTACATATGTACATACTATTTATATTTATTTTTTATTAATATTATAATTATTTATTTATTATTATTATTGTTTTTGAATTAATTTATTTGTTTTTTATTAATTTCTTATTTTTATTATATTTGTATTCATTCTATTAAAGAGGTATTTCGACTTTCATATTGTGTTAATATGTATATACAATTCAAATGTATAATCGCAGTCTAGAATCTAGACTCTAGATAGATCAATAGCACAAGTGCATAATGAAGATCCGAGAAATTGGAGAATGTCTTTGCAAAATCTCATATTACCTAATTCTATGAAAAGTTAGTTGACTTAATAATTCATAGAAATATGCCTAAGCTAATATAAATATACAATAGATCCCATATGAGAGCCATGTCATAATTGCTCAAATTTGGCAAGGAGCCAATTTTTTGTTCCAGAAATTCTAGCATGTGCTTCAACTAATTATATAATATATAATAGATATTATAATTTAACTTTTTTGGTGTGAACAAGATCAAAATCTCTAAATAAATAATAGTAAATAAATAAATAGTAAAAGAATATAAAATATAATTAAGGAATAAATAGTGTAAAATGATGGTAAGTGAAAACATACCCATGCCGTCTTTCTGTATTGGTATGACCGAGGGATCAATGTTGCCCTTGTAGGCAATCGGTGTCTTAAGCACGAGTCCAGGCCGATTCACTGGCTCAATTTTGCGTGTCTTGCGCTGGGCACGCATCGAGGTGCTGGACCCAGACCCAGAGCTATTGCCAGCCTTACAGCTGCCGGAGGCAATGCTGTACGGACGCATTGTTTTTGCCGTGGGTGTGCCTGTTGCCTCCTCGCCGGCAATTAGGATGTTGGCAAAGCCATTGCCATTGCCATTGACATTGACATTGCCACTGCCAGATGCTGCTGACATGCCGGCCAGAGATGGGCCAGCTTGATTGATCATCGCATGCGTGGTGCCCAGCAGCTTGTGATGCAGCAGGCCATCGGTCAGTGGCACTAGCAGATCATGATTCGGCATGCTGGTCATGCACGACGATGATGACTGTGAGATATCCTTATCCGATGAGGTCATGAAATCGGTGCCATCATACGAATTGTTATCCTCGTTCATCATTACAAAATCATCAATGTTGATGATCTCCTGCTTGGGCTCTAGATCGGACATGCCGCCACTGGCACCGCCATCATCATAGCCATCTTCCAATTGGCCATAGACCTGCTGGTCATCATCAACGGCCGCCGAGCCGACGCCCATCAGTGCCACACCGGCATTGTTGCCATCATCGCCATCCATGACTTCAGCATAGTTTTGAAAGACGGTCGCCGCGGCGGATTGCTGCAGCAACTGCTGCTGCAGTCCGCCCATATGCGCAAACCCGTACAGATTGTTTGTATTTGTGGCAATTAGCGTTCCCGGCTGTACGCCCAAAGCGGCAGCGGCGGCTGCAGCCTGTCCCGTAAAATCCCCCCCAACAATGCTCATCATTGGACTCATATCCTTTTTGTGGTATGGGTGAAGAGTTGGAGGTGTTTATCATGTTGTTGTAGTTGTTTGTGTTTGGGTTTGTGTTGAGTTTTATTTTTTTATAGGCAGTTGAATACAGTTGACAGTTGAATGGATACGGATACGGATACAACGTAACCAATACATAAATCATAGAAAAGAAAGTAGAAGGAAATAAGTAAACGAATTCCAATTTGTAACTAAAGCATAAACAGATGATGATATTGCATATAAATATGTATATGAAGGGTGACTTAAGTCAAATCTAATGACTTTTCCACCTGTTGATGTGGGTTCCAGTTAAATAAGAATATTAATATTTAGCATAACTAGCTATGTGATATTCGGCTTTTTCATTATAAGTATTGTGCTTGAATCTACTAGAATTCGAGCTTTAGTCAGCTGAATACTTTCACAATTTGATAAAAGCCTAAGGTTTAAATTGCAAATACACTTGGTCGGATAAATCTGTAAAATCTATCGACAATATCTTGGCTAAAAATTGATTTATTTCGAACTTAAAGGCTTTGTTTACACAGCATTTAAAATTTATAAGTATGATATTGATAAATCGGAAGTTTAACGATTTAATAAGTTTATATATTTTATTTTTCTGTAGTTCAAATATTTTATTTTTACTCTGTTAAAATATAAACATAAGGGAACAATAGTCCCATATTTAAAAATCTGAGGACTTACCAGAGTGGGCTGATGTGTCATGTCCTCCATAACGGATAGGCCGACAGTTGAGTGACCCAGGAGAGTAGCAGCATCTTCCAGTGTGATGCGCTCCGAGTTATATTGGCTGCTCATCCACATCATCCGCAGCTCGGCCGGATTCATCGTATATATTTTTGCTTGTTGATAGTTGTTGTTGTTGATGTTGATATTGTTGTGACTTTAGTATATTAGTTGTTTACTATTTAGACGAATTGTAGCGTCTTTTGTTGTGGCATTTGTGAAGCGGCAACTTTAGCTGCAATGGGAAATACACACAAGTCACACACAATACACACACATACACATATAAACAGACTCCTGCACTTGCTGACCATATGGACCGTCATCGGCGCCTGTTTTTTCTGATTCTTCTTTTTTTTAGTTCCGCTTCTGTTTGTTTCCCCTCTTTACGCTTTCCACGAAATTCGAAATCGAAATGCAGCTGCTGGCAAAATGCTTTAACGATTTCCAGTTGCAATAAAATAGTCCAACAAATCACTTGCGGACCATTGCAATTAACTTCGGTTTGCAAAAACCGAAATATTTTAAGCAGTTTTGGTCATTTTTATGCTTTACACTCGCTCGAAAAGTCAATGAAGCGCACCGTGCGACCAGACGACGAACGAACGAACACAAAAGAAAACTAACAAATCGTCCTCACGCATCAGAAAACTTACATTTTTATCACATCTAATATGCAGTTTTGTTGTGTCAATTGGTATGATCACATTTGTTGCTATTTATTTGAACGCGTTTAATAATTTTGTTGCATTTATCCAGTTTTTGGCATTCTTTTACGCGCAAATTTAATGCTAGTTTTGCGATGATTGGTGATGCGCAAACGCAACTTAGCCGATAATTAGGGATGTGTGATTGTTAATTTGTGAATCGCGTGGATCAAGCAGTGCTGTAAAACTGTTATATTTTGTAATAGCTGAAGGCGTCGATAAATAAAATGAATGAATAAGGAAAAATTCAAAGTATGTTACTATGTACAACCATTCAATTTTCTTCCCAGAACGTTAAGCTAATAATTAATTGGCAGCTATAATGTTTAAAGAATAAGTGTTGATCCCCACACATTATCGTAAGTGCTTCTAAACATAAATCTATCGATATACTAGTATAATTTGAAATTGTCAAACACTAGTTATAGACAACACAATGAAAACGCAAATAAATAAATAGCCAAACAATAACAAGCGCAATATATAGATACATATATATAACACCTATGTAAACATAAGAAAATGCCTGAAAATGCATTACCAGAACAGATTCGCGCCACTTTGGGTGGCTGCACTTTTGGACAACGCAGAGAGGATATTTTTCGACGATTACAGCAAAGTGCGCAAAAAACAAGTGAATCTTACAGTGGAAAACGCGAGCTAGCCACGGAAAAGGACGATGTTGTGCAGGAATTGTGTGAGGCATTGGAAGAAACACTTGCGTATGGCCTACGACAAACGTTAAATGTCACACTAACGGCCGCGAGCATCTTTCAAAATATGCATGAGATCGTAACAGGTGGCAGTGGCAGCAGCAGCAGCAACAACAATGAAACAACTTTCTGGGATTTCTGTGAAACACAGTTGACGCCACACGAAAAGCAGCGCTACGAGGGACTAAAGCAGATCTGGACGAAACACGGACGCGGCCGCGCTTTCATCCGCGCCACACTTAACGAAAAGCGTCTGATGAGTCATGTTCTCACTTGGCTCAATGACGAGGCGCAACTGCAGCGTTTCTATACACCCTGGTCGCTGTTGCTCAATGACGAGGCGGCCAAGAAATTGCCCGAGATACTAGACAGTCTCAAGGATGTGCTCTTTGCTCTGAATGTGGAAAATCCCGAACTTAATGCCCCAAAGCGATTCTCCGTGCAAGGAGTTAGCGCTGTCAAAGAGGAGCCCATCATCTATGCCCCACAGCCCGTACCTGTGGCGGCACGCAAGCAGGGACGCCTGGCAAATGCTGTGAAGCGACCGATTGTGTGCGCTAGCTCAACAGAGGATCTTTTGGGCGCATTTACTCCTCAAGAAATGCTGGAAGTTGAACAAATAACGTCGAAGGATGCTGTTGAGCAGGAATTGCAGCAGTCAATGCCAGTGGAAGCCGTTTTTACAACACCATGTGATCCAATAGAACCTGAATTGGAATTTCTGAAAACTCCACTGCCCGATGTGCATCCAATTGGCCAGGATCAGGAGCAAGAACAAGAATCTCAGGAATTGTTTGAGGATCACAGTGATACTTCCTCGCAGTGGAGCAAATCCTCATCCTCGGCCAATGGCGCCAGCAGTCAACAGACCATGCAACTGGCGGAGCAGGTAACCCAGCTAAACGAACGCTGTGCACTGCTGGAGACACGCGTCGCTGAGCTGAAGTTACAAAATCGACAACTGATACGTCGTCTCACCAAGCAGTTCAACGAAACGGGCATCGATCCCACATCGTCGTTCTGTTCCAACTTTCTGATTACCATTCCACATGTGAAACTTGTTAAAACACCCCGCTCGGCCTCGCATTACGTTTACGAGATGCATATTACCATGCGCCAGAGGCTGGAGCATTGGACACTGTTTCGTCGTTATAGCGAATTCAACAAGCTACACAAATCGTTGCTGCGCACGCATCCCAACATTATCAGCTCCATAGAGTTTCCGCCCAAAAAACATTTTGGCAACATGAATCTCGTCTTTGTGGAGGAGCGTCGACAGCAGCTACAAATCTACATGTTAAACGTTATAGAGGCGCTGCCACAGGTGGAGGCGTGCAAGTCGAAAGCGGAATTGCAAAAAGTGTTTCCATTCTTTCGCGAGCGATAGCATCATTATCATGGCAGCCGAGCCTAGAACAACTATGGACCAACATCAACTTAAAAAGATAAAAGTATTTGCTTTCTCGTTAAGTTAATTCTGTTATATTTATTGAAATGTTTATTTACATGTATAAAATGGGTTATGAGTTTGTAAACAATTACAAAATGCTACAGAACAATGATATTAAATACAATTTTAAAATGTATAATAAGAAATATCACTTAACTCTCAGGCGTATTTGAATTAAACGATAATTAATTAGCAGATGTATATATTACATCAACAAAAAGTTGAAAATATCGATATTTTTCAGTTGCCGTTATGTCTCGTTCGTGTTATTTATAATTGCAAAAACAGTAAAGTTTTCATTCAATTCAATCCGATGACATATCGATATATGTTTGACTATTTAGACCTTCAATCGATAGCGTTTAAATAGAGCGATTACAATTTTCTGACCCGCCTGGCACCCACAGGAACAGCTGTATTTGTTATTATCTGTTGTCATAATATTGCGTGTACATTTGTACCCACCGTTTGCATCACATTTCGGCAGAATGATTTACTGAGTGGTGACCTTTCGCCATTTCGAGCATTCGAGCCCATACATTACGACTGTGCATTCATTAAGCTTGTGCCCCACAATTTGTGCAATTGATTTGCCTGCAATTCTAATCTAATTAGTGCAACTGCAGCAGCATTCAACATGTCCACGACAGCAATAGCGATCATCGGTTCCATATCTGTGGGTGCGTACCTCATGACGGTACGCATGATACCCCGTCTTCGTGAAATGTTCATCAAGGCCAATTTGTGCGGCCGAGATCTGTGCAAAAAGGACAAGCCACAGGTGTAAGCAATGATGATACACCTGTTCGTATACTTTAATTAAAAGCTTTATTTTTTTTTTAGTCCCGAGTCTTATGGCGTAATTATTGGCTGCGTGTTCTTGATCTCAATGTTTCTCTTTATACCCATACCATTTGCATTTGATGAAGCAGCTGCCACGGATGCAGTGACTGGCGGTAAGCCGGTCACGTTTCCCCACGATAAGGTGATTTACGATGAGTCAATTCGATGGAGGCAAACAAATTGTTTACTTCTTATCTTTCGAAACAGTTTGTGGAACTAATTGCCGCTTTGTTATCAATATGCTGTATGATATTTCTTGGCTTTGCCGACGATGTGCTCGACCTACGCTGGCGGCACAAACTTCTGCTGCCCACCATAGCGACGTTGCCTCTGCTGATGGTCTACTATGTCAACTATAATTCCACGACGGTCATGATGCCCAACTTTGCACGCGGACTCTTTGGCACATCAGTTAATATTGGTAGGGATTGGCTTGCGAATATATTTTTGCTTTAATAACATATTCTTATTATATTACAGGCATATTTTATTACATATTCATGGGCAGTCTGGCTGTATTCTGTACGAATGCCATCAATATACTCGCTGGCATCAATGGCCTGGAGGTGGGTCAGTCCCTTATCATTGCCGGCTCAGTATTGGTATTCAATGTAATGGAGCTGAGTCTGGGCCATCAGGTGGAATCACATCAGTTTTCTCTATACTTTATGATACCCTTCTTTGCCACCTCTTTGGCTCTATGGAAATTCAATAGGTAAGTGAAAAACTGAATGAAAGAAATGATTGGTATATAATTTTAAAGAATTTAGTATACATTAGAAACACATTTTTAAATATTTATTTATTCAAATTTGATTTATTTCATAAATTAGCTGAAATTAAATTTGCTTATAACATTTATCAATATATTTATATATTTATAAACAAACGAAATGATTCATATTATGAATCGGCATACTTAAATTACATATTCTTTTAACTTAATTCACAACAGCAAATTCCATGAAATTTGAGAATCGTTTTTAAATTCTTTTCTAGTTTAGTTTCTTATCACAGATCTGTCTGTCTGTCGGCGCTGTCTGCCTGCTGAGATACTAAATTTTGAATAGTTTTTATGAAAAATCAGACGATGTACATAGATTATATATATATAATGATGGCGATATGTTTGATATGAAGAAAGGAAATCATATAAGTTCGATTGATGGTGTGGAAAGCAGGCACATATACTTATATATATATAGCCGAATAGGATAATGGATGTTTCTTAGTCTTAGTCTTCGTCCTCCTGCACATCGTCCAGTGCATTTGTATCATACAAATTGACCAGCAATTGTCCAAATTGACTGCTATAAAGCAGCTCCGTCGCTGGCGCATAATATTTCTCACTCTGTTGCCGCAATCGCAGCAACATGGTGCGTCCATCCAGCAGGAGGCCAGCACCCATCAGCTGCTGTATGTAGTCGGCATCGATGCGTGCACTCCTCGTTTCGTTGGGCATTCGTATATTTGGGCTATTCCCAGTTTCTTTGGCTGTCAGCATCTGAGCAATCTGTTCCGGCGGCATGCAAAGCTCACAGCTCCAGCCGCCGAAATGATTGAGATCGCCCAGCGTATAGGTCGCCTGTTGCTCCAGCCTTTGCGGATCCATTTGGGCGCTGTGCAGATGCACCAGGGAACTGATGACACCATCCAGGCGTGCCAGCTGCGGATGCTGCCAGTAAAAGCCGTAGACATTGTGCTTCAGCCTAAAGCGCAATGGCAGCACATCAGCTGCAAAGTATTTGAGATATTTCAAGGCTGCCGGCGCATAAACAGTTTCTCCATTGCCATACAACAGCAAATCCGTGGGCTGCATTTGCACCCCGCATCGCGCCCAGAGCTGGTGACGAAAGTAGCTGTAGGCTGCTGTTCCGCTGCAGCTCCCGGGACTCTGTCCGCCTTCGCACTGATAAAGCAGGTAGCTGGGAATGGGCATTGCGTCCAATTGGCGCTCGAGCGTGCGCCGTTTCAGTCTCTCCTTGCTGTCCCTGACATAATAGTAGATGAGAAATATATCCACAACCTTGATAAGTGTGCGCAGCTGCAGTTCCAGCAACTCCATGTTTATATACTCCCAGGCACCTAAGTTAAGTATATAGTAGAGGCGCTTCAATGACGTACTGCTGGCCTCGTGCAGCTTCAAGGGCGCCTCATGGCCGCCTCGCTTGCTGGCCCTGCTGTGCGTCATCAGCGCTCGCCATATAATCTCCGGCTGTCCACAGTCACGTCCATGCCAGCCGCTGGCACACAGGCATTGAGGCTGTGCCAGCAGATAGTCGACGCTGTTGCGTCCCTGTCGGGATTCGTTTAGCGTGCCCTCACTGTAGCACCACAGAGTTGGAGCCAACTCCATGTCCATGTAAGCCGGCATGGCATAGTCTGCAGAGCGATTCATTTGATCGAATTTCATTTGAAAGAAATCCTGTTGATATCGATTAATGTTCTCACTCCGCTGACAGTGGGATGAGCTTAGAGACTTTTTTGTATGCCTTGGCTGCTGCACGAAATGCACACGCCCCATCTCTAGCTCCAATCTGTTGTTGCTGCTGCTACTGGACTGCAGTTGGAGCTGATTGTGATTGCTCTGCAGCAACCAAATGCAGGCAATGAAACACACCTGCACCAGCACCACAGACCACAAGACAATCTTTTTGGTATTCGCCAGACGGCCGCCGGCTGCTAGATTTTGAGCCGTGCTCCTGGCCATGATGTGTGATTGTAACTACACACAGTACATTCTTTTTATATTTGTATTTTTCCCTGTGATTTTTGCGATTTGTATGAGTTTTTTCGGGTTTTTTTTCTCAGCTAACACACCCACTTTTCACACATTGCTGCCCACCCGCACAGCTGTCGCTTGCCTTGTTCCTTTTTTTTTTTTTGCAGCAATGTCTGCGTCTCTCAGCTGTTCGATGTTGAGCAGGAATTGAACAGAAATTTTTTTAAGATTTAGTTTAGTATGTGGAAATAAATATAAGTGCAAATAAATTTTAAAAACTATTTAGTTGAAGTATTTTAATCCATAAGCTGTTGCTTATTTTTCACAATTATAATTGCTTATATTGTGACGTCACTGTATCACTCGTCATTAGCATGCTCGCTTAAGCGATAGGTACAACCTTCTCTTGCTAACTTTGTACACTTATTTTTGCTCACACACATTTAAATGTACCTAAACTTGGTACATTTTAGATTAATTGAGTTTTTGCATAACGACAAAACGTGTCAATCTAGTTATTTGTTTAAGATTTAAAACTATATAACACGAATAATTAAAATGTACACATATTACTCTGTTTTGGTATATTCTCATGTGGCCAGTGTGACCTTAGTTTATAAATTTGCCATATATTTAACTGATCGTTATTTTTGAAATGGTTTTTTTTTTTTTTTGTTTACTTGCAGATATCCATCTCAGGTTTTTGTGGGCGATACTTATTGTTACTTTGCTGGCATGTCCTTTGCCGTTGTGGGCATTTTGGGGCATTTCAGCAAAACGCTGTTGCTCTTCTTTCTGCCACAGATTCTCAATTTCCTGTACTCTACCCCGCAATTGTTTCACTTTGTGCCCTGCCCGAGGCATCGGCTGCCAAAATATGATGCCAAGACGGATTTGTTGCACATTAGCACAACGGAGTTTCGTTTGAACGAACTAGGTAGCCTGGGTCGCTTGATGGTCAAAGTGCTGCACACCCTCCGTCTGATCAGCTGGCAGGAGCAGCCCGATGGACGCGTCATTACCAACAATTTTACGCTCATCAACTTTGTGTTGTTCATCTTTGGACCGGTGCATGAAAAGATTGCCACTCAAATGTTGATGTCCTTCCAGTTGCTGTGCACCTTGGTAGCCCTCTTCATACGCTACCCGCTGGCCAACTACTTCTACACACTGGAAACATAGCAAGCGTGACGTCTCTACAAATATATTTAATATAGTTTATGTAAATGTAGAACACAGTTCCCAAAACTAATTTAAGTACGATATATTTATTACATACCAAACGAAGTAATAAATAAAAGAAAATTATATTATGAGCATTTCAGAGGGTTCTGATGAATCGGATCTTTCCTTTCCCGATGAGGAGGATGAGGGGCCAAATATTGGAGTAGGTTATCTGGGCTTCCTTCATCTCTCCGGTTCACTTTCTTATCTACCATCGTCCACTTTTAGAAATACATTGGAGGACGCAATGCGGCTGGACAGCGCCATGGACGTGGCTGGGCTATTCTACCCAATGGCGATCAGTACGATGGCAATTATCGCAAGGGACGACGCCATGGCATAGGTCTATATGTCTTTAAGAATGGCGCTCGCTACTATGGACAGTATCGATGTGGCGTTCGCTGCGGCCGCGGCATCTTTATTTATCCAGATGGCTCCGTCTACGAGGGCAACTGGCGCAGGAATCTGAAGCACGGCAAGGGTCGCTATAACTATGCCATTGGGGACACTTACTCGGGCGATTGGTATAAGGGCTATCGCCATGGTGTTGGCATCTATAGCTTTAAGACTGAGAAGGACAACTGCTGCATGACGGTGCGCCTTAAGTCCACTTGGAACAGCAATGTCCGCATGGGACCCTTTGAGCTGTACATTGGCAACGATGATAAGTGCACCATTCTGCACGGTCTCTGGGACAATCTCTATCCCAATGGACCGGCTGTATTCAGCTTTGATAATCGTTACATGCTGCTCGGCTATTTCTTGCCGGGCGATTATAAATTCAAAGTTATTCGCACATCCGGGGACTTGGAGGAGGACGAATACAACCAGGAGGACGAAGTGGGAAATGAAGAGGACCAGCCCGAGGAAATAAAGCCCACATTGTGGTTCGCCCAGGAGATCGCTGTCTACGACTATTCCCTACTGCCGCAAGAGCCAGTGCCATTGCCCATCTCTGACTCAGAGCTTTCGGTATGCTCGATCACCTCAGAGGTGAGCACACTCAGCCAGGAGAAGTTCAGCTTCTATGGCGAGGGCGAGGAAGCCGAAGACGAAGGCGAGGAGTTCGAAATGGAGTGCTTCCCATGCGAGTGCGACTATGATCTCAGTGAGGTGGAGACTGAATCCGAACCGTGCAAGATTGATGCCAATCCCTGTGCCATCGAAGTGCTCAAGCAGCCCGAATGTCCAGAACCCTAGTCTGAAACTAATCCCATATTTTTGTTTGTTCAGTTTTAAAATATACTGAGAATCGGTGTAAACTATATATAAATGGAATAAATTCCATAAATCGTTTGGCTTTATAAATCCCATAAAAAAATATAGATATTTAAAATATTTACGGGTATATATATATTGGTATATAGCAGGTATGAGTGGTGCACATCCAGTAGCTAACATTTTTATTATAATAGTTAGAAATATATTTGTGTATAATTTTTAATGGTTGCTTTATTTACCTTTTCAGAATTTGAATAAAATTTGTTTTCATCTTGTTTAAAAATACGTCTCCATATATTTAAGTAGATTTAATGCGCTCTCTATAAATAAATCGCTTCATATGTTATTGATGAAATCACAAATGGGGGCTTTCCAAGTTATTATTGACATTATTGATGATACCTTCGACACGAGCACATTATATATATGTTTTTTTTTTTTGGTTTTTTTTTTTGTTTTTTAATTTTGGCTATAATTTAAATTGTATGACTTGTTTTTTTTTTTAGTTTTTTCTTTTTTACTCCATCTGTTTTCAGCATTTGAATTCATTAAGTTGCACTAATTAATTCTACACGCAATTATTGTTTGATGCCTTCTTCATTAAACACATTTGAAACATTAACACTTCAGTTGAGATGTGCTTTCAGGGTCCATTTCATTTTGTTTTTGCTTTTTAAATTATATATATTTTAAAATTAATAAAATCTCTAAGTGGTAGCAGGCGTAGCATTTGCCGTTTCATAGGATGATGGACAGCAGCTGTCTGGGCTGTCGTCTCTCGAATCTGTCAGATTGGAATCCTTTCCTTCTTCTGTGTTCATCGGATGATGATGATTTGGAGATAGCGCTGACTCGTCACAATCCTCGTCAACGATGTTGAGTTGCTCCTTGGGCAGGTGCAACATCGTCAATGTCGTCTCATCGACCGGATTCAGATGAACCATCTGATGTGGCTCACCGTCTGTGGTGAGCAGCTCGTGCAGCGTGCTACCGTCTCGCTGTTTGGATACCTTATAAATAGCAGGACACGATTTGGAATTCTTAACATCACTCGCATCCTTCAGTTCACCCATCTCCACATTGCTAATGCTATTCTCCTCCATCATCTGCGCATTCTGATTGTTATCCTCAATACTGCATGCAGCTAAAGCTAAGGCCATGGCAGCTGCATGACTGCTGCTGGAACCCTCTGGATAAATATTTAATTGTGATTTGCTAAAGAGCAACAGATGCGGATCCATTTTGAAGTCATGCAATTCTAGTTTCTGGTGATCCATATTCTCGTCAATATAGTTAATGTGTATTGGTGAGGTTTGCAGAGTCAGCTCGGTGCTTTGGAATAGGTCGTCATCTGGCGGCGTATAATAGACGGAAGCCTTACTAGCCGAATTGTTAGCGGCTATTAGACGTGATTTGATTTTCTGTATGTGCAACTCTTTCTCCATTTGGCTCTTTAAGTAACAGTCTATGTCTGCGAGAATATAATTAATTATTTATATAATATATATTTATATTTATAATAAGACTTACCCTCGACAATGTCTTCCTCGCAGCGTCCGCGGCAGTTCTCAAAGTAAAAGCTGGGCAAATTTTCTAGCACTTTGTTTAATGACTGCTGCTGGTATTTGTAGCCCTCACGTAGTCGCAATACCTGATGCGCACTAAACTTACGGATCTTATTGCGCTGGAAGACGTAGTTCTCGCGCACCCAACTCAACTGGCCAGTAGAATAGTCGCGCACCTTCTTCACCTGATCGTAATATTGATCTTTTAGAGCGGTCAAATGATTGGAGCCCATGTCACGAAACTCCTTGACGTGCTTGGCCTGTGTTGTATAGCTGCTCTGTATCCATTCCACTTGCAATGCGCAATTCTCTCGTATACGATGCACCTGCTGTGCATAATTCTCTCGCAAACGCTCCAGCTGCTGACTCTTGTAGCTCTCAATGCTGTCCAGCATGGCGTAAATTTGCCGTGATCTTGGTGACCTTTTGTTGCGATTCGCACAGCAGCTCAACCGATCACACAGCCCACAGCGCTCCATGCAGCTGCGCAATCCCTGCACCAAAAGGGTAAGCAGCAAAAATGCCGTAGCAAGTAAAGTGCCCGCCAGCAGGCTTTCGATTTTCACGCGATAAAACACAATCGGATCGATGTAAAGCCTGTGAAATGAGATAAGAATACAATTGAGTAATCGGATACGATGTGGTGTATATTATATACAAATACATATATATATATATATAAATACTACCTAATGCCTGCCGATGAATTCCCCATCACATTGAAAGCATAGCAGGTGTACAGGCCGCTGTCGCCCCTTGAGATATTGTGCACGAGCAGTGAGCCATTCTCAATGAGCACCACGCGCTGACCCACAATCGTCTTCTGCCGGCTGATGTTGATGTGCAGCGATTTGGTGTTGCTGTCATCCGTCAGGGCGAACAGTTCAAACTTACTCGGCTGATGCTCTTTGTCGCTGTTGATGATGATGGGTCGTTTGTCGGGATCGGCATGATGCCGTAGAATCTTGTGGCGTGGTGTCACCTGCAATGGGCAAACCAATTATGGCCATTAATATATTTTGATTATTATTATTATTATTCAAGTACGCGTTACCCAAATAATATCTGGAGTAGGACTGCCATAAACCATGCACTCTAGCTTGGCTGTGGCATGCAGCCTGTACATCTTGGGCTCTGAAGATTGCACCACAACTGGTACAGTACAATTGAGATTGCTTAACACGCGCAGCATGTCGCCGGGATAACCGTATTGGCACTTGAGTGCATCGATCTGATTATCAATATGCTCATACGAGTCCAGTCCGCGACTGGCGTTTGTTGTTGCCCGTCGCAGAGAGGTCGTTGAATTTGTTAACCAGTTGGACAGCCAGTACATGCTGCAGTCACATTGATATTCATTGCCCAAGATGTTCAAATAGTGCAGCTGGTTTAGCTCTTTCAGGCCCTCGGGCAGAGAGCCCAACCGATTGCCACGTACACTCAGCCGCTGCAGACGCGACAGGCTGGCAATCTGTGGGGGCAACTTGGTTAGACTATTATCGGCCAGCAGCAGCTCGCGCAGATTGCGCACGTTGCCAAACAATGTGGCTGGCAGCTGAGTGAGCTGCAGATTCTGTTGCATCGATAGGTAGCGCAGTCGCTGCAGTATCTGCCCATCTACAAAGTCCTCGTCGCGGGATATCCAATTGGGCAGTTCCTCGAGCGGCGTCTCATCGATGCGCAGCAGGACCAATTTGCGCTGCGCCTGGAAAAGTCCATCGGGTAATTGCTTGAACTGATTCCGGCTCAAGTCCAGTTGCTGCAATGAGCCGAGTGGCTGGAATATTATGGAGGAGAGCACGGTTAGTTCATTGCCAGATATATTGAGAGTCACCAGATGTTCGAGCGACTCGAATGCCTTGCGATCGATGCTTCTCAGTTCGTTCTGTGACAGATCCAGATGGCGCAGCTGGCGTAGATTATATAGGCTGTGCTTGCCTATGGACTTCAGTTGGTTGCTCTGCAGCAGGAGCTGACGCAACTGAGTATTCAGTGAAAAGAAGTTGTCCGGGAATGAGAGCAGTTGATTATTGCTGAGATCCAAGAGGCGCAGTTCACGTGCCGTCTGGAAGAGCTGGAAGGGCAAAACGCTCAACTGATTACCCGAGAGATGCAGCGACTCCAGCTGCAGTGCACCCTCGAATGTGTTGCGCTTCAGCTCGATCAGTTGATTATCGCTTAGATTCAGCAGTCGGAGCTCGCTTAGTTGCTGCACGAACTGCACGGGTAAAGCGTGCAGCTCATTGCGATCCAAGTGCAGCTCCAACAGATGATTCATATGCTGCAGCTCGCTCAGGCTGCAGTTGGCGGCCAAGCGATTGCCACTCAGCTTAAGTACTTGAAGGCGACGCATCGCCTGCGGCTGCGCCCAATGGATGCAGCTCAGCAAATTCTCACTAAAGTCCAGTGATTCAACCGACTCGAAGCGTTGCACATACTGCTGGAACAGCCGTCTTAGTGTCTCATCCTGTAGAGAGCTAAGCGTCCATTTAAATTTCTGTATACTCTCATATTGTTGCAATCTCAGTGGCATTGCGTCAGCATGGCCCGGCACATGCATCAGCGATATCTGTTCATAGTTCATCTGGCTATTGAGCTGCAGCTCGGCATTGATCTCGTCTATGCTGACATTTTGACAGCGCAGCTTTACGATGCTGCTGGCGGGATCACCCTCCTCTGCACTCTCCTGCTCTTGATCCTCCTGCTTAATATATAATGTCTGGGCGCTATTATCCAACAGCCAGGCATCATCGAGGCTGTAGCCATCGTCCACATCCGAGTCCACAGCATGGCCGACAAATGGCAAATGGAACTTGTAGCCCAGCAGCGAGAACTCATGCTCCTGCCACGTCCGTATCGGCACCAACTGCTCCACTCCCTTTATAGCTCTGCCCGGTAACAGCAGCGTAGCGTTTCTGGAACTGTAGGTGGTGATGCAACCAGGTTTATGGTCTGGCGCATCCCCTGTGACAGCGGTGGCAGCGACCGCATTGTAAACTAACAACGCAGTCAATATCAAGGATTTCTTGGATAGTGTTTCCATTTTTCCGTGTACAATCTCAAAAACTTATATGGCATTATATGTGTCTCATTGTTCGATCGCATAGTACACCTGTGAATATAAAAATTATCAGAGTTCTTAATTTGGGTGCTATTTAAAGCTACAATTCAAATTAGTTTACTTAACGAGCCATGTCATTACCGTGAAGGCGTCTCGAATGAGTTACAACTTTTGTACTACATTTTTTTTATGGACTTGCCAGAAAGTCGGAAAGAAAGAAAAGTTTTTACTTTGGACTGCAGGGGATTAATGTATTTGTCAGAACCAAAAACAATGCACTAACCATTATCAAAGTCATAAAACCTTTTTGTTTACACAGCTATTAAAAGTGTCTAGAAATAAGCAATGTTTAGACTAGCTGAATCAAAATTTCTTATCTGCACGAACAAAAAAAAAAAGTAATAATCATTTTTTATTGCTCTTTTTTATACGTTTTAGAATGGGAAATCGTTTTTGAAAATAAACAAATCAATACAAATCGTAAATATATTTAAGAATAAATTTTTGCTGATTAAAATATATATATGTATTTGTATTAATAGATTTCTTTTGGCACTCGTGACAAGCGCAATAGATGGGAATTTGTTTTTGAAAATAAATCAATACAAATCGGAAATATTGGATATAAGAGTTTATGTATTTTTAAAATATATAATAAACTTTTGCTAATCGGAAATATATATACTTATATGCATTTGCATTTGACACTCGTGACGAACGCAATTAAATCATTATCATAACCATCTTTAATATGCATAGGGTATATGTGTATAAGTAGAAAAATAGTAACTAAATGCGCAACGCATGCGAAAAAACAAATTGACAAATAAAAGATAATAATTAAATTAGCGCAAGCAAAAATAAAAATTCCTATGGACGTGGCTATGCTTTCATATGAACAACAGTTAAAACCTTGATTTTTTCATAATTGTTTATGTTTAAGGCCATTGAAATCGTTCAGATCAAACGTTTAGTCTTTGAAAATAATGCTTATCATCTTACGGGACACTCACATATCCATATCAAGTGTACCAAGTACCTATTTAAGTGGCATTCATCAAAACATATGTACATACATACATGCATACATATACATATATAGATAGATATAAATCTTCATTAAAAGGTTACATTTATTCTCTAGCTAGTAGAGCTGCGTCTGAGACGAAGTTATATAATAGAGAATCGAGAAAATTCATATGTATGTATGTCTACTTATTTGTAAGTGTGTATGTGTGCACGTATGTAAAGCGAGCTCAAATAGTGCAATAAACAACCGTTGAAGAGATAATTCGTATGTGTATATTTATATTACCCGTTATGTACAAATACATACACATGCAATTTAGCAATATGAATAGATGCCTCATTTTCACTCTATCTCTGTGTGTGTGTGTATTTTTGTATATACATAAATGACGTCCGAAAAGCCGCTAATGAGCAAAGTGTACAAATAAGAAATGTGTGCTTGTATTGGCACGCAGTCCAAGGTGAAGCGAGACACGTTAGTGACGCCAGGTGAAATGGAAAAACCATTCACAATATTAGGCTTGCGACTTCGACTTCATTTGTCGCCAGAAGGTACTTTTACATTTCCATCGAGTTCTGCTGCTGATTACATGATACTTTTTGTTGTTTTGTTTTCTAGTATTGTATCGACCCAGCTGTATGAAATTACAGCAGCTGGAGTTGAGGAGTGTGGCTCAGTATACATATACACACACTCACGCATGAATGTGCTTCGTTGTTTTTTTTTTTTTTTCTTCTTTTTTCACCCTTTTGTGGCAAAATCAACCGTTTTTGCAGTAACTCAAACGCACACAAGCATAAAACACATATGTTGAAAAATGTATAAATATTTATGTGCCAATAGATTTAATTACAGTTACAACATGTGCAGCACAACATTTACAATCACCAAGAAATTACACATTATTAAAATCACTCACTGCTGCTTAACGCATTTTAAAAAAAGTTGTATCCCCAATAGTTCCGACGCAGCAATTGATACTTGCTCTAAGAGGATTTTACGATGTAGTGCTGATGTTAATGTTGCAAATTTATGTTATTCGATTGGTTAGCATATTCTGTTAATTTATTGAAAAGTTAGAAACTTTTATAGTTTGTTATTAATTTTAAGTTTTACATCACTTACGTTTAACTATTTTATTAGAGATTTGTAATTTATTATCATTTTTTATATATTTAGAGCTATGTATATATAATTATGGTATTTCGTTTTGACCTGTTAGCACGCTGTTATACTCAAAAATACCTAATATAGTGATTCTGCATCCCTGCTCAGTAATCGATAATATATAATGCAGATTTTTATTGAATTTAAATACCATCAACAGTATTTATGTTATTGCATTCCTATATTTTTAAAAGTGTTTTTATATTAATAATTTTTGATTTTTCATTATGATTGAAAAAATTTCGATAACGATAAGCAACTACAGTTTCATTCATTTATTTATGGCGCCAAAAAACCTGATTTAATATTTAGATATTGCTTCGAAATTGAATAAAAGCACTAACCATACAACACATAGACGGGACATCTAGAAGAAACTTTTTTGCTCACTTTTTTTTGAGCCGGAGGACCCACACAACTTCGAATTCGCTTGTGCGCCTTACTTTTACGTGCGTTGTTCGAAAATATTCGAAAGCATAATCATTCCGCTTCAAGCGCTCGGCCGAAATGGTCGTCTTCGGAACAAAGCAATGCTATGATACATTTTTTCTTTGCTCTCTCTCTCTCTCTGCTCTCTTCTCTCTCAAATATATATATATATGTAGGCACAAGCAGCAGCTCACAAAAATTGAAATTTGTTCGCTGAAGATCCCATTTCTTCCCTTCTGAGCGAAGAGTATACCGAACTATTGAAAGCGTTCGCTATACGCATGCAAAATGTTTACGTTTTCATTATTATTTGTGGGAAGGGTATGAAAGCGTTGATGTGCATAAAGATTATGTTTTCGCGACGAGCGTGCACACACACACTTACAGTCCCTTGATATACGTATGAGCATTTATGTGCATGTGTGCGGAAATCTAGCTGCCTGTAGAAATTGTGAAGACCCACGTAGCAGTTGGTCGATCTTGTGGACTGCACACACATACACACACAGTTGAATGTGTGTGCGTATGGGCTGCGATGCTTACAATTGTCGAATATCACTTGTAAAAGCATTTGTGTGCCTGTATGAGAAATTTTAGCTGCCTGTGGAAATTGTGTAGCGCACGCATGGGATATGAACATTGGCGTGTGCCTACCTCAACTTTGAATTGCGTGAACGATTTTGGTTTACAATTGCAGAAGGATAGTTCAATTATAGTTTTTAACGGATGCATCTTTTTAAAAAGGTCAATTTGACCTGCATATGTATGCAAAGGTGCATGGGTTAGAAAAGCATATCCCATTTTTGCCCGTTGGGTTTAAACAGGTACTAAATATTTTTTAAATTCATTCAGTTGGCAAACCCAAGATTATTGAAAAATCAGGTAATAAACTATAATTGAACTATCCTTCTGCAATTGTAAACCAAAATCGTTCACGCAATTCAAAGTTGAGGTAGGCACACGCCAATGTTCATATCCCATGCGTGCGCTACACAATTTCCACAGGCAGCTAAAATTTCTCATACAGGCACACAAATGCTTTTACAAGTGATATTCGACAATTGTAAGCATCGCAGCCCATACGCACACACATTCAACTGTGTGTGTATGTGTGTGCAGTCCACAAGATCGACCAACTGCTACGTGGGTCTTCACAATTTCTACAGGCAGCTAGATTTCCGCACACATGCACATAAATGCTCATACGTATATCAAGGGACTGTAAGTGTGTGTGTGCACGCTCGTCGCGAAAACATAATCTTTATGCACATCAACGCTTTCATACCCTTCCCACAAATAATAATGAAAACGTAAACATTTTGCATGCGTATAGCGAACGCTTTCAATAGTTCGGTATACTCTTCGCTCAGAAGGGAAGAAATGGGATCTTCAGCGAACAAATTTCAATTTTTGTGAGCTGCTGCTTGTGCCTACATATATATATATATTTGAGAGAGAAGAGAGCAGAGAGAGAGAGAGAGCAAAGAAAAAATGTATCATAGCATTGCTTTGTTCCGAAGACGACCATTTCGGCCGAGCGCTTGAAGCGGAATGATTATGCTTTCGAATATTTTCGAACAACGCACGTAAAAGTAAGGCGCACAAGCGAATTCGAAGTTGTGTGGGTCCTCCGGCTCAAAAAAAAGTGAGCAAAAAAGTTTCTTCTAGATGTCCCGTCTATGTGTTGTATGGTTAGTGATAAAAGTCTTAGTAGTTACGCTTTTCCCTGAGTTAAATTTTACTTATTGTCTGAGTTATCTGACGTAAATTGCGAGTCATTTTTTTTATCATTGCCATCTATGTAAATATACGCAATCTGCTTGTATAGCTGTTTCAACAAGCCATCTAAATATGATGTTTTATTTACTCCACCTTTCTTAGTATTCTTTTTTAAGCAAAACAGCTAAATAAATCTATATGGCCAGGCCATCAGTGCTAACAATCTTAAAATCATAGATAATGAATTATTGCAGATGTAGAAAATGTGATGTTAGCTAAGAAAAAAAGTTCCCCGCTCTCGCAAATACTTTGGGACAATGTTTCGCTGCCAACTGTATATAAGCTGCCTTTGAATCAATCTTCAATGGCCATTTTGCGGAGAATCGATTCCATATATGAATTAGACGAGAGTTCTTAATGCGCTCCAGCATTACATTTCCGTACTTTGGGTCGAGAAACAGTTCCGATTGCTTCAGTGGCACCTCGTAAAATTCGCTCACATTGAACACTCTGAAGCCCTTACAACGTTTCGGATCCTGAATCATGAGCGTAACATTTCTTGTGCTACACACTTCGTACAGCACACGCCGCAAGAACATGGGTCCAGTTGAGCCGAATGCATCTCTCACCAAATTCTTGCGAAAGTCCTGCAAAAACCACTCGACAAGCTGATGTCCAAAGCCCTGAGGCTCCAGACCTAAAATACTGCTGCTAATGCTCTGATTTGTCATTGAGCCCGCATAGTTCAGGTGCAAATCCTCCAAAGTGCGCAAGAGTAATACATCCTTGTCCAAAAATATACCTCCATAGCGATAGAGCGTTATCAGACGAAGTAGATCGGACATATGATGATTCAGAAAACTAAGTGGAATATAAATATAGAATATATATATAGAGAGAGAGAGAGAGAGCTATTTTATATGTAGAATATTATCAAACCTTGAGCGATAAAAATCATCGAACTTGAGCCAATCCGTAATGGGTGTGTTTAGCATATAAGTCTCGATATTTAACTCTCGAAATTTTATATTTTTGTAACTTAATAAGGCGTCTATAATAGGCGCCGGTTTCTCCAGATATGTGTGACAGGCAAACAGAACAAAAACCTGAAAATTTGGATTCTGCAAAGCTGCCGATTCAATGGCACAAGCGTGATGTGCCCTCATTTCTTGAATATTATATGGAACATCTAAATATTGGCTAGTCTCTGCAAAGAAAATTGTCTTTCCGGGCATTGGCTTTGAGCTGCACAACATTATATCTTCTATTAGAGTGTGAGCTAGGTTAATGGGCTCTGAATTTGTAGATTGTGAATTTAGGCTTGTTAATGGAACATTATTTTTGTGTGTTAAATTTTGAAATTTATCCTCTGATGGCGTTACATTGATATGCTTGAATTCAGGAACTTTTTGCGCATTTAAGCTTAAATTTAGGTGAGTTTTATTGGACAACTCTTCATGCTTATTGTCTTGAGTGCGCATATTCATAATTATTTTCCCATTTTCTACCGTTAAGTTTTGGACTGGTAAATTTGTAATATTTGATTTGGGCATAATTTGGTGGGGATATTTTATGAAATTACTGAATGATGAAATATTCTTAAATAAATTTTCAATTCTTTGAGTTAAGTTCTGATGTTGTTTTTCTGCAGGTGTTACAATAGTATTTTTTGATTCGTAAACTTCATGCATAGTTAAATCTTGATGAGCTCTGTTGAAGTAGTTTGGCTGCATATTGCTGTGATTAGTCGATGATAGCATCTCTTTAAATAACTTATCATCTTGAAAAATAAAATTTGAAGGGTGTAGTTTTGAATCATTTAAGTGAATCATTTTTGATTCATTTGGTTTCTTCTCACTCATAGTTAAATTTTGATTTTGGGGCTGTAATTTGTAATTTGAATTATTCCCATGAACTGTATTTGATTTATTTAACTTTGAATCATTTAAATGAATAATTTTTGGGTCATTTGGCTTCCTTTCACTCATTGTTAAATTCTGATATTGGGGCTGTAACATTGAACCATTTAAATGAATAATTTTTGATTCATTAGGTTTCTTCTGATTCATAAAAAAATTCTGATTTTGAGGCTCCAACTTTGAAGAATTTGATTGAATACTTTTAGATTCATTTGGTTTCCTCTCATTTATTGTTAAGTTCTTATTTTGGGGCTCCAACTTTGAATTATTAAAATAAATAATTTTTGATTCATGAAGTTTATTCTCATCTATAGTTAAATTCTGATGTGACTTGGAGTTAATATGCTTAGCAAAAACTTTCGAGTTTGCCTTACGAAGCTGTGGTTTAAAATTCTTTAAACTGATTGTATTGGTTGCATTTGCTGCTTGCATTTTTTCAGGTGCCTTTGCCTGCTTTAAAGTTATGTTATGATAAGTTTGCTGATTGGTAGTTACATTTTGATGATTTAAATTAATTTCTGAGAAAGGTTTTGTATGGGTATTCACAATTATTTCAGGCACTTTCAATTTGCTTAGGGTCAGGTTTTGGGTTTGTAGATTTGTAATATTGAATGCAGATAAATGTTTATTAGTAACTGATGAGCCATTTAAACTATACGAAGAAATATTCTTATGTATTTCAGATGCATTTTCCTTATTCGAAATCAAATTCAAATTTGGAGCTTTTGTTACATGATCAGTATTATTATATTCCTTTAGGTTTTTCAGCTGGGTTCCATTGTGATGTATTATTTTCCGCATCTCCATATTAAGAGGTTTTGTGCAAGTATTTGTTATATTTGCTCCTTTTAAAGGAATTTCGCAATGGGATTTGTTAAACTCTGGAACTTGACTCTTATTTACACTCCATTTATCTTTATACTTTGTATTTGGGTTTTCTTTTTTAGAAAACGGATTGAAGGAGACCATAAAGAAAACGATGCCAGCAATTAGGGCCACAAAGAGCAGACGTCGTCCCCAGGTCAGGCAAGCCGTTACCATATTTCTTATGAACATTACAATCGTGAGCGAAGGTAAATATGAGACTAAAAATTGTATTATATTGTGAAACGAATATTAAAATTCAATGTCAATGTCAATACTCATGTCAGCTTATTCAGCTGCATTTACTTATGCATATATAGACTTTTGGTGTGTTCTATTTCTAGCTGATAAATATTATATATGAATGCAGAAAATTAACGAAGCTTTAGACATTTAATATAATATACAATACTCACCTATATAAGTTGATCTATAACGATGATCAATAACGAAGTACGCCTAAAGCTCTAAAACTGTGGATGATCAAATTTTCTGGATTTAGCAGATAAAATTTGATCAACCCATAATGCACCTAACAGTTGTTGCTATAGGATTGTGCATGAAACTAAAATTATCAAGTGAATTTCAAGTCTTTTTTCAAATTTAGAGCTAAGATACAGTAAATCAAATGATCGATTATTATAGATAGTAAGAAATTAAGATTAGTTATCGAAAATATATGATAAGCTTGCACTGCGTTTAGTATACAGGAGTATACTGTAAAATATCAAGTCTCTGGCTTTTGTTGTTTCCGAGATCGCTGCATTTATGCGGACAGACTAACGGACATACGGACATAACTACATTAACTAACATCCTCATCCTGATCAAGAATACATATCTACATATATACTTTATGAGGTCCTTGAGCCTGTAACATACGTTTTCAAAAAGACATTAAATCTTGATTCCCCAATTGGTTCAGTGAAGAAAAACAAAACACCAAAATAAATAAAAATACAGTCGTCAGCTTCATCTTTTACTATTGCATAGTAAAATATAATACAAATAAAAATATATGTATGCATACCTGAAATTAGTGCTTACCAATTAAATATTTGTTCACCTATTTTGCTTAGCAAATAAGCAACTGGTTACCAAATTATATTTGGTAGACAGTCAATTTCAGTTATATTGTTTGAATAGCTTGAGCATCATATGAATTGTATTTACTTTTCATTTAAGCAATGAATTATTTGAAACCGAGCTATAAAACATAGACATATTCACCAGCTGCCTTAAGGGTCATGGGGCAATGCATTTCCGCATACTTTGCATACGCACTGTTGGCACCGACTTTGATGCGCCTTCCAATGGACGCATTATTCCACATGTGAATGATAAATGAATCCTTAGTTCTTGTCATGGTTTCCTCCAGGTACTCAGGCTCAGTAAAAAGCATTCACTCGGGCGAGGGAATTGAATAAAATGCAGTCGTATTGAACAGACGAAATCCTTTGCAACTCTTGCGACCTTCTTCCATGGCTTTCATGAGGCTGTTCCCACAGAACTCTGCCAGAACTTTAGTTAAGAGAGTTGGTCCATTTTGTACATATAAATTACCATTAAAGTGTTTTTCATAATGCTGCAAAAATAGCTCAGCAACTTATGAGACGAAGCAAGTCAGATGTGTGCTGCATCGGGTAGCTGGGTATAAGAGCAGGTGAGTACGCCTCGCTCTAAAAGTAGTTAAATATGAACTTTGAACTTACATAGAGGTAAGCAAATCGCCTCTTCTGACCCAATCCTCAATAGGAGTGCCCATAGCATAGTTCCTTAGACTCAAGTGACGCAAGTTCACGTTCTTATAGCTCTCGATGGCATCGATAAGAAGTTTTTGACGGCCGAAAAGGGGACGGAATGTGGGACAGGAAAACACAGTAAAGATTTGAAAGTTGGGATTATTCAGAGCAGCTGATTCTATAGAACAGGCTTGTCGTGCCGTCAGATTCATAATGTTGAATTCCGAACTTGGATGGGTGCAGGTGGTCTCATGAAAGAATATACTGCGTCCTGGCGGAGGTTGTGAGTTCGAGTATAGTATATCCTCTATAACACTCTGATTTAAAACAAATTCAGTTTCGAATGTTTCAAAAATTGTGAGGAGATCCTGCATTGTGGATAACACAACTAACAGTATTAGTTGAACAACTAGAGCTGGTATTACAAGTCGTCGTCCCTTCATTACAAAACAATTCGTACGATGCTTCAGAGTTACGCTCATAATTAAACGTGCGGTCGGAGATTAAGCGGCTTACTAATTTGCAACTAAGCTAATTTCGAAACTTTCCATCTATTCTCCAATTACAGCATTCAGTTTATTCAGCTGCTTTAAGAGTGTGCTCTATGCTATGGAAAGAAGCTTCTGTTTTTCACTCTATCGATCGTTATAGAGAGTAAACAAGTTCTCATATACATATGTAGCTGAATTTGAATGTAATACCTAAAATTTCTTCATTATCATTTTAGAGTCAAAAGTAAGACTTGTGGCATTCAAATTTTCTTCTGCTAAAGCCTGAGCCTGAATCTTCACGTCCAGCTGTATTCGTCTTCTGTCATCGTCTTCTTCAATGTCGCCGTTCTTAAATTTAAAAGCGAACTATCCATTTAAAAAAATGTATTTAGGGTGTAAAATATGTGTTTACTGTTTAGCATTCAATTATTTGATTACAAGTATATTAAAGTTAAATGAAACCTGCTACATATAGTCACCAGCTGCCGCATACGTCCTGGGACAGAACTTTTTCGCATACATTTCATAAGCACTGTTGGCACCGACTTTGATGCGCCTTTCAAAGGACAGCTTGTTCCACAAATGTATTATAAATGAATCCTTAGTTCTTGCCATGGTTTCCTCCAGGTACTCAGGCTCAGTGAAATGCATCCACTCGGGCCAAGAAATTGAATAAAATGCAGTCGTATTGAACAGACGAAATCCTTTGCAACTCTTGCGACCTTCTTCCATGGCTTTCATGAGGCTGTTACCGCAAAATTGTGTCAGAACGGCAGTTAGAAGAGCTGGCCCATTTTGTACATAATTTTTGCCACTAAAATTTTTTTGATAGTGCTGTAAAAATAATCCAGCAACCTCATGACCTATTCCATCAGCTGCTAGACCGATGACAGCGTTGCATAGAGTAACGTCGGATTCAGCTCCCACATAGTTCAGAGGCAATTTCTCTAAGCTTTTCAAGACAATAACATCCATGTCTAAATAGATGCCACCATAGCGATAAAGACTTATGAGGCGGAGCAAGTCAGATGTGTGTTCCATCGGGTAGCTGTGTATAAGAGCAGGTGAGTACGCCTCGCTCTAAAAGTAGTTAAATATGAACTTTGAACTTACATAGAGGTAAGCAAATCGCCTCTTCTGACCCAATCCTCAATAGGAGTGCCCATAGCATAGTTCCTTAGACTCAAGTGACGCAAGTTCACGTTCTTATAGCTCTCGATGGCATCGATAAGAAGTTTTTGACGGCCGAAAAGGGGACGGAATGTGGGACAGGAAAACACAGTAAAGATTTGAAAGTTGGGATTATTCAGAGCAGCAGATTCTATGGAACAGGCTTGTCGTGCCGTCAGATTCATAATGTTGAACTCCGAATCTGGATGAATACAGGAGGTCTCATGAAAGAATATACTGCGTCCTGGCGGAGGTTGTGAGCTCGAATATAGTATGTCCTCTATATTCTCATTTGAAAAAAATTTAGCTTTGAATTTGCGTAAGCCGTAAGTTTCATTAAAAATAATGGATAGGTTTAGGATGGTAGATACTACGACTAGCATTATTAGAACAGCCAGAACAGGTATTACGAGACGTCCCGTAACTGAATAACTTTTAGACTGCTTCTTCACCATGATGTACCGATCCGACTGGGCTTACGCGACTCACTAAAAAATAATTAAGTGGATCTTGGATTTATGCGTTAATATTTCGATCGTCGCCATTCCGCGTATTCAGCTGTTCCATGTATTTGCTTAACATCTTCTGTTTCGAAAACTTAAAGAAGTCGTAGAACGATGCCCTGCCAAAATGCTTGAAACATACATACATATGTACATATGTATGTGTAGCTTAATGGGGGAAGCTAGTTATTTATGAAGATTCAGATAGGTAGATACATTTTTGCAGAAGTTATTTTTTGAGATGTCCAAAAATCTGTTTTAAATAGGTAATCGTTAGCGCCAAAATACTATGCTAATAAGAAATGCTCAGCTATTGTGATTGATTTCGGTTAATTGAAAGACTTCACAATAGATCAAATTCTCCCGATATGTAAGCGATAGTTTACAAAAAAGTGAGCTCTACGATAACTGACGATCATTAATGGTTAGTAACTTTTAATTGTTTAATATTGCTTTTATTATAAGAAAAGCCGATGTCGATCATACATAACTCATTGAATTTAATTCTCAGAAAGCGTCAGCCAGTTAATTAATTTTAAATTCTTGTTTACGATAAGTCGCAAACCATTCAATGTTATCGACATTTTCCAAAGCATCAACGTTTAATCAGTTGCGCATCTCCAGTGTAACGGCACTTGTCAAAACGAAAACGCAGAAAAAAAATTCTGGCGCCATTTGACGTTTATGTTTTCACGTGGAACCCTAAAGTTTAGATAAAATAGCCAGGCATAAACTTGAGCTTGCCAGGATGCGCCGTCGTGACATTTTGCGGATGTGGGCCCAGATAGTACACACAACAGGCAAAGATAAATACACATCAGAGGAATGGCAGCACCACTATGAAGACTTCTGGAAATGCATGCAAGCGGCTGAAGAGCCGTATATACGCGTTGAAAGTGTAAATGAATGTGCAGTGCAAGAGTTTTAGTATAAAAATTGAAATCGAGTTTTCCTTTTCCCTCCATAGATTGATTTAATGTTAAATAATGAAGTAGCAAGAAAAGTAAAGCTGCAAACCCAACTCACAAAAAGGAATAATGAAACAAGGATTAATAATATTGACGAGTCGGACCCACAGGCTGTGTTACGAAAACGCCTTAAATTAGCGACAGATAATATGTTGATGAGCAAATCAAATGAATCAAAGCCGGATGATGGAAAGAAGCGTAAGCGAAAGAGAAATACAAAGGATAAAATTGAGGATTATATCCCAGATCCAAAACAAATCCCAAAATACGAGCCAATTACAAACTCCATTATGCGAAGCTCGAAATTAACAGATAAAAAAACGAAAACCAGGGTATCGGTATCTGATAGGGATAATTTGCCAAAAGATAAGGCAACAGATATTGCAAAATCTCCAATCAGGAAAACGAAGAACAGGTTATCGGTATCTGACAAGGATAATTTGCCAAAGGATAAAGCATCAAATAATGCTGAATCTCCATTTAAAAAATTAACCAGAAACAATCGCACTTCGACTGTCAAGAGTGGCTCAAATGAAAAGCGAAATCTGCCACTGGAACAGCAAACTGAGAGGGACCAGCTTCAATTGGAGCAAGAAATTGGCCATCTAGAGGATGAACTGGAGAAGCTATTTGGGGCAGAGGCAGAGTCGGAGAAACAGCAGGTGCAAAATAAAATTCCGAAACAAGTAAAGAACAAGAAGAAAAAGCTGTTGAGTCAGCTTAAGCAAGAGGATGAAGAAAAGAAGCCAGAAGTCGTCAGGATAAAAAAGCAAAAAGTACAAGAGACATTGACGGAGGAGCTGGACCTAGATAATAAAAAGCAAGTAGATCAACAGAAAGTTTTGGAGAAGCTAGAGGATGAGATTTGGATGCAGAAAGAAGAACAAAGAAAACTGAAAACAGAGAAGAAACGAGTTAAATTTTGGCAAGATACAAAACAAAATATAGAAAAATGCCAAGAAACAGAGAAGAAAGAGCAAGAGGAAGAGAATGTTTTGTGTTTAAAATCTGTGAAACAAAAAGCAAAACAGAAGCAGGAGGCTAATGAGCCAGAGCCAGAGCCAGAGCAGATTAAAAAAAACAAGGTACGTAAATCACAAACGTATAAGTTAATTACGTCAAGAAGGGAAATGATCTTCTTTTCAGAAATCCACAAACAAATTGAAAAGGACATTAGAAGAGCCATCCGTGCAGAATTCTTCAAAGACGGCCGCAAAGCAATTAGGCACTATTGATTTAAATCTTACATCAGAGCCACAGTTGAAGCAGAAGCCACTAAAAGATTCCCGATTGGGAATGCGCACACGTTCCCAATGTGTAGAGAAACAAGAACCAAAAAGAGCAAATCAAGAACAACAGCAACTGAATACGAAAAAAAGAAACCCCAGATCGTCCCGTAAATCAAATGCTGTAAAATGTTTTTGCGGTTTTGTCGAGTTCTTGCCAGCTAATCAATTTCTTTTGTTATCACAGATGAATGCACAGATGGCGCACATGCCAGAAAAACCTATCGATATGTCCTCGACCAGTCTTCCGGCTCCTACTGCGGCTCCTGATGCTGATGCTGTAACTGAAAAAGATTCGCAATCACTTGAGCCTGAAAATCTCAGCATAAGCAAGTTAAGCCGCGCTATAGAATCGCCAAGAATCGAAAATTCATTAACGTTAAGCGAGACGGAACCTTTTGAATTCGGCAAACCAGATGCGACATATTCCAATGCCAATTGTGAACTAGAAGATAAATTCATCAAGGAAGTCATGGGACTGGCTATACCAAGCGGCGGAAGTATGGATATAAATCATTTATTGACAGGGGATGGCAAATGTGAAGTGTTTGCATCGGGTGTTGAGGAAGTCGATCGTTGTCTGGAAGTCTTCAACAATAAGACGCCCAGTGAGATCGATCATCAGATAGCTGATACGACGGAATTTTTTGAAAATTTACCCAGTCTATCAACTCTAGTGGATAAAACGCCTTTGGAGATGGAGGTGGTGCTGAATAATGTGCTTAATTATGATGTCGAAGATGATGATGATGATAATGATGTTATATCAGTGACCACATCCTGGGATGGCGATGATCAATTCCCAACAGCAAATGCCCTAGTATCTGAGAAAGAAACAAAAATTGTGGAGCAGCCATTGAGGGAGATGACGAAGTCAGTTGCTGCAACAAGCCCTACAACAGAGACAAGAGAATTGATATCCTATCGTACACCCAAAAAGATAGACAGACCGGAAGAGAAGCTGGAACCACAGAAGGAACCAGTAATAGAGGATGAGAGACCAGCAGAAGAGCAACCGACTCAAACTGTTGTAGACCGTAAAATGATAAAGCTCCAACGAAAAAAGCAGACACAGCCACAGCTACGGCAACAGTCGCCTCAAAAGCCACAGAAACAGTCGTCTCGAAAGCAACTGCAGCAGCACCAGCAGCAGCAACAACATCACCAGCAGCAGCAGCAGCAGCAGCACCAGCAGCAGCTGCAGCAGCAACAACATCACCAGCAGCAGCAGCAGCACCAGCACCAGCAGCAGCAGCAGCACCAGCAGCACCAGCAGCAGCAGCAGCACCAGCAGCAGCAGCAGCAGCAGCAGCAGCAGCAGCACCAGCAGCAGCAGCAGCACCAGCAGCAGCACCAGCAGCAGCAGCAGCAGGAGCAGCAGCAGCAACAGCAACAGTCACCTCCAAAGCAACAGCAGCAACCGCCTCCACAGGTGCCAGTCATGCCACTACGTCGTACAGTTAGACAGGAGTCGTCACCAACACCCAGGAAATATCAAGCTATAGAAATACCAGCATCTGTGCTACAAGCCAAAAAGGTGCCCCTCTTTGCGCCACCCTACCGTCTGCCTGCAGAGCCAGCTTCCACTGCTGAATCCGCTATTCCAAATATCTATACAAATGAATGCAAATATTTTATATTTGGCATCAAATGCTGGCCCTATTTGGACGGTCGGTGCCAGGACAGCCACTGCAATCACAAGCTGGCAAGTCCGTGGGAAGTGCAGCGGCAAGTGAACCAGATGGAGACCGATAAATTGTGTGACACCTACAGCATGGTATTGCGTCATGGCGTGCTGTTCCGCAACTATTTTATTATTTTCGCTGAGGTCTTTGGCAGCCGGGGCATGATGTCGTATTTAATGAAAATGGTTGAGGATTGCGCCCTATATATAGCGTACTGTGCTCCCTTTATCTCAGAAATCTATTGTGTTTTGATGCGTTACGAGCTAATGCCACATTTGGCAACCGCACACATTATGAAGTATCTATGGAGTCAAAATATTGGTCAAGCCTATCCGGATCTAGCCATGCAACTGCTCCGAATTCTTGCGGCGGCTGATTGGTTTAACTATATACCGAATCTGAAGCATCTCTTCGACAAACAGAAGTTTGCCATACCCGGCGAATTTATGGTCTGCTTGGCTAATGATGCCACCTCCAAGAATGATCAGATGCTCGTTAAGAAAGTTTGGGAGCTGTTGCTGTTCTGTCCCATTAATCTAAATGATCCTACATTGACTTCAGCCATCAAGATCCTGAACAATTGGTGTGACTCAAGCTTAAATGAATCGACGACGGCGCCGCAGCAAAAGCCACAACTGCCACAACAACAACAACCAAAACAGACACAGGAGCCACAACTGCAACCTCCACAGCCACAGCCACAGCCACAGCCATGGGAAATAGAAGTGCAGCAACTGTCGCCAAACTTGACGAAAAGCTTCGTCAACAACTTGGCTCTAAAAAGAACAGTTAATAAAAATAAAAATATTAATAATAATTCAGGAAACCGATGAGTATTGCGTAAGTGTCTAAAAATAATTCAATTATAAATTTAAAAATAATAATCCGCTTCTCTTTTTCTTTATAGGATTCTAGGATGTTGGACTTTATCGTTTTTAGCTGTTGAGCAGCGCAAAGTAATTGAAACTTTTTTTTTTAATTCTTACACAATTGAAATGTGTATATTATTATTTTGTTGTATTATTAAATTAGATTTATAAACAAACTTAAATACTTAAAATCTAGTTTCTCTTTTTGCCCCGGTTCCAGTTCTTTTTAGCACCACCGCCGCGCCCACCACCCACTCCTGCTCCTCCCTTGCCTTTACCCATGGGTTTCATGCGCTTCCGCGCGCCTGTAAATTGCTCAGAGTCATCAATATCGCCAGGAGCAGCGCGTTTATTGCCCTTTCCGCCCTTATAGCTCTTGCTGTCCTCTAGATCTTTCAGCTCCAGCTTGGCCGTGCGTTGCGCTTCGGCGACGCGTTCTTGCAGCGCCATTACCTCATCCTCCTCGCATTTGTAGAGCGGCAGCTGCTTGCCCAGCAATTGCTCGATGCGCTGATACAGCTCAATGTCGTATTGAGTGACCATAGTGATGGCTTGACCAGATCGGCCGGCACGCGCTGTGCGACCAACACGATGTATGTAGTCCTTGCTGTGCGTAGGTATGTCAAAATTGACAACCACATCGACGTGAGGAATGTCCAGGCCACGTGAAGCCACATCTGTTGATATCAATATGGAGCGATTCTTCGCCTTGAATTTGTTCAGAGCAGCCAAACGTTTATTCTGAGACATCTGACCGTGTAGCGGTATAGCAGCCAATCCTAGGGCACGCAGCATTAGAGCCGTCTTAACTGTATTGTTGCAGGTGCTGCAGAAGATCATGAAGCTGTTGCCTGCCAATTCGTTGAGAATGTGCACAAGATACACGTCCTTATATTTAACTGGTATGAAGATATAGTACTGTTGCAGCTGATCCACTGTTTGGTATTTGTTGGATACCTCCACCTTGACAGGATCTTTGAGTGATGCGCGCTGCAGCTTCTTAACCTTCTTGGTCATCGTGGCGCTAAACAGAAATGTGCGACGCTCGCGTGGCAAAACCTTTAGGATCTTGTCCAACTCCACCTCGAAATCCATGTTGAGTATGCGATCCGCCTCGTCCATGACCAAGTACTTAATAGCCTTTAAATTAAAGCCCTTTAAGTTTTCCAGATGATCCACAAGGCGACCGGGCGTAGCAATTATTATGTGCGGCTTCTTTGCTAGCTGCAAGCCCTGTGCCACCATGTCCATGCCTCCGACCACTACGCAACATTTGATGCCTATGCCGCTACCTGTGCAAACAGAGAAAAAACATCATTTTATACTTTTGCTCATTGTGTACTTATGTCTTAGAGTAAATCTATTTACTCAGAGGTAGTGACGAATAAAGAAATAATAATTTCATATTTTCGTTTAAGAACATAAAATCAAAAAGGGTTTTCACATCATTGTGGATATATATGGTTGTTATGTTAATAACTAAAGACTCACCCAGTGCCTCGAATTGTTCGCCTATTTGAAAAGCCAATTCACGGGTGGGTGTCAGCACTAGCGCAAAATAACGCTGTGGATTCTCGAGCAATGCATGTAAAATGGGCAGGGCAAATGCTCCCGTTTTGCCTGAACCGGTTTCGGCCAGTCCAATCACGTCTTTGCCCTGCAGAGCAACAGGTATGGCCTCCTTTTGAATTTTCGAAGGCGCCTTCCATTTCAGCTCTTCGCATGCTTTGCATAATGTCTCATTAAGACCCTACATATAGAAATATAGAAATTATTGAATAGAGTTCGATTTGCTTGCTTTTTTTTTTAGAAAACTTACAAGATCTTTCCAGGTTAGCGGCTGTTCGTCTTTGGGAGCCTCCGCCTTTTCATCAGCTTCATCAGGCTCACTTGTGTCTTGATCCCCACCATTTTCAGCGTCAGCTTCTGCATCTTCTTCATTTTCTTCCTCACCGCTTAACTCTTCTTCGCTTGTTTCCAAATGCGCTTGTTCGTCTTCTGAAGTTTCCGACATATTGTTACATATTTTTTACGCTTTTGCTCTTGCGGATATTACCAGTCGCCACACGTGCTCGTTGAGAAAAGAGCGATGCGGAGTAAAATGTGGAAGCCAAATGCTATCGAAATAGTATCGAGTATTATTTAGGTAAGCGGCAACCCTAAATGAAAATGCTGCGATAGTTTATAAAATTCCAGGGCTACATTTTCGCTTCAAATTATTGCCAACGCAACAACAACAAAATCAAACAAATCAAAAATCTTTATCAGTAATTCATTTTTATTACATTGCCAGCTTGTGATTTACATTTATATAAACGACATATATTGGTCACGGTTTTCAGTAGCCCTGAACTAGTGAATGAACAATCCTAATCAAAGTTAATTTTTTCGGTTCGTTCACCTGAGGGATAGTTCGTTTTGCTTAGTTCGTGAACATTTAATTTGCACGACAAAACGAAGTTAAAAAATAACAGAAACTTAACAAAATTTAGTGTTCAAATGAAAAGTAAGCACTTAATCGAGCACCACACAAGGCACACAACTTCAACAATTAGAATGAAATAGAAATCAATACTAGCAATCTATGGAGGTGGATTTTTCGAGCAACCAAAACGCCCACCGAATAACCGAGTGACAATTCCGATACAACTGAAACTTTTACATACTCTAAGCTGAGGTGTTAGTTTCCTATCTGTTGTAGTTGTTGTTAGATAAGATGATGATTATGTGCTTTTAACAATTTGCAATTGCATTTTAGGTAAACCATAAAAATCCATTGTGAAAAATTGTGGGGTGGTGGGAGCAAAACGGATACTCAATAGTAAAAAGAGCGTAAGCCAGCGCAAGCGAGAGTGTGTGTGTGAGTGCACAGTGGAGAGGAGCATGACATGTATTTGATGTGTACTCAGCGGCCAAAGAGAGCGCATTAAATAAGAACAAAACACACGCACACAACTGCGAGAAAGCTTCTTGTCGTTGTTGTTGTCGGTGTGGGGGAGTCAAAGTCGGTTACGAAAAAGACACGGCGTAAAGCGTGTGTGGATAGCATAAAGCACACATACACACACAACTAAATATACATATATACAGAAAGCAGTATATTTTGTGAAGTTCGCACTCTAAGCAGAGGCACACAGAAAACAGGGCAACAAAATGAATCCAGCAGTGGACGCGTGGGTTGTTACCCAGCGGGAGAAGCTCAAGTACCAGGAGCAGTTCAAGGCACTGCAGCCCCAGGGCGGCTTTGTAACTGGAGCCCAGGCAAAAGGATTTTTTTTGCAGTCTCAGCTGCCACCGCTGATCTTGGGTCAAATATGGTGAGTAGCGGAACTGACTCATTTGTTGTTAATAAACACACATATATAAATACATACTTACATACATACAATAAGCAGTTATCCACTCTGAAATGCTGGCAAAGATAAGATGAAAATAACAACAAATATTTTGCTGATGCTTTGTTTTGTTATTTCCTTTTTGTTGATATGAACTAGAGATGTGCTAATGAATATCTGCAAGCTGATTCTTAAGCACGATTCTCGAAAAATACAAATGTTATTTATTTTTGTGGAAGGATTTAATTTCTGTTTTTAAGTAACCCCATTAAATACTATTAGTTAATCATGATATTTTTTATGTTGACATTGTTCACTTAGTTTATTTTTTTTTAGATTAATCTTGTCTTTAATATGAAAAGGTCAACATTATTAATCTTTTAGAAAACTAATATTTACAGTTTATGCTTTATTTTGGAAATTGATATGAACTGTTAAAATTAAGAACTAGTTTTAATTTTACTTTTAATTTTTGATAGTTAATTTTTTTTTTTTTAAATAAAAAATGAAGAATAATTTAATTTAATATATGGTGTTTTATAATTTATATATGAAAACTTCCCATTCACGCGCACATCTCTAATATGTTGTTTGTGTATTTGTATGTGCAGGGCACTGGCTGACACGGACTCCGATGGAAAAATGAATATTAATGAGTTTAGCATAGCTTGCAAGCTTATCAATCTGAAGCTGCGCGGCTTGGAAGTGCCCAAAACCTTGCCGCCCACATTGCTCAGCTCGCTAACGGATGCTGTGGGTGGTCCGTCGCCTGCCATGACGCCACGTGGTTCCACCAGCTCCATGAGTCCCGTGGATGCACTGAAAAGCATTGCAGCTGTACCGCCTGTCGTGCCCATTGCTGTCGTTCCACCTCCAATTGTGGCACCACCTGTGGCAATTCCACCACCAGTTGCGGTTCCTGTTGCGGTTCCTGTTGCTGCTGTTCCCGCAGCGATTGTCTCACCTCCGCAAAGCAATCCACCTAGTCGTCATATGTCCATTTCGGAGCGTGCTCCTTCCATTGAATCACCGTAAGTAGACCAGAAAAGAAAAAAAGAGTCACGATTTTAATATATTATTTCCTCAATCTACAGTTCAGCGGAGTGGGCCGTGCAGGCGGCACAGAAACGCAAATACACGCAGGTGTTCAATGCCAATGATCGCACTCGGTCCGGCTTTTTGACGGGAGCCCAGGCACGTAGTGTGCTTGTGCAGAGCAAATTGCCGCAGGTAACGCTGGCGCAGATTTGGACACTGGCCGATGTAGATGGGGATGGCCGGCTAAGCTGCGACGAGTTCATCTTGGCCATGTTTCTGTGCGAAAAGGCCATGGCTGGCGAGAAGATACCCGTAACTTTGCCACTCGATTGGGTGCCGCCTAGCCTGCGCAAGATCAAGTCGCGACCGGGTTCCGTATCCGGTGCAGGGTCTCGCCCTGGTTCGCAGCCGGCCTCGCGACACACCTCAGTTTCTTCACAGGGTGCCGTCATGTCGGATGCTGATCCAACTGCTGGCTTGCCGCAAAGTAAGTAGAGGATTCGATGTTCCTTACCATAATAAAACCATCGAGTTATTTAGCTTCTTTCGAAGACAAGCGTAAGGAGAACTATGAAAAGGGCAAGGTCGAATTGGATCGCAGGCGTAAATTAATGGAAGACCAGCAGCGTAAGGAGCGTGAAGAGCGCGAACGCAAGGAACGTGAGGAAGCAGACAAACGAGAAAAGGCGCGACTCGAAGCCGAACGTAAGCAGCAGGAGGAACTGGAGCGTCAGCTTCAGCGCCAGCGTGAAATCGAGCAGGAGAAGGAAGAGCAACGCAAACGTGAGCTGGAGGCCAAGGAAGCGGCCAGAAAGTCAGTTGAAAAGCAAAATAATTACAAGTAAATGGTTTTATAATATCACAAATTCCTATTGATAGGGAGCTGGAGAAGCAGCGTCAACAGGAATGGGAACAGTCACGCATTGCAGAAATGAATGCACAAAAGCAGCGGGAGCAAGAGCGCGTACTCAAGCAGAAGGCCCACAACACTCAGCTAAACGTGGAGCTCAGCACACTGAACGAAAAAGTGAGTAGTTGGAGTATACATATAAATGCCATCATTCCTAAACTAAACTCATCTCGCAGATCAAGGATCTGTCGCAAAAGATATGCGATACACGCGCTGGGGTTACCAATGTCAAGTCGGTGATTGATGGCATGCGCACTCAGCGCGACACTTCCATGAGCGAAATGGCGCAGCTGAAGGTGCGCATCAAGGAGCAAAACGCTAAGCTGCTGCAGCTAACACAGGAGCGTGCGAAATGGGATGCCAAGAGCAAAGCCAGCGGTGGCATTGCCGGCGATCCCGCACAGCATGAGCAGTTAAACGCAGCGTTTGCGCACAAGCAGGTAGGGAAATCTGAACTAGATTTAAAATAGAATATACCACATACTGAATGTACTAATGTTCATTACAGCTGATGATTAAGCAGATCAAGGATAAGGTGGAAAACATTCAAAAAGAAATCGAATCCAAGAAAGAAGATCTCAACTCGAACGATATAAGCATGCAGGAGCTAAAGGGCGAGCTCTCTGCATTGATTACAAAATGCGAGACTCTGTACAAAGAGTACGATCTGGAGCGCACCGCGGTGCTGGAATTGAAATACAATCGCAAGAATGAGGCAGCCACAATAAGCGCTACATCCTCTTGGGATACAGGCAGCGCCTGGGGCAGCACTGCCGCCAGCGTGCCAGCAGCTGTCGATGCCTATGGTGGCTATGGCTTAAGCAATGACACAGCCGCTGCTGAAACGGTAGCCGCTGTTGATCTGAGCGGGCCGGCGCCCGAAGGTTTCGCCAAATATCGCGCCGTTTATGAGTTTAATGCGCGCAACGCAGAGGAGATTACGTTTGTGCCAGGCGACATAATCTTGGTGCCTTTGGAGCAGAACGCTGAGCCCGGCTGGTTGGCCGGTGAAATCAATGGCCATACTGGCTGGTTTCCCGAGTCCTACGTGGAGAAGCTGGAGGACGGGTCAACGGCATTGGCAACCGAAGTGGCAGTGGCAGTGCCAAGTGTTGCTGAATCTGCTGCGACCCTTACCGATAGCTACTTGGACAATAACGCCTTGACGGCACAGTCAGAGCTGGCAGCAACTGATGCTATTGCTGCTACCGCTGCTGTCACTGATGCTGCTTTAGGCGATGTTGAATACTATATAGCCGCATATCCTTATGAATCCGCCGAGGAGGGTGACCTGAGCTTTAGCGCTGGCGAAATGGTCATGGTCATCAAAAAGGAGGGCGAATGGTGGACGGGCACTATTGGCAATCGGACCGGCATGTTCCCATCGAACTATGTACAGAAGGCCGATGTGGGCACAGCTGCTGTTATCAATTCCGTTGAGGCTGCAGTTGAACCTGAACCCATCGAGCAGGTAAGTTCATATCAATATTATACAAATCACAAAATGCAGATAACTATAATACCTACTGCAATTGTATAAAGTAACGCACAGTTCGTGTTTAACCATCATGTGCTCATCTACTAATCCAATGCTTTTCATTTGCTAAACCCCAATATCATCAACACACATCACGCTGCTCGCCTTGTCCAGGAGGTCACACACAATGGCATTAGTGCTTCATACGCTGCTCAGCCAGAAGCGGTAGAAGTAAAGCAGTCACAGCCTCAGCCGGTCGAGCTGGAGGAGTCGCACACGAACGAAGATCTCGACACTGAAGTATCGCAGATAAACACACAATCCAAATCACAGAGCGAACCGGCCGAAAGCTACAGCCGGCCCATGTCACGTACTTCTTCCATGACACCCGTAAATAGTTGACCTACATGCTCCCACATTTCTAGCTCCATAAATCATAACTAATATAAATTTCGTTGATTACTTTGCAGGGCATGCGCGCCAAGCGTTCGGAGATCGCACAAGTCATAGCACCATACGAGGCCACCAGCAGTGAGCAGCTGTCGCTGACACGTGGCCAGCTGATCATGATACGCAAGAAGACCGACTCCGGCTGGTGGGAGGGCGAGCTGCAGGCCAAGGGCAGGAGGCGTCAAATCGGTTGGTTCCCGGCCACATATGTCAAGGTGTTGCAGGGCGGACGCAACAGTGGACGTAATACGCCCGTCTCCGGCAGTCGCATTGAAATGACCGAACAGATCTTGGGTTGGCTATAAAACTTATTCGACAATGGAACATATTTTTAAATATTATTCTTTTCTACATACGCAGACAAGGTGATTGCTCTATATCCGTACAAAGCACAAAATGATGACGAGCTCTCGTTCGATAAGGACGACATCATCAGCGTACTGGGCCGCGATGAGCCGGAGTGGTGGCGCGGCGAGCTGAACGGACTGTCTGGTCTGTTTCCCAGCAACTATGTGGGACCGTTTGTTACGTCCGGTAAGCCAGCGAAAGTGAATGGCACTAAAACCAAGTGAATCTCCACGACAAACGCCAACCACAACAGCTACAACCATGACGATGCTTTAAAAGTAGTCACACTCTCCACACACACGCGCTCTCTTCTCTCCCACACACACACACACACACACACACACACACACACACACACACACACACACACACACACACACACACACACACACACACACACACACATTCCAGATTATTTTGTGTTTCTAAAGCTAAAAATTCTATTCAAATTTATGCCTCTATATCGAATAAGTAAAGCCAATTTGTTCTCGCCACGCCTAACGTCTCGGAAGCTAGTTATCTATTGATTTTTAGTTCTAATTTGTTGCAATATCCTACGCTCGTGTATGATTTATGTATATGTATATTGTTTATTGTTATTATTTAGTTGTTTAGCAATTATTTAATTTTAAGTTAAATGCCCAATCCAAACACGTTTTGTATCCTTGTTAGCCAATCTTTAGATTTAATAGATATTAATTTGCATTTACATGCAGGCATACACACATATATATATATACATACATTAACTATACGTACATTATGTGTATTTAGTCCATTGATTTTGTATTTATTTTGTATAATTTTTTTGTACTTTTACCTGCTATTATTTATACATCGATACAAATATGTTTATTCTGTATATAAAAAGAAAAACGAAAATCTAATTGAATGGTATTTGAATATTTAAACTTTTTGCTGCTGCGTACAGGAAACGTATAACGAGTCATCGGGTTTGGTCTTTAAGTGGCGTTAGGAGTACGCCGCATACAACAACAACAACCACTACAACAATAAAACCGGGTCTACATGGACCCCATATATTAAGTTCATCTAAAAATTAACCAATATCTAGTCAAAATTTAGCGAGAAATTTTTGTTAGTTTCATAATTTTGTTTAAATGTTTAAAATACGTCTTATATTATCACATATACCATCCTAATTGTACCAAGAAATCTAATGAGTATTCAAAAATATTGGAGTTGTTTAAAATTTAAGGCTCGCTCTATCACATTTCGTGTAACGTTTAGGCAGTTAACATCTTCAGCTTTATAGTTTTAGATAAATACAACATTTTATTTGTCTTTTTTTTTTGGAAGTGTTCCAAATATCTCCTTTGTCGTAAATCAAATGTGCAACTTAAAATAAAACTCATAAATGTAATCAATCAAATTACCACAAAGAATACAAATCGCAATCGAAATCAAGTTACATAGAAACATATTTAAAAAATATATATATACATACATATAATATGCATAAAAAAAACAACAATTATATCAAAGAAAATATTACAATTTTGTTGTATTAGATGTGTTTCACTCAATGCATACATACTATAAACATTTAAAGTGTTTTTTTCCCCAAATAAAATCGAAAAACAAAAGAAATGGAAGATATATATATATATATAGATACATATATATATACTAACTACTTATGAAAATACACACATATATAAAGATGGTTTTCTGTGTTTTCCAATAATATGCGCATGTATTTGTATATAACATATATTTAATATTAATTGTTAACTAAATACTAAGCATAAAGACCATTCACAATTATATATACAAACATATATATAAACTTTGTACAAGTTGGTATGGAGGAGAAGGCTTAAAAGCACACATACAACATCAGTATTGGTAATACGTATAACATCTTCAATTGCTTAAATATATATATATATATATTTATTTATTTTGTTTGTTCATAGATCTGATTTAAATGTTTAATACTTTAAGCGCTTACTTCAACTGCCATATTTAAATTAGTTTTGCAAGCAGCATTTAAAGCGGGATTAAAAGTTGATTAGAATACTGTATAAAAAAGAGAAAAGAATTATTGTATAAAACTTGTGTGTAGAACGTTATACGATTTCAATAGCAATTAGCTATATATAAAAATGCTATGCTCTAGTACAATATATATACACACACACATATATATAGCTATATTATGATCTGTTCTGTTATGCTGTGCATCAGTTCTATGCTAGTTATAGTTAAATATATAAATATACTTGAATATTGTATTAATGCTATATCTACAATGAAACCACTCACACTCTCGATTGCCTTTCAAAACGATATCCAGTACATAACTTGATGAAACTTAATCGTAACTTGTTATTGCATACAACAAACTATACATAATATGCATCTATATAGGACCTATAACTATTTAAACAAAGAAAAAACAAAAAAAGAAATCCAAATCAATTAACGAAAAAACTAAGAAAAACTTTGCCTAAAACTTGCCTCATTAAAATGTCTCCTTACTTTGATCATTGTTTATTTGTTTGGTTTTGGCAAGTTTTTAGCTGAAACTTTAAGAGCATATTTACATATGTGTGTAGCTAATGTTGGATTGGTTTTGAAAACAAAAACAAATTATGATATATATATTGAGAAAATACTAGAAATTTCTTTAGCAAAATGTTAAATAGCGAAAAAGAAACAAAAAATATAAATGAAAACTATTTATGTTTACCTTAAGTATGGAATGCACACTTCTTATAGAGCCAAAAATACACACACAACAAACAAACACACACACACTTGCATACATATAATGCTCATATACGCGTATTTGTTTTTAGTCGTTAAAACGTTCATGAATTTAACTAAGCAGTAAATAAAATATAATTAAACTAAAAAAAAAAAGAATAATGAATTATATAAATAAATAGCAAATATTTATATATGTACGCATTAGCTAGCACACACACTCACACACATACACATACAGTTACACTTTAAAAGCGAAATGATGACCATCGATATACATATTTACCTACATACTAACATACACACATACATACATATGCATACATATATATATATACACAATACAAATAATGTACGCTATGCACATGGAACTTGAACTTCTTATGTAGAAGTCCTGTTTATCGGTTAGATCTACAGACCATACAAACATAAATAAATAAATACATACTAAACACAAATATATATATATACATACATATATATAGAAAGAGTTCTTCAAGAAATGCAAATATTAAAATGAGAAAATACCATTAAACATATTAAACTATATCAGTTTCAAAAAGAAATAAGATTATAAAATAAAAAAAAAAAAATAAAAAAATTTAACACATATTTGGTGAAATAAATGTATAAACGAAATTTCAAACAAATAACAGCTTTGATATTTGTATGGTTATTTGCTGACAAATTATTTCTGAGTAATTTATTATATCAAATATTTTAATGATATAATATTCTTTGAGCATCCCAATTTTTTTAATTGTTATAGCTTTTTTTATTTTTGAATAGAATTTATTGTATTTTTTGGTTTTCAATTCTCTAGATATTCGTCTTATGTACTTACACAGTGTTCAAAACTAAAAACCGAAGCGCGCCAACTGCAAGCTCAACCGCAACTTCCACCACAGCCTCAACCGCAACGGCAGCCGATCAAATTGCGGTCCGTCCTCTCCAGAGGTTCTGGCAACACTGGCGCAGCCCGAGAGAGCCTGAGCGCAGTGCTGCCATACCAGACGAACGGTTGCGCGGCAAAATTCAATCGGTGCACATAACGAAGCGCAGAGATGGCCAGTTGATGGGCTGTGCTTACGTCACTTTCCAATGCAATCAGATGTTGGCGCGGGCGATGATGGAGGACGAAAACAATCGTCTGGTGGGCCGTGGTGTCATCATGGACTGGCAGCTGCCCAAGAAGCCCAATTACACACATTGGCGCTGCTGGTGCTAATCCTCTATATATACATATGATTTTGTGTATATATAGTCATATTTCTATTTGCATTTGAAATGATTTGTAGTTTGCATATTTTTGATTTTTCATTTGATTTTTATTTTTAGTAAAATTCTCTTATACAATATTTAAAATCAGTTTAACAGTTTACAAGGTTTTTTTTTTTTGTATTAGTTTTGCTGTATTTAATTTCAATTTTTGGGTTGTGTTTTGCTAAATAATTAGGTGAGTTTTAATTTACTTTTATTTTTATTTTTATTTTTTGCTATATTTTATAATATGCACAACTTAAGGCCTACAGTATGAAAATTTGCAAATTATTTTCAAATTTCATTTAATGTATTTGGTTTAGTTTATGCTCTCAAGGAATATTATTTGGAGAGCTGTCGTTAATTATATAAAGTTTCCATTTCATTTACATATTCTGTATATTAATATATAGAAAACGCGCTCATAAGTAACACAGCTCTGATTTTATTTCATTCAAGTATTTATCTTTTTTCATTGTTTTCTTTTAAGTGAAATGACAATTCACAAGAAACTCGCACATTTCTTGCAGCTGTTTATTGTCTTTCGTTTAAATAATAAAATATATGTTAAATAACCAAAGAAAGATTTGTTTTTAATAATTATTTTCATTTATATCCAATCTTAACGGAAATTTTGGTAAATTGTATTTTTTATTTATTCAGCTCAAATGTGCATATTTAGAAGGCAATTTCTTGTATATACTTAGACAAAGAATCACGTAGGACACAAATTTAGTAAACAATTATCGGCTAAGCGCGTTGCAAGTGAAATTGTAAGTTTTGAAATCAGCAAATTGATGGTAGAAATGGATTCTGTTCTGGTATTAAGTGTTGTTCACTTAATATTAAATATCTTATTGGATTTTTTACCTCGTTCTAGTCATACAGTCAAAATTCACGCATACTTCTTATACGATAAGATTTACTCTTCGGCTGCCTCGAGCGACCCACTCGTGCTAAACTTTCACATTATTCATTTTGTGGCTCGTAAATGTTTACAAAAATAATTTATAAATTACACAACTCTTGCTAAATAGCTATGAACTAGTTAGTTAGTATTTTATGTAATATACTAATTTAGTTTCACTTATAAATACGTTTTTATTTATTTTGCAACTTGACTTTTTATGGCAAAAACTTTTGGGCTTACTTTTTACACGCTGATTAATGGATACTTTAGTAATTAATTAGTTAGATAGTATGACTAAAATTGAACTAAACACTGTAGCTATATCGGTTAGCAACACAGTTCAAATTACGCTCATACATATATATTTTTTATATATTATTTAAGATAAATTTATCTAAACTAAAAGCAAAAAAACAATGTTACGACTTAATCAGAACTTTGGCTAAATTGTTAATGATAACACAATTGTTTCTGGAACACATTTGCATTAGGCTTGTTTAAATACAATGAAATACAATAGAATATAAATATATATTTAAATATACATAGGTAAGTTTCTCAAATACATGAATCCAATTTTAAAATGAAGCAATCAAATTTGTGTGTTAGACTAGGTAGTTAATATACCCTTGCAGAAGGGAATTCTAAATCTCTAAAGGGTATAAGATTTGATCTCTTTATATACTTGATAGCATCCGTGTACTAGATTTAAGAGCAGTTCATAGATATTATAGATATTTTGACTTTAAATTTGAAATTTAAAATGTTATCTCTATATATCAATAATATATATATTGTTGCTATAGAATAGAATCTCTATATATCAATAATATATATATTGTTGCTATAGAATCCCATCTGGAAGGGCAATTAATCTTCGGCAAGCCGTCGATAGCTGTTCTCACTTGGTATATACAGATTTTTAGTTATTTAATTTAAACATAATGTAAAGCTTTCTTTTTTTTAAATTGTTAGCCAAAATGTATGCATACATAGAACGAACTATATATGTATATCTATGTTGGGGTTTAATCGTTGCTGATCTCAGTAAAACATTTCGTATTGGAAAAGTCTGGATCTGGACCGGGCTGGAGTAACTGCATCTGCGCTGGTCGACACTCAAATGATGCTTTCATCGTTGTTGCGCGTCAGGCGAATGCTCGTGGTGGTTGTGGTGGTGGGACCGCCGCCGCCTGCTGCTCCACCACCAGCTGGTCCGCCGCGTCTGTCCAGCTCGTGTAGGCGTGGCGTGAGTGGGGTTGTGAATGTGGTGACCACAATATTCTCATCGTCATACAAGTCGAAATCCTCGCCTTCGTCATCATCCTCGTCCTCGTCCTCGGTGTCGCTGTCCGTGTCCTCGTAGTCCAGCAGCGCGGTGGTCACCTGATTCTTGCAGCCCGGCACGCCCACAGCAGCACCGCCCACCGCACCGGCGTTCATGTGTCGAATCTGGGCACGTGGCGTCGATGCCAAACGGGGCAGCAGAGGTTCGCGTCCCGTATGCATTACTCTTTCGCCCGCCGCGGAGGTGGAGACGGAGGCGCCGGTATTAGTAAGCGGCATCGCGTCCCAATCATCCCCATCCGCGGGCTCGCAGAGCGACTTGGAGTGGCCGTGCTGATAGGTGGATTCCTCGGGTATTGTATCACTGTGATTGTGTTGTTGTTGTTGTTGTTGTAGTTGTGTGCGGTTGGGCAATGGATGTGAAGAGAGAGTCGAGAGAAAGTAAATGTCAATTTCGGGTTCAATTTTGATTGAGATGGAGCGATATATGAGCATGGGTTACAATGAGGCTAAAACAACTAATTAATTAACTGGGGCCTCTACCGATAGATAACCAAGAAACGAATCATATATTAATTACTCAATAACTTTAATAATTAGTTAAAATACAATTTGTTTATATTACTTGAATACTAAAATTACTACAAAGCAAAGAAATTGAATCAGGAATAAAGCAAAGAATTAAGTGAGCTCTAGTCGAGAGTATCCGACTAGCAAGTACCCGGAACCCAGCGATTAATATCATTGTCATTTTGGGTTTTGTGGTATTATATCATTGGATAAGGCAATAATAGTTGGGGTTGTCCATCGGGGTATTTCCAGCAGCGATCTCTGATAATTCAAGTGGACATACATCTTCTATGATTATCCCCAACGTACCCGTCCTATTGAGAGCTAAAACTGTGCAGTAATTCTTCAGAAGGAAAGTAAGAACTCTCTTTAGTGATATCTTCGACTAACCACGGACTACAAAACCCAAATAATTGATTCGGAATACGCCTTGGCTGGCTGCTGTAGCATTCCAGAACCTCTGTACACAGGAGTGAGATAGTGAGAAAAAGGTATATAGAGCTACTGTCTTCCTTCCTCCCTCTGCTAGTGCCTCTTTCTTGCTGTTAATCTTCATTTATGTTCAATGGGTTCTGGGCATTCAATGAAATAAATAGATTGTAGAATAGTTTATAGTAAAAATTAAGAAGCGTAAGCAGAAATAGAGAAACTTGAAAGCAAATTTAAAGAGTGAGTAAAAGACATGTAAAGGCTAATGTACAAAATGGGATTTTCTTTTTAGATATATAGATATAAACACATATAAAACATCTCTTCAAGCAACTGCCAGCAGTTTGTTGGGCTCTCTTCAAAGTAAGAATGATTTATGTTTGAGAATGTTTACTTAGTATTAGTATTTAATTGCAGAGAAAACTCAATGTAACTGATTGAACTGACCTTTTGTTTGGGTTTCTTTTCCTAATTGATTACAAAACTTGTTTTATTTATATTCCTACAACTGATGAGTAACTAGAGAGTAATACAAAAACCTGTGTGGGTAAAGGAAATATAGCTTATTTGTTTCCTATAAGAAAATCTTAAAGAAACTCTGTTTTTATGATTTCTTCAGCTTCATATATATAATCTTATTGTGCTATCCACATCTTTTTAATTATTCATCTATCATTTAAATCAATTCTACTGAAGAATCTCTACTATATACTATATTGTACTTAACTTCTAAATAAAGCTAACAAGTTCTTCTATTTTCCAGTTCATAGGAGAACGAAAAGCTCTTAATTTTGTAAGAAGATCCCTCTCTATGCATAACATAAATATATATATTTAATAGTTCCATTTATATATAAATTCAAACAAGCAAACATATTCAATCAGTTACAGGAATACCTCTAATATAACACATATAACAGTAACGCTTGTTTGGGGTTGGTTAGCACAGTTGTTAACTGTTTTGGTAATCATATAAAGCAAGCCAAAATACTTACACATATTTATGAATTATATATTTGATATATATATTTAAGAGCCAAAAGCCAACAAATACTAGACTTTTACAACAGCTCGACTACTATTTTGGATTTTGTGTATATAATTTGTAATTGGGAAATTATTTATATATGTATGTGTTGTGTTGTGGTGTTTACTAAGTGTGATAGAAGCATTTGGCTGTGGCATAGACAGCTGCTATACGGACTCAATTGAAACGGCGCTAAAAATATAATTCAAAATTATAAACAAAAAATTGTTGAAAGTAATAAAGCAAATTTTCGATAATAGCAGCAAATTGTGCAATTGGTTTTAGTAAAATGTTAACTACATGTTAAAGTACAGGGTAAATGTTAAGAATTAAACAGTTAGTGAAAAACAGAAAACTTTTTAATAAATTATATACATATACAAAAATTATAGAAAACTGAGTTAGTGGAGATAATTGGACCAATCTATTTAGTTCCTGCCTAGGCATACGGACAACTGATACAATTATGGAACCCAGTTCTGTATAGCATAGTACTAGATGAGTGCGATATGAAGTAATGCCAATTGTCAGAGAGATTGAAAGTTGAGCCAAATTAGATCTAGATATATCAGTTATATATATATATATGTGTATATAGTTATAGACTACGCGAATTTTGATTTGCGCTGACTGAATGAGATATGCGTGGACTGATCTCTATACAAACTATATATATATATATATTGTATATATATATAAATATATATAGCTTCGATCATAGGTTATATTGTGTTAGTTTTTTTGTCTGGTTTACGATAAACGATCAGTTGAAATTCGACATTGGCCGGCTTTAGTTGCATTGCATTTTGATTGCCCGTTGGTGGTATTATTATCTTGGGCACTCGGATTACTTTGAATAGTACGTAGCGCCGCTGCTCTCCGATGTGGGTGAGCTGTAGTTGGTTGTTGACGAGTTGCTTGGGGAATTATAATTTCCGGCTGTTTGATTTGCTGAACTACTATTGCTGACTGTGGCTGTTGTTGTTGTTGATGTTGTTGTAGTAGTTGTTGTTGTTGGGGTTGTTGTTATTATTATTGGTTTGATATTGATAGCTGTTGTTGTTGTTGTTGTTGTGGCTGTTGTTCTTGTAGTTATTTTTGTTGTTGATGTGTTCTCTAGTAAATTATTAGCTCCAGGACTACAGAGCAAAATTCTACTGGGTCTGCGTCCAGTTGCTATAAGTCTGCAAATTCGTTGCCAAGTCGCGCATGTCGCATTTATTTTATTTATTTTTTTCCGAAATCAAATTGAGAACACACAAATATTAAAGTGTTACAAAAGAAATCATGGATAATTCAATTGTTTCGCATAAGAAAGAAAATGTGTATATATTCGAAATGCACAAAACAATCAGCGAAATGCTGTGTTTTTAAAATCAAAAACAAATTTGAGCGTACAAACAAATTTGTAATTTGTTTTTATATTATAAAAATCTGAGCTTTGCTTTTTACTTAAATTAAGTAGATTAGAATTGATAAATGAAAGTTTATATGTTTGAAGAGAAAATTCTTGTTTCTACATATAATTTTAACCATTTTATGCATGCTTAGCTTAAAAAATTTGTATAGTATATGTTAGTAAAAGAAATGAATACAAGTAAAATGTAGAAAAATATATAAATGATAGACAATATGAAGCAACCGCACAAAATTTTGATTTCGAATATGTCAAACTTTCTTTAAGCAAGATCTTAAGACTTTTCTTTAGTCAGGTCTGCTTTTGATATATCTTTTTAAGTTCATACGAATCGGGGTGGAGTCGGAGTTCAATAAAATTATATTCTAAATAATTTGCCCCTGTTTAATGAAATTCTTTGGATATATTTATGTAAACTATTAACATTTCTATGAAAAATATAAAAAATAAGCACAGAAACGACCAATAACACCCACATGCAATGCACATACAAGCTACATAAAGACAAAACAAACAAAACACACACACATACATATATGTGCACACTGTGTGTGTGTGTGTGTGTGTGTGTGTGCGTGTAGACAACAGAGTGTGTGGCAGGTGTGACAAAGACTTACCCGCTAAGCTCCAGCATGGAGCCACGTCGCACGTTCCGGCGATGACTGGCCGTGACCGGAAAGGGTCCGGTGTGACCGTCCGGGCCCACCAGGTGAGCACCCAACGTGCTCGACGAAATCGACTGTGAGCGATTGTCCAGCCGTGGATTGTGCATGGACGTCGAAGCTATGGGATTCATGGCGCTGGCCGTGGGCACAGCCATTAGATCCTGGCTGGCAGTGGCCGCATCCACCGCACCGCTGCTGTTGCTGCCCAGGCCCAGGCTGCCGGCCTTCGAGCTGGAACTTTCGCGACGGAACAGACCTATGACGGACTTGGGCTGTTTAGGCTTGTTTATACCACCTACGTGGGCGTGAGTCAGGAGCGAGCACAGTTGGTAGCGGGCAACATCAAAGTGTACACGGTATCGAGAGATAGAGAGAGACAGAGTGTGTTGGTGTTTCGGTGTGTGGGCGTGGGCAACAGTTACCAAAGGATAAACAATGCAGCAAAGAGAAGAAAACACAAAGTTCAAGAAATTAAAGAAAATAAAATCATATAGAAAAAAATTGCATGTGATTTACAATCAATTAGAATTTTTTTGGGTTGTTTTGTTTAGACTCGAGTTCAAAGCTGTGGTGCACTTAAGAAACACAAAAGAAAACTATATAGAGTACTAATTAAACATATTTAGTTATATACACATGTAACTTCAGTTATTTACATATGTTTATTTTCTTTCATAGATGTTCTTTTTAAGCCAATTTACATTTTAAATTTGAATAGCAGAAATAGAAATAGTTGTAGTTGTAACGGTAACGGAAACGGAAACGGAATTTGTACATTCAGTGTTGGAAAACTGTCCGTTCCCGTCCGTACTTGGAGCTGGACTGGCTGGTATCTCGTCAGCAGCTTGCTTAACTTTGTATCTTACCTAGAAAGGTGGCGCTGGGCGAATTGTATGCCAAATACTCCTTGTTTGAGGCCCAGGCGGGAAATTCATTTTGCTGCACTGCGTCCGTGCACTCGTCGCCCTGGCGCTTCCACGGCAGCTGGGACTCTGTGGCTGTGGGCGTGGCCACGCGCCGTTCGCCATCCGAGTCGCGCGACAAATTGCGATCCTCTTCGGGTATTGGATGCTCCGCCACTATGGGATAGAAATTTGGGGATTGTTTTTCAGTAGGTTTTTAATTTGTTAGACTATTTTGTGGCATGCATCGCGCGTTCAGCTTGGCTAGTTCGCTTAAGCTCAGTTATCGATAACTACTAAATATCGGGAGAGGAGGGTATGAACAAAGTGCGCTCAACTAAAATGCAAAACAATTCCGTTAGAATCAGCATACATAACTCAAAGCGAATCGAATCGAGATGGCAAAGCTGTGAAGCGCGAGCCAGCGAATGAACCGATTCGGCAGCTCAAATGATATCGGAACTGATGCTGGCTGAACGCGTTTAGAACAGATTCAAAGAATTTAATAATAAGTACGTTATATTTAAAAATTCGTAAAAAGTTCAAATAGTTTGTAGGATTTTTTTCCCATATTGATCGAAAACTTTTGAATATATATAAACTTTATTGTAATATGCTCAATGAAACAAAAAATTTATATAATTAAAAATTTATAATTTATAATTCAATATATATAACGTACGTTATATTTAAAAATTCGTAAAAAGTTCAAATAGTTTGTAGGATTTTTTTCCCATATTGATCGAAAACTTTTGAATATATATAAACTTTATTGTAATATGCTCAATGAAACAAAAAATTTATATAATTAAAAATTTATAATTTATAATTCAATATATATAACTTTTTCGATTCGATTCGATTTGATTCGTCTCTTTTGTATGAAAAGATGAATAACAAAAATATTCTGATAATAACCAATAACTTAGACATATCTGTTGTGTCGACACGTCTTTGAACTTAAGAGGTTTTATACGGTTCTGGGAGGGCAACAACAAATAACTTTGTCATGCACAAAAATGCCATGCTGCTCTTGCTTTTTGGTTCGCTTCAAAATGCTCGAAATGTTTCGAATGCTTGAAATGCTTTCAATTTGTTTTGTGATTTCAATTTCAATTGATTTGCGTAACATTATGGATTTCTACATGTAAATTCTGAATTTCGGCATTGCTTTTTCAGATGATCGCCTATAATAATTATCATTAGTTATGGATTTATGGAACTACAAAAACTACGAGCTTTATTGTAGAGGTGGTTTGTTTGGTTTTTTCTTTTTCTCTATCAATGCAGCAATTCAGCGAGAATTTTTAGGTACATTGATATATATATATATATATATAACAATCAGTCGTTTCACAGACATCGATGACAACTATTTAAGACAGTTAAAGAACATAGAAGAAGTACAGAATACATAGGCCCAGTCGTATCATGCTCCCATTAAAATAGAATGTCAGCTAATCTAGCTGTTTAATTTTAACAGGCAGTTAACTGCATTTTTGAGCTTATAAAATTTTATGTTGCCAATTCAGAAATTTATAATAATTTAGATAAATAATAATTTTTACTTAATAGGAACTAAACAAAATGGGCCTCAGTTAAAATCTGTAAAAAACTAAAAAACGAAATGAAAAATAGAAAAAGAAAGAAGCAACTAAATTAAACTCGGTATAGCTTAATTAGCGGCTTTAAATGTTTTAGCACAATTTACGTTTGCACATTGTATTTCTAAGAGATTATGAGATAGATAAACGCTTTTATGGCTTTTCATATACAAAGAACTTATCTTTGCCCTAGGTTAATTTGAATGAGTGAAGAATGGCAAGAGTGAATGGAGATGAGCTGATTAAGGTCAAAGAGAGAAGCGCAGAGAAGAGATAAGTTTCAGCGCCAGTTTTAAAGTGAACTAGGTAAGATATTTTAAATATATCGCCTATAAATACTTTTGTAACATATTAATATTTTATAACATTTAGATATTAAGATTTCAACTTATTTATTACGCTTCTCTCAACTGCAAATGCTGACGAACTTTAAATTTTAAACTTTAAATATGAAAATTGTGATATAAGGAATATTTAAATATTTTTTTGGAATATTTACAAGAATAGAAATACTGGCAATATTATTTTTTACATATATTTTCCTATAGAATTTATATGAGGAGCTTGAGAGATATTCGTGTGTGTCAAGCCTAAGCGGATGATCTACAGATGTGTATGCATATCATATATGTATGGATAATGGAAGATATGGAATGTCGCTAAATATGTGATTGAATATACATATTTTGTATAGCCAAAGATTCTTTTTCAGATAATTATAGATATTTTTATTTTTTTGTTGTTGTTTGTTTCTTGTTGATATTGTTTACCAATGCTCTGGTATGAACGATCCCGTCGCCAAGGAAGGATCAGTTCGGCCGCTGTGGGTCCAACTGGTGGATCGGGCGAGTCTAGTTCTGGCTGAGGACCGTCCTCAAGTTTGGGCGCATAGTGCTGAACGATGCGCGCTTTAGATGCATCAAAACCGGGCAGGTTTTGTATATGCGCTATCAGAGAGTTATTATTGGCGCGATCCGAGTCAGCTAATATACGGTATATACGGATATATCAAGCAACATATTGGTATGTCAAATCAAATGAAATTGGATAGGCATAAAATAGGGATAAAAAAATATATATAGAAATATTGTCGTTATAGCTTTTTTAGTTTATTTATTTTAGGTACTAGCCTCAGATTATGCATTTAAGGGCTCTTTTAGGTGGTCAAACATAAAATATCAAAAAAGTTTAGCAAAAGCTTGGGATCTAGAGTTGATCTGTTATCGTTTGGGTCGATTCAGGTGTGGGAAAATATAAAAAAATAAGACAAATTTTCATCTAGATTTGAATAGCAAAACAACTTTGGCTACTTGATATAATAAACAACTAAATTTGTTTACAGAGCAAATTGTACAAAATATTCATAGCCTTCCGAAACTATTTTTACTGTACTTTAAGCTGTTGTGTCGGACAGTGTAATATAATATAGATCAAGTCTGGCTTAAGGCTCATTTCGATATAGGATCAAATGAAATACTTGATGGCATTTTTGTGTAGTCAGTTGTTCAGATTGAAAACGAAAAGAAACACGAAAAGAATAAGGAACAGCAACACAAATCGGTTATAGCTATATAACCACCGATCGTGTACTCAGCATAGAGATCGCTAGAGGTTTAACCGATAAATGAGAAACATTGAAATCATAACTTTTATAAGGCAATGTAATGGCCCGGCCACCAATAACCCATATCGCTTACACAAATTAGTTGAGGATTAATGACATAGATATGGAACATATAGAAGCAAGTGGAACTTACGTGATGATTTTGCTGTAAATGTTAGACCATCGTCCCAATCGTCGCTGGGTCCAATGACATTGATCTCATTCGGATTCTGTTGGCAATCCTCGGCTGTTTCATTAAGCACATCGTTAATATAGTCTTTAGATGATATCATAATATCACAAGATTATATATATCATTGATGGAGTTGTTAAATACAAAATGGGTTCGTTTTTGGTGAGTGCATGTTGTCAGTGTTGTTAAATGTGCAAAACAAATGTTTTTTTATCAGTTTTTTTTTTTTAGTTTCAACCAATTGTATTTGTAGGCACCGGGAAGGATAGCGTGTGTCGTAGGAGGAAGATAAAAATAAGATTTTTTGGGTATTTAGAATTAGTAACCAATTGTTCTTTAAACGAATTTTGTAAAAAATATTAATAACAGATTGTGAGGAATTATGTAGAAAAGAGCTCGTAAAATTCATCAAAGAAAAAATTTACTATGAAATTTAGAATTTTGTAAAAATATTTTACGAGCTCCTGACATGCTTATTAGAAATGCATAAGAAACGTAAATATAATGAAGTGCGGGTTATGTAAAGTTAGACTTGATGTTGATAAAATGATAAGAATTGAAAAAAACACTACTTAAATGCTCAGATTACATCTGGAACACAGCTACAGTCTAGATAATCAACTGATAAAATTCAAATTCGTATATAGCTCTCTACAGATGCTACTACAAATTGGAGGAATTAGTTTGTTTTGTTTTTTAAATATTTAATTGCTGTAGTCATTTAGCGGCATTTACCTATGTCTAATCTACGATATTTGTTAAGTGAATTGTGAGTATGTCTTTTTCTGTAAGATTTTTTGCGTGAATGGTTTGAACTCGGATGCGTATTCGTACCAGTGGAGAGCTGCTTTGCGGTGCCGTTCTGCTGAAAATCATGGAAGGAGACATGATTCTGTTTGACATTCTCCTTGGTCTCCTACAGGATACAAAAAACAACATAATTAATAAAATTTTAATTTAAAAATATAATTAAAATAAAATTTTCAATTTCAGATTAGGGATATTCCCTTACCTTGTTGCTGGCGCCACGTTTGCTGCGTTTGTGATGCTTGCGATCGTTGAACATGCGACGGAAATTCATTTGCATTTTATAATTGACCTAAAATTATATATACATAGAAATCATATTTGTTATATATATAGATATGAGGCAATACTATATAAGTGCTCTCAGAGATTTGTCAAAGTGTTTTGCATGAACTCACCTGAGTGGACAAATCTCTGTCATCTACTGCGTGTCGGCTATAACTAAGACGACGGTGCTGTAAGGAATATGACAAAAGCACATTTAATGCAAGATCAGACATATACGAACATATAGTGTTCTCAGGTGATATATATATTGAAATCGTTAAAAGGAGTAACTAGCATCGGGGCAATGCTTAACATTTATTTCACATAAAGAAAAAAAATTATTAATTTTAATTTGCTGAAAACTAGCAAAAACAACAATTGATTATGGTGTAAAGATGTCGCATAACATTTGTACAGATTATACATAGAGATTATACGATCTGAATAATACATTTATATATGTATGTGTATTTGTATATATATAGAGTTGTCAAAGACAGTGCATTTGGGCTCAGCGATTGAGGGTTAACTTCGGGTCAACCGAAGCACTAATACTCTTTCCAATAATAAACTTATAATCGGAGTGCGAAACAATAGAAAATTTTTAATTTATCAATAATATATTATATATATAACCCATAATTTGATTTGTTAAATATTTATTTGATTTAAAAGAGAAATCCTTCGTTTTTTGGTTCAATATAATATTTATCCTTCAGTGACTTTTCTGTTTTTAAAGAGGTCTATATTAGGTCATACTAAATAGTTTTTTTGAATAGCTTTAAAAATAGAGGAACAAATTTCAATAATATCTATTGGGCATTTCCTTAAAGGGCGCAAAGCAGAACAATACGAAAAAAGTTGGATTAAAAAAAAAAAGAAGGATATTCGCGATAATTTTTGAACAGATTTCTTACATATGCATTTGTATCAAGACTCAATTTTTATTTTTTGAAAGGAGTATACATTTATATAATATTAGAAGGATATAAATTGTAACACAACATTTATGATTATTTATGATTATATATATTTGATTGTTGTTAAACAGTGAGTGTTATAAGTATCTTGCAAAAGTAGTAGATTAATCATATTATTTTCCAATCCAAAATAAATGAAAAATGTGTGCCTTTTCAATAAACTGAATAAGTGATTTGATTCAGGTGTCCAATTTAATTTTTTTCCTAAGATTTTCAATTACATCAATGTTTTCCTTCACTACATTTGAAGTACTAAGGTAAAAAATCTAATAAAATAGTAAAAAATTATTTTTTTTTTTTTATAATTCTGAATTTTCTACAACTTTTTCTAGACTATCAAAAAACTTTTTAAATGAGTAATTATACGAATATATTTAAGGATTTTTCAATCTAGCTGTATAAATTTTATATATTGACTCTAAGCCTATTTATATCTAACCATGTTTTTTAGCTTGTTTGATGTACAATGAATGGAAGAGTTCTATAAAATCAAAATAAAATTGAAAATAAATATAAAATCTGAGTTTTGAGCTTTATCAAATCCGATTTAAGTATACATATATATAACATATGTGAGAATTATTGTTAGCCATTTAGAGAAAATTTGATTATGAATACGATTATTTAAAGACTGTTTTTAGTTTTTGTTTTTGTTTTGTTTTCATATAGACACCAATTAAAATACATTAAGATATTTACTAGAAACTGTTGATTAATTAATTAGTATAATTAATATAATTAATTATATGCATTACATAAAACGTTTTGCGGTCATTAGTACAGACTCACAAAGAGTGTAACATATACAGAAAAAACATTTGTTTTAATTAAAATTAGCTATAAAAATTTGTTAAGTAAACGAAACTAAAAATGAAAAACAAAATTCTTAAATCAGTTTGAACCAATTTATTCGTACCATTTGTATGGAAGCCTTTCATTACGAAAATATTTGGAATATTTTTGTACAGTTTCGTAAATAATTTTCAAAGCACACAAAAATTTGAAGTAGTTTTTGGATATATATATATTTTTTTGTTTTGGTTTAGTTGACGTTGACGAGAAGTTGAAGTCGAAGTTGAGTTCGTAACAACGGGAAGAAATCAAATAAACGATTAATTACAAATATATCTAAATATATAGATATAATCAGCATATGTAAATAGAGAGTATGTGTGAGAGATAGAGTAATATAGATATATATATTTATATTGTGATAGAGAGAGAACCAGAGAGAGAGATAGAGATAGAGAGAAGCGTGTCTCAAAACCAAATGCCCAAAAAGGAAACTAAGGTGAAAGCATAAAATACAAATACGTCTACGAGGCGTCAAGTATTTTCGGTGAGATCGATTAGAATTGTGATATATATATCATATATTGGGTTAGTATTCAAAAACTTGGGCTGCGTGTGTGTCTATATTTGTATGTGAAGATGCTATAAGGTATATAGTAGTAGTCGATAAAACTGGTACTGCTATATCATAGAAAACCAAACCAAAATCGATTATTATGCTGAAATGCTGAACTCTTTTATCATCTGTATACATACCCTTCGATAGGGCTTTAGTTCTTCGGCTAGCAAGTGATGTATCTTGGCATCAGTCAAATCCTTTTTCGATGGATTATAGTCCAGTTCAGCCATATCCAGGTTGTGGGAGCACGAATTATCCAGATTCGTTAAGCTGGGACTGTGCGAATCAAGAGATTAGAATGCCATAAAATTAAGTTCTTAAATATATGTATATGTACATATATCACTACCAAGTATTAACCAAAGATACAGATAAACGAATTTTAGATATGCAAAAGTAATATATAGAGAATAATAGTGTAAGAGAGAGCAAGAGAGAGAGAGAGAAGTATTATTGAGTGTACAAATTAGGAGCCAATTAAATTGTTTTGGTAAACATTGTGCTGTTCATGCTAATAAAGGACTACAAAAGTTTTGTTGTTTAATTTGTTGCATACATGCATTGTACTGCTATTGTTATCGTTATCGATTATCCAAAATTCGTTTACCAGGTGGTGTATATGGTTGGCGGTGCCCACCTGCCACCAATATAATTATTGGTATAATTCCTAAACAGTGCACTCATCGACTCGGTGCCCGTCATCTGGCCAATGGTTGAGGGATTACGACGCATCACCTCCATGGCATCGCGCATAGTAAGCTTGGAGTATGTTTCAATAATCTTTGGTTCTGCGCCCTGAAGAGAAAGAGAAATAGACAAAGAGAGTCTAGATAATTCTAGACAAAAACTGATAAGGGATATTTGGTTCGACGCCTACCTTCAGATCTCTGATCAGCAGTGGGCGTATGAAGCGATTGTCGAAACGCTTGAACTTATCACGCACATTGTAGTTGCCTGTCTTGCCCACAATATCCTCAATGCCAGCCATCAAATGGTCCATGAACTAAAGTAATGAAGAAAAGAAAAAATGCAGATTAACAAGATTAGGCAAAGTATTCTAAGTATTTATATATTCTTAATCAAAATAAAATTGCTAACTACCAGCTAAATATTTAACATGCATGTTTCACTTACACGTTCGTGTATGCGTTCGTTCATGGAGGGTTTGCGTTTGTTGGCTCGCTTCACATTTAGTATCTTGACGAGCGGCTTTATGGTGATGCCTTGCAGAAACACCGTAAAGTAAATCACAGCTATGGTTGTGGTCACAAACATGTTCTTATGCTTGACCACCTTCTCATCGACGAGCAGCACGAGAGCAAAGGCAACAGCGCCACGTAGACCGCCATACGACATGACGAACTGATCCACCCGCGACAATTTGTGCAGTCGAAAACGATTGGCAATGGCCGACAATATAATGACACCTGTACAGGTAGAGAATGGTAACAATATTTGACATTTGGATGACAGCCAGAACACCCACCGATAACACGAAATACGGAGCAGAAGGTAATGGTTAGCACCACAAACCACGTATTCCATACGTGCATATTATTGACAGTCGCCACCCCTAGGAACATAAAGATAATTGTCTCCGCCGAGCTGGATAACATTTTCAGGGCATATTTGACGGTCGTATGCGATTTCTGAGAAATATTCGATTCCACATAGTTCTTCATTGTAATGCCACAGAAGGTAATGCTGCGAGAGGGAGAGAGAGAAAGAAAGAAATGGGGAGATGTGTGAAGACATTCGAAAATGATAATGTTTATAGTAGTTATATTAAGATCATACTTACGCTAGAATACCGCTCATGTGAAAGATTTCCGCATTTAGATACGCCAGATAGGCCATAACAAATATAAATATGGGCTCTATGACACGCACATGATCCGTAAAACGTGTTACCAGACCGGTTAGGAAGCCCCAAATAATGCCTGTGGATTAAAAATGAAAGTATATATATAAAACTTGAATTCAAACTTTAATAAAAATCTAGACATAACAAACATCTCATTAGCATTAGAATTTTTGTAATATCATCTACGCGCAGGGTGCCGGGTAGCTCCTAGTCGGGCACTACCGGCAACAGCACTCTTATGGGCTCATTATTATTTATTATTATTGCCCATAAATCTGATTATGCACTTATAATAAACTATGCATGGTCGAATATGTCTTCATTCTACTCATATTTATAGCATATACTCAATACTTTCCGTGTATGTAAATATATTTATAATAATTGGTTTTGCATCTTACCTATGGCAGTGCCTCCAAGAGCCACAACGAAAAAGGAGCCAACGCCGCTGGCAATGTCCTGTGCCATAATGTCCGGCAATCCAATTTCGTTATAGACTTCCATCATGTGGTACATGACAACCTGCAAGAGCATATCAAACGTATATAGTATAGCCAGCTACTAACAATCAGTAGTTGCATTGCATGCCTTAAACGATGATTTGATGGGCTTGTAAAAGTTTCAGGCGAATCACCCAATAAAAGTATCTGTACTTACCGTAACGGCATCGTTTAGCAGGGACTCGCCGAAGACAACAATGTAGAGAATCTCGTTGACGTGTATTTCCTCGAAGACGGCGAGGACTGCCACCGGATCCACGGCGGAAATAAGCGAGGCAAACAGAAAGACATCCAACAGCTTGGGCATCTCATCACCGAAGATGCCCATCACGCCACACGCATACAGCGAGCCACCTGCAATGAAAGGACGGCCATGAATCTGTACACTCAGCTATTGCTCTTTTTCAATTTATTGCATGCCAGTTGCACACGTCGACACGTGTGCTCACACTTAATTAAACTGAGTTCTGCCAACGCAATTGAAATGGGAATACGCTGTATCTATATCGGGTTATTTGCTGCAAGTACTATTACGGTTTCGACTATTGATGAGATGAGCCAATGGACAGTTTGTATTTTGAGCTGTTAGATATAGAATTGGAGTGGAGCTATAGTTAGTAATAAGAGTAGTTTTAATAGTAGTAAAAGAGGGTGCAGTAGCAGCAATTAGTAAAGGAAGTCGTTGTAGTAGTAGTATTATAATATAAGTAGTAGTAATGGTAGTAGTAGGTAGCAGTAGCAGTAGTTAGTAAGAGAAGTCGTTGTAGTAGTAGTATTATAATATAAGTAGTAGTAATGGTAGTAGTGTAGTAGGCGTAGTAGTAGTAGTAATAGTAATAGTAGTAAATATTGTTGTAGTATTACAGGACTACTACCTGTAGTAGTACCTGTAGTAGTAATAGTAATAGTAGTAAGTATAGTTTTAGTATTACAAGTAGTAGTAAATAGTAGTAATAGTAATAGTAGTAAATATAGCTGTGGTTTTACTAGTAATAGTAATTAGTAGTAATGGTAGTTTCAGTAAATATATTTGAAGTACTCCTTGTCATTGTAGTAAATATAAGAGGCATACATTCAGTGGTAGTAGTAGCTGTTAAAGATATTGTAGTATTAAATAGCATCAGATACCCTAGTAGATATAATACATGAAGTAGCTAAATTGTTGATATTAGTATAAAAATTGTTGAAAATTAAATTTTTTATCTGTAGTAAATATTGTAATAGAAGTCGCTATTATAGAATAGTAGAAATATTAGTAGAAAGAAGCAACATTTTTATAATTATAGCACAAATATTAGTTGCCGTATCTACTTTAATAGTAGTAGTAGAAAAGTAGTAGATGCTATCATAAACAGTACAGGTAAATTTAGCGGAAGTACTATTTACAAAATACTTGTAGCTGTCGCAATAATAGTACGAATAGTAGCAAAGGTAGGTGTCTATGTAATGGAAGTTGTCAAAATGTTTTAAGAGTTGCTGTCGGAACCTCAAAAAGTCAACAGCACAAATCTTAAATTTCAATTTGCTTAAGGAAATACTAAATTACAGTAGAAATGCTGGTAGTACCCACAGTAAAATACTCGGAAAAATACATGTAATAAAACCTCATTAAATCGCCAACTCTAAAATTTCCACTTGCCTCAAAGAAATACTAAATCTAATAGGAGTTTCATGAGTTGGCTTTTTCTAGCATTTGTCAATATATAGGTGTAATAAAATCTCTCAGATCTGTAAATATTTTCCCATTTTTCATTAAAGTCACTTTTGTGGGGATGTGAGCCAACCGAGCGTAATGCCTCGTGCCTTCATCATTAAATCTCGCTTCCTCAAAAATTACTCTAGATACAGATACATGTCTGCATCTGTGTATATATGTGTATGTATATGTGTATATGTATGCGGAGCTACAGTTGGCATAAATCACGTCTAAACGGTCATCTACAACTGTTTCCCCTCCCACCCCGTCAGCCTCTCTCCGTCTCATGTTCAGGTTGCCCTGCCCTTGGACAACAATGTTTGTTGTTCGCGTGCCAGAAATTTTGATGTGAATATGTGTGTGCATGTGTGTCTGTGTGTGTGTGTGTGAGTGTGTAACAAGCGTGTCGCTATTGTAATGAGTTCTAAGTAATGCTCCATATATTTATCCAGTAATTTTGTTTGCTTTGTCAGCGTGTGAAAATTGCAATTGAAATGTTGAGAGTTAACGCTACGCTGACTGCACTGACATCATATTTTTTTATTCGAGTTTTAGTAGGTATATAAATAAATATAGGTATTTAAGTAAGTAAATATTTTCTTTATATATCTCTATTTTTAATAGCTAATATTTACTTGGCATCGCTAATTAGCTTGAAGTTTCTAAAGGTCTTAAGCTTGAAGCTCAAAAGGCATGAGCTTGAAACTAAATTCTTTAAATGAAAAGCATTAGGAATTTAGAAATTATTAGAAAAAGCTTTTGATTTCTAAGAGTAAACTTTATAAAACTATATTAATATATATAATATATATATATATAATATATAAGTTTTATTCTGATAAATCTAATATATTCCAAGCATTCGAAATACTCGAGAAAATACCTAACGAGCTCTTCAGTTAAACTAAGTGAGCTCTTTGTTAAGCTCCATAAAGTAGAAAATGAATTGAGCTTTCGCGCGTAATGGATGAGTATGATCCACTATTAAGTGGTGCAGTCACGGCTGAGCAACCACTTCGATTTCTACACACTTAAGGGCCGCGTTTCACTCAATTGGCGGGGTAAATACGATAACGATGATGAGGACGATGACGCAACATTAATGGAAATCAATTCAATGGGATTCGCTTACCAATAGTGGCCACATTGAAGATGGTGCCGACGACGGCCATCAGCAGGATGGTGCCCAGGTTGTCGAAGAACATGCGATTCGGCATAAAGTAGCCCGCATCCAGAATTATCGGCGGCAGCATGTAGAAGAAGAACGTGTTGGGCGTGAGTGGGGAGACGGCCACATCCGTGCAAAAGTAGAGGACAACGCCTATGACCACGCCCACGACAATCAGCAGGCAGGATTCCGGAAATATCAGATGCAACTTGGGTGTCATGTGAAAACCTGAAATGTGTAAAAAGGAAAAACAAATATAAATTTTAAATGCAAAAAAAAACAAAAAAATAAAACAAATACTTGACATGGGCCTCACAATGCCCATGAATTTGCATATGTATATAGCGGAGTAGTTGTGGGCGTTGACGAAGGCGTGGCCAACAAATACTTTTGCTAAAGTTACACTGACTGTAAAAAGCGAGACAATAGCAATTTCCATTTCAGCAAAGGCCCATTTACATGGAAATTTTACCACCAGATTCCCTGCCGTATACCTCGCAAATATACACTTTGCTTATTGCTGATTTTTGTATTTGGGTCAATGGCTTTGATGACTATACTATATAGTACACTATGCTACATAAAACAAGGCACTTAAGGCACTTCAACGCGAATATGCGCAAATATATTGTCATGAATTTATTTTTATTTAGTTGGATTCGTAAATTTTCAGATGTGTCATAAAAAGTTGTTTTAGAAAATTTATGGAAGATATAATATAATCCATTATTTTTGAAATATCTTAAATTAGTTTCATTCTAATTTATGATTTGATTTGTATATTATTATTTATTATTGTGAAATAGCTGAATAAACTTTTTATACATTTTTTCAAAACCTAATTTTAATATTTCTAAAACTATTTTCACTTTATTCATTTAATTTAATTTTAGTTTTGTATTTTTATATCATATTATTAATCTAATATTATTAAAGATCATCGTAAATGGACTTTGCAGCAATAACATTAAAATGCTTTGAAATATATAAATTTATTATAAGTACTATAATTATTTTATTTTATTGGCATAGTGAATGAATTGAATGATGTGCCATTCTCCGAATTGGCGACTATATATTTCAAATCCCAGGTATCTAGCTTCAATAGCAAGGCGGATATTGTATCAAACTTATATACACTTTTCACATCGTTAATAAATAGATAGAAAATTATCAAGCTGTCTATATAATATATAGAATTAAATATATATTGATAGTAATACAAATTTTCTATAAATATTGTTCTCTCTGTTATGCAACTTCTCTAATCCCCGCGGCTTGTTACCCCCTAAAATTTCATTAAGTTTAAAGCTAGACTTTAATTTAATTTAATTTTGCATAATTTTGGCTTCATTTTGAAAATATTTCTAATTATTATATAAGTGGCTCTGGTCACTTGTGGCACTTGCCAATGCGAAGCGCAGCGGGGAGTTGTTCATAAAAAGAGGCTAACAATGGGTGGGTGGGTGGTTTGGGCAGCTGCTGCGTGTGCCTTTCGGGCGCATATTTGATGGCCTTCAGCAAATGGATTTTTGTGCAAAAGCAAACAAAAAATTAAAAAATAAAACCAGCCAAGCAGATAACAAAGTCAAGAACACGAAGGGGTCAACGGGTGAGATTTGTGGGAGGTCGCAAACGAGATTGCAGCCAAAATGGTTTATGCAATCAGCAAATTGTTGCTCCTGGGGCTGGGGCTTGGGCTAGGGGCTGGGGGTGGTCGCTGGGATTGAATTACTTTTTTTTTTGGGGGTTGTCTTTTAGGGGGCAGTGTCAAGGTTTTCGTTTTGCTTGTTGCGCACTTGGCTGGCGCTTATGCAATGTCCTTCAGCTGGGACAGGGCTGCATACCTACACATCAATACACACATACACACACACACACACAGTCTCTCACACACACGCCTACAATTTGACGTAAATCTGCATGTCAGTGACAGCGGCAGAGCCGACGTTATATAAAACATATTGATTTTGCTGGCTTGGCAACCACGCCACGCCCACACCCAGCAACTAGAGTTATATACTATGTGTATGTAAATTGTAGGTACTATATATACTTATTATACGCACCGATTTTGGCAATGCTTGCTGATAGTATCCAAATGCCAATTATGAACGGTGTTTTGACCCGTGCAAAATCCACTTGGGAAAGCGGATAGCGTTCCGTGTGATGATGTCCCTCCTCCTCCTCATCGTCGAGCGACACATCGAACAGGTCCTTCTCACCGTGAACGTCAGCTTTCAGGTGTGCGGCATATGGCAGAGGTGGTGGCAGCGCCGTTGACGCAGCCAACGAGGACGATGTCGTCTGTGCCAGCTAAACGTTTTGGGGCGAAAGGATACAAGTGGTAATAAAAGTAATCATTGGCCATTGGCGACACTATAATTGATTCGGCTTTTAGCAGGTCGAATTTGGTACACTTTTCGGTAATTGTCCATAAATAATGTCAATCGAAAGGACTTTATCGAGCAGCCAGACGGTTAATTGAAAGGTGATTCACCCACAGGAAAAATTCATGAATGGTTTTCTTATACATAATTTATCATATGTCGCTCGATAGTTCAAATAGATATGTTGTTGCAGGTCAGTGTCTTTTTTTCTCTTTTTTTTCAGACTTACTTATATGAACAACAGGTTTATAATATTTTATTTATTTTTTATCATTTCTTTATCATTTTCTAATCCCTCACTAAACTGTGAGCTCTTATTTCTCAACATCAAATACATTTATCTTTCTGTCAGTCAACTAACTAACTAAGTGGAACAATCAGCCAAAGTAATCCCTGTCATATTACAAACTACATTTATCTCTTAAGGCTGGGACAGCCATATCTATCATATACTATATCTTCAGTCGGTTGTCTGTCCATTCTGGCTGTCAACAATTGACGTCAGTCGACAATTTTGTTAATAACTCATGACATGAGGCATTTTCAACGTTTTGCAATGCTTCAACTTGGCCAATTATCATAATTAAAGACAATTCTTTTGCGCAGTCGTTGGATTTTGCTGACAGTTGAGTGAATAAGCCAATAGCTGAGCAAAGCCAACCAAAGGGCAAGCCTTACGATTTACTGTCACTAACTGGAGTGACAGAAGCTAACTAAGCTAACTAAACTTATATTGCTGAAAAAATTAAGGAAAATTTCCGACGTAGTCCATTTCAAACAGGAAAATTAGTTAGCTGTCCGTCAGTTCCTCATACTCAATTACATTTAACTAACCAAATTGACAGCACTTTGAATCCAATTCAAATCAGTTAAAAAGCACTTGGAATCAAATAGCTCTCATTAATTATAAATGACTTGATTTAAATTGGTGAGAATGAGTAAGAGCCTAAATTTAAAGGGAAGGAAGGTAAGTTGAAGAGCAGCAATGGAATGGAAGGTTACTGTGGATGATTGTGGTTTGTGGTTAAGTTAAGGACTGGAGATAAACTACAGTTTACAGAAAAGAATAAATGGTGTATTAGATAAGTAATGAAATTCTAATTAGTTAAAGAGCATTTCGCAAGCCAAAGACATCTTGATGATAATGATCATTAATCAATTATATTGAGAAAACTGTAGATTTCATGGAGATCAAGTACTCTAGTCATCATTTAATTAAAATTAGTTAAAGAGCACTTGACATGCCTCAAGAAGTGACGAATCCTGCAAAGGATCCTTTATGAATGGACAGATTTAATGGATAGCAAAAAAGCAAAGGCATTTAAAAACAATAGAAGGTTCTCTGAATGATCTTGAATCCAGAAAAAAACATTTATAAGTAAATATTTATAATATGTATAATGAAAAAAATAAATATTTATAAATACATATTTATTTAAAAAAAAAAAAAAAAAAAAAAAAAAAATATATATATATATATATATATATATATATATATATCATTTTTTATATTTATAAATAAATATTTATTTTATTTTTACGGGATTCAAAATAGCTCAAATTATTTTTTATTTTCTTTATATCAATAGAAAAATTCAAAAATTCAACAAGCAAGCCGCTAAAAAGCTTAGAAAATCATGAATGATCCTTAGTCGATTAAAATTGAAAAAAAAAACATTCTACTTATAATTAAAATTAATTTAAATCTGCAGTGAATAAAAAGCCAATAGAAATCGACTGAAACTTTGTCTAAAAACAATGGCAGCTCGACATCTAAGAATATCCCGAAACTGATCAAAAAAAGGATCAAACTTACGTTTAGTTGTGTGACCACATCCGTCGGCTTAACTGTAGAGCTGGAGCTGGAGCTAGAACTGGAACTGGAACTGGAGCTGCTGGTTGCACTCATATTGGGACGTGCCTCAATGCCGCCCAACAGCAAACAAATGCCGCACAACAGCAGCAACAGTTGCCGCTGCCAGCTGCCGTTGCCGCTGTCATTGTATTTACACATTTTTGTGGCTGCTGATGGCTGCTCACTCGGTGGTGCGATTGGTGGTGGTGCAGCCAAGTGGTGCACACTTTGATTTCGAACCATTCGATTCGCTGGCTGGCAAACTGTTCTCTCGCACAATTGCGTTTTTATAGGACCAAGGCGATAGCTGGAATTGGAATCGGAATCGGAGCTTGGTATGGGAGGAGCTGCTGGGCGTGTGCAGCTGCTCCAGCAGGCGCGGCGGGCGAGGTTCATTTGTTGCTGCAACGCTGGCGTCGCACTGTCGTAATCCTTTTCCGTCCGGCCACTCATGCTACGGCCCTTTGTTGATTTTTGTTGTTTACGACTTGAACTCGGTATACGGCAGAGTTATTGATTTCTGCGGGCATAATATACACTATGTGTATATATGTGTGTGTGTTTACTTGGCGTGTGTGTGTGTGTGTGTGTGTGTGTATGTGTGTGTGTGTGTGTGTGTGGGTGTGTTGTTGTTTGCTATCCCGTTTCTTGCCGCCTAGTTGAGCTCACTTTGGCGAGTGTCTGTAAGTAGAAGATTAAACAAATTGTCAAACGAGTTTGCCTAAGCGAGTCGTGGGTTTTTCTACAAATACACATATACATTGTATATGTATATACATTATATACATTATATACATTATATATCAAGGACATTATTTGGCTAAACAAAAGATAGCAAGAAATTCCCTAAATCCTTGATTTAATAACTAAATGGAATTTCACTCTTTATAAATCTATAAACATTCCTAATAGCTAAATCTCTTCATTTATATTTCAAGCACGCTTCCTACCTAACCTATCCTAATCGAATTGCTTATCTATGGGCAATAGCCTATCGACCGACCTGCCGCAATAACCAACTTAAACTGGTTAAAACCCAGTAAATTCACTTAGCATGAAAACTTCCACATTTAAAGCGGATCTTTGCACAGAGAACATCAAAAGGCAAACCAATCAATAAAAAAATGCCAAACAATAAGAAAATGTGCTAAAATCACGCAGAGCCAAAAATACAAAAAATTCATTCTCTTGCTCTGTGTGTGCATATATGTATGTGTATATAAGTATATCAGATTCCAATTGTAATCACATTTACTGTTCGTCTTCTGCTGGAAGCTATGGGGGTGAAAGCCAAGCCTGAAAGACCACAACGTGAGCTTATGGAACTGAGATATCGTGGAACAAATTAAATATCGTATATCAATATATACACAAAAACAAAAACCATCTTCACATACCATAAATGATTTATGAATTAATAAACTGAAGCTTAAATTATGTTCACTGCAGGCAAAAGACTAAGTTCTATGCTAAGTGAAAGTTAGGGAAAGGTTCTACATAACGATAGAAAATACTTTCACTAAAATTTTTCAAATTTCTCTTAAAATAAATATTAAAAAAACTTCTTTAAATTTTAATACATTGTTATAATTTGAGTTTAAAGAAATACAAGTCTTATCAAATAACTATTCTGTCGAAATTACTATTATTTTATTGAATTTTTTAGCATGTGAACTTTATTTTCGAGTTTCTAATTTAAATTAGAAAATTTTAAATTTAAATTCAAAATTTCCGTAGATCTTAAAATTTGCTTCATTGTTTTCACCTTAGTTATTATTTGATAATCTTTTGTTTATAAAAAAAGTAATTAGTAAGTAAATATTCAAATATAGCATTTTAAAGAACAATTTTTATAATTAACTTAAAACAGTCTTTAATATCATTAAAATTTCCCTAAATATATATATTATAGCTGCCCTAATGAATGATATTGCTGAAACGTTAGTCTAAGCTTAAGCAACGTTTTTGCACATCTCTAAATTTTGGAACTCTTTTAGCTAATTTCCACTGTTAATTTGCAATCACGTTGAGCGTTAATCGTATCGCAAGTATTTTACTTGAAGATGCTGAAATTCTTATTTGCAGATGTCGAGTAAATATTTGAACTTTTAACTGGATAGATCCAGTGCACTTAGCGCCATGACAGACCATGCTAATTGCCGTTATAATACAAGTACAAAAATAAACAAATTAAAGTCTTTTCGTTTTCTCATGGATGCTGATAGCGGGAGATTTAAATTGGACGCAAAAATACATAGCTGCTGATAGCTGACAATTACAGCTATCAACACGCGCTCTCATTACAGACGCTTATCCATCAAGACGCGGCCACAGACAGATAAAGCGCGAAAGATCGTATAATTAGAATACTATGTGATGCAGTAATTGATGCATTGACTGGCTGCAGTCAAGTGCAATGACGAGTTGCGTTCAATTGAAGGGCAACAGCAAGTGCCAGAGTCTCCCGCTTTTCCCCCTTCGACCACTGCGCTATGTATTTTCCAATATCTTTGCAATTTTTATCAATTGAAAGTGGAATTTTTTCAAAAATATTATAGTTGTTTGCTTTTCTGAGCATTGCCCGTCAAACATGATTTATTATTGTCGCCTCAGTCAAGTGATAAGTTTTAGCTTGTGGGTATACTCTTGCTGGGACTAATAATAATAATAATTGTAGTAGCTTTATCATTTTATACAAGAATGTGTATACAAGAATGTGAAAACAAGATTGCTGCAAAAATCTGCTTAGCACATAGTTCCATGGTATCTTCTCGTCGGATACTCCCCACTAAAGAACTCTAATTTGTTTATTCGTTCAGAAAACATTTCCATAATGTAAACCGTTAATGTTAATTGTATATCGATATATATCTGCAATATTAAGTCTTTAGATTAAATGTCTATCGATTGTATGTTAAGTCTTTATGCTAAGTTTCTGTCGTTTAAGTCTGAATTCATTTTTGTAGTGGATCTCGTTGAGTAAAGTAGTCTTTCTTCCATATTGGGTGTTGATATGGCTGTGAAGTGAAAATGAATATACAAAAAAATAAGGAAAATAAAAAGAAGTGAAGCCTACAGAAGCGTAAAAAGGCATTAGGCTATTATAATAAATTCTTTTATCTCGATTTTCTTCAAGCTTCGTAAATCATAACAAATATAAATATATGGAAATATTATTCATAAAACATTTATTCTTTCCATCAATATTGCTCTCTGGAATTTCAAAATATCTTCAGGAGAGATGCTCAAGCATTGAATCGAAATTTGAGTTTGATTCTTGTCCAATTAACTCAATTGGAGGGCTATTATATTTCAAATAAGTCTGGTCCAACTCAAATCCTTCTCATATATCGCTCTTCAATTGAAAATCTCATTAAGCATGATCCAACTTATGGCTTGTTTTTGAAAACTATTAATGAATTCATATATAAATACAGATATTAATACTATAGGGCTATCAATATGAAATCAATACATATCATAAATTTTCCTTTCAAATAGAGCAAGCCTGACCCCTCTTCAGATTCTAGTTCCTGTTTCCAGTTGAAACAATAGTCGCATGCGTCACAGTGCCATCGACGTATTCTAAATTGATTTACCCCCAAGTCAATTCAGAGAGTCCGTCAATGAGCAGATGGCGAGGGACCACAACCAGCTGAAAACATTTTCAAGCTCAGTGACTTCTATGCAAACGTTAACCAACCACTTAATCGGTTTAGAGCGGTAATCAAAGGCGCTAAGCGGCTTATGGTTAACTTAATAATGGAACAAGAGAATTCAGTGTTAAATTAATTCATTTCAGATGGAACTAATTGCATTCAATTAAATAGTTTAAGAGCTTAAGCGGCTACAGTAAATACAAATATTAACTAGAATTTAAGCAATTTAAAAGGACCTCAACTTTATTAAGTGGCCTTGAGGGCAGAACAAGGATGTTTGCAAACTGTGCGAATTATGTAATAAAGTAGGTAAAGGCCATACACACACAAAATATGTGACCTTGGCAGCAAAATATAATCGTATCAATGACACACCTACAAATTAAAGCTAAGGCTATTGTTGAAAACTTAAAATTTATTTACATTGAGCTTTATAGCCTTTTATTGAAATGCACAAAATATACAAAAAAAAAAAAAAATAAATATATAGGTATATAATATATATAATAATTTTTCCGACAGAATTTTCATAAAGTTAGCTTTTGGCATTTTATAAATATTGACTGCTGTCGATAATAATTTATGGAATTATGGTCTGTGATGTGTCACCTGGGGGCAATATTTGATCGCAAAATGGAATTGACGTATCTGTTCAACTGTTGAATATTAACTTTGACTTTTTGTTTTTGCATTGAATATAAATTGTAAACATTTTTAAACAGAATTTAGTTGTCTATGGCCGATGGCCATGCGTCCAGACTGCGTCAAATTCAAGTTCAGGTTCAAAATAGCAATTAAGAAAACATTTAAAGGTCAGGCGAGAAAGTGAGTTGAGGCTGGGGGATACTCTGTACTGAGAGTTAGATAACAGAATGTATACAATTTTTTTTATTATATATGTTATTATCAAGATTTATTAGGGTAATTGTGTTGGGTCTAAACATAATTTTAATTTGCAGAATTTAGTTGGATCTGTTTTAAACGAATCTGTGCATCTTTAAGACTAATTGACAGTCGAATTGATCTAACTGAAACTGACAAAATATTTAGACTATATAGTAGAATCTTCTCGTATTTATACACAGATAATATTTGCTTTATCTCTCACATAAAAATTGGCAGATAGTTGCTTGCTCTCTTATCCACTTTATTGTATAATCTGTCCGAATATTTTTTTTTCAAATTACCTTCTTAGTTTTCGCATACCATTTTGGTAGTTATTACGTCTCTTAGCCATTTAACAACTCTAGGGTATACAAAATGCAATTTTCATATTCAAAACGCCATTTGTTTATGACCAATGGACGTATTTATTTTTTTGGACGCTTACCAAGAAAATGTTTGTCTTTGTGGCAGCAAAAAAAAAAAAATAGATATTCAAAATGCATTTCAGAAATGCATTCGACTGCACATATGTATATATGCGGCAGCTGTGTGTTCTGTTACTATATTAACAGATCGATAAATAAATATATGTATATGAGTTGAAAGTCAAATTCGAATGAGGCAAACTTTGACCTTACGCCCAGACCGAATCGATAGCCACACGCGCAGAGACAATTACGATGTGTTTGCTCAGCCTGGGCATGGAATAGTTTTCGCCTACACTTATAATAATAATAATAATAATAATGTGTTTCATTTCTAAACAATGCCAATCAAAGCCAACTGCAAAGATGCAAAACTGCAACAAGCGTCAGCAAATGCAACTAAAACCGGTTGCGGGCGGCTTTTGAGCCAGTTTAATGTAGTTCTCCAGTCAAGACGGAAAAGTTCCACCACGGAACTTGGTCAAAATGAAGCACTGCAGCTGCCAACGAACACAATTTAACAGTGAAATTGAATTTGAAAACAATTGCCATGTGCATGGCGTCTTTGTGGCTACTGAACTTACAGAGAAACTGCGCAGAACGTCTAGACTGAGATCTCACAATTCTAATATATATAGTATTTATATTTTTAAACATTTTACTCTCATATCAATTCTGACGTTGATTCTGTACCAACAATCATTTAACTTACTTATAAATAAAAAAAAACATAACCCATTCAACATTTTCTCCAAGTGCATGCAAATATATTTTATCATTTGAAGGCATTCAGTCAAACTTCCGTCCTCTGAAGCATTTGCGGTAGAGTTTTCTGACTCTATTAAGAGATTCGTTGCCCTGGGGGGCGGAAGAGGTCATAAAATGCCTACGTAAAGCAATTAAAATTTGTTTATTCTTGACTAGGTATGAAGCGGAAGCTAACACAAAAGTTTGTTTATTGCATACATTATACAATTTCTAAAAGATAAGAATAATTATGAAGTTATATGACCTTGCCAAGAAAATTAAATCTTTGCTTCAGTTGAATATAAAATCTACATTTGAATATATAAATCCATATCTTATTATTTTTATTTAAGTTTAAATTTATGCTTATTAAAAATTCATTCTTTGCTTAAAGAGTCATATCAATTATATATTTTATTCTATTTATTTATGCAAATTAATACGGCAGCTAAAAGTTTTCCTTTTTACTTTTCAGATACTATAATACATTGATTCTCTCCCTCTACGCATCTATCTAAAAATCGATAAACTTATATAGAGCTATCGATGCCAGGTTTTTGTATCATATTTTATATATTTATTTTATATTTAATTATTTTAAGGACTGTAGCTTCAACTCTTAACCCTTTCTCCTCCTCCCAATTTTCTGCAATTTCATAACTACTTTGCTTAATGATATTACTTCAACTGCCTTATTGATAAACTCAAATTCGATAAGTGAAATTCCACAATTTCTCTACCCAAAATGATGACCTTGACAGCGGAAAATAAAAAAGGTGCCCAAAAGCATTTCATATAAATGACTTAAAAGACCGCAACAACAACAACACGACAGCAGCAGGAGCTGCCAAAATGTGTATCACAAATCACCGCAAAATCAGTTTACGGCCTGACGACAAAGCTTAGGGTGTACTGTAAGGACAATATCCCACAGAGTGACAAGTGAGCTCAGCCCAAGCTGAAAAAGAAGGAAAAATAATTTCTTCCACATCCATTGAAACTGTCCTTTTTTTTTTTTTTTTTTGGTTAGTGAGTTGCCTTGTGATTGGTTTGCTGTTAGCTAAAGGCTCATATTTATGACCAAAAATTTGGGCAAACAGCAAGTGGTCTTATGAGACAATATATTGATTAAAACATTAAGCCAAATCGTAAACTTGGATTTGTATAGCTGCCATCTCAAATAAAAGTCAAATTTATCTATATTATTCCAGCTTTTAACTATAACCATAATACAATTGACATCTAGAGAAGACTTCAACCAGTTGAGTAGATAATTTTCCAGTTTTTTGTCTGAATATAATGAGCTCATATATTTATGATATCAAATGTGATATAAAATCAAATTTAATTATGAGCTTTAAAACCAATTTGATAGGAAATTGATATTTATTTATTTTTTTGTTTTGTTTTGGGAACATCCCAACTAAATTGAACTGTTTTAAATTTAAATCCAATATAGAACTTACATATGTATAGATATTATGGGAATTACAATATTGATAGCGGCTACCAATTCATCATAAATCAAATGCTTTGTCCGACATACTTGCGTAATATAATTATGGAAAGTGTTATCGTATCTTTTGTTATTATTTTTGATATATTTATTGATAGAATTTAGTGTGGTCAGCATTTTACATGAGAAATGTCGCCAGAAATGTGGGGCTTAACGGGCATTACAATTGATAACAAAATACGGTGCTATACAAATTTGGAAGTAAATAATTTGTTTTTATCGAAAAATAAATTTGATTGAATGACTTTTTAATGATAAAATTAGATTTTGTGCAACATTTTGTACTTTGACACATGATTTTGTATGTCAAGTGTAGAAAAACAAGTAAAAAATTGGTAATCGGGTGTAAACGACTGCAAAAATGCACGAAACCAAATAAAGGTGGTATTACTAAAAAAATATATACCCAAGTCTACTCTATTAATCTATAGATAAGCTTAGTAGTAGATGTGGATGTAAAGTTTTGGTCCTCTGCCAGTAAAATTTGGTAGAATATAGTTTTTTTGCCATCCAAAATAAGCTTTGCTATATAACATTCATATTTTTATCTGATAGTGAAATAGACAAATATTTGGTGTTTATAGATTTTTATTGAAAATACGTTATACAAAAATCTACATACTCTTTTTACTACAAGATCAGATATAACCAACAGTTCAGGAGTTCATTGAACTAATAAAATCTCACAATTTCAGCAAACACTTTCGCAAGTACACATCACGACAATTAATCAAAAATCCAATGACTAATTGCACTGCGAATATTTGTATTAGAAATATACTTCAATATTGCGCATTCGTTGACAAATCCCTAGGGTAAACTCTGCCCAGGCAGGAACCCACTGAATATCGAAACTGAAATGGAACTCAACAGCTGCAACCCCGATACGATCGGAGACCTTACAGCAGCTAATATATCTAGCAATAGGTAGGGGAGTTTTTTTTTCTATTTCGTATTTTTGTGTAGGTCGTCTGAGAACTGTTGGCGGCGGCGTCGCGGTTTCTGTTATCAGTGGGAGAACAACAATGTCGAAAAGAAACCAATGCAAATGACCGGAATAAAAAGATTTTGGAATGCGAAACACAGTTTCCAGCAACAAAAAGTGGAACAGCGTAGCAAACTGAACGAGAAATAGAGAGACTGGGAGAGCAAGAGAGAGTAGAGAGAGAGAGAGAGAGAGAGAGAGAGAGAGAGAGCTCTACATTTACAGGAAAGTGTGGGAAGAAGCAAAAATAAACAGAGCATACAAATATTTTGGTGAACAAATTCATTACAGTTCGAAAAGAAAATTATGAAAAATATCTATAAATATACACAAATAAATATGTGAGTAAATATATTTCACAAAATGTCACTAACAAAATAAAAAGTGAAAATACAAAAATTGATTCTTAAACAACGCACATTTTGACTTTGATTTTCGAAGCATTTTCCATTAGCAAAAGGCAGCTGCCTGTTGTGTTAGCTCTCGAGATTTTTGTTTGGATTTGTTGGGTTTAAAAATAACATTCATTTAGTACACAGCACACAGAATATTTTTTGAACATATAAACCAAACTAAACTCGAACATTTTCATAAAAGTCAATGTAGTCATATGTAGTTTCTCGATACGAAAATGGCGCAATTTCAATTCTGGAAGCCTACACGTGCTGTGTGACTCAACGCAGATAACCATGAAACACAAACACTATTTTAGATTGAAATATATGCATGTATATATTTATATATTTTTATAAATTTGTGTTGTTGATTATGTTGCTATAAAATATTTTCTGTAATTTCTTTGCGTTCGAATTGAAAAAAACAAACTGCAGTCCGCGCTCTGAAGTCAAGAACTGAAACGGAGCAACAAACAGCAGCAGGAAAATTCAAAACACCACAGTGAGCGTAACAGAGGGAGAGAGAGAGAGAGAGGGGTGGCAAAGCGGCAATCGAGAGAGCGCGAGAAATTGAGAGAGCTGAGAGAAAAACGCCGGCTATAGCACAGTGAGGCAACAATTAGTTATACAACTGCAAAAACTGTATCAAATTGATATACGAAATTATGAATAATTATATTTAAACATTTAAGTTAATTTTTGTTTATATTTAAATCAAATTAAATAAAATCTAAAGTGTATAATTTAATATTTATAATTAAGTTTCATTTGTTCTATGTATACATATGTATATATATAGAATATAAAAATTAAAAGTGAAAAACTGCAATTTTTACAATTCAGTGAACTCAGTACAAACTCATTTAAGACTTGTTATTCCAATTATCTTATGTCCGTTTTGATATCTATATGTACATTGACAATGATTTTAATACCCTGAAACCTTTGAAAACGAGAATTGAGGGTATATAGTTTTTGTGAGTATGTATGTAACCAGCAGAAAAAGGAATGGACTAGCCAATAATGTAAATGTATTCTTGATCCGAATGACGAGCTAGGTCAAACTAGCAATGCACGTCAAAAAGCTTGTAGATTTGCTATGTAGATTCCTGGGACGAATAATCAGATTCATATTTCTATTTATTTTTTTATTATTTCGCTTGCCATATATGAATAAAATAAATCGTAGCATTATAAAAATACCAGCTCTGCGCAGTGTTCAGAGTATCTTCTAGTCGGACACTCCTACCGAGTTCATTGTTACTTGTTTCTTCTATTTATTTGGTATTTTTCATTTTCCAACAATTTTCATTGTTAATTGGAATTAGTAATTGAGTGCACAGGCGACCGCAAAAGGAATTACCAGACCCTGCAGTTTGAAATTGATTTTTGCCAAGGGTTTGGTGGGCGCGCAAGGAGAATAAACCCAACGTAATTCGCTTGTAATTACAATGTACACAGTGCCTGTCAATGTATGCGATTCCATTTGCCTGCCATTGAAAATATGCACATATGTACGATTGTTTTTGTGTATATACATATACATATGTATATATGCATGTATATTTCAATATCAGGTTCGTGGCATTTCCATATCGATCGACTGGCACGAGCTACAAAAAGAAAAAGTACTAGAGTAGAGGTATGCTTGGCCTGTTGTCAGGCAGGCTGAAGGATAAGGATGGGTTTGCTGCTGGCGCCTTCTGACGGCACAACAGATATGCAAGATATGTGCAATATGTGCACAAATTGTATTGTGTGTGTGTGTGTGTGTATGTGTGTGTGTGTACATTATCCTTGTACTTGAACAGCATGCACTAAGTGCACATAATTGAAACCAAAGGACATGCGCCTCTGCGCCGCAAGACGCAATCTTGCATGAATGGCATGCCGTAACGAATTTCCCGCTCTACATCAAGCTATCTATCAATGAGAATGTCATTTGTTGACGTGTTTACTCAGCGATTTGAAGAGACAATCAAATGAAATTTAAGTCCACTTATTATTATTAATTAAGTGATATGAATCGATTTTGCATCGAACTGATTTAAACCGTCAAATTACTCTCAATTCATTAAAGTACATTAAACTATATATATAAACTATGCTAGTTAACATTTCAGAGCTCAAGTTGTTTAATAGATATTTCTTCTTTAAGAGAAACTTCATAGTATCTCTCGCACTTTACATCTCTTACATCAAAACAGAATTTAAACAATGGTATACTTGGATTCCAATCAAAGTTTTGTATAAAACATCATCATCATCATTGACAAAAAAAATAAATAAAATAATTACAGCACTTCAGTAAAACTTTCTTAATATCGGACTTCTTGTCAAGTATTTGGGAGCAACCCTACGAAAGTTTAGTTTTCTTAAATAAATTTTCAAATCACAAAAGACAACCAATAAAGGCAACCGCAGAGCAGAGCTTTTATGCCATTATAAAGCATAAAACTTTTTGTTGAAGAAAACCCTGTTGTGACAAAAAAAAAAAAAATAACGAAAATGAAGCTGAAGCTGAAGATGAAGACGCAAACGACCTCAAAGAAGCTTGAAGTTCAATAGACTTAAGCTTTAAGTGTTCGGACTAAAACCTATTACTTTTTCCTAGATATCGTTAGAAATATGACGAATAAAAAATAAATTAATCCTGCCTCACCGCACACTAAGTAGCAACAAAACGACGCGTTATGTAAGTGGCTGCCGTTGCTTCAAGGACATTGGCAACAAGACCAAGGTCCGAAGTAGACAAAAAATAGCAGTACTTCAAAGCGGAGGCCGCAACCAGTAAAAAAAAAAGAACAAAAAATACGAACCTTAAATAGAGATAATGATGAAGAAGAAGAGCCGAAAAAATTTATTACACTTCTGCAATGGTCATGTCCGAAGGACGAATAACACGCAATACTCATCTAGTAAATCAGTGGCATAGAAAGGCAAATACTGGTTGGGGCATGACAAAGAGACAATAGTTATTGCTTTGGCCGTTGCCAAAACTACCAAAGAAGATGACTCGACTACCAGATACCCGGCGTTTAAGTACTAGTAAAAATATATCGCAAAGTAAATTTATTTTTATTATTCTCTAAAAGGATTTGCTAGAAATACTGTGTTTTCCCTACCTATCTCACAAATTTATATGCAGACATTTTAACTACACTGTTCTCGCTTAAAATCCCTCTGGTATATAAAACGAACAAAGCAAACACACATGTTAATATATTCGTCGCATATACATTCAAAGTGCCAGTGTTGAGCAAAGCTTACACAATGCTAGAGGCATTGTCTTTAAAGGCAATTCGATAATTAAAACAGATATCGATAGATACACGCCAAGCCTGACTGATCAAAGAGAACAAAACACGAAACAAATGTTTGAAAATGCAAGATTTGCAGACACAAAGAGCGTGCATGAGTGTGTGTGAGTGTATGTGTGTGTGTGTGTGTGTGTGTGTGTGTATGTGTATGGCATTGTCCACATGACAAAACAAAATCATTTACTCAACAGCAAACCAACAACAGTCAAAGCGACTGCAATGCTGCGACACACACACAAACGGGCACACGCATACATACAAAACTGTAGCATACTTTTGAGCAGCGCTTGCAGCTGCGTCTGTGTGTCGCCATTGTTGTTATTATGGTTGGGAGTTCGCCTGGCAGCGACAACGAATGTGACGTAAAAATAAAAGAAAGAAAGCGTCGGCGTTGCCGATGCCGTTGCCGTTGTCGATGTGACAACTTGTTTTTGTTTAGCGTAGGTACCGTTAGCGTGGGCGCGCGCCTGCCACGTGACATGCGCAGTGGCCACTGCCGCCTGCAAAAACAGATGTTTGCGATTTATTGCGTGGGAGGGCTCAACAATAACAAAAAAAAAACAGTTAGACCCAGAGCTAGAAGGAGACAGAGCGAGAGCAAAGTGGTACCAATTGTACCAAAAAACTACCAAAAAAATAACCATTTTCGATTTAACAAAATATATGCATAAGTAAACAATAATAAATTTATATACATACGAGTCTTAGCCTAGTTTCAACGAAAGCCATTTCAATCAAATAAACTGCAAATATATAGCTTCATGTGAAGAAGGTACTCAGTACTCAATAGCCGAAAATAGTACCAAATTTGGTACACTTAAGCCTGGGCAACCCGGCCATTGAAGGCAGCTAAGTAATAGCTATTTTTTACTGTATAGGGAAGAACCTCTTTTTCGGTTAGCTCTAAATGAGCAAAATTAGCATGCCAATTGGAAAACTCGCATAATAATAATAATAATATCATCGGGCTATATAGTCGAAAGATATGGCATGTAAAAATCGTCAGTTTATTATGCAATTATTTTCATATTCAAAAGCGTTTACATAGCGCTTGCCTTGCGCATAGTTTATAGTACATTTTCAATTATGTAAGCTGACGATATTTAGCCATATCTCAATTCATGTATATAAATATTAATAAAAATTAAGACTACTACGTACTGTTTCCGTCTGGTTAAATTGTGCAGCAACAGCGACTTTTAAGCAGACACGCCTATTGGTTAGGCCGTCATTTTTTTGTTTGTTGTTTAATTTTCATAAATTTCTTTAGTCATATTTGTATTGTTCTTACGTTTAAGAGGTTGCAACACTTGTTTGGCTTATTGCTCGCACGCCGCGAATCGCATAATAATTGATGTAATTGAAATAACACTAACAAACTTTTAGCACACGCACACACTTCGCCCCTTAACTGTTACTGTCAATTGGTATTTGGTGGGTGCAGGCGACGGCAGCGCCCGTCCTCCTCCACCTCCGGCTGTTTATAGCGAACGCTTGAGCACGTTAAAGTTTTGCATTAGATTTGCCGTTTTCATATAAACAGCAAACAACTTGATGTGATTTTTGTGAAAATTTGTGTATTTATTAAAGTAGTCTTGCCGCCGGGCCATTGCCATTGCCAATTTGTTCGAGCACGCACTGAAGACTAAAATTTTCTCGAGCTTCACCTTCACGTGTGGCCACAGGACATTTGCTAGCGATATATCCTTTGCAACAAAATGTACTAAAAATTCTCATAACGGAGTTCAGCACATTTCAGGGTTGCTGTTATTTGAACTGGGTGAATGAGAAAAAGCGATAACAAAATAAATGCAGATACAAGATACACATTATCGTTAAATATGTGTATAAATATATATTTCAGTTTTTACGTTTTGAAATATAACATTTAATTTAATTTAAAACTGAATTTCGATGTAATATTTCGATATTTATCAAATCGGAAACAGCTTATCGATATCGAGCTCAAAAATGCCTGCGAATGGCAAAAATAATTCGAATTTAAAAATATATTCACAGCCGACAAATTTAAGTTCATATACAAACAAACCGCATTTAAACTTTGTCCTCTTCACACAAATTTAATAATTAGAACGACAATTATTTTTTACGCTATACATTGTTTATTTTGTTATTGAATTTTTTAATAAGGTACTAAAAAAAAAATTGTAAAACTTTCACAAAATTGTTTTTGCCTTACGTTAAAATAGTGAATAAAATTGTATGGATTTTTTGTATTATTGTTAATGGGATTTTTATTCTTAAACCAAATGCACTTCACAATACGGGAAATTGCCCTTATGCGTTCAGTAGTTCATTCTCGAAGAGCGCGTCGACTTAGAGATGCTGTACTGACGATCCTCACCTCGCGTACTACTTCCACCACCTCCACCGCCGCCACGTTCTCGCTCAAATTTGTCATGCGAACGCTCTCGGGATTTTTCCTGCAGATAACAGGAGGAAATGTTATCGTTAGCCATCATACTTTGCTTGCTAGTATTGAGCACTTACTCTATGGCGTTCTCGTTCGCGAATGTCCTCATCGCCGTTTTGTGCTAAAAATTGTATATTCTTGAATGTCCTGCAAAGTGATTCACTAAGTATGTCTCACCTTCACGCCTACGCTTATGGTCGCTGGTCCCGGACTCCTCGTTGCGGTCTCGTTTCCGTCCCAGCTTGCGATCCTTGCGTGCGTCACGCTCTTCATCAGACAGCTTGTCCTTGTTGCGCTCTTTGGTCTTGAGGCCGCGCGCCTTTTTCACACTATCTACGAGCTCTTCTACCTTCTGTAATAGCATTTGATTAATATCGATTGAAAAAACGCTAAGCACTCGAAATGAAAATTAAAAAAACTAAAAAATTAATTAAGTGTTAAGACCCAGCCCAAAGACCAGCACAAAGTGCTCCCCTGCCCGTTGCAACGCTATTCCTGTCCCGCCCCTAAGCTGAGTGTCCGCCCCCACAGCGCGCTGATCACTTACCCGTCTGCCCACAATCAAGATCAACGAATAAACAACTAAACTGCAATCGGCTTTGTGCTGAATTGGAGAGTCGGATCAGTGTTGGAAAACGCTGGGCGCTCAATCGTCAAGTGGGAATAGTGTTCCATTATTTGGGTAGTTTGTATTATTGTAGAATTCGTGTTGGATTTTTTTTTTTAGGTTTTTAGTTATGTTTTTTTCTTGTTTCGTGGAATGATGTAGATCTTTTAAGATTCCTCTTCTCTGCTGATGAAAGCTTCTGAATTGGTCCAATATTACGGGAAGACATTTGCGATTTTTTCATTGTAGATTAAATTCTTCTTCAAGGTGTCCTCTTTCATGGAATGCTTTGATTGTATGGTTATTTGGTCCAACAACTACGATTTCTAGATGGTAGATAAAAGTCTACTTTGAAGAATTATCTCCTGGTTCACGTGCTCAAAAGGGTTACATCACAGACAGGCGACAAGTACTGCTTACGAAGTTACGCGAAGTCAGCAAGTTGAGTTCAGGACTCGTCTTAGAATACGTCAAATCAGCTCGGGGCCTTAAGTGTAGATTCCAGTCTTATTAAGTTACATAGGCAAGTGCTTTGATATACTGTTTTTTTTTAGTATATAGCTGAATCATCTTGTCCAAAATTGATTTGTTGAAAAAATCGGAAACAGGACCCAGTGTTGTAAGTTGAATTTTAAAGGATTGTCTCTGGAATGCTTTTGTTTTTTGCAAGGAAGCTCTTTCGTAGCGTAAGACGTTTTTGTTGATTTTTGTATAGGTCTCGTGTAAGCCATGTGGTCCGCTTGTTGTTCTGGTCTGTAGCTCTGCTCTCCGGTTACTTTCCTTGTCTTCCAGCTTCAAGATCTCAAATGTTTTTAGATCCGATTAGTTTCGATTGTTTTTGCTTGATTTCATCTTCCTGACGGTTTTTGGTATTTAGGGTGGCTCAAGGTGCTGTGATCTGCATTTTAGGCTTCCAGTATTTGAGCGCGTCATTCGATATTTATGAAAGGCTCGTCTATGGCGTCGTTTGTCCAATGATGATTTACATTTTTTTGTTTATTGCATATTTGATTGCATATTTGATTATTTTCCCACGTTGTTTATTTTTATTTTTTGTTTACTTTTTTTTTTTTTTAATTTTTTTTTTTTTTTTTTTTTGTAGAGTTTTGTGTTCTTGCAGCATACACCGACTCTGCTTGGCTTCCTGAGTATGTTTTTATCTTCATCGGCTTGACTAGTCCATTGTTGTTCTTGTTGTGGTCCATTTGTCATTATATAACTAGCTTAACTTACATAACAATTCGCATCGATATAAGGCTTATGTCAAGTCTACAGATTATTTCTCAAAAAGCTGCCTACAAATTAAAATACAAGTCCTACTCAAATCTCGTTCACTTAACATATACATTATCTCTAAACAGTTGAACTGTGCGCTTAACTTAACTTATTTACCTTAAAACTATACAATTATTGCCCCCATTTGTACACATTGTATACTTAGAGAATACACTTGGTTAACTAAAATGAGATCCAATTGGGTCCAGAGGAGATATTGCTTTTGGTGGGTTGTTGAAATTGGTCTGACGTCGCGTCTCTACCAGATGGTGGAACATTTTTTTTGTTTTTTTGTTTTGTATTTATTTATAGGTATGCCCTCCGTTGGTTGCGGTTGGTCGGTCGTTGTCTTAGCGTACTATGTATGCAACCATATGCTACTAACCTTTGAACTGTTTGTAGACGATTCCAATTTACGACGTTTAGAATCTGAAAGCAAAAAAGGAAATATATATTTTTAGCAAATCTCTACAATGTAGAATGCAAAATATTTTGATTTCACTTACCTTTATCATATTCAATTGTCTCGTGACTGCGCCGATGCTGCAGCGAACCGTTGCTCTCGTTGGACACCGAACTCAGATCACGATCCCGCTGGCGTCCGTCGTAGTCATCGTAGTGGCGATGCTCCTGGTTGGTGTTGCCGCTGCCCGTCACCAGATCCACCGTTTCGACGCCCTCATGTCGATGCTGGCTACGCTCATCGCGTCGTGATAGCTTCTCACGTTTCTGTGCCCGCATAGCGGAAAGTTCCAGCTCCTCAAGCCGCTGTGTGCGTTCGCGTGCACGCTGCTGCAGCTCGGCCTCGGTACGTTCCTTGTTGCTGTTGCGATTGCTATCGCGCTGTGAGCTGCGCGTGCTGCTTAAGCTGTGACGCTCTTCACGCTCCCGATCTCTTTCACGACTGCGCCGTTCACTTTGGCCGCCGTTACTGTTGTTATTGCTACTGCTGCTATTGTTGATATTGTTGTTATTGCCACTGCTGCTATTGGACTGCTGCTGCTGCTCTTCCTTGGCATCCATGCTCCGATGAGATTGGGTTTCCCTGACTGCTGATGTTGACGCATCCCTTTTGCTCTCGCGTTCGCTGTTCGAGGGCGCTGAAACGGCCTTTGAGATGGACACCACAGTAGATGCCGTGCCCTCTGGTTTGCTGGGCTTGGAATCGCCACGCGCTGTTTGAACTGAATAGGAGTAGGAATAGATATTCATTGAGTCAATGAAATATTTAGCCTTAAACTAAAGCAGCTTACCAGTCTTGGGGTCCGGCTCCTTTCCTACTGTCTTTGGATCATAGAAGGGCGAGCTACTGACCGTTTTCGTTGTGGGTGTGGTCGTCGTGGGTGTGGTCGTCGCTTTGTCGCCAGGCTGCACCTTGACGGCGCTACCGGGGGGTGTGGGCGCTGCTTCCTTTACCGGTCGCTCAGCAACCTGATGGAAGTCGCTCTCCTTGAACATATGCGGAGACTTCAGCTTCAACTGGCCAATGTAGCTAGAGGCGATGGCAAACAAATCCGGTCGCTTGGTTTTCTCCTCCTCGCGCACCTTGTCCACCTTGCGTTCGATGATCTGCGCTAGCTTGGATAGCACCGGGTAATGGGGCAGAATGCGCATCAGTATGATAAGCGCATTGCGTATTTGCATAAAGTCCTTCGAGTCCAGACAAAACACGATCGCCTTCGTGATCTTGTAGTGCCACTTGTGACACACATGGCGATAGTTTTCGTAGCCAACGTGATCGTTGGCCTCCGAGAACTGATTGCTGACACGGAATTTGGTCACAAAGCCAGGATAATTGGCGCACTCTTTGTTAAAGACAGCCTGATCCGCATGCCAGCGCATTACCGTTTCCAGCATGGCACACAAAAAGCGACCATAGCGCGTCGCCTCGCCCTCCGTGCAAGATGTGACCGAGTAAGTAATGTCGCAGAAGAGCTAAAAAGGAATTAGAACATTAAAAACTTACTTTATCTTTTGCTAAGATTAAATTCATACCCGATCGTAGCAGAGCAGCGTGGAGAAATTCGCTGTCTTCAGATTATGTATGGTCTGAACGAACTTGGCACAGTAGAGCGCGTCTAGTGCAGTGAAGGTGCAGCGCGGAAAGAGGCATAGCTGCAGGAACTGTGTAATGGTATCATTTTTCGCTGATTTGGCCGAACGCAACAAAAACCAGCCATCCTTTTGTTCCTGCAGACGTTGCAGTATTTTGTCCACATGCTCATGCTGTTTCTTGCGCTCATCATTTAGCTTCTCCATGAGCGCAATATAGCGCTCCTGCTCCTTCTTGTTTTTGGACTGATTCTGCAAGCATCAAAAATCATTAATCAAAATTCCCTGATGTCTATTTAATTGGCTATTACCGAATCTTTGCCATCGGCAGCCTGTTGCGCCAGCTGCTTTAGCTTGCCAATCTCTCGCTGATAAATCTCATTGGGCACATGCAAATCGTACATACTCAAGCTCCAGAAGGTGACCAGAAACTGAGGACTAATGTCCTCCCACACTTTGGAGCTGTGCAACGGTCGCACCGACTCCACTATGGGATTCATGATCAACTGTGTCGCATCCAAATACTTTTGCAGCTTTTGGGTTGTCGTCAGCTTTTTGGCATTGGGATCCGCCTTGCGCAATTGATCATATTTTTGCTACAAAGAAATTAAAAATCAAATCAACTTTTAAATTAAACTTAACAATATATCAATTGGACTTACATTAATCTGATGCGTGAACATGGGCCTTGCCAGGAAGAAGGCGACATCGGTGTTAATATGGTATTCCCGCAACATGGTAATAATTGATGGCAAACGTTCGACATACTCATCCACCGAATAGGTAGAGCCCAAGAATGTGCCGAACTGCACCAGGGCATCTTGGCACTGATCATACAAGCTGCCCACTAGCTTCAGATGGCTATGAGCTGCCGTTTCGCGATAGATAACGCAATGCTTCTGCTGGGCCATCAACAGACAAAGTGTGACGGCGAGATCGTTGTTGGCTAACGCCTCCTTCAAGCGATTCGATGATTTCTTTGTGTTGCGCACCTGACTAAAGTAGCCCGCCTGAAAATGTAATCAAGGGTAAATTTACATTCATAAAAATATATATATAATCATAATTTTACCTCGCCACGCAGTTGCTCTCCGCCGCAAAGCGCTTGCAGCTGATCGTTTGTCATTTCTTCGCACGATTCCACGCCGGCCATTTTGTGGACCAGTTCACGCAGAACTAGCAAATCCAGACTCTTCTGCGACTTCAGTTGGTTGGCTACATACTGAAGCAGGCCGCTCATTTCGATGCTGTACTTCTTGTAGATGGTGCCACAGAAGGAAGCAAGACTTTGCAGCCACAGTGAGAGCGAGGTGCCATCGTCCTTAAATCGACCGCGACTCGTCATGGCAAGCGATTCAATGATGCAATAGCCCAGGCAATCAAACGATAAAGCTGTCAAATACTTGAGCATGTCACAGACCGGACCAATTAAATTGTCATAAATTTGAATCTGAACAAGAATCTGAAATAAAAGAGGAAATTTGCGTAAAATAAAATTCACCAATGCTGGACATATATATGTACTTACATAATCGAAGAGCAACCCCGGCGTACAGTGGCTATATTTGCCTACTAGACGCCCCAGGGGCTTGACATTCTCCTTGCTCACACGTTTCATAAGTGCCTTAATGTCCCGCTGTGCGAGGCCACAGCGTCGTATCAGATTCGGATGCATCTGATAGCTGTCGTTCTTCCAGCGCGCGTACATGCTGTAGCGCAAATGATATGGAAAGAATTTAAGCACAGCCCAAATCTCTTCGGACATGGAGCAATTGCTGTCCAAATACAACAATGAGGGCAATATGCTTGCATCCAAACAGCTGATGATATCGTAGTAATGCTGCTCTTGCTCCGAATTCGGCGGTGGTCCATTCAAGTTATCCACGCCCATGTCCAATAATATTTTACCCATAATGCGGACCAGCTTGTACATCAACACTGTGTCGCAGTGCATTGCTGGACCCAGCACATTCGCCATGGGCCATGTGTATTTACGCAAATCAGCGAAATCTTGCGCCTGCATCTTAGCCACCAGGGCGGCATCATCGTACAAGCGACTACGGCTGGGCTTGCGACCAGCAGGTGCCTTGAAGACTTTCTTGTAATAAATCTGCTCTACTGACAGATGCACCAGTTCTACAATGGCGCGTGCAATTGGATCCTGTACAACAACTGACTGATCTGGCAGCTTTTGTATAATTTTGAGTGCATTGTCCCAGTCGCCAACTTTGAGCAACGCCTCGCACAGTCCAAACTTTTGATTAGCATTGTATTTTTCCTATAGAATGTATATAAGATTAGTCACCATAAGATTTTGATATTAGTGAAGCTTACCTCATCGAATTTCTTAGTCGTTGGTGGTGGTGGTGGTTCTTTGTCGTCCTCCTTCTTGTTAGTGGAGATCACATGAAGCTTGCGCACCATTTCCCTGGCGTCGGCAATCTCCTCCTCCCACTGTGCACGTATGCTACCATCATTGGGCGTTAGCCAGACATAAACATCATTCAGCTCGATGACCCCATGCTTGAGCAGCAGTGCACACACATGGTATAAGGAGCGCGGCGTGCGAGCTGCCTTAAAGTGGCAGAATTTGTAGCCAAGCACTTCGCAAATGATAGCGCCGGTGGGCATATAGCTGCGCAGCAGAGGTATAAAAAGTTTCCAGCGATCGGGGCGCGTCTCAAAGGATTCAATGATAATATCCAGCACGCGATTTGGATCAAGATTGAAGCAGCCTACAAGCAAAGAATAGAATGTTAATCTTAATCTAAAATTATTAAGATAGGTCGAGCTCACCAATTAATGATTTAATTATATCCATTATGGTATCAGGTGTAGTGTGCTCCTCAAAGTCTTGATTCATTTCCGTAATGAGCTTGGCAAACCCTTCGCTCTCCTCGCGAAAGAGATTAAAGCGGCGCTGCTTATAACTGCAAATATTTAAAGGATTGTTCAATTAATTGAATCATATATATAAGCAACTTTTGTGGTGTGCTACCAACTGTATATTGCAGCACTTACTAGAGCTTAGTCTTAACTTTGATGAATTTCGTGTAGAAACTTTTGTTCTTCACAATGCCCACTTCCTGCAGCGTATCAATTTCCAAGCGTTCCTTAAGCAAACTCTCCGGCAGCACCTTGTCCAGATCCTTAACAATTTGTACAAATCCATGCCGCTCCTCCTGCAAGCCTTCGGTCATCAAGGATGTCTCACTATCAAGAATGTTGACCACGTCCAGTATAAGACTAGGAAATTCCTTGTGCAGCGCCTAAAGAAAATAAATCAAATTATTGATATTTGGCTCTAGATACTCGACATGCGCAGCACTTACCACAACATCTGTGAGCACATGCAGCACGACATCTTTCTTGAGCTTGTAGCGTAATGCTTGCCAAAGTAGCTCGTATATGGCGTTTGAGATCCCGCGCTTGAATGTGCCATGCCGATCGAAGACTGGACTTTCTGGACTATCCTGCAGCTGTTGCTTCAAATATTTTAAGCTAGAAAATGAAAAATGTGTACATAGAATATTAATACGCATAGAATAGAAAGGTTTGCAGCTGCTACGTACAATTCGTTTCGACCAGACTTATCAAAATGTTTAAAAATATCTGCATTGAGTAGTGTTTCTTTAGTCGCGCTGCCGCCATTTCCATTGGCATCCGTCAGGGTCGCCGCATCAGGCGCCGTTGTTGTTGCTGTGGTCGTCGTGGGTGCTGCATCGCTCTCCTGCGTACCCGTCACGCTGTGACTCTTCGACAGTTTCTTCAAGCGACGCATACAAACTATTTATATAGACACGTGGGCAACACGTATTTGATTTGCTTTATTTACAAATTTTACGTTGTTTATTGAAAAATTTGACAAATTTTCACACTTTTCTCCGCCTTTTTGAGTGTGAGAGATGTGTCTGAAAAATTTGTCTATCGATAACAAAATATCGAACCAGGGATGAGTACATGCTGTTAACATGGAAATAGCCACTAACACTAACAATAAAACCACTAACCATACAACACATAGACGGGACATCTAGAAGAAACTTTTTTGCTCACTTTTTTTTGAGCCGGAGCACCCACACAACTTCGAATTCGCTTGTGCGCCTTACTTTTACGTGCGTTGTTCGAAAATATTCGAAAGCATAATCATTCCGCTTCAAGCGCTCGGCCGAAATGGTCGTCTTCGGAACAAAGCAATGCTATGATACATTTTTTCTTTGCTCTCTCTCTCTCTCTGCTCTCTTCTCTCTCAAATATATATATATATGTAGGCACAAGCAGCAGCTCACAAAAATTGAAATTTGTTCGCTGAAGATCCCATTTCTTCCCTTCTGAGCGAAGAGTATACCGAACTATTGAAAGCGTTCGCTATACGCATGCAAAATGTTTACGTTTTCATTATTATTTGTGGGAAGGGTATGAAAGCGTTGATGTGCATAAAGATTATGTTTTCGCGACGAGCGTGCACACACACACTTACAGTCCCTTGATATACGTATGAGCATTTATGTGCATGTGTGCGGAAATCTAGCTGCCTGTAGAAATTGTGAAGACCCACGTAGCAGTTGGTCGATCTTGTGGACTGCACACACATACACACACAGTTGAATGTGTGTGCGTATGGGCTGCGATGCTTACAATTGTCGAATATCACTTGTAAAAGCATTTGTGTGCCTGTATGAGAAATTTTAGCTGCCTGTGGAAATTGTGTAGCGCACGCATGGGATATGAACATTGGCGTGTGCCTACCTCAACTTTGAATTGCGTGAACGATTTTGGTTTACAATTGCAGAAGGATAGTTCAATTATAGTTTATTACCTGATTTTTCAATAATCTTGGGTTTGCCAACTGAATGAATTTAAAAAATATTTAGTACCTGTTTAAACCCAACGGGCAAAAATGGGATATGCTTTTCTAACCCATGCACCTTTGCATACATATGCAGGTCAAATTGACCTTTTTAAAAAGATGCATCCGTAAATAATAAATAAAAAAATAAAAAAAATTTATGAATGTATGTTTTATATTTATTAATTCAAATACTTTATTGGCGAATAATTTTCAATTTTGTTTTACTTAAATTACTAGTTTTACTAACTATGCTATCTGTAAGCCATTTACAATTCTTTCTTATTAAAATTAATATAAACTGATTAAGAAGGAATTTTCGATGGTCAAAGCAAGGGTGGATAGGGGAAAACCATTCGCTATGTAAGGTTAACTTGAATGATTTTATGACATCTAACGGATGCATCTTTTTAAAAGGGTCAATTCGACCTGCGTATGTATGCATATTTTTAGAAGGGTCAATTTGACCTTTTTAACGGATGCATCTTTTTAAAAAGGTCAATTTGACCTGCATATGTATGCAAAGGTGCATGGGTTAGAAAAGCATATCCCATTTTTGCCCGTTGGGTTTAAACAGGTACTAAATATTTTTTAAATTCATTCAGTTGGCAAACCCAAGATTATTGAAAAATCAGGTAATAAACTATAATTGAACTATCCTTCTGCAATTGTAAACCAAAATCGTTCACGCAATTCAAAGTTGAGGTAGGCACACGCCAATGTTCATATCCCATGCGTGCGCTACACAATTTCCACAGGCAGCTAAAATTTCTCATACAGGCACACAAATGCTTTTACAAGTGATATTCGACAATTGTAAGCATCGCAGCCCATACGCACACACATTCAACTGTGTGTGTATGTGTGTGCAGTCCACAAGATCGACCAACTGCTACGTGGGTCTTCACAATTTCTACAGGCAGCTAGATTTCCGCACACATGCACATAAATGCTCATACGTATATCAAGGGACTGTAAGTGTGTGTGTGCACGCTCGTCGCGAAAACATAATCTTTATGCACATCAACGCTTTCATACCCTTCCCACAAATAATAATGAAAACGTAAACATTTTGCATGCGTATAGCGAACGCTTTCAATAGTTCGGTATACTCTTCGCTCAGAAGGGAAGAAATGGGATCTTCAGCGAACAAATTTCAATTTTTGTGAGCTGCTGCTTGTGCCTACATATATATACAGTTTGGCAAGAAAGTGTTTACACACAGGGAAAAAATTTTAATTTTTTACTTTGAAGCGAAATAAAAACAGAAAGAATATGTATATTCAAATTTTTTTTAATGCAAATAGGTAAATTGAACAATTAACTTATTAGTAAGTAAAAAAAAAATAACAATATGTTTCCATTAACAAAAGAAAACAACAAAAAACAAAAGGAGTAACAAAAATCAGCTGCCAAGAAAGTGTTTACACAACTAAAACTATTAATTCATTATAGTGTCTTAACTACTTTTTAGTTAAAACTAATACTTTGTGTGGCCTCCGTTGGTATCTATGACTGCTCCCAAGCGTCTATTCATCGATTGGACCAGGTTTCTGACATATTCCACTGGGATATTTTGTCATTCTTCAAAAACAATGGTTTTCAGCTCAGTTTTATTCTTTGGATGCCTTTTGGCGGTTCTCTTCTTCAGATTAGCCCACAAAATTCTCAATGGGGTTCAAGTCCGGGCCTTGAGCTGACGTATCCAACACATTTTTATAGTTATAAAGTAGCCAGCACCTCAAAATATTTGCCTTATGTTTGGGATCATTGTCTTGATAAAACCTAAAAGTTGGTTTGCCATTGACAAAGAACCCAAATTTTATGGCACTGGTTATTAAATGTGTGCGCAAAATGTTCAAATAGTGTCCAGCATCCATGGTGTTCTCAATAAAACATCAAAAGTGTCAGAAGTGCACTAAAATGTAACGATCTCTCGTCCCGCGCAGCCCGGAAAAAAACATTGATGTCGGCAGATCAAGTTCAAAGGCGTCTAACGTTTGCTAGAATGCACGGAAATCAGCCAGATTCATATTGGGATGATGTAATATTTTGCGATGAATCCAAAATGCTGCTATATTATAACGATGGTCCAACTAGAGTGTGGCGCAAGCCCTTAAAAGCCCTCGAGAAGAAAAATATAATACCGACTGTAAAGTTTGGAAAACTTTCGGTAACGGTCTGAGGGTGCATCTCAAGCAAAGGAGTTGGAGATCTATGTTTTATTGAGAACACCATGGATGCTGGACACTATTTGAACATTTTGCGCACACATTTAATAACCAGTGCCATAAAATTTGGGTTCTTTGTCAATGGCAAACCAACTTTTAGGTTTTATCAAGACAATGATCCCAAACATAAGGCAAATATTTTGAGGTGCTGGCTACTTTATAACTATAAAAATGTGTTGGATACGTCAGCTCAAGGCCCGGACTTGAACCCCATTGAGAATTTTGTGGGCTAATCTGAAGAAGAGAACCGCCAAAAGGCATCCAAAGAATAAAACTGAGCTGAAAACCATTGTTTTTGAAGAATGACAAAATATCCCAGTGGAATATGTCAGAAACCTGGTCCAATCGATGAATAGACGCTTGGGAGCAGTCATAGATACCAACGGAGGCCACACAAAGTATTAGTTTTAACTAAAAAGTAGTTAAGACACTATAATGAATTAATAGTTTTAGTTGTGTAAACACTTTCTTGGCAGCTTATTTTTGTTACTCCTTTTGTTTTTTGTTGTTTTCTTTTGTTAATGGAAACATATTGTTATTTTTTTTTTACTTACTAATAAGTTAATTGTTCAATTTACCTATTTGCATTAAAAAAAATTTGAATATACATATTCTTTCTGTTTTTATTTTGCTTCAAAGTAAAAAATTAAAATTTTTTCCCTGTGTGTAAACACTTTCTTGCCAAACTGTATATATTTGAGAGAGAAGAGAGCAGAGAGAGAGAGAGAGCAAAGAAAAAATGTATCATAGCCAGTGCTGCCAGAATCTGCCAAGCTAAAATTGCTAGATTTTTGAAGAAAAATTGCTAAAAGTTGCTCAAAATTTTCTGAAAATTGCTAGAAAAATAGCTAAGCCTTTTAAATCTTAATTTTCAACAAATGTACATATTTATTTAATGAAACGTAGAAATTATTACTGAAAACACTTAAAAATAAAAAAAAAACAAACAATTTACATTTAAAATTCATTACTTAATCAATTTATAAATTATGTGCACTTCGTTCTGCCTAGTTTTATATTTGCAGCAGCTTTGCAAGCTGAAAACTGCTCAACACACAACTTCGACAAATGATCACTTGTCGCAATCGCTGAGTGTTTGGCAATATGCAGACATAGTGCTGCTTCCTGCTCCTGCGTTTTGGTCGACTTTGGAACGAAATGCAACTTATTTTTCTGGGTACATGCGCCCATCACAGCTACATGTTTTTTTGAGGCAGCGTGGTGGCGAATGTCAAAAAGCTTTGCGCCTATTGAGGATTTGCAGTAGGCACAATATGCTCGCGTTGGATCAGTGCAATCCTTGCGAATCCATTGCTTAAACTCCTCGTCTTGAAGCCAGGCATCACGAAAATTTTGCTTGTAGACTTTTGGCATTTTGATCGCTTTGCTATCACCAAACAAATTCAAAGAGTTACCATACACAATAAAGTTGTTCATATAAACGAACCACTGAAATAAATACATGTTCCGATATCTTTGCGAACCGCTTTCATCGTAATTTGTGCAATCGATGACAAAAAGGTATAAAAAATGAAAAAACTCTGAAGAAAAATATAAAATTTGAGTTTTTTATAACAAAATTGCTAAAATTGCTAAGAAAAAATAAAAAGTTGCAAGATTTGTGGCTAATAGCATTTTATTAAGAAAAGTTGCAAATTTTTTTAAAAGTTGCCAGATCTAGCAACTAAATTGCTAAACTGGCAGCACTGATCATAGCATTGCTTTGTTCCGAAGACGACCATTTCGGCCGAGCGCTTGAAGCGGAATGATTATGCTTTCGAATATTTTCGAACAACGCACGTAAAAGTAAGGCGCACAAGCGAATTCGAAGTTGTGTGGGTGCTCCGGCTCAAAAAAAAGTGAGCAAAAAAGTTTCTTCTAGATGTCCCGTCTATGTGTTGTATGGTTAGTGGTGTTATTCTTTCCTTACTCTCTCTCTCTCTCTCACTATGCTCTCTCACATATACATATGTATATGTATGTATGTATGCAAGCACAAGCCAGCAGCGCACAAAAATTGAATTTTGTTCGCGACGATCCTATTTATTGCCTTCTGAGCGAAGAGTATACCGAACTCTTCAAATCGTTAGCCATGCTCATACCAAATGTTAGTCTTTTGAATTTTCTAGGTCTTCCTAATTTCTCTTCTCTAAGTCTTTCAAGTTTTCTAAGTCTTTCTAGTTTTCTAAGTCTTTCAAGTTTTCAAAGTCTATCAAGTTTTTAAAGACTTTAAATTTTTCTAAGTCTTTCAAATTTTCTAAGTCTTTCAAGTTTTCTAAATCTTTCAAATTTTCTAAGTGTTTCATGTTTTCTAAGTCTTTCTAATTTTCAAGTTTTCTAAGTCTTGCTAATTTTCTAAGTCTTTCAAGCTTACTAAGTCTTTCAAATTTTCTAAGTCTTTCAATTTTTCTAAGTTATTATAGTCTTCAACATTTTCTAAGTCTTTCCTCTAAGCCTAAGTCTTTACTGCTTAGCTTAACGATCATTAACATTATCTTATGTCTACAGTTTTTCTTATATCTAATATTTAAACAATTCTTAACAATTATTTTTAACTATTACAATTTTGCTTAAAGTACTTAACATTATTAACAAATAAAATATTTACCTGACATCACCACACCACACCACACAACACTTCACTTGACTTTCACTTTCACTTTACTTCACTGCACAATTAACCCCCACCGGGCCTGGACGACTGAAGAAATGCTGCAGCTGCTGCTCTTTATATAGGGCGACTTCCACTCAAACTCCAAGGCGTGCTCAAATGTTGAGCCTGCGTCGAGGTGCGGTTGCTGCAGTCGATCGTGAAGTGACCAATGAGAACACTCTCTGCTGCTTCAAGCATTCTAAATGAGTTTAACTCAATGTAAATGTAAGGAAATATTGCTGCGTTCATATAGACAACATAAATGATCTTCTGCAGCTCATTGTCGTTGCTTGCTTTGGCTAAGCAGACAGACAGAGAGACAGACAGACAGACATACATACATACTTATAAATAAAGAGAGAGAGAGAGAGAGAGAGAGGCAGACAGATTTGCAGATATACAGACAGACATACGGTCAGATTAATGGGTAAGCAAACTGAGAAGAAGGGCTCAAGAATATTTCGTCTTCCCCACCAATAGCCAATGAGAATACATTCTGCTGTATCAAGGTTTTATTTAAATATAAATATTGCTACAGACATATCAAAATTGGGAAGCCACTCACACAGAAATCGGACAATTACACAGACAGACAGATAGACAAACAGACATACACATACATGCACATATTGTTCTAGCAATAAATCATAGACAAGCTTCTGCTTCGGCTTTTGCTTGTTAAACAAATTTATATAAATTTATTTATTTAATTGTTAATATAATTAATTCTAAATGACTATTTGGTTTAATGCCAGAGCAACAAAGGCCTTCAGGCATAATTCAAATATATTTTGTGTGCTACGTATTGAAATGAATGTTTTATTTTTATTTTTATGGGACAATTTATTTTTAATAAAAATTAGGTATACAAAAGTGTTGTGTTTTACATTTTTTATTAGTTAAAAGTATAGGACACCCTAGTTCTTGTCTACTTTAACATAATCATATATATATTAGAAAATAATTGTATGAAATAGAAAATAAAAGATTTACTTTATATACCCTATTACTATCAGCAAATTGTGTTAGAAAATGTTGAAGACTGTAATAACTTAGAAAAATTGAAAGACTTAGAAAATTTTAAAGACTTAGTAGGCTTGAAAGACTTAGAAAATTAGCAAGACTTAGAAAACTTGATAGACTTAGAAAACTTGTAATACTTAGAAAATTTAAAAGACTTATTAGGAAGACTTAGAAAACATGAAAGACGTAGTAAATTTGAAAGACTTAGAAAATTAGCTAGACTTAGTAAACTTGAAAGACTTAGAAAATTAGGAAGACTTAGAAAACATGAAACACTTAGAAAATTTGAAAGACTTAGAGATCATGGAAGACTTAGAAAACTAGAAAGACTTAGAAAATTAGCAAGACTTAGAAAACTTGAAAGACTTAGAAAATTAGGATGACTTAGAAAACATGAAACACTTAGAAAATTTGAAAGACTTAGAAAACTTGAAAGACTTAGAAAATTAGGATGACTTAGAAAACATGAAAGACTTGGAAAATTAGCAAGACTTAGAAAATTAGCAGGACTTAGAACACTTAGAAAATTTGAAAGACTTAGAAAACTAGAAAGACTTAGAAAACTACAAAGACTTAGAAAACTTGAAAGACTTAGAAAATTAGGAAAACTTGAAAGACTTCGAAAATTTGAAAGACTTAGAAAATAAGGAAGACTTAGAAAACATGAAACACTTAGAAAATTTGAAAGACTTAGAAAACTTGAAAGACTTAGAAAATTAGCAAGACTTAGAAAACTTGAAAGACCTAGTAAACTTGAAAGACTCTTAGAAAACCTAACAGACTTATAAAACTTGAAAGATTTAGTAAACTTGCAAGACTTAGAATATTAGGAGGACTCTTAGAAAACCTGACAGACTTAAAAAACTTGAAAGACTTAGTAAACTTGAAACACTTAGAAAATTTGGAGGACTCTTAGAAAACTCTACAGACTTAGTAAACTTGAAGTTTGTGTAAACCAATTTTACGAGTATTGTTTTTTAAATTCAGGGAACAGCAAAGATCGTTTTGCCGCCCTCAAAACATTTCGTCCGGGGCGACTGACATTGCTTAAGACTGGTATGCTGTTAATAAAAATCGAATTTAAGCACTTAAGATAGCGCGTAAATGATATTTAAAAAATTTGAAAGAAGAAATCAAGAAACTACTTACATATTGCTCTTAGAATAATGCAACTTAATTTAAATTTAAGCTGTTAATGCAAACTGTACCCAGGCATAAGAAGAGAGAGAAAAAGAGACAATTTTACGACACATGAGTTTATTAAAAATTGATATTCAAAATTGAAAGTGCATAAGATGTGATAAATTGTTGCATGTTTACTTGCTGCCGACGTAGACAATGTTTGTGTGCGATTTTCGCAATGAATCATATATATATTAATTTGTGTACAGGTCCTCTAGAAACGCGGCTTGAATGTAGCCGGAAATTGATTGAAGCGCGGACGCAGTGCAGCATTGGATTTCTCGAACTTCTCGCCCGTGTGACCCAATATGATGCCGTCGGTCGCCTTGCCGCCATCCTTGTGGCTGGGTTGGGTTGAGCTGGCTTCGGCAACGTCGATGATGCGGGGATTCTTGCGATATCTGTACCACCAGTACTCAAAGACGAGCGTAATGCAGGCCATGCCAATGCCCACAAAGATGACAATGAAAACGCCGCCAATATTCTGAATGGATATGCCATCTGATTGATCCTCCGGCTTCTCACAGCTGGCCTGCGCTTCATCGTTCTTCCACCACTTTTCCTTGAGCTTCTCCAGCTGACGCTTGTTCAGCAAGGTCAAAATACTACAAAATACAGATTAGTTTTGAGATCTTTAGCAAATTAGTCTCAGCTTACGCATTATTAAACTGATCCTTCAGATGCGAACCCTGCTGCACGGCAATGGCGTAGGGTTTGCGGGAGAACTCCTCACCGACCACCTGTAGATCACAATTGGTCAGCTGCAGGTAGCGTATGTCCGTGGCATCGCCCAGAAATGCAAAGCCCGTGGCCGTCGAGGAGTTGCGCACACGCTTCACGGCTTCGTCCAGTGTGGCCGGCAGACCCGCCTCCTGCATAGCCTGCCACATCTTCGTATACTTATCGCTCACCGGATAATCCCAAACGGCCAGCTTAGAGCGTTCCAGCGGTGTCAGCGAATCGTTCAATGACAGATCCTTCCAGATTTCATAAAACATTTGTTCGATATTGGCCATGCGTTCGAAATAGGTCATTGCCGCCGATCCATTCAGAGGAGCATAGAGAATCTTGTATTGCTTGGCCAGATCATCTAAAGACTCCACAGGAGTGTCCAAACGGGATACGGTCAAAAAGGCAGCCAAATTGGCCGTGTAAGAGGCAATGATGATGAAGCTAAAGGATAATAGATATCATCACTTAAAGTTATCCAATTTGAGTTGACTTCAATTTTGATACCCACCCAAAGAGCCACCAGGTGGCGGCAACTAGACGACCAGACAGATTCTTGGGCGCCTCACCGCCGCCCTGAGGTGTCAGCGATGTCATGCAGAACCACAGGCATTCCTTCAGATTGAATTCACGCTTCTCCTCGTCATCCTTGTACTTCTCGCGATTGTTCTGATAGCTATACGGACTCCAGCGATCGAAGACCCACATCAGAAAGCTGGTAAAGAAATAGGCAGCCAATATGCACAGCCAGACATTGGTCTCCAGCACAGTAAGAAATTTAAACAGCGAGCTCGGCGAGCTGGGTCGTTGCATCATAATGGTGATGCCCACCAGATCGTAATAGGGCACCGTGAAATCAATCACAATCTCACGCTCCGCCATCACCGACATGCTGCCCAGTCCAATGTCCGCCTGTTTGTCGATCAGCTTCTTCACAATGCCATTCCATTCGCCCTTCTCATCCATATTGCCAAATTTGCCGTCCTCCACCTCCTGAATCTCATAGTCAAAGTGCACAATGGCCGCAATCTCATTGATCAGATCAATGCAATAGCCCTTATAGCCCTTGGGCGCTGTCTCATCGCGCATTATAAAGGGTGCTTGCTAGGAATATAAGGGGATAAGATTAGGTAAATGAATGTTTAGCTAAGATTGCTAATTAATACATAGAAACTTTTCGTGTTGACTAACTTTAGTCAAATGTTTACTAATCACTTCTTCAGGTCTTATCATTTAAACTTTGCGTGCTTTGTCACTGATCCAATCAATCAATCAATCATAACCACATATTCACTCACCACAACTGTGTAAATGCGATAGACCGTATCTGCGGTCAGATTCTTCATTTGCTCCTCATCCTTGACGACCAGCGGCGAGTCGAGGCCAGCTGTCCAGGTGCCGATTGATTTGCTATTGACAGAGCTGCCACCACGTATCTGGAGCACATTGATATCCATTTCAAACTTCATATAGCTGAAGCCATTAAATGTCTGGCCCGGTTGCGTGACCAGCTCGAACGTGCCATAGGATGTGGGTTCGCTAACCTTTGAACGCGTCCCAAAAAAAAAAAAAAAAAAACAAAACAAAAACAAATATTGTAAACAATAATTAGCCATAATTGGCGTTGGGGGAATAGTAAACACACCTGTATAAAGTATTGCCTAAGATCAATATTACGTTCAGGTGTGTTGCCGCCTTGGAAGTCATCACACTTCAAGTACTCCATGTCCTTTGGCCAGGCGCCCGAGTGCAGCATTTCCCTAATAAGCAAAAATAATATGGGAATTACTTTGGAGGACCCCAAAAAAAGAAACCCCTAAAATAGTGATTATATATTGTGTAGCAATAATGTGGAAAGGAAATTAGATATGGAAGCTATCCTTCATTGTAGAAACTATTCTATTCTCTTGGACTTACGAGCCTCTCCTACAACTTACTTGATGGCCAAGAAGCTGCGCAGAGCCAGATCAAAGTAGAAGGCCGATGTCAGCTTCGGTTCCTCGTTCAGGTTGAATGTGGAGTAGAGCAGGCCAAGACGATCGCGATATTGGGCATACGCCATGGGTTTCAGGAACATAATCGTCGCATTGTCACGCTTACTCCTCAGCTCACCCTCGTGCTGGGTAATCGCATGCCAGGCGAAATTGCGTGCGAAATACGCCGGCTTCACAGACTCCAGCACCAGGCCAATGGACTCCAAATTGCCCAGCACAAAGAAGTTATTAATGTCCAAATTGCGCAACTTCTCGATCTGCTCCTCACGCTCCCGTTTCCCATCCTTGGCAATGGCCGTGATGACATGACGCGTCTGAATGTTCTGCAGCAACGATTTGTACTTGTGATCCATGACAAAAGTGTCATCGTAGAGTATGGCAGCTGAGGAGAGAAAGAAATTTAGGTGGAATATTGAATATGATACCCTGTATAAATTAAAAAATTAATATTACATTGCATATAACAAGGCTGAGAAAACAAAATTGGAAGAGCTAAACATTCCTTAAACATAATATAGTAAATACATAGGGTATCCTCCAGTCGGGCATAGCCCACACTTATCATTGGCTATGTACCTTATGTACAATTAGCCTGTATATATATAGATTGGGCATAGCATTTTTGTAGCATAGGGTATTGACTAGTCGAGCATACCCCACGCTTAACACTGGTGATTTACCTATTAATCAGTTGACATTTATTGATATTATATACACATATATATAGCTTACGCATAGTATATTTAACGTAAGGGTTTCCACTAGTCAAACATGCGCTACACATACATTGCATGTTTACATTATATGTTTACATATGTATATGTATGTATATGTATATAGCTTAAGTAAAATATATTTGATGTATACGGAATCTAATAATCTGGCATACCCTATACTTACTTTTAGTTATGTATCTAATACAAAACACATATTTAAAGTATAGGGTATTTACTAGTCAGGCCACACATACCCCACATACCATAGAGAAATTTTAAATACCCTTCGGGATAATTAAAAATTCTCTATATATAGCTTAGGCGATAGGTATTTAAATATAGGATATTTTCTAGTCGAGCATACTCCACACTTACCATTTGTAATGTTCAGCCGCTTGACAATGCTTCTCACTGCCTCTGGTATAATGTCAGCCGGTGGCATTACCTGGAGCAGATACTTTTGCTTCGATTCATCCAGATCTCGCCATTGTCTCAGATCACCCTCCTGTCCATAGGAGGCGCTAATGGTGGGCAGGCCCAAGGCTTGCGTGAAACTCTTGACTGTCTCCGAGGATACGCCCGACTTGGTGGTGTCCAATATGAGATGCGGCATTTGCTTGCGATCAATGCTGGCCACATACTTGTTGCAAACTACGATTAATACGATTATAAATAAATATGTATATGTCTATATATATATAAATATGTATATATATTTATAAATAGATCTTACTTGCTTCCAGTAATATTTTGGCATCCGTTTTATTTGCCTCAATGGATTCAATTTGCACCGATAAACCGTAGCTGGGATTCTTTTTCAAATAGGTAAGCACCACCTCGACGGCCTTGGCCGCTGGCTCATTATCCACTTCGTTTATAAAAACTATTAGAGGACACGACATTAGTTTCACTATTTACATAGGTGACCCAACTCCCCACTCAAACTCAAAGTCCCCACTCTTAGGCCAGCCAATCGCAGACTTTCAGCTTAATTAGTTTACCCAAGACCCCAAAGCGCTATCTATTCTTATTCCATCTATCGATTTGCCACTTACACACATTGATATTCTGCGTGTTCTGAGCTGCAATTTCCATATGCAGCAACATCCACGCTAACCATAGATATTTTAAAGTCTTTATATATTTGACCATTATTATTTTTCAGTTCGAGCACCAGATCCTAACATTGACCGCACCACACGAATCGCAACTGACAACTGACGACAGGAGCTACGGCCAGGCAGCGAGTCGAATGTGTGGACACACATGTGTATCCTTGGTGATAATCAATTTGGTTGGCTACCCTGCTGACCGCATAATCCATTGTTTGGTGCGCTAATTGGTAACGCCCTCCACCCGACTCGAACGGGATGTGGGTCAGTAGTTGGAGTTATTGTCACAATGTACCCTTTGACTAACAACCAAATACGTGGCCTTGAATTTCATAATTCTTTTGATGCAATCTTTTAAATATTTCGATCAATTAAAATAAACAGAATATATAGATTAAATAATAAGTTAATAATAAGTTTGCTAAACATATACATATCATCATATAAGTCTGATTACTTGTTTTATAGATCTCAACTATATCCCGTAAATCAAAATTACAAAACAAATAAGTTGAAAAACACTCTTAGACAATACATTTCTTTCACGCAGACAAATATTAATATATATACATAAATTCATATAATAAATTATATATATTTTCCGTATATTATTAAACACAATTGCTTTTAGACGAATTTACAAAAAATTTTATTACATTTATATATGAAACTTTCTTTTGAATGCCCAGTCAGATAAAAAATAACCTTGACACCCTGCTCATCGAAATGGGCGCCCTCTTAGATACGAGTACATATATTAGATACGTAGCTACTAGTTGTGGACAGGCGCTGTCGACCCTGTCGACGACTAGTGTGCATTTGTCATTATGCGTAAACTTAAATTTAATTTTAACATACACAGTTCGATTGCAGTACATGAATATACATATATATATATACATACATGCTAAAGCCTATGCTTAATAAACTATGTGTATATATCTCCGTGTTTGTGTCTGTGTGGGTATGTGGGTGTGTGTGTGTGCATATATGCATAAAAATCTCACAAATTCCAGTCATCTGGGCCCGACTCCTCGCGCACAAATATAGGAGTGCGGGGCGCACCGGGCACAGGTATGGGCACCAGGGGCACATTGCTGTGCATTCCAGCGCCGCCAAAGAATGGGGGCGGCCTATAGCTGTTCGGCGTGGCAGCATTTGAGCTGTGCGTCGATGAGGCCGAAGAGTCACGCACTCGAGCTGCATCAAAGGCAGGCGGCTGGGCGTAACGATAATGCGGCTGCCCGGGTTGCGGTGTGCGGGAACGCGAATGCGAATGTTCGCGCCGCGTCTCTTGACCCCGTTGCTGTTGAAGCATTTGTTGATGCTTCCTCTGCTTTAGCAGCAGCTCTTCGCGACGCTGCTGCTCTAGTTGCTTGCGCTGTTGAAACAACATTCGATTAGTTTTGCTCCACGGATTGCCGCCAAAGCATAAATTTGATATGAAAACCACCGGCGAGAAAAGTCGAAGGGAAATATCACTAAAAAACAGAAAACATTTGTATACTTAATAGAAATAAACTATTGCATTTACTTACGTAGTATCCACAATGGGCTTGGCTTCATTGCCGCTCAGTATGAAGAGTGGAAAGAAGATGGAAAAGATGCAGCTGCTCACAATCACCGAGCTAGACATATTTGTTAGCACCGTCAGCGGTATGCCAAAGCCAAAGAAATATGGCCAATTCTTTTCGATGTAGGTGAGACGCCGATGCAGCTCCCAGCCCATGTTAAACCATTTGTACTCAAATGAGTATAGCGAGTAGAGGAGGCACAAGTGCAGAAAGCATAGCGAGGAGCCAACATATTTGACTGGCACCAAATTCACCAGCATGCTCTGCACCAGGAACAGCATTTGCACCACCATGCTGAAGAGGAAATCGGCCACCAGTTTACTTATGCCGGGTATTAATTGGGGGCGACCTTTGCGCACACGATACGCCGCATTCGCAATGTCCGCAAACCATAGAGAGCTGACAATCTTCGACAGCATGAATATGGGCAGCACCCACATCATGCCAAAGATCAGCGACAAAATGGGATGCAGCCAGCTCCAGACGAAGGGCAGCGTATCCGACTGTGCACCATAGAAGATCGTCAGACAGAATTTGAGCGTGGGCAGCAAGACGTTCTCGAAGAGCACAATGCTTAGCCAGGTGAAACCGCCATTTAGCAGGCAGCATTTCAATAGTTTCTTTGCTATTTTCTTCTCGCTGCAAATAAAACGTAATAAATAATAATTAATGCGTAATAAACACAAATTATTGTGAGGGGCACTCGAATAATTGTTGAGCGGGATTTTGTTGTGTTCAAAATCCACCAATGCAGTTATTTGTTAAACAGCTGTTGTATGATAACTGTTTTATCGATAACAGCTTTGCATGGTAATGTTATGATAGCATACTCAGTTGGAGGAGTACCCTTTATTTTTGTAATCAACTTACGCCTGTGGCTCTGGCTCCTCTGCGGGTTTCTTCTTGAATATCTTTTCCAAAGTACGCTCATCGGAATTGGCCTCCGCCCGCTTCTCAAACTCCTCACGTATCAGCGCCGCTGCCGAGCTGGGCACTGGCGAAGGCGAGCGTTGCGCCTGTTTATATTGATCCCTGTCCATTCTGCGCAGTTGGCGCATTGTCTCTAGCTCTGCATTTTGCCTGGCCACCTCATTGTCTATATGCAGGACCAGCGTCATACCGCGTATGCTGTCCCACAGGCCGTACAAAATGCCCAGCGCGATGTTCTAAGACGCACAAATGCACACATGCACATAAATAAGAAAATAAAAACATACGTATATATGTAAATGAACAACGCACTAAAATTTCAGAAATATTTAACAACCCACCTTTATCGCAGCCATCTCCACCTGTCTGTTGTCTGTTGGATGTTTTGGTAGCTTTAGCCAACACTAATTGCAATTGTTACGACTGTTGTGAGCATTACAAAAATAGATGCGTGTTTGTATTTACAGTATTTGCAGTGTTGTTTGAAACGTTTTGTTTCCGTATGAATTTGCGCTGTTGCGATGACATTATTTCATAGTAACACAGTTTGTTGTTTACACGATGAATGAAATTTAGAGTATATGTTCACAATTTATATAATAATAAGATATACAACAGCTACTTGTTGCGTGGCTCACTGACTTTAATCTTTGATGGGAGTAAACTATATGAACTTTGTTTATCTATATGTATGTATGTGTATCAAATTTGTGAATTTGTGCTTGAATGTACAAACGTCGTGTATTTGCCCAGCTCTAAAAATGTTTTGCTATCGATGTGTCTATCGATATGACAACATCGATATGTTTATCGAACAACTATTTCGAACTAGTTCCGGTATCCTAGGCTAAGTGGGAAATCAAAAACAGACTTGAGTTTAGTTTTTCCGCTTGCGGAAAAGAGGTAGGAGGCGCGATTCTCCGTGCTATCAGGTTGACTTGTGGTTTTCCATGGCACTTGTTGAGTATTTTTCATACACCCAGTGTATAGATACTTTTCCATTAGTGAATCAATTGTGTCTTTGTTTTGAATTCAAAGTAATAACAATAACACAATGCTAATAATCATCAAGTTTGTTATCAGCGGGTTCTTTTGAATCATGTGGGCGCGCGCGCCTAATTATAATTTCAAAACAAACTCAAATGGCATCAAATTAATGACACTGATTAATTATTGTGTGACGTGCGTAGTTGGCGTTGATAAAAAGGCTTTGTATCCTATATACACACACACACCTGTATACATACACACAAACATGTACATGTGTACCATATGTGCGCCTTTCGCTATGTAAACATGTGTGTACTTATTACCTGGGCGGCCAATAAGCAAATAACTGCGGTGCTTTTCGAAATTTTAAACCAAAGGTGTTACTCGCTTAATGCTTCACTTAAGCCGTCCACAATGCATGACACTTAATTGATTAGCAACGCATTTGCACCGCTAAGCCCAACAAACTGTGACCAAGATCTCACCGTCTTGTTTGTCTAACAGTCACCCACCACCCACCCACACAGGGTGGCTCGTGTGTGTGCATTAGTATTCTATGTTGGAAAATTTTCTAAAATGACATTTTTACGCTGTTTCATTGCAGTTTGACGGCTCAAGCGCTTAGCAACTCAATTCAACCCCCATCCCAAGGCTCCCGCCTGCGCCCTGATAGTGCCTCTGCACTTGCACTGAAATAATCAATAAAGCAACAGCAGCGGCTGCAACAACATCAACAAATACACGATGTGGGCTAGTGATAAGCAACAACAGTAGAGGGCAGCCCCGCGGCATATACCCAATCTCAGCTCTAGACAACCCACACAGAGTTCTAAACTTCTCATCCCAAGGCATTAGCAAACAAATTAAAAAAAAAAAAAAGTAAACAACTAAAAACAACAAATCGAAAGCGTTTTTGTGAAAATGTCGCGGGAGGAACGTTTGCCAATTGTGGATACAGCGAGCAGCAGTGGCGAGGATGAGGCGAAGCCTGTGGTGCGTAGGCGCAGCACACGGGACACCGAATCGGCTGTGTCCAAGGAGCAAGGCTGCTGTGCTCCCACCAGCAAGCCCCATCGTTTCCTAGCACTACTGTTCATGTGCCTGCTGGGATTTGGTCTGTGCACCTAGTTTGCTAACAACTGTTATTAATTACTTATTACGCTCCATTGCTTACAGGTTCCTATTTTTGCTATGATAATCCGGGTGCTTTGCAAGATGTGTTTCAGAAGGAGCTCGATCTGAATGCCACCGAATTCACTTTGATCTATTCTATCTATTCGTGGCCAAATATTGTGCTCTGCTTTGTGGGCGGCTTTCTGGTCGATCGTGTCTTTGGCATCCGCATGGGCACAATTATTTACATGCTGATTGTGCTGCTGGGTCAATTGATATTCGCCACTGGCGGCCTCTTTGGTCACTTTTGGCTAATGATTGTTGGCCGCTTTGTGTTTGGCATCGGCGCCGAGTCCCTGGCCGTCGCCCAGAACAGCTATGCCGTGCTGTGGTTCAAGGGCAAGGAGCTGAACATGGTGTTTGGCCTGCAGCTGTCAGTGGCGCGCTTTGGCAGCACCGTCAACTTTTGGGTAATGCAACCGCTCTACAATTACGTCTCCGGATTCTATGCTGGGTATACGGGCCTGGGCGTTACACTGTTTCTGGCCGGGCTCACCTGTGTGATGTCGCTGCTGTGCACACTTATCTTAGGTATGCTAAGGCAGTGTGATAAATATAATTCAGATATCTAATGTATGTACGAAATATCCTTTACTGCAGGCTGGATGGATAAGCGCGCTGAGCGCATATTGAAGCGCAACACCAATCCTGGTGGCGACATAGCCAAGCTGAGCGACATAATGACATTTCGGCTGGACTTCTGGATGGTATCGGTTGTCTGTGTGGCCTATTATGTGGCCATATTCCCGTTCGTTGCTCTCGGCCAGGCCTTTTTCGTATCCACCTTTCAGCTGACGCCCGAGCAGGCAAATACGGTCAATTCGATTGTGTATTTGATCTCAGCCATTGCATCGCCCTTGTTTGGCTTTATTATAGATCGTGTGGGTCGCAATGTCAGTTGGGTATTTGTGGCAACAGTTTCAACAATTGTCGCTCATTTGCTGCTCACATTCAGTCAAATGAATCCGTACATTGGCATGTCAATCATGGGTCTGTCCTATTCAATGCTGGCTGCCAGTCTCTGGCCCATGGTATCGCTGATTGTGCCCGAATATCAGCTGGGCACTGCCTATGGCTTGTAAGTGCAAATATATATCTATATATAATATATATTCATTAATTTATATTTAAAATCAGTTGCCAATCGGTGCAAAATCTGGGCCTTGCTGTGGTCACCATTGTCGCCGGAGTAATCGTGGACAGCAGCGGCGGCAGTCACTTCTGGCTGCAGCTTTTCTTTATACTGTTCCTATTGAGTGAGTGGTATAATGCAATTGATTGTCTGAACTGATGGCTAAAGCTTTTCCTATTTCCTACAGTTTCCCTGTTGGCTACATGCGTTATCTGGACCTACGATCGCAAGCATCAGGGCAATCTGAATATGTCGCCGGCACAGCGTGCCACCTATCATACTTCCATGTACGTGAATATTGAGTCTAGTTGATCGTATTCAATCTATACATGTTGTATTGGTGTATATTGATTATATATGTATTGTGTGTGTATTATATAGATTGGATTTGAAACAAGCATTTCACTAATCTGTACACTCTCTTTTTCAAATCGTCAACAAAAGCTTAACACAGCGCGGCACTACGGATCGACGGCCTCTATTGGGCAACTGAATACATACATATGTACATATATTTATATATACATAAAACATATATATAAATATATATCAAAAATATAGATAAATATACACTATATATGATTAACCAATGTGATGTTGTTCGCCATCTATAAATGTATCTAGCTCTATGTGTTTGGCACAATTCCTTCAATACTAATCGCACAAGTTACTATTCGATTTACAATTCAATAACGATCCCCCCACTTTCCTAACATATCAATAAACTATTGCTATAATTGTGATTGCGATTTTGTTGTAATTCATGTATAAATGTATTATTGCCAGTTGCCAAAGATAAATTATAAATAAAAATATACACGCATATCTAGCAGATGGAGCGTTTTATTTATTTCTATGACTTAAAAGATAGCTGGACTAAAATATAGATGTCGATCCCAAGAAGCAAAAGTCAGCTCTTAGAAAATTCTTAAGTTTGTTGTTGGCCAAAAGAATTACACAAATAGAATTTACCAAAATTACCTGTTTTCTATTTAAATAAAAAGTACAAAAACTTGACTTCGATATTTATTCAATTTATTTGTATTTGCATATACATGTGTGAACGATTTTCATTGGTTGAAAATATATAATTTATAATAAATTAAATAAATTAGCTAAAAACATAAACAGATATTCCAAAAAAAACATTGGCGTGTTAAATTTTAGAAACCAAAAATAAAGACTTGAAAGTTTCCATAACGCATTGGACTAGAGAAAATTCAAAATACAATTCATTTAAATGATATTCATTGCACAAAAATATATGAAAAAATACAACAAAATTATAATTTCCTGTTTGTTTTGAGAACATAGGATGATTGAAATAAGATATATATGAAAATGTTTGTTTTGAGAAACTAAAGACATTAGTTCTTCATTTTATGTTGATTTTTGTTATTTTGTTTTACTAGTTAAATAAAAATGCAATTGCGTTGATTTTGGCCGTTAATGTTCAAACCGCTTTTCGTTATGCGAATTATGATGAAGTTTTCATCGAGCGTTCCATCAATAAGCTGCATTTAGTTATCATCTTAGTAAGTGTATTAAATATTAGTAAATATATATCGTTTTCTTGTTTGTCTTAATTTAAGAGCATCGTTAGATTAAAAGTTGCTTTGATTTAACTTTTCCATTTAAATCATCGTAGGTATTTTGTTTCCTTTTACAAAAGCTCCTAATATAAGTTAGTAGTTATATAATTCATAGTAATTGAGTTTTGAAATTTTTTGTTTTGTTTTTGGTCGTTTATAATATTAAGAAATGTACGTGACACGCTAAAGCTAAAAGCAGAGTACAAAAACAGAAAGATAGTTTGTGTAGATAAGAGATGGTCTGATATCTTATGAGGCCCAATTCAGATGTGGACTCACTCAGACTCAAAACTGTATCTACACAGAAATATTTAGCTATTGTCAAATCTCGTTGATTATTACATTTTATGCGTTTGTTTTTTGTTTTTGTTTTTCTTTTTTCTTCTGTGTTATTCATCCACATTTTCGGTATCGTCGGCGGCCACAATATTTCGTTTGGTGGCACTTTGAATGCTAGCCAGATATTTCTCACCATCGAAGCGCTGGCTCTCATCCTGTAGATCCTGTTCAAAATTGAGATTAGTGATTAATATAGAACAGATTTCAAAAGTATATATGAAACTACAGACATACGGCTCTTACCTTATCAATTTAGCAAATGTGTGTGGGTGTGTATGCGTGTGTGTTGGTGTGGCGTGCTTATGTATGTGTGTGTTTACTATGGTAAGTGGTTGGTTGTCAAATATATGTACAAATAGATAAAGCCAAGCGCTGCGACTTTGCAAGTCATTTTTATTTAACATATATGCATGTATATATATATACATATATACACATATATGTATATACATGTGTATAAATTTTAAATGGGTTATGTTTTGAAAAAACGCTTACATCTAAGTTATGTTACAGCAGTTAAGGCTAAATGTTGCAATTGCAGTTGTTATTAGTCTTGTTAAACATTAATTACAATGTGTGTATATTATGTGTGTGTGTTTGTGCGAGTTGGTGTTAATATCGGATTGTCCCCGGGCAATACTAAGCCTTGACCGGCAACTTTAAATATATGTATATATATCTATGTATATATATCTCTAGCGAACACTAAATCTGTTTCACAGCCAAAACACAGATTCCTTTCAAAGTTACAAAATTAATTGTTTCTCATTTTCAAATGGTTTTTGTTGAAATATTAATATTTAACAAAACGTGTATAGAGCCTAAGACTAGCAAATTGTTGCGTTGCTCATTAAATATAATAATACTGAGTATATCATTGTTGTGGTTTGTTATTTGATCATATTAAGTTCTATCTGATCTTTTTTTTTTTTTGTGTCATATTTTATAAGCTATTTAGCGTCTGCTGGGGTTACAAAAAAAAAAAAAAACTAAACTATAAATAGCTAAGTCATGAGATTTCTTTCGTCAATGCATAGAAAAACGCTTTAGATAAGCGCACGATTGTTGTTCAGCTCCTCGCTGGAGTACGCATCACACATGGAAACAGAGAACTCGTCGTTCTCGCTATAGCGCTGAAATATAGTATTGATCTGCGAATTCTGGTGATGTGGTTGCGGCTGTTGCTGGCTGCGACATTTGCCAGCTGTGGCAGCTGCACCCATTGTGTTCGTTATAATTTGCAATTGCTTGTTATACAATTTTCGATCTGATTCTGAGGATGGCTTGCGATTGTTGTGACTACCGTCTCGTTCGTATAATAGTTGCTTGCGTTCGCTTGTGCTATCGAGCATTACAGTAAGAAGCTTTGCTTGCGTTTGCTTGTTAATTGTAATTACAAAGTTTTGATTGCTAGCATTTGGGTGAATATTGATTGGGTCACATTCGTTAATGGGTTCTTGATGGATTGCTGGCACTCCGGTACTGGCCGTTGATACTGTTGTTGTAGTAGTAGTAGTAGTAGTTGTTGTTGTTAATGATGAATTATGTGCAAGAATGATATCAGCACTTGACGCAGAAGCTTTCAAGTGTATCTCAACTGGTTGAATTACCTTATTGCGAAGTATCGACGGCACAGTTTCCATCATCTTAACCCATTCAATTGGCAAAGCCCAGGCATGGGGACTCTTCGAATAGTACATCAAATGTTCAATATCATACGAGACGCGTGCTGTAAATAAATATATATTTAACAAGATCTTCTATCAAATATAATATTGGTGCTGCAGCTACCATGTTCTATCTGTATTTACAACTTCTGTTCACTTACAGTTATTCGTCTTTAGCCGATTGACTTCGTTGTCTTCTTCAACCTTCTCGCGTGCAGCTTTTGTTTCCGGCGTTGACTCCTTGCGTGAGAAATGACTGCGTCGCGAGCGTGCCAAACCATTCTGACTGCTGCTGCCATTGGATGCAGCAGAATCTACAAATACCTCATCATCGCCATCACCATTATTGTTGCCCTGCCCAGCCGCATAGTTCAGTCCAATGCCACTATCGGCTAGCGGCAGCGCGTTGCCCAACATAAACTGCGGTGGTCCTGAGCCGGGCAGCGGTGTGGAGGGCGTTGTAACTGGGCTGACCATTGAGGTGCCATCGAAGGCTGCGCCCGCCTCCATTGAAGCCAAGAACTCGGAACTGCTAAAGTAATCATCCAAGACGAGTTTGGCCACCTGTTCAAAAAATAAAAATTGGTTTATTCGATCCGAGTGTTAAACAAATGACAGACTACTTACACGCACTAACTCGCAGCAGTCGCCTGTTATCTTGATGAGATGTTGGCCCACATTGACCGTGAATTTGTATTCACCTACGGAAGCATCGTTTGTGGAATATGAATGCATAAGCAGCTGCTGATTGGGACGTATAACTTTACCGGCAGCAGCTGTTGCCGCCGCAGCCGCATTGGCAACCTGCTGCTGATGGTGGTGATGATGTTGTCCCTGATGTTGTTGCTGCTGCTGTTGATGGTGCTGCGACATTTGGTGCGCCGCAGCTGTGGCAGTCATGAAATTCTGCGCCGAATTGAAGCTCAATCGATTGGCCAGGCTGCTGCTGGCGCTTGGCGTGCGTGGCTGCACGACGCCGGCATCATCCGAATTGGAAGAGTTCAACGACGAACAGGAGCCGCCTGCACCACCGGCTGATGGTGCTGGCTCCAGGCGTACCGGTGAAGCATTACGACGTATGGTATCCTCCATTAATTGCTTAGCGTAACTGAAAAAACGAATAAATATTTCGCATTAATATTTGTGGGAAATGACGATGTAATTTTTATTAACTTTTTCAACAAAGTGGCAACGCTAGGTGGTAAGGATTTTCAATAAAGTAGCTAGTTGTTGGTAGCATATTCTTCAATAACTCGGCAACGCTTTAATTTTGGTATATACTCAAAACACCTTCATGCCACATTTGAAATTTATTGGCAACGCCTATTAATCAGCCGTTTGTTAAAAGTTAAAAATTAAATATTTCATCTGTTTAAAGCTATTTGTTCTTTTTAAATGGGCTTGTGGACTAGTGTAGCTATTATACTAAATTGAAAACTTACTTAATTTTATCTTCTGCTGGTCCGGTAATCTGCACCAATCGTTCCTTCGCGCCAGGGTTGACTGCACAAAAGATATATCAATATTAATAGAAGAATATATAATTCTTAATTTAATAATGGTATAATTTACATGTTTTGGTATTAAAATAATTAGCAGTTTTGAAAGAAAATGAAAACAGGCAAAACTTTGAATTGAACCTAAAAGTGCGGTCGATTTTATGTGTGGGTGTGCATTAATATTATTTATGCATGTGCGTGCGTGTGAGTGTATTTGCGTGCATTCTGTGCGGATTTTAGACGTTATAATTCAAAATAGAATTTGGATAATGATTTTGAACAAGACATTAATAAATGCTTATTAGGCTTAGATGAGATTTTTTCGAACGCTTTACCTCGTTGAAAGGATATTATTGTTTCGCTAAGTTCCTCGATCATGTGTACACGTCGGCCCTTAATGCCCATAACTATTTTGGGACGATTGGCAAACAGCAGATAGATGGTCAAATATATATATAAATCTGTACTGTATGCAATGATCACACAGCAGCATTCATGAGTGATACTTACCCTTGCCCGAATCGGCGTTCCGTATGACCACCTCATCCTTGCAATAGGTCTTTCCAGGTATTTTAGTGGGCTTGGGAAATTTACCCGAATTACGTATGACTGCACCGGGTGGCAACAACAGATGCTGCTGATTGGGTGAGCCGACCGCAGCAATTGCCGCCGCCTGAGCGGCAGCAAGTGTTGCCGCATTGAAGGCCGCAGCAGCAGCCGAGTCGACGCCAACAAGTGCACCCATGCTGCTGCCGCCGCCGCCGCCGGTGCCGCCAAATGTGGGGGAGGTGCTGAGAAAGGCTTGCTGGTTGCCTACGACGCCTGCAGCATCGTGTTGATATGTTTCAGCGGGTAACTGAAATATTGAAATTAATAATATAATAATTAAAAAATAGGTGTTTTCCAATTTAGGTTTATAGCCCACCTCAATGCTGGACACTTGCTGCTTGGACTTGTAGTAGGCAATTGTGTCTTTGTCTTCCCAGCTATTGGCGCGTAATTCAATCAGTTCGAGCAGCTTGAGTCGTGTCATTATGTTTAGACGTTCGTCCAGCGAAGCATTGCGAAACACAACGAATGCACGATCCAGCGTATCCTTGGACACGGCCTCCAGCTGCGGCCCATGGACACGCAAATTATGCAACAGCAACGTTATCGATTCGGTTGTCGTATTGCACGACTGCAGACCCACAGTCACCTTGTCAATCAACTGTATCAACTCCTCAATTACAAGGTAGCTGTTCTTCAGTGACGAGCGCGATTGTGTCTTGAGCGGACGGGGTGCCTCAATGTTTTTCACCGCTCTACCCAGCTGTGTGTGCGCCATGTTGCCTTTGTTTTCACTCTTTTTCTATCTTAGCCCAGTTTCGATTTGTGGCTATTGTTGGCTTAAAAGTTCTGTTTTCTTATCTCCGGGTTGTTTTTTTTTTTTTTAAGTTCGTTCGTTTGCTTATTGTTGATGTCTGCGTGTGTGCATATATGTTGCGAAAATTGTGTGAAAGAAGTCGTAGAAGCGTTTCCGCACCTCCCCCTGCAAAAAGAAATAGAAAGGTTAAAAAGACGTACATATGTATATAATGATTAGCTAAAGAGGAACAGTGGAAACCATACGTTAAAAAATATTTACTTTATAGCTATTCCACTTTTTAAATTGAATTCTCTACGATCAACAAATCGAATTTTAGCTGTAATCGATATCGTTATATATCGCTTATGTTAATATTGACTGTTACAAAAATCTGCTCCAAGCGGTATCGTTCAGAAACTGCGACGCAAGTGTTTAAATACATATATATCAACAAAAATACATACATACATATACATAATGTATGCACAGTCTATATCATTTGCAACTGTGATAAGAAACTTAAGGCCGAAACTGATAAAAAAAAAAGATTTATGATAGTTTTCAGAGCTGCTCACTTTAGCTAGCCATAATCAAGAGGAGGGCTTTTAGCGCATACATATATTTATCGTCAGCAATGAAAGGCGCCACCATGAATCACTTACGAACTATATGAATTATAATTGCGCACACAAATTCCAAAAGCGTTTGCATAAAACGGGCACAATGGCCATTTGTATACTTTAGTACGTGTATGTCTGTGTGTGTGAGCGTTCGGCATTTAAGTTTCATTAACAAAAAAATACGCGGAACGCATTTATTGTTGCTGCGGCTAATTGTCGCTAGCTTGCGTTTTTATGTTGCGGCGCAGATTTCAAGATTCTGGTTTTAAATAGCATTTACAAATATTACAAGACAAAAAAGAAACTGTCAGTGCGCGCAGCGATCTTGCCCACTTATTGAATCATATGTCGAGAATAGCAACAACAAATATGACTGCAGAGCAGCGACAGCGACGTTGACGCTGGCAGCGCTGTTTGCGTCGCCTGGGGCGTAGGGCAAGGCGTGTTCCTTTTACGTCCGACGCAAACAAAAACACATTGCATTTCAACTTACACACAGATTGGTTTAGTTAAGTAATTGTGCGTATTTAAAGCACTTTTCCCACGGATTTTTGTTCGAAATTAAGTAATAATATGTATGTGTCAACGCTAGTCGATGGTTGGAAACTACGCGTAGACTGCGCAGCAGTGCTTCACTTGCTGCAACACCTTTGGAGCACTACGCTGAAGAAAACTTGAACAAAAAACTGAAGCGTCAAATAAATAGGAAAATTAAACTACTTCTATGCAGTATATTTCACTATGGCCTGGTTTAATTAAATGAAATAGCTGTGTGAAAGCTTACCAAAAAATCTCTGCGACTACTAGATCTGCAAAACAGTCATCGGTACTATCGATAGCGAATCTAACTTTTAGTATTCGATGGGTATCAATGGGATGGCGAAACATTGTTTAATTAAATGTTTTATTAATTTTTTGAGAATAGCGGCATTTGGTGAGCTTCAACCAGATTATTTATTGTCGATTGCAATTTGATGCTTACTTTCATTCTTTAATTGCAAAAATCCTGCATACTTTTTTATTGTTATTTAGCAGAATATCGATAGTAGACAGATTTTTTGACTATTCTGAAATTAAAAACATTCGATAGCTCTATATAGGGCTGCCACTTTGTTGTGTTTTTTTTTTTCAGTAACCTTATTATAGCAGGGTGGCTCAGAAGCCCTGGCAAATCGAAAAGTAGAATATCGGTCGAGTTCCACAAATTTTTCTGAAAACTCTTATTTGCTCTTCAGATTTTCAATTATTTGCTGTGAAAATAGACACAAATAATGGCTGAAAATTCAGCCAAGGAAGACGCGACGCCGCCACAGGCGGTGAAAAATGATAGCGCCAACAAGGATAGTGACACAAAACCTCTGCGAATGTCTTTCGCCGATTGGAAGAAGAGTAGAGAGAACAAGGAGCAGCCAGGGGATACGCAAGCAACTCGCAATAGTCGGAAGACGCATAAAGTTGACAACAGACTGCAGGGCAACAATCGCATTCACAATAATAATCATAACAACAATATCAATAACATCAACAATTCGTTTCCGCCCCTAAGCCGACCTCCGCCTTTGCCCTTTCCCTTAATGTCCATGGGCTTTGGTAATTTCGGACACGGACCCGGTCCATGTGGACCACCGTCAATGATGCCTTCTGGCTGTAACATGGGCAATATGGGTAATATGGGCAACATGGGTAATATGGGTCCAGGGCCGGGCCCGCGCAACCATCGTCCCCTACAGCCACCGCCCTTTTGGGAGGATATGATGTCGCCACAACATCGACCACCACCTATACAGCCACCCATGCCCAAGTGTCCGAGCTCATGGAATTTGGTGCCCAGGGATAAACAGCGGCAAAACAAACATAACCAGAGCCAAAACAGTCAGCCCAACAAGAAATACAAAGCCAGCACCAACAATAAGAATAACAGTAGCAACAGCAGTAGCAATAACAACAACAGTACTACAAACGATGCACTGTTAGATGCGGCTTTGATGCCGCCACCACCACCACCGGGAGGCAGCTGCAACAGTAGTAATAGCTCCTCCAACAATTCCTCTACATCAAATAAACTTGTGAAGAAGAAAAAAGGTGGCGGGACTTTTGTGCAAATTGATGGCAAATGGATACAGCGACCGGAGGCGCCTCCACCATTGGAAGAAGCGCCGCCGGGCACCAAAGAAGATCGCCAGCGTCAGTGGCGCGAATACCGACAGGCGATGAAACCATTTAAGAATCGTGAATTCCATAATTGGAAGCGTACTGTGCAACGTCTCAGCAAATTGCCGCGCGATCAGCTGGACGAGAAGCAATTGGAGCGCTTGGAAAAGGCCGAGGAGTATATTGGGGCACATAAAGCCATGCTAACGATCAAGCATGCCGAGCAGTGGGTGCAGCAGAGTAATCGAAAAGTAGAAGCGTCCGGGAGCAATGGACAGGCTCAGGTGTATGTGCGCAAGCCAGTGAATCCCACATGGCCCAAGAGCAATGATCAGAACACATTTCATCGAGGCCCGCCGCCCGTGCGGAAGCAAATCTTTGGTACTGGGCGTGCCATAAAAGGTGGCATTGGTGGGGAAATGGGAACCATGCCGAATAACCCAACAAGGCCTATCGTGGGCCAGTTCCCGGCGCCATCCGGACCGCCAGTGGGCGGTAACAGCGGTTACTTTGGCTACAATAATAGCCATCCCTACGTACAGGACGCGGACAGCAGCAATAACAGTGGTATCGGCAGCGGGGGCAACAGTGGCACCAACTCCTTTTATGCCAACTACACAAACAGCTTAATCAAGGGTGGCACCCTACTGCCACCCTAGAAGGCTACACCAAGGCTGCCCTGGAGCAAAGGTTACACTTAGGCTATAATATAAAAATTCTATTATTAATAATTAAGATAAGCAATGTCATCACGATGTCATTTAGGAGCCTGTGCTATTCATGTAAAGAAATTAATAAATTATTAACATATACAATGGCTTAGCTTGACTCTACAATTTGAGTCCTAAACAAAATTCAAACTTTCCATTTGCCTGGATGCAAACCTGTTGGCTTTTAAATATTAAGTATGTTGCAAGTAGATTGGATAAAATGAGAACCGCTTTGAATTACATGTATATCATATATGCTGCCATAATTAACCATCGTTATGAAATTGACTTCATGTATACAAATCCTTTTTTTTTAACACAGTATGTATTGATTATGTTTCAACAAATATAAATGTATATCATAAGCTTAGCCTGATTTGCCTTTGTTCGAGCGACTGCGACTGGTCTTGAACTGTGTTTCATCGAGCGGAGGCAGGCCAAGGAGCTCACGCCGCTTGCGCTTGCCACGCCAAATGGCCTCCTTGAACAGGTTGCAGTAGAGCTCTATGGCGGCGGGTGAATCATCGTTGCCAGGCACTGGATACGTGATTAGATTGGGATTGCAATTGCTGTCCACGATGCCAATGGTGGGTATGGCCATTTTGGCTGAATCGCGTACAGCCGTATGTTGTGACATTACATTGTTTTGTGTATTGAGAAAGATGCACAGATCCGGCAGCCGAGTAACTGCATCAAACTGTACATTGGCATTGGTGAAGATTCCGCCACGCCAAAAGCGCGTGTGCGAGAACTCGCCGGCCTCCATGGCCTTCTTTTCAACCAGATGGGCATTCATCGCATTACGATTGAAGAACAATATAATACCATCCCGGAAGGCAATGTGTGCCGCGAAATTGAGTGCATCACGCAAATGGGAAGCCGTCTTGTCCAGATCGAATATCAAGTGACCCAGTCGACTGCCATATAGATATGGCCGCATGCGGTCGTCGAGTGAGCCCTCCTTGTGGCCATAGTGCACGCGGGCATTGAACAAATCCCGCACAGTAAATAAATTGGTCACTTGGAAGTAATCCGGGTGCTTCAGGATACGTTGTTCAATGACGTCAATGTCCACTGGCTCGGCCGGTATGGGCGCCTGGGCAGCCTGTGTGTTTTGTAGGCGGGCCGGCAACGCATACAGCTGACTAAGGCGGGGCACTAAACACAAACAATATGCGATTAATATTAATAAATCTTTTAATTTAGAAACTTACAATTATTAAAAGTTTTTCGAAACATTTTTCACGCACGCCACTGGCCGCTGTTTTCATAACATGCAACTAGTATGACCGTATGCGTTCAAACATAAAATACCCAAATATCGCACGTTATCGATAACAGTCGACGATTGTTGGCCATGGAAGGTCCAAGATTGTCATTTGCAATAATGTTTATGTTTAGAGTACTACAAAACTAAATCGAAAACAATATGGAAATTGAAAAAACGCCCCCCAATGCGGCCACATCCGATACGAATTCCACATGTGAGTACATGGATGCCGAAGGTGAGCCGGAACTGGACGCGGATCTCAGCGCAAGCGATCTCTACCAGGAGGCGGAACACGGCGCCGAGGCCGAACAGCAGGGCCACAGTATTATCTCGGTGCTGCGCGATGAGCTGGTCCCTCAGACACGTAACAATTTGAGTCCAGACTCAGAAACAGCCGCAGCAACGGGACAATCAAGAGACCTGGCCGCTTCGGTAGAGTCGCTAGCGCTGAGCACCTCCACCAGTGCGAAGACCGAGGACAGCGGCAGCACAAACGCCCTTGACGAGGACATGTACGACTATCAGCACGACAGCGTGTGGCGTGGCCAAAAGAAACACATCTTCATACTGAGTGAAGCGGGTAAGCCAATTTACTCACTGCACGGCAACGAAGATAAGCTGGCCACGCTCTTTGGCGTCATTCAGGCTTTGGTCAGCTTCGTGCAGCTCGGCCAGGATGCAATTACTTCCATACATGCTGGCAGCATTAAATTCGCATTCATGCAGCGCAACTCGCTCATCCTGGTGGCGGCTTCTCGCACCAATATGAGCGTGCAGCAGCTGCAGCTGCAACTAAGGTGAGTCAGAGGCGTCTATCTATTGACATCAACTCTAGCTCCTATGGTTACCTAATAATATATTTGTAAATTCTTGCAGCGATGTCTACTATCAAATACTCTCTACGCTTACCTATTCACACATGTCCAAGATCTTTGAGAAACGAAAAAACTTTGATCTACGACGTTTGCTTTCCGGCAGTGAGCGATTGATCTTTAATCTGTTGGCCAATGATAGCAGCCATGCCAAGGGTAAACACTTAATACACATTTCAATTCATTCCATATAAAATGATAATTTATTGCTTGCAGTGACCAACAACATTTTTACCTTTTTGACCAATTCGATACGAGTTTTTCCGCTGCCCACAGCTGTGCGTTCCAATATAATTAGCGCCATACAGAGCAATTGTTCGAAGATCAAGAATCTAGTGTTTGCGGTGCTGATAGCCAACAACAAGTTGATCGCCCTGGTGCGCTTGAAGAAGTACTCTATCCATCCGGCGGATTTGCGTTTGATATTCAATCTGATCGAGTGCTCCGAGTCTTTTAAGAACTCGGAGAATTGGACGCCCATTTGCCTGCCCAAGTTCGATATGAATGGCTATTTGCATGCACATGTTTCGTATTTGGCTGACGATTGCCCAGCGTGCCTGCTGCTCATGTCCGTGGACCGGGATGCGTTTCACACACTGTCAGAGGCCAAGGAACGCATCACGGAGAAGTTACGGCGCAGTCTTTGCCTACAGGCCATTAACGACGAGCTCAAGCAATCCCACAATGTCAAACTGTATCAGCAGGTGCTAAGCGTTCCTGAGCTGCGACATTTTCTCTACAAGCCAAAGGCGACGGCCCAGCTGCTCTGTCCCATGCTCAGGCATCCGTACAAATCGCTGGCCGAATTCGAGCGTCTGGAGGCTATTTACTGTGATCTACTGCATCGCATACACAACAGCTCGCGACCTCTGAAGCTTATCTATGAGGTGAAGGAGCGTGAGGTGGTGCTCGCCTGGGTGACGGCCACCTATGAGCTGTATGCAGTCTTCGAGTCTATTGTGGATAAGGCAACGGTCATTAAGTATGTGGACAAGTTGATCAAATGGATCGAGAAGGAATACGACGTGTTCTTTATACGTAATCATCCGACATTTTAAAACTATTCTAAAAGTATGTGCTAGTTATGATGAAATTCCCGCATTTTGTATAGCTGTAATGATTTATGACACATTCAATTGATTGTATAAATTTCTACATACACGTACATTTGTGTATGCAAACAATGCCTGCTAATGAGGGACGTTGTTGTTGTGATGCAGTTGTAACAGCGTCGATATATACACTACTTTTTATACATATACATATGTATGCCATTTAATAAGCATGTAAATTTGTAATTTAAAGTCTTAAGTAAACTAAAAAAAATGAACAGAACTCTTCTTAATTGCAAAACTCTACTTGGAAAATATTTTCTCTGCTCAGTAAATATTTTAAATATTTGCGCCTGTGCAAGTGCCAAACAGTTGCGGAACTGTTCTGAGATAAAAACCCCTTGAAGTTGGCTGCACGCAAAAAACGACTCCCTTAATGTTGGCTGCGCCATATGCTGAGCTTTTTCATACTCGTCGTCGTTATCCTGCTCACTTAACATAAAAAAGGCTTCCTCAGTTGAGTACAGGATATAAGCGTGTGCGGTACGAAAACGCGCCAGGAAATCAAAGTGCGGTAAAGGCAGTACAAAAAATACAAGAAAACCCCACCAACACACAAATACATACAAATGCAAGTAAAGCATGAAAAAATGTGGACTAGTGCTATGCGCCCAGATGAGCGAAAATCAAATTAAATTGCAATAAATATAATACGTGTAATAAGCAATCGTGATGAAATTATGTAGTATATATCTACTACTTTTTATGTGCTATTGCTGCCATGCCGCTGCTGAGGCTGCTGCTACTGCTGCTGCTGCTGTCGCCGCCTGCTTGCTCCCTTTTTAACATGCGCCACGCATTTTTTTGGGTGTTAAATGTTCGTGTATCTGTCGGTTTTTGCGCGCTAAGCTACGGCGGGCAGCGACGGCGGCAGCAGCAGCGGCAGCGGCATTAATACACGTCGCCTGCTTCGACCCCCACCCGCACCCACGCACACACACACACACATACACATACACAGTGTGGCGCCCACTGTGCACGAAAATAGGCAGAAATCAAGCAGCGAATATACTACTATTTATGTATTTATGTTCATGTCCTTTTTGCTCTGTGTATGTGAGCTTGCTAGCGTGTATGTGTGTATTTTATGCTGTCACTGCTGCCGCGCCGCTTCGTTAGTTTTGCGCGCGTGTTATGTATGTGTGTGCGTGAGAGTATGCATGTGTGTCTGTGTATATGTGTATGTGTGTGTGTTTGGGGTTAGTGTGCAAATCATTTAATTTATTACTAAATGTATTTTTATACACATTTCTCGTGCACTTTTCCGTCTATGCGTTTCGCTTTCATTCCGTTTGCTCAGCCATTCGTCGTTAATTTGTCTTTCGCTTTTTAAGCCAAATTCGTGCTCTCATGATTATATCAACAGCCAGTCAGCAGCAGCAGCAGCAACAACAACAACAAGTCGTCCTGCCAGCCAAAGTTTTACCTTTGGGCAAAGTATACGCACACACGCACATGCACACAAATTCACACACACACACACACAGCAACATGGCCACGGCGTGTCTTTTTGTGTATCCTAGAGTTATTTTTTGAAAGCAGGCAGCTAAAGAAGAAGAAGACGCACCAGCAGCGGCAGCAGCAGCAGTAAAGCTGGCAAAACGCGCGCGTGTTGTGCTGTCAGTTTTCCTTATAAGCAAAAGCGAAAACAGAAACAGAAGTGTAGGAATCTATTTTTGCGGCAAAAGTTTTCTTTTTTGCTCTCTTTTTGGCTTTTATGGCTTCGCGATGTCGTTTCTTCGTCTGTTTGTGTGCGCGTTTGCAGTAAACTTTTTAAGTGCAGCAATATACTTGAATTTTTTAATAATTGGAAAATTTTGCGCAAACACTTGCCGTAGAGAATAAGTTATTTTAATAATAAAAAAAAATACAGCTCGTAAAATATTGCACAACATTGGCGATTGGGAACACGAAACCGAAACTTTATTTATTATTTTACTTGTGGCGCAAAAAAGTAGGCAACACAAAATATGCGGAACAAGCTTGTGGAGTATATAATGTGGTGCCTACTTCTAGGATGCAACTATATTCAGAAATACAATTTTTTAAAGCACTTTTTTTGATTGCAATACTTACACTTAAATATTAGTTAATAATACTAATAAATATTAGTTAATAAATAAATATTAGTTAATAATACTAAAAATAATACTTAAATTTAATAAAAGAAAAAAGAACTTATATAAATTATCTTAAAACTAAAACCAAATAATTTAAAATTATTTTACTTAATGCTAACTTTTTCAACTAACTCAAACAGCAATAATGTTGCATATAATTAAAATTGAAACTAACAATCAAAACTAAAACGCTATCTAATTGCTGCCGTAACCAAAAATCAAATTGAAACCCAAACCAAAATTCCAACGCTACATAAACCAATAAAAAAAAAGGGGAAAAACACCAACTGCAACAATATACAACAATAAAATCAACAACTACAGCAACAACAGCAACTGCGCGCCTATCACCGACTAATACAAACGGCAATTTCGTATTAATTTTATTTGCGCATACATTTTGCCGCGTGCTCATCAAAATTTACATAGAAACAAACACCAAAAAAGAAAGTAAATAACAACAACAACAGCTACGGCAACTACAACAAGAATAACGACAAAAACAACAACAACAACTGCTGAATGGCAACAAGGAGTACAAGAAGAGGTTCCTGGTTAAATGCTGACCCAGCCAGCCTACGACTTTAGGTTAGTATGTCTCCCTCATTTCGAGTTATTGTAAAAAAAAGAAGCAAAGTAATGTGGCTGCTCAATATAGAGATACCCTGTATTTTGAAATGATATTGGCAAAATATTTATTAGATTTGTTTTATATAATAAAAATATATCAAAATATATGCAATTAATATATTTATGTAATTGTCTATTTATAATCTATCAATTTTAAATTTAAATTTAATTCATATTTTATCTTAAGTTTCTGTGTATATTTTATGCATAAACTAAACTTCATCACAGATTTTTATAACAAATTTTAATTTTATTCATCATATTTCTTATTATTCATATTATTATATTTCTGTAAATATTTCAGTTATATATTAACTATAATTTATCTGTGCTTTAATTGTGATTAATTATTTTATTATTTATTATTTACTTCTATAGAATCAAAGTTCTAAAAGCTCTTATATATATAAACAAACATATCTAGACACATATAAATTTATATAAATATATATCAAACTTTGATATTTTGCTCTAATTCTTATCTGAGATTACATCCTCAGCTAGCATTTATATAAATATTTAGAGCATTTTATAGATCTCTCTCTCTCTCATATCTTCATAAAACGCTGAATCCTCTCTACAGATCAGACAAGCTCACATCGTCCAATTTTCCAGCGATTACTTTAAATAGTTTCACAGTTTAAATGAACGGCAAGGAAGCCCTACTTTATGCTGTCTATGCGCCAAAAGGGACATAGAGAAATGTGGCTTTCGTCTATGGATTCGTTTAACATGATGGCGCGTACGCCATCCTTTGCTGTTCTTTCGTTTATTTTTATTCGTTTCTTTTTTTCCTTTTCTTCTATATATTTTTTTTCTCTCCAGTTTCTTTGTTGTTTTGTGGATGTGCGCTTCATTTTGCTTATCCTTTTGCCCGGCTGCTGATCAAATAGGCATCATTTGCCTGCCAGGCAGCACACAAAAAGGTCGACAGCAATTTCAAACGACAGTCGCTTGATGACTGTGTTGACATGATATAGGGCAAGCAGGGCGGGAGTAGCAGACGCAGTGGGCGGAAGTCGGAAACAGCATCTGTATATAGTTATCTATGTGCGTGTGTGCGAGTGTGAGTATGTGTGTCTGTGTGTGTATGTGTGTGTGTGACTATATTAACCCTATTTTTGACGTCAATTAATGACTCAACATGCGGCAGAAATTTAATTTTTTCTATTCGTTCTTTGTATATTTGTAGGTGTATGTATGTGTGTGTGTGTGTGTCTCTGTGCCTGTGTGTGTGTCTGTGCCATATTTCTTGGGGTCGACAGCGACTTCCGGTCACATTTCGTTGGCCTTTGGCATTACCTATTTTTAGGCGCCATAAGTAATTGAAAAAAACGCACGTAAATTAAGCGTGTGTGCGTGCGTGCGTGTGTCTGTGTGTGTGTGTGTGTGTATGTACACAGCGAAAAACAAGTGCACACATTAACATAAATTTATTAAATATAAGTGCTAATCATATTTCATATAATATTTATTTGATGAAATTTATGGGAAATATCAATTTGATTATTTATTAATTATTTATATTTCTGCATTAATTATACAATCTTTTTTTTTTTCTTTCTTGTCGTGTATGCGTACATGTCAGCGTCACGGCTGACTCGTGTCTGAGTCGTGGCTGGCAGCTCGTTTAACCCCACGTGCTGAACGCCATTCGTTCAGCTTCTGCTCCCACACACACTCACACACACATACGCACACCCACACACCCTTAGACACGGGGCAACATTACGAGCATTGTGCGGAATTTATTGAATTTTTATTGGATTTCTCTGGCACAGCAGCAGCAGCAGCAGAGGCAGCAGCATTTCTAGCGCCAAGCTGGCTGCTCTGCTGTCTCGTTAGGCGTGGCATAATTCATTATGTTGACTCACATATTCCCCCCTCACATGCCTCCCACTCTCTCTCTCTCTCTCTCTCTCTCTTTCTTCCTCACTCTCTGCTGGCTTGGCGTGCTTTGCATATTAATATGCATTCCTGTGGTTTCAATTTATGATTTAAAGGCGTCTTTGAACACGCCTGTTGCCTAATCGCTACAACTTTTGACCCATACAAAATACATTTAGGATTTTTTAACACATTTTCGCAACACACACTCGCACGTAGTTTCTGGTATGGTGATTAGCCGTAACATATTTATTATGCTGCCAACTTTGAAATTCTAATATTGAAACATAATTTCAGCGGGCATGCAACTTGTTTTTGGTCAAGCAATTTACCTGAGCAGTTAGTTATATGATTGTATTTATATCTATATTATGCTTAACAATCCTTTATTGCTTTTCATATTACTTTGTCATATCAATGTCCAACGAGATTTCTCAGCCATATTTTATTTATTTATATTTTTCACACATTACATGACGTTGATATATATAATAAATTTCAATAAATTAATAATACAAAAATATGAAATAAATATTTTCCTCTCCTATACCTAAGCTCTTCTTACTTTCTGTCTAACAATTACTCAATTTATTATTTTAATATTCAATTTAAACAAATAAATAGTTTAATATTATTGTCAAAAATATAAAAATTAACGTCTTATCTTCCCCCTTCCTTTCCTTTTTTCGCTCTAACAATTATTCAATTTATTATTTTAATATGCAAATGACACTATCCAACACAGTTGCTGTAAGGGAACCCGTTATTCAAAATGTTACGAATCTGCGTTCCTTATTTATTTCGCAAAACTTTTGCTTCAAGTTTTCCATCAAAGTTTTCAATATCGTCGCTGCGGTTGCGTAAGGGATGCTATTCCCAGTCTCCACACAGCTCCCGCTGCTGCCCCGCCCCCGTTCCCGTCCCCATCCCCGCCCACTTGGCCAACATGCGAGAGCAAACGTTTAATATTCACGCTTGAGCGCACTTTTGACGGGGTAAACGGAGAGTCACAGAGAGCGAGAGAGAGAGAGTCAAAGAATAAGAGAGAGAGAGAGAGAGATGGGGATTGCGGAACTGTGCAACGGACTGGCCCAAGCAAAATGTGCGAACTGTTTGACGCTTATCTATGCTTCTGCTTTTGACCAAATTTTATTGCCTCTTTCCAGGCCAAGCGTTTCGTTCCGTTACTTTTCCATTCTATGACCCGAAAATTGTCTGTCAAGGGAAATTGTCTGTATAACATACATATGTATAACAGCTGTTATATTGAATCCAGATCGAGGAATAGAGAAAAATCTAATTTGTATGGTCAACCCAGGTATATATATACATATATACACACCCATCTAGTACAGTCCCTTTGCTTGGAGCCACATTCTCTTTGCAATTACTCTTATGCAATATGCGCTATTGGCAATTAGCTAGCCTGGCTGGCATCGGGCTTAATCATATTAATCATACGCCATGGTGTGCGCACAAGTTGACGCTAATGAAGCAGTCGTGTCAGTCCAGCTGTGCGAGCGTGTGCCTTAATGCAAAGCATTGCAAACGCTTTAAATGCAATTCGAAATGACGCTTGTTTACATAGCCAGACAAGCGTCGTTGGGCCAACGTTGGCAATCTAGCAATCTAGCAATCTGGCAATCTGGCCAGCCCACAAGCCAACAATCTGACAATTGGACAATCGAGCTGTCCTGGCTGTCTCTGGTTTGCTGCCTTCACGCCACGGCCACAGTTGCAAGTGTCTTTGCTCTGACTTGTTTCGGACGTTCTTCGGGCTCGTGATTTCAGCTGCCGGCGCTTCAAACTATCATTCAACTTTTATGCGAACATTTACACTATTCTGTGTGTGCGGGTGAATGTGGGCGGGATGAGGTTGGTATGTGGGCGGGATGTGGGTGAGATGTCTGCCTTACAGCCGCCAGCTAAACGTGTCATGAAACAAGCCAGACCACAGTGCCCGAGTCAGAGTCAGTTCTAGTTGGGCCATCAACGGAAGTGCTCGTCGCCATTTTTAGTGCACTTCTTGAAAGTGTGCACATTTCCGTTTGGCATCAATGATTCGCCCACTGCCCGCAGGACTCAACGGCCCACGACACGCCCCGTAATACAGTGCCTGCGCTTCCTTCTTCAATAAAGCTCCCTCTCTTTTTCTCTTAGCTGCTCCCTCTCTGTTGTGCTTGCTATGCTTTTTTCTTCTTTCTTTCCTCATATACCCAGTAGATGTAAGTTGTGATGGGTATGAGGTAATGATAAATGATACGTTGTAAAGGCTGGCCAAACTAGAGTGATACTTTTTACGAGAGCTATATATCAGTATCTATTTAAGCTATTGATTACATCTAGTTAGTCAAATATTAAATGATATTTGCCATTAAATTATAAATTAGCTTTTAGCTGGCAAACATATGAGCTTAAAGCAAACAGACTCCAGTATACAAAATCTGTTGTATATTCATTCAACCATTCTTTCTATATATATCAAAATTATAGACACATCATGATTGAAATTTACCATTTAATTATGAGTGTAAAGCAACCTGAGTCCAGATTTACAAATCTATTGTATACACATATAATAATTCTTTCTTATGAATATTTATCAAATTTATAGACACCTCATGAAGACTTTCTATACATTCATCTGAATCTTATATCAAAATTTCTTATAGCCGTTTTTTTTTTTAAATTTTTACTAAATAAATTTGGGCTTCATTTCTAGTTCCCATTTTAAAGCTTCAAAGACAAAGCCTCAAGATTTCATATGTATGCATCTCAAAGCAGAGATCTTAACTGAATGTACTCTAAATCTCATACGAATTCTAGAGAAATTCTTTCACTCTCTGTTACATGTATCTCCTTCCAGGATATCTGCCTAGTCGCCCACACAAGTCTATGACTGCCCTTCTCTTTTTTTATGTGCCGCTGGCTGTTGGCTTTTTACTTTTGCTGATTTTAATTTTGGTAAAAGTTGTCACATTTGATTTTAAGCAATTGTTTGGTTTTATGCGTTCGCCTTGTTCGCAGTCGTTGTCTTAACTTACTTCGTTTGGCCTTTTATCCCCGAGCTCGAGCTTGTCTTCGTTTTCGCTGTTCGCTGTTGGCTTTTATTGTCGCCTTTTTATGTGGTGCCAGGGCCAGACTCTAATGGCATTCTATATAGACTCTAGCCGAGATTGGCTGTAATAGTGGCCTCCTGCCTTGGCCTGGCCTGGCCTGTTGCTTGTGAGTGGAAAATTGCGGTTGACAGTGTGATGTAACCGGAAGAACTTTCAACTCGATTACGAATGTGTGTGGGTTGGTGTGTGTGTGCATGTGTGTGTGGGTGTGTGCGTGTGTGCGTGAAATTGTGTAAAAAGTGTGAAAATGAAGAAACATTTGTAGAATAAGCATAACTTAGATAAGCACAGTTATCTGATGTCGGGGAGAAGAAAGTTTTCTGATAATAACAGATTATTTAAAGAAATATCTTTTCGACTAGAAACTTTTATGATTAGCAATCTGTTGAGTTTATTCTATTTTTAGATATTTTTTCTTATAATTATATCTATAAACATTTTTTTCTATCTACTTGAATATAATTTAAATTCCGATTGTATTTTTGTTAAAGGGTTATCAGTTATTGTTATTTTTTCTATGTTAAATATATTTGTTCTGTAAGATTCTCATTTAGCTTTCTTTATACTCTGATTAAACTAACTAAAATTCTTGTGCAGGCATTATTTTATTGTTTTTACTTTATTAATGCATCTGCTTTAAAATACTTTCCTTAAAGTACTTACCCAAAATCAATTTATCCAAATGAAACCCAACTTAATGCATAATTATCTTATTCTCTCTCACACATTTAATTAATTTTTCAATTACACACACATAGGCGATTATTGATTAAATAACAATCTCTAATTTGCCTATATAAATAAATTATGTTCTTTGAGCGATTTGAAAAGCTTATTTGCTGCAGCAAGTTCTTGCCTCGAGTCCTTTGTGCTCTTTGCTCGTTGCCTTTGTAGCGCAGTGTTCGTCCTTTAGCCTCGCTTAACATTAATTAAGTGCAATTTTCGTTGCGCTCGGCTTCGGGCGGCATTTAACTAAGCCAACTTAATAAGTTATTTATGCATAGTTAAAGCTGCTCTTAAAATGCTTGACTGAATTTTGTGTCCCAGTCTGGACATAGAATGCGCCTGCTACTAGTCCTGCTGCTACTCCTGCTGCTCCTGCTGCCGTTGCTTTGTGTTTAAAGCGCACGCAACTGAGGCTCACTTTAAATGACATCAAATGATTATATAACCAAAATGTAGTCGCCCGCCCACACCACATCTCGCTATCTCTTTCCTGCCTGCTCGGCAGCCGTCTCTTTCAGCGTGTAGCATTGCCGCCTGGCTGCATTTTGTACATGTACTTGGGATGCATGTTATACAGCTACGCCCAGGACGACACACTGCGAGCGCACATGCTGTGCGACAGCGAAGGCAACATGAATACAAAAAAAAAATAAATAAATAAAAGCAAGAAGAAATTTATATAAAACTAGAAAATGATTTAAACATAATGTAAGCTGCAGCTTGAATACACTAACAAGTGCAGGTAACATATTAAAATTTGATAGGAAGTTATACAAAAAGTATTTGCAAAGCAGAAATGGGATTTATGGCAGAAAATTTGTGAGAGAGGAAAGAATAAGTAAATATTATTAAAATATAGTATGTATGCATATACAGCTGGAATATATTTATATATAATTATATAAACATCACTGATTGTTGCTCAAAGTTTCGCCTGAACTCATAAAGGTAGTCAGCTACAAATGTTTATAATATTTAGCTTTAGATCGAGACAGCTACAACTTTTCGAATATTTAAATTTAAAATATAAATTTAAAGAAATGAAGTACAAATACTTTTAAAAATACTTATTAAAAAATATTTAGTTTTATCAAAAAACTTCCAGATTAAAAAAGAATACAAAATTAATATAAAAATATTTTTAAATAAAATTTGGAGAAAAAATCTTAATGTTTAATAAATTTGAGTAAGTAAAATATCTGAAAATCTGAAAAATATACAAAATAACAATTGCAAATTTAAATAATTATCTTTAAACTTCCATATTATTGTAGATGTGAAGATATATATATATATATATATATATTTATATAGAAATATTGGTAGATAAAACTTTAAAAAAAATTTTATTTTAATTTTAGTGATTAAAAAATGTTAATATGAAAATGTTTTATTCTTATTAAAACTTTCGAAATTCTACTCCAACTTTAAAATCTCTAAATCCATTTCTGAATTTTAAAAAGTATATATGTATATATACACAAAGATTTTAAGCTAAAATCTAACATAACACTTTCTTCTTAAAACTCGTAAAAATCAGTTATTAAAAAATCATAAAAAATATATACCAAACTCATGTTTAATAATTCAAATCTTCAAGTTAGGGCATTAAATCGCGCTGAAAGTGAAATTTCAGCTTTGTTTGAAAAGTGAAAAATGTCGCAAATTCTTCTCTCTTTTTTTTGCAGTCAGCAAACGAAATTGGAGCGACATTTTTACGCGCTTTCAAGCGAAATAAACACGAAAATGTTTGTGACTATTTTATGTGATATATATTTATGTGCCTAAGCGCCCACATAGAAATACATATATACACATACGTACATACATACGTGTGTATATGTATTTATATGTGGCAGCGCCGCCAACAAAGCCAATAAAATGTTGTAACCTCGAAAAGTTCAATTTTGTTGTTGTTGCTGCTGTTGTTTTTGTCTACATTAACATTGAGATGTGCTTGACAATTTTTCAGTTCAGTTCAGTTCAGGCGCACAAATTATGCCGTAGCACAACATTGGGCGCGCCCACACAAGCTCCGCTGCTTTTTCAAGGATGTTTATCCCAGGCCTCACCTCACACCCGCCTCAATACCCGCCTCCTGCCCATCGTGCTAGCTTCTGCCTCTAATGCGTGCCGGTGCTGCCTCGCCAGCGACTTTTATCTAAAAGCGCACTTAGCCCAAGTAGGCCAAGTAGATTACAGCCAAAGAGCTGCTCCTGTTTACCCCCCAAACACACATACGCCCACATACACACACTCACACACATAAGTATAAGTATCTATATATACAATATATATATATTTATATTTATTTAGACACATATATATACTTTTGTGTGTACATTGATGTGTGTGGTGTGTGCGATGAGCATTCTTGTGGCGAGAGCATATTATTAGAAACCATAATTAGGTTGAATTATGATTTTATTTAAGTCAGGCACAGTTTGAATTTGATCGATAGTTGAAGATAGATTTTTAAACTAATAAAAAGTTTGAAGATAAAAGACTAAAGATTTTAATAAATTAAAAATAAATTGGAGATGAGATACCATTACTACTAAAGAGAATGATAGGGAGAAAGAGAGAGAATTAGAGAGCGGGAGAAATCAGAAAAGATAAGGAGAGAGGAGAAATCGCGAAAGATAAAGAAAGAGTGGAAGAGAGAAACGGAGAAAATATAGAATAAATCTAAAGAGAAATAATAAAACGAGAGAAATAAACATAAGATCAAGGAAATATATAGTTTTTGAAGTAAACTTCTCTTATATATATATATGAGAACCGCATGCGTTTCAGTGGAACTTAATATTTGAAATATCTATCAAAATATTTTTAAGATTAATTTAGGATTAGGATTCTGCAATATCTCCCACTAAAGGTTTTTAAATTGTCTCAGCCGAACAATTTCTATACACAAAGAAGTATATCCTTATTTCCTAATATACCAGATAAATAATACGATTGATGTCAAGCATGTTTAAAATAATCTTTTAAATTTAGTAATTAGAATACTGTAAGTGCGTAAGTAAATCCCAAAAAATGTAAACACCCAAAAACAACTTTGAATGCCATGAAAACTAATTTCAACTACTTAATTACTAAATACACTTCGACCGAAACGAACTTTTAATTTTAACCTCTACGAAATCTCTTCAATTTGTATATTGCTGAATAGATTAGCTTTTCCAGAGGCTCTTAAGTGTATTTGAGTTGTTAATCTATGGTCTATTAGACCCTTATTGTGGAAAAACTTTATAGACAATGCAGCTCGTGCAATGCTTTAATGATATAAACAGCAAACACTTGAGCAAATTGCGCATGTAAACAGCCCAAGGAAGCGCTTCCAAGTGGGTTAGGCAACAGCAACAACAACGACAACAACGACAACAAGAAAGGGTATACCGGGTGCTAGACCCTGAAAAGCGATTAAAAAACAAGAAGAGAAACTTGTTGTAGAAACGACAACAGCAGCAGCAGCAGCAGCAGCAGCAACAGCAGCAACAGCAGCAGCGGAAGCCGAGGAAGCAGCGGCGTTGACAGCGTTTCGTCCTTGAGAAAAGGTTTTAAACATACCAGAGCCGAAATAGAGGGATGAGGGCGCGCTGAACGGGGTGTGGCAGCCGAGCCGAAAAAAGCCTTTTTGGCGCAATAACGGTACAAGCATTACAGTTTTTCATTATAGAAACCGTAATTGGAAAAGTGTTTTGGGGCTGGCACTCGATGCTTTTAGCTCAAATGTCAGACAATGCAAAGAGCCAGAGAAGTGGAGGCCAACAGAGGGGGGGGGGGGGGTTGAATGGGGGGCGCAGGCGTTGGCAGGACCAGGATGCTAGGCAATGTGTTGTCCGATTTGTTGGCTTTTGTGGGTCGTCGTCGCCAGGGAGTCGTGGTAGGTTTTGCCTGTCGTCGAGGTCTGGGGTCTGAGGACTTAGCTGGCAAAGGATTGGGTTCTGGTCGGCTGCTTGCTGAAGCGCAGCTGCTTGAGCTTATTTAAGCACAAAGGACGCGCCGCAGGACAAAGACGGAAGAGCAGCAGCCAGGAGCAGCCGGCGCACAATTTGTCCTTAACGTTGCAATCGCTTTGCTTGTTGCTTGTTTGCCATTGTCTAATTGTTAACCATTTTTTCTCTCACTCATACTCAGTGTGTGTGCTGAGCGTGTGTGTGTGTGTGTGTGTGTGTGTGTCTATATATTTTGTTGCATTGTTTGATTGTCACACGCTTCAGCATTGTGTGTGCAGCCAGGCCAAATAACATTTGTCTAATGAAAGGCGCCAGTGCTCAGGGCATCTCTGCCTTGCTCTATCTCGCTCTCTTCAACTCTCTCTCTCTCTCTCTCTCACACTTTGTCTAGCCTTGGTACAAGCTCTTTTCACGCTTAACTATTTTAAGCATATTACATATTATTCATTATTATTATTATTATGATTGCCATTGCCGGACAGGCATTTCATGACTCGATGTGCACATCCATCAAAATGTTTGCCAGGCCACAAAAACAATTCCATAATAGAGTGAACAAAACCAATTACAAAGTGCAACAGCTGTTGACCAGACGACGAATTAGATACCCTAACCTCAGGCGAATTATATATAGAAATGTTGAATGAACTCATAAAATGTGAAGGTCGGTCGTATTCCTTATTCCTTATCCTTATTCCCTTTTGTTTTTATGGCAGAACTTTCAATTCTCTTATCTAAAAGGGCATTTAGTCACTTCCTTTTCCGGGATGGCTTTTCCTTTTAATTTCTCCTTCAATTCCTAAGCTTATAGCAGTCCTTGATACCTATCCTTGTGCTGCTTAAATCTACTTTACTGTATTTCGTAATGCTCACATGCAATTCAATCATAGTTTCAATCTAGTTTGTGGTTAATTACAACATGGACCATAATTTGAACAGGACATAAATTCTAGAGCAGCAACGGGTGCAAGTGAATTGGAAAATGTTGCATGCAACAGAATGATGCAAATTGCAAGTTTGATGCGAGCAGAAAACGATTTGTGATTTACTCGTCGGTCTAGCCACAAAAATTCCAATTACCCGGGGAGAACGTGAACGTTGCTGGGATTCAAATCTGTGCAAGAGACAGGCACACACACACATACATACGCTGTGTGACATAAGCAACAACAATGTGAATTCAATTTGTGTGTGCGTGTGTGCGAGCAGCGCAGAAAAGTATGCTACAACAATTTCGCACGGCGCTGTTAATTGGAAACTCTGTGTGCGAAACTGTAAAACCAATACACGCACACACACAAATACATATAAAAAGAGATGGAGTGTCAGAGAGAGAGAGAGAGAGAGAGAGAGAGAGAGAGAGAGAGAGAGAGAAAGAGAGAGAGAGAAAGAGAGAGCGAGAGAGCTAGTAAAGTAGCGTCCTATGCAGCAGATTCACAGCTCGCATTAGCTGCAGTTGAGCGAGTGTCAAGGTGAGGCCAGGTGCGACGCAGCCAGGCAGAAAACAGGCAGCAACTAGCTAGCAAACAGCAACAGCAACAACAACAAACAACAACAGCAGCAACAACAAACAACAGCAGCAGTAACAACAGCAACAGCTGGCTAAGCTGCTGCACTATTTTATTTTTTTGGGGGGCCCCATATCTAGATTTGGCATCTGGCCAAATCACGTAATCGGCGACTTGTTTATGGCGCATGTGCCAAAAGGGAATGGGCCCAATATTCTCTGAATTGTGTAGAAAGCACACAATAAAAACGTGCGCCAGTCGCAAGTGTTCGACTAGCAAATACCCAACTAGTCAATGTCAATGATGCGAAAAGTTTTTGATTGCAACTCTTCGAACTACATAAGTATGAGGCTTAGCATAAGCAGGTATATTTATATAAAAAACCATGATCACAAATCGATAAAAATCGATTACCAGTTATAGTAATTTGTCCATTAGAAAAACGACTTAAGTTTTTCCCATATATGACATATTCAATTTGTAAGTCTGCAGTTCTAAGAAAACTTTAGAATCTGATTTAAAACCTATTGCAAATCGATATTTATCGATTACTTCTAATTCTGCACAAAGTCAAACTAAAAGCTTATACATAGTTCATTTGATTATCGCTATTAACTGTTAACTGTATGTTGCCTGTTACATAAACAGTATCAAAAACAATAATACCCTTTATTTGCCATTTGGCCAATGGGTACAGGGTATAATTAATTTCAATTAGCGTCAATTTGTTGAATGTCCCATTTGCGCCACACGGCAATTTGCAATGCTTTTAAAAAAGTACAATTAAAAATTATTCATAAATCTCATTTAATTCGATTTACTTGAAATTGTATTAAAAAATATGGAGAAAACAAAAACTGAGTTCGATTTAAATTGGTATTTTTTATTTAATTTCTTTTTACGCTGTGGTAAATGCGAAAATTATAGCTTGCTGCTGCCACAGTGGCACTTGAAAAGCGCTTTACAGCATATGCCACGCCCCCCAGAGCCGGCGCTCAGGGTTCAGGCTGAGGCAGATCCGCGACCAGCTACCGCGACCACTGGGGAATCGTTATATTCTGTGCGCATAATATTTGCATTCGTTTGCCTTTGTCTTTTACAGTTTTTTTCTGTTTGTATTTTGTTTTTCCTTTCTTTGTTCTTTCATCATCCGAGCATGTGCCACTTGTTTGAGGGCGTGGCAGTCCCCAGTGCATAGCGCCAACCATAAATGACAATCTGAACAATCTGGTTAATTATCCAAAGACTATTTAATATAGACTGACTGCTGGGAGCGCTCGAAATTGATTGTCAGACAGGTTTACAGTAGTTGAGAGAAATTTGGCCGGGAGTTACATATTAAATATTATTTAATTAATATATTATTTTGGTTTAATTGAACTCTATCCTGATTAGCAATATTGTTTGGATAAGTATGTGTAGATTGCTGGAAAACCTTTTATAGAGTAACTTAAAGAGATGCGAATGTCAAATTGTAGCTGGCTCTAATTTCTATAAATCTAGGTCTTGTTTCTAAGCTTATTTGATATATTGATAGAATTAATATCATATCAGTATATTATAATTCAATATATGGATACAAAATTTATTTTTAAATTTTAAATTAATTCCTATAAAGTTTTTAATATTGTGGATTCTTGTAATATAATATTATATTATATAATATAATGTTTTTGTATGAAAGAGCAGATAATATACTATCTAATGCTCAGATCAAATAGAGAAAGGACAACTACATTGTCATCAATATAGGATTCCCAAAAGCCTATATATAGAGCATTATATAGCTAGTATAAGATGACACTATGTAGCTAATTCAAATGTATATAAGATAGAAATCATTGATTAGGTAAGATGAATTTATATACTGTATATATACATCTATGTATAGGGAGATTTCTACATTGAGTATCTATCTACAATATTATTATCCTATTATATGTACATCTATTGAAATATACTTCTTTGAAATCCCAAAAATCTCTGTATAGAGAGAGAGAGAGAGAGAGAGAGAGAGAGAGAGAGAGAGAGAGAGAGAGAGAGAGAGAGAGAGAGAGAGCATTAGATAGTTTGTATTCGGAATACTATTCGTAGCTTAACTATGTTTATAGCTGCTTTTATGGCCAGCGGAGCACTTTCAATTAAATTGCAATTTGCGTTGATATAAAATTGCAATTGACGTAATTGGAACTGTGTGTCAGTGTGTGTGTGTTTTTAGTGTATACATATATGTGTGTGCATTAGTGTGTGTGTGTGTGTGTGTGTGTCTATTGGGTGATACTTATGACATTTTTAAATGCACTCAAATGGTGACTGCACATGAAACGGCAATCAGCATAATTTTAACGATAAATGCAGTTAAAGTTAATTGCATGTAAAAAGTGAGCGCGTGGTGACAGCACTCCATAGGTAATTACATCTCTATCTAGACATACATATGTGCATATGTATGTGTGCATACGAGATATGCACACGCATATCTATCTACAAGGGGGAGGCGCCCACAGATAACGTATATGTTAATATACAGTTGCAACCACCGCGAGCCGCAATGTGTCACTAAAAGTTGTTCAGCAGTTAAAGTGACGTTAATTTCCAGTGAACTATTTGATATAAATATTAATTACTGAATGAAAAAGGTTGATATTAAAGGTGAATTTATGGCATTAATCATATGTGATCAGGTTGGTAATTTTAAGTATAGAGCTGAAATTTGAAAATGTGGCTTAAGCTTGTCAAATCTCATAAATAACCACATGAACTAGTTCATTTTTATGTTTTTTTGTTTTAGTTTAGAAAATAGGTAGTGGAATAGTTCAACTGAGATTTGATATGTGGTTCAATGGCAACAGATTTATATATTATTTTATGAGCAGTATAGGTTCATCAGATATAAACATATGAACCAGTTTATTGTTAGGTTTATATTAGATGCAAGCAAAATTCTGGTGATATTCGAATAGTAGATTTGATGCTCGTTTTAGGCTCTTCAAATGCTGAACCAGTTCATTTGACGTTTATATTTTCTGCTTAGACTTTAATGGCTACATTTAACTATTATTCGGGTAATATTTAGTGACAAAAAGCTCAATCTAAAATGATGTCCATCTTAGATTCACGCATTCAAAAAAGAAAATCAATGAGCCGGTTCATTTGTGTTGATTATTCTATTATTATTATAACATTTTTGATAAGTGATTTAGTGATAGATTGCTAATATTTGTGGAATAAACAATTGGAAATATATGAACCAGCTTATTTGAGACTTAGTCTATTTGAAAGATATTAAACACTTAGTTTTTTTACAGAAAAATGTCATATTTTTTATCAGTTTTACGTTTTGTTTTATAAACTTCGGAACCAAAATTTATAATTATATTTTTTATTTATTTATTTTTTTGTTGCAAAATTCTCAAAAATGTCGCGTTTAGATAGGGCGTTGCTGTGTGTGAAGTGTGCAAAGCTTATTAGGCGGGCCAGCTCCAACTCGCCGAAACCTGAAAGAAGTCCGGAAATTAAGCACACTGGCATCTTTATAAATAATGAGTGGAAAAATAGCACTTCGGGTGAAACGTTTGACACCATAAATCCAACCACAGAGGCTACGATTGCTTCCATTCAAAGAGGCGGTGCCGAGGACATAGATCTTGCTGTGAACGCGGCCCAGGAGGCATTCATGTTGGGTTCGCCTTGGCGTCGCATGGATGCCTCGGACAGAGGCCGGCTGATGAACCGCCTGGCTGATCTCATAGAGCGGGACAGCGCCTATCTGGCGAGCTTGGAGACAATCGATAATGGCAAACCCTACGCGATGTCCTACGGAGTGGATCTGCCTCTGACTATTAAACATCTGCGCTACTATGCCGGTTGGGCAGACAAGATTCAGGGCAAAACTATAGCCGCTGACGGTGAGTTCTTTTGCTATACACGACACGAACCGGTTGGCGTGTGTGGCCAGATCATACCCTGGAACTTTCCCATTCTGATGCTCGCCTGGAAACTGGGACCTGCACTGGCGACGGGCAACACAATCATATTGAAGCCCGCCGAGCAGACTCCTCTCACGGCTCTGTGCGTTGCAGAACTGATAAAGGAAGCAGGCTTTCCGCCAGGTGTGGTTAACATTGTGCCTGGCTACGGGGATATTGGCGCCCATCTAGCCAAACACCCGGGTGTGGACAAAATCGCCTTCACAGGCTCCACGAAAGTGGGCAAAGAGATTCAATCGTCTGCGGGTGCCGACCAGCTGAAGCGAGTGACTCTCGAGCTGGGTGGCAAATCGCCAAGCATTGTCCTAGATGACGCCGACATGGAATACGCTGTGGAGACGTCCCACTTCGGGCTCTTCTTCAACATGGGTCAGTGCTGTTGTGCCGCTTCGCGCACCTATGTGCAGGATAAGATCTACGACGAGTTCGTGGAGCGCAGTGCAGAGCGTGCTAAGAAACGCAAATTGGGTGATCCTTTCGATGATCAAACAGAACAGGGCCCACAGATCAGTACAAAGCAGATGGAGAAGATCTTGGGGCTAATCAAAACGGGCGAAGAGCAGGGAGCCAAGATGTTAACGGGAGGAAAGCGAGCCGATCAACCGGGCTACTTTGTGGAGCCCACAGTGTTCGCCGATGTCAAGGACGACATGACTATTGCTAAGGAGGAGATCTTCGGACCTGTGCAACAGATCATGCGCTTTAGCGACCTCGAGGAGGTAGTCGAACGAGCCAATGACTCAAGCTACGGCCTGGCCGCATCCATTTTTACCAAAGATCTGGACAAAGCCAACTTTCTGATCAATTGTTTGCGCGCTGGCACCGTTTGGATCAACACGTATAATATCCTGGGTGCACACACGCCGTTCGGGGGCTATAAGAATTCTGGTAAAGGGCGCGAGAACAGCGAATATGCGCTAACAAATTATACCGAGGTCAAGAGCGTTATTGTCAAGGTGACGGAGAAGAACTCATGAGTATGAGTCACAGACACAGAAGTAAAGACGTGTTACATTTCAGTAATTAAGCAGATGGCGATATTTATTATATACTTACTGTGTAAGCCTGACCGCAATTAAATAAATTATATAGTTATATATAAATAAAAGGGTGAATAAGTTTTGGATTAGTAAAGCAACTTTTAGAATATATATATAATATGTTACAGATATAACAGCCTCATAAGTCAGTGTAAAAAAAGCATGGAATGACTCGAATACCGTCTCTGCTCAGACTTCCGGGTATTTGCTAGTTGAGCACTTCCCCGCTAGAGTTCGCTTACTTATTTATAGCAATTATAGCTGACTAGCTTACTCAGAGCCTTCCATTAAGACATATTATCCAGTGGAAGCAATTTATAATAATTTTGCTTTTATTAAAATTTAGTGAGCTGTGCATATCTATTAAAAAGTCTCAAGAAGATTGAGTTATGAACTATAAAGCTTAGCTATTATTAGCAAAAAAAAAAAAAAACAAAAAACAAAAAACAAAAAAAAAAAGGAAAAGAAGAAAGTTGATGCTTAAATGTTGTTTAAAGTTTTCCATCCATTTTCGCAAACTATGTGCACTTTTCTTCTTTTTTTTCTAAAATTGTGTTACGTAATTGAACGCTGCAGAGGAGGACAAAAACTTGGTCCGTCTTTGGGCCACTCGGCAGGGCTCGCCGTTTTATTAATTATGAAATTGCTTCCATCCATCTATATATATATATATCTTTATATATATACTCGTATATATATATCGTAGATATATATGTATGTGTAGGCGAGAAGTTGGCAACTTTTGCTACTTCAAGTTTTGCTACTTCGCTTGAGCTAAATTTGAATATTTGTCTTTTTTAATACTCTGTTCGTATCTGGGGTGGATTAGTGCTTGAAACTGTAAGCTAAGAATGCGCAAAAGCATAAATCTCTATAATTAGCTTCTTAAAGAGCTCACAGAGTTCTCTCCAGGATCTCTATGATCTTTCGCTTGACAATTAGTTAAATGGAAGTAAGAAGAAAATTGTTATGTAAAACTAGATTAAGTTGCACCTAAAGGTAGCAGAAAACTTGTTTAGTAAAATATTTAAAAAATTAATAAATAAAAAAATTTAATTTATAAAAATTAAAATAAATTTGTGTTCTGGTTCCACAAACTAAAACTTGCCTGTTTTTTCTCTAATATATATTATAATATTAATTTATATACAAATCAATATTTAAGTACGAGTCTCACTCAACAACTTACTGGGTATCTCCTAGCCGGTCCCACTCGATTCGAGCACTTGTGCTTTATTATCTTTGCTGCATTTTTGACTACAAGAAACAAACTTTTCTCATTTGCAGATGTGCGCGCTGTGCCACACGTGGAATAACAAATTGAAGCTGCCCAGCACGTCACGCCCACAACGATTACAAGTGCTGCAACGAGAAGATAGAGAAAACGACGAAGAAGAAGAAGAACTGGGAGAAGAAGAAGTAGAAGAGGAACAGCAACAGCAGCACAAATTTTTATACAAAATACCCCGAACAACTCTAGTGATATGGAACTGTGCATAGCAACAAAGTCAAAAGCTCAAAGTTCAATGCATGAAAGCAACTATCAAAATATTAATAATATTAATATTAATAATAATAATAATAATAGTAAAAGTGAAAGCAGCAAAAGCAACAAAATATGCCACCAAAATCAAATGAATACTCTAACGAATACTCAACTATTCAGCCACAAATGCCACACGAAACACAGAGATCGAGACCACCTGAAAAAGCAACAACAAAACCAACGAGCAACTGCACAAAATAGCAACAAACACAACAACAGCAACAACAGCAACAACAACAATAACAACAATTGCTATCTGCCATGCCACAGACTTTATCAACTGCTGCCGCTGATGCTGCTGCTGTTAGCATTGCTGCCCCATGCGACAGCATCGCCCGGCAGCAGTCGACGGGATGCTCTGCTCGCCTACTATAAACGCGCTCAGGTGCGCGAGAGCGTGCCGGAATACCAGCTGCACGAGGCAAACGGCTTTGATTTCGATGAGCTGTTGCCCGTGGGCAGCGTGGTGTCTGCACTGACTAATGCGGAACGGTTGCGCAAACGCAGCGCCACAACAACAACCACTGCAGCCGAGGGCACACCACCAACAACGGCTGCAACAACAACAACAGCACCACAAACAACAACATCGGCAACAGCCACAGCCAGTGGCAGTAGCAGCAAAAAGCCAGAGAAATGTGAGCCAAAAGTTCTAGAGACGCTGCCCGATGAGCCGGTGAGTTCTAAATGATATTTGATAATACTTTTAATCTTTGATTAGAAAAGCAAGGTATTTATGTTAACATTTCTGTTATAAGCAATTGGTTAAGTCTGGTTAACATTTTTGCCTAAAATTGCAATGTTATGAAAGTCGATTAACATTTTTGCCAAAAATTGCAATGTTATGAAAGTCGATTAAAATGTTTGCAATAAATTGCACTGGTCTGAAAGTGGATTTCGTCTGTTAACGAAAAAACTTCTTTTTTAAAAGCTTGTGCTCGCCTGCTATTAACATTTTTATGGGACTATTATAGGAGCCAATTTGCAGTCTGTATACGCCTGAAGCCATAGTTCGCAAATAACTCTTGAATGTTGTTCGATGTCGGCAACTAGGGATCTTTCGCTCAAACTCTCAGAAAAAACTCAGAGAGTAACCGATTGTATCGGTTCTTTGACGAATTCGTTTGCGATCGGCTATGGACCGTATTATTTTTGTTTTCTTTCGCTTTCGTTGTTCTCCGACTTTTGTTTCTTTGTTGAGTTAAATGAAGGAAAGGGTTTTTTATATACATTTATTATTTACGCGAGTCTTCCTCTCTCTCCCTAAACAATATGCGTTATAAGATCAACTCAAGGCGCTCAACAGAAAACAAAAACGAAAAGACCCGAAGTCTCTTCCTTAAAGTGAGAGCAAGTGAGTATGATCTTTTCGGTTGATTTTCCGAACAGAGCGTAAAGAATCCAACAATCGCCCTGTAATTTGCAAGCTATGCTTCAAACTACTAATCATAATGGCAGCCAAACTCTTATTTTAACCTTTAGTACATGTGACTGCTACTAATATTAAAGCTGAGTTGATTCACAGTCTGTTAACCTATTGAAGATTTTACATGACAGACTAAACAGCAATTCGATTAACTGTTATCAAAATTTCTGCTCTTTGAAGAAATGTTATGGGAGCTGCTTCTTCAGACTAAGTCTAGTGGTGAACTAGGCTTTTGTATGTCCAAGTGATATATAACAAAACAACTCTAAATTATTTAATAAGCTTAAGAAAAATTCGATGGACAATTTATAAATTAATATTTAATAAAAAGCTGCTTAAAAATCTGTTTAACAAATTCAATAAGGATATAAGTGTTGAACTAAATCTATTATCTTAATGTATTTCTACATGCATTTTGAAGCGTTCTCTTATAATATGCCCTTAAGGTCATAATCTCAAACTAGTGGTAGATGACCTTAAAGACATATTCTAGTGCACCATAAATTTCTTTGACAGAACATTTATCCGATTTAATTGGATAATCCATTAATTATCTCAATTGTGTAAGCTATTTCTGTCATCCACTTGGGTCGTTTGGGGGACAATTGTTTTGGCTATGGGAAAAATTGCAGCTTGCAATCGACCCAAAGCGGGCAATTAGCATGAATATTTAAAACTGCTAGCTTGGCAGTTGATAAAATGCTACTCGGTCGAAAATGTCAGAAGCAGAAGCAGAAGCAGAAGCAGAAGCGGCAGCCGCAGCAGCAGCAGTAGCAGCAGTTAAGGGGCGGGACGGGTCGGGGCGTATTCCTTTTTTCGGTGTCTAATCAATAAAATTGCTGAGGCAGCAACCCCACTTGGCACCCTTGGTCTCCCACTGACGTGGCTTCTCGAGCATAAGTTGAATCAGACTTTCGCATTTTCATGCTGACAAAAATCTTTTTGCGCGCACGAAATTCGAAAGAAAAACCCAGGCAATAGCTCGTCCCGCCTCGCCATGTTGTTGACGGTCGTAAAAAATATTTCGCATACGCCATGTCTGACGCACATACTATCTAGCCACAAGCCGAAGGAGAGCAGCAGAACAGCAGAGGGTGTGGCAGGGTTACAGGTATTACATGGGATTTGCAAGCAGCGAGCAGCAGGCGGCAGGCAGTAGGAAAGCAGCTCGTCGTCTGCTTGACGGCATGTCACGCGTTTTGCTCTCGCAAGTTAATTAAAAGATACTAAAGAAGTCACAGCCACGGGCTCTGGGCCGTATCTTGGCCTGTATCTGGTTGCCAGTAACTGGTGTGCGGTCTATCAACGATATTTTAATTGAATTTGCATGACAATTCCAACGAGAACTTGAAATTTAAAGATAGCGACACTCTCGCAACCACAACAGCCTCATCAGCCAATCAGCTAGTTAGGGATGAGTGCGTGAGTGTCCTTAGATATGCTAGTTAGAGAAATGTATTTGAAAAATGAAAAATGCCATTATCGATAAATTGGCGAGTCTAGTTGAAGTGCTATCGAGCAGCTCTTTTATTTATTTACATCGATAGACAATGTTAATCGTGCTTTTCTAATTTTAAATTCTGCCTTAAGTTGCTTTTGCAGCTATTTTTAGCCAGCTGCGCGATTCGTATAAATATTCAATAGGACAACGTGTAAACAATGTGCCACGTAGCAGCTTATTCCACTTCCTGTCTTGTTCTCCCACGCACACATACATACACAGACACACACACACACACAGGCTCATTGAGAGCATGAGCGATCGATGAGGCAAAGTGACTGGCTTGCTGGCTGGATGCTGGGACTTGACGCAATTGCCAAGCAGCTGAGAGCCATAATTAAAAGATACAATTTCAATTGCTCTGAACAAAATGGCAAGCAAATTTGTAAATTGCCATTAGGTTGCTCTTGGTATGTATAAGAATGTGTATGGGTGTGTGTGTGTGTGTCTCTGTATGAGTGTGCGATTTGGATCTATACCATTGAGTGTGTCATACTTAGCCACGTAGGTCCCCCACTTGGTTGTATATATGAAAACGTTGTACAGCATAATGAATAAAGTGGCGCACATTGCAGCACAGCTGAGCTTGGGGTAGGAGTAAAAAAAAAACAAGAGAACTAAAAAGAGCAGCTATAGGGCACACCGAAGCTAAAATACACTAACAATTGCTATAGAGCAATATTTGCCAGACATTTTTCGCATAGAAACTTTTTGATTTAGTTTTTTATAGATATAAACACTTTTTGCTTGTCAGTTATATAGAAAAGTTTGCCGTGAAATTTGCCGTTTAAACTTGAAACTTGTTCCTTCCATAAGTTACATAGTTTATAGTATACTTATAATACTTTTTGGTGGTGTATATTGGAACGCATTTGGGAGCCTGTCCCGGCTGGTTGTCTTTTGTTTGGCTCTGCGGCTCTGGTCAACAGCGGACGCGTTGTCCACTGCCTGTCAAGCGTTATTGTTGTTGCTTCTTCTTATTGTTATTGTTATTGTCAATGTTGGTGGTGCTGTTGCTGCTGTTTCTGCTGCTGCTGCTGCTGCTCCTCTTGTCAGCGTTTGCTTTTGTTACGCTCCCAACAACAGGCTCACAAATTTATATGTATGCCGTGCCGCTGCCTATTTGTTTGCCTTTGTTTCAATAACAACGACAGCAGACATAACACAACGGCAACCACAGTGAAGCAACAAACTAACTAACAAAACACAATGCAACGTCAAAAATATTTAGCTAATTGCAAACCACAGATTTAACTTTTTGCATTGCATCGGAGTCATATTTTATATACAAATAGTTTTTCAATAGATTGCTTTTATTATTTATGACTTAAGCCCAAGTCCATTTAAACATTCCTTTTTTTTATATAAATCTTGATAGAAGTATAGCTAATAAAGAGTTATATACTGTTGATTAATATAAAAAAAATGTCATTTTCAATTAAAATGCTGAAGAAGTAAAGAATTTCATTACATTTTCTCTTATTTAGTAAATTATATGAAATCGCCACTGTTAACAGAAGCTGTTAAATTAACAGCTGTTATGGTAGCAGAGCTAGATATATTCAATTAAAAAAGTGTTGCATAAGCGCTAGGCGCAAACAGGAAATGTCTGACAATGCTATTTGTACTTCATTAATTGTGCTGTTAAGATAATAAATTTTAATCTCATGCATTCAAGAGTTATTAAAAAATAAAACTCAAAAATGCTGAAATGGGCTACTGCTTGTTATAAATTATATTATATATAACTTACATATAATTTATTTATATTTTAATTTTATTAGGATGAGAATCTGTACATCATAATTTATACCTTTACAATACATTTGTAATTGATTTTATGCAGTATGAGGATTATTAATCTAGGCTGTCTTGCATGCATCCAATTGTCTTTGCAAAAGCCTTTTCGTTTAATATACATATAATAAATGAAAGAAAATTAAATGTTGATCCACTTCACAAGCATTAACAATGACTGTAAAGCTGTTCTCGGGCTTCAGTTAAATATGCATATAAAAAAGTGTTGCATAAGCCCGAGGCGCAAACAGGAAATGTCTCTTAAAAATGGCCCAGTTGCCTGCAGCTTGGTGCATGCTTAAATGCGTCGTTTTTGAATTACACTTCTTTAGCACATTCAAAAACTTGAAGCGTGATTCACAATTTGCGTGCGCCGCTTGAATAAGCAAACGTTTTGCTAAATTGCAATGTGGCTGAGACTTGAAAAAAAAAAAAAAACACTCAAGCAGGTCGCCCCACAGGCAGTCAGGCAGTTGCTCTGCATAATGAAGATGTGCGCCGAGTAGTGCATACTTCTAAGCTGCCCAGATGAGATTTGTAAGTGTCAACAGCAGCAAAACACAACACACACACACACACACACACACACACAAAAAAGAAAAGAAGAATAAACGCAAAGCAAAGCAGCTGACATATTTTATTCATTAAGCACAAAGCGAATAACACGATGGCAAAACATGCAAATGACAACAACAACAACAACAACGACCAAATGCCATATGGGCATGTAAATATTTTTATGGTCATAAGTAAGAATTTTGTATAAACATGCACTGAGAGAAATAGTTGACAAATGAAGTGTAATGCAATTACTAACTTAAGAAACTATTTAACAAAAAAAAAAACTTTTAAATGAATTTAAATATCGTTGACTATAAAGCAAGCTATTAGCAGTTTAAGCCAAGGCTTAGCACGTGCTACATCTCTTCATTTTTTTGAGTGTATGAAAACCATATGTATATGTGTAATTACATATATATGCATATATGCCAAATGCCGGCATATCCGAGTGCGCGACGAGATGTCGAGGCATGAGACATTAAAAAGCCAGTAAAACGCGCTTTACGGATTTCATTTCAACTGCTTGTGGGGCGTGCGAGTGTGCATGTGTGTGTGTGTGTGTGTGTGAGTGTGTGGCACAACACTTGGCATAGTTGCTGGCTTTATTTACATGTGTATAAGCAGTGTGTGTGAGTTTGTGTGTGTGTGTGTGTGCCTGCAAATATATGCATGTTTTATTGCACACTCGCTTCTGTTTTGTGGTTTTTGCTATTTACAAGTGTTTCGCATTTTTGTTGTTGTTGTCGTTTTTGTTTGTTTGTTTCTTTCTTTGGCGGAGACCGCAACACGCCTGAATGAATCGACCCTCTCCATGTGTGTGTGTGTGTGTGTGTTAGTTATTTGTGTACAAATATGTTTGTTTCTTGTTAATAATTCATTTGGCTTTTCATCTGGCACACATAACGTATACGCAATGTGGTTGCCCCAGCGCATCGAGCATTGCTAATGGGAAATATTTGTTTGAAAAGCCAAAGGTGACTCACCCACACACATACAGGCGCACACACACACACAACCACACCCTGCCCTCCACCCAGCTTAATCCCCTTCTTTCTCTACGTGCTGCGGTTACCTTTTGTTACCAAAAGGCATAATGATGTCATCAGAGTTGTCCTTTACAGCGTAAACTCGACGCATCTGTGCCCACTAGAGCAGAGCTCTCGCTCTTTCTCGCCCTTTCTTGCTCTTTCTCTCTCTCTCTATATATATAGCATTAGTAGCATTTTGTTGCGCTGCCTTTGCCTGGACATTAAATCGTATTATTTGCCAACAACTTTTTGCATGCCAGTACGCAGCCAACCAGCCCAAAGGTGTTGAACCGGGCAAAAGCATGCGTCATGTGAATAATTAATAGCCAACACACTCACACACACACACACACACACATCGAGTAGAAAAAGGCGCTTTTGTGCTGGGGTCATCTTATTTACGTATGCTTAATTTTCTTCGCGTTCACACCAATTATATCACCCACTTAAGGTTAGCACGCATTTCTCGACCACTTCCATTTGATATTCGGGCTAAGGTGTGCTTTAGTCTAGGACAAACAAAGTATTACAGCTCTCGAGAGTCATGTGTGCAGCACAGCTTATCATATTACTAGCTCGGATTACATCTCCTCTTATGCTTTGCTTTACTTTGCTTTGCTGTTTGCAAATTTTCAATTCCATTTGGGTTTACTCTGCGGTGTATGGGTGTATATATATATATATATATATATATATATATATATAAAGCTATGCTCCTAAAATAACCTTGTCTTCTGGGTGTTGTCCATTTTCTTTTTCGTATTCTTCTGTGTGCTGTATTCGTAAACGTTGCATAAGTAGTGCTACTTGAAATAGAGTTAAAGAGAAATTATAAAAGTTGCTCGAGAAATCCAACCCTCCATATCATATAGGTAGCTTTTTTACAAAAATTGAAATTGATATGAAATTGATTTATATGTAATAACTTTTTGGTTTTCTATTAAATTTGCAGTTTTACACCTTCACCGAAATAGCCGAGGACGCAGCACGCAAATTCACGGAATTCTTATCGAATAAATTTCCAAATGCCAACATGCCCATTGCCATAGATGAGCAGACGCGAGCGGAGGTTAGCCGTCGGGCGAATGCCATCGCCAGCCACGCCCTCAACGAGGATGACAATCTGTTGGCATTTGCCATCGCGGCGCCCAGCATACACACAGTCGTTGTCAAATTCAGGGACAATGTGACGGTCAGTCTCTGAGCCTGCGACAATAAAAGCAAATGGCATTTAGCTTACATTGCGCTTAACTGATTTATGTTCCTTTGCTTTTTTCCATTCTCATTCTTATTCTTATTTTCTTTTCTCTTATTTCACTTTCAGATACCACCGAATGAGGTGCATAATAAGGCGTACTTGGGTTCCTATTGGCGGGAATTGGGGTGAGTTAAAGCAATACAGCAAAAAATCAAAATCAAATTTAAAATATTTGAAACAAATTATACATATGTATATGATTTTTTCCTAAATTCAAGTTAAAAAAAAAAAACATATATATAAAATATATTACATATTTATATTTATAAAATTATAAAACTGAATTTATTAAATATAACCAAATAAAATATTTATTAAATGTGTTTTTTTTTTAATATATTTTATTTTTTATTTATGTTTAATTATTTTTTAAATTTTAATATAATTGCAAATTCTCATTCTAAAAATTATAAAATATATTACATTTGTATTTATATTTGTAAAATCATAAAATGGGATTTTAATGTAACCAAATAAAATATTTATTAAATTTATTTTATATATTTTTAAATTTCTATTTAAATTAATATTAATATTTAAATTTTAATTTAATTGCGAATTCTCATTTTGCTTTATTAAATGGTTTTAATTTTTGATATATCTAATGGATCAAAACAAAGCACCCATAATATAATACTATTAACTAACAAAAAACTAAACTCCATGTTTGCGTGCAGTTGACAGTTTACTAATTGCTTTGATCCTATCGAAAATACTTATAGAGCCGCCTGGAATAGCAGCGATGGCACCCAGGAGTGGGGAGCGCCCTTTCGTGACTGCAACCTGTTGACGGGGCGCTGGCTGTGGCCATTTCGCATATCATTCACCGACCACCGAATCAAGTGAGTTCCTAATAATAATTAGATATATACATATATGTACGATACAGTTTGTAATGATTTACTGATTGGGGTTCGTTGAACTGCCATGAGTGCTCAAAAGTTAGCATAGTTTATTTATTTATTTGATAAGAAATGAGTTATATTTCTTAACTGATTGAGGATCGAAACCTTGCTTAGTTGTGTAAAAAGAACTAACCTAGTTATTTGATATGAAAAGAGCTATACTACTTCTTATACCATCTGGAAACCCGCCCATCAAATTATTTTTTATATAATAATACTTCCATTCCTTATCAGTTATAAGACCTAATAACATATATGATAATAAAAAATTTTTAAATATGCCAAAACAATTTTTTTTTTAATTTTAAAACCATTCCAGAATTGTTGCTGCTGCATTCGTAGCCGCTGATGAGGACGTTTGCAACGATGGCCTGGAGGAGGTGTTTGGCAGGCGTCACGGGTAAGAAAAGCCATAACAATATCTATATCCACATCGAAACAAAATTTCTTTTATATATATGCGGCAGCTGCGATCGCAATACCACTTTCTGCTTGTTGGTGGAGAATAAACCGGCGGCCAGCCGTGATGTCTACACGTGTTTGTGCCGCGAATCCTATTACCTGCCCAATGCAACGTTGCAGGGCTTTCGCGGTGACCTGGTGGAGTTGTCCGAGGGCTTTGACAACTATTCATGTATACCCTGTCCGGGTGGCTGCAGTCACTGTGATCAGCATGGCGTTTGCCTCAACTTTCAGGAGGAGGACACCCTCAACTTGGATGCCTGCCTGCGCCTGCTCGTTGCCATTGTCCTGGGCGCCTGCATTCTGTGCTGTGTGGTGCTGAGTGTGATTGTCTTTAGGCAGCGAAAGTGCAAGGTGAATATGAGTAGTAGACAACCTTGAGCGGAATATAGATTTAACGATTTCGCTTTCAGGCCATTGCCTCGGGCATGTGGACTGTGCTGGAGACCATACTGCTGGGCATTGTTTTACTTTATGCATCGGTTCGTTAGCTTGACCTGAAGAACTTGTCTTTATAGTAATGAAATATCGTCTCAGGTTGCCGTCCATTTCTTTCCCGCCTCCACGGAGCGCTGCTTGCTGGAGCCCTGGCTGCGCGAGATTGGTTTTATCACCTGTTACGGTGCGATTATTTTGAAACTCTATCGCCATCTGGTGGACTTTCGCACACGCAAAGCGCATCGTTGGGTGCTGCGCGATGTGGATCTGCTCAAGTATCTGGGCACCATGGTCTTTGCCGTTATCTGTTATATGGCCGCGTTTACGGCCTCGTCGCTGGATCTGCTGGAGAGCGCTCAGTTGGAGAGTCTGCGAGAGGTCAGCACCAACACCTGCCATCCCCTCAAATGGGAACTGGTGACGCAGACCAGCGAGATGCTCATCCTGTGCTTTGGCCTCCATTTGGCCATTGCCAGTCGCAATGCCAATACACAGTTTCGGGTGAGCAAAAGATCCTAATTTGATGGCTTTTTTTTAAGATTATCGATATTTAGCTAAAATCGATATATATCAACTTCTATCTAGCTTTTGACATAGCTCGAAGATATATGAAAAACTTTTAATGCTTAAATTTAATGCTTTAAGAAATTTATTTTAATATTATATTTATTATATTTTAGTTTTAAGAAATCGTTAAATATAGATAATTTGAAATCTTTATCTAAAATAGATTCACGAAATCATAATTTGGAATGTAAGTTATAAATTATTACGAAAGACAATATATATTTATAACTAACGTTCCAAATACTTACTTACTTCTTTTAGATATTACAATTAATAAATATTATAATTTCTAACAGGGATCACATTTATAACGATTACTCTTTTTATATCGATATACTTACATCGATAGTCATATATTTTTTACTCCATATATTTTATTAATATTTTTATTATAAATAAAACAAAATATTTTTTGTTTTTCTAACTAAATTTAATCTAAAATAAGATTTCATTTCCTGACTATGTTTACCTGTTTTGGTCTTCCTAAAAATATGAAATTTCCTAAACAAATTTTTTTTCTTAAATTTACCACTTTTACCATTTTGCAGGAGCGTCAATTTCTGGTGACAACATTGACGCTGGAGTTCCTTGTGTCGTCCAGTTTCTATTTTCTGCGCTTTGTCTATTTGCCGGAAATGAGTCCCAGCGCCATTTTGCTGGCGCTATTTGTGCGCTCCCAGCTGACGAATAGCTTCGCCTTGGGTTTGATATTTGTGCCAAAATTGTGGTATCAACACAAGCAGGTAACACAATTTGTTGACAATTTTATTTACGGCGCTTGAGTTTTTCATATGATTTTCAATTAACATTTGGTTTACCATTAAGATTTATTTCTTGCTAACAAAAAAGATAAAATAATATGATTGGAAAAGTGCGTCCAAAGTTTGTTCGAGTTAAATACATATACCATATATTACATATATATATTTATATATATGTATAACTACATATATATAACCTAGAAAGTTGAGATATTCCCGCCGTAGGTTCAGTTTGTGCTCATTTGTCCGCAGTCGCTACGTCTCGTCTCGTCTTGTATTGGTCCAAGTATATCGTAAATCGTATATCGTAAATCGTAAATCGTACTCGTTCTTGTATTTGGTATTAACATTTGGTTGAGGAAACGATTTTTGTAATAAAAAATAATAATAATAAATAAACAAACATCAAAATGTAATTTGAAAACGCCGAAGAAAGCTTTTTGCTAAATACAAAATTAATTTCATAGATTGAAAAATAATTTATAATTTGTCGAGTTGAATTTATAATGGTTTCTATTCATTTATGGAGTACAAAATACAATTTTTAGTATTAAGCTAACATTTTCATGAATTTTAGTCAAGCTATGAAGTTGCTGCAAGTGTCATTTTTGTACCCGAATGTTTACTGTATGTATTTATCGAAGCTTTTGATTTCGTTTGGTTTCGTTCTAACTGCACCCGAGTTCTTTAAGTTGGCACAACTGTACTTTTTACTCGCTTTTGTTTAATTAAGACGTTAACCAACACTATGGCTGCATGCGTGTGAGTGCATGCAATTACTTAACACACAACAGCTAAGACAACAGTACAATTTATAATGACAAAAATCGGTTTCCTTTAATACCCAACATGTATACCAAAACTATAGAGTATTCTCTTCTTCTTCCACACTATAATCTATATCTCTGTGTCTCTCACTTGCTCTCTCTCTCTCTCTCTCTGCCTTTCTCTGCCTCTTTCTCTGTAATTCTTTGTTTACCCATGATACTCACTGTCTAACTCTCTAACCTAAAGTAGCTCTTTTAGCTAAAGCCCAACATAACGTTTAGTCTCGTCGCTATTTATGTTTAGATTTTGACCTATGTTTATCTCATTTACAGCACCACAAAAGACATAACCACGCCCACGCCCCAACAGACACACATTTATAAAAAGAACACTAATCAATATGCCATACACAAGCTCAGAGAAAAGCTCAAAATCTCGATTAATCTTTCATTAAGAAAAATATCAAGCCTAAAATTAAAATTCCTTAAGTTTTAGCACTAAATTAAAATTAAAAATTTCTTCAATCTTTTTAAATGTAAAACCAAAATATATTTAAGATTTATCTTACAATTCACGCCAAATTAAAAATAAAAGATTTTCATACACATTTTCTCTGAGTGTAATCATACAAATTCAATACACAATTTGACACAAAGCGCACTAAAAATTTCTTCTTCTATATTTTTACCAATTCTTAACATTTATGAATTCTGTTTTTCTATACGTTAACCCTTGATGTTCAGTTTGAATTTCCGTTTCCTTTACCACTTCCGTTTCAACTGTTTCAACCGTTAAGCGTTAGCTTTTCCGTTTTTGTTTCGGTTTCCGTTTCCGTTTCCGTTTTCGTTCCGTTTCCGTACGGTACGCTGAGTGTGTGGTTTGCGGTGTTTGTTGCATCTTCATAGCTTGCAGGTTCGTTCGCTTGCGTATGATCTATCAATGCGTTTACCTGTGGATGCTTTCAAGGGTACGTCACACGATGCCGGCCAGCGTTTGGGCGGCGGCTATGCGGGCCTGTGCCTGGGCGATCCCGACATTGGTGAGCTGACCATATCCGAAATGAGTCCCGAGGATATACGTGCCGAACTCAAAAGGTGAGTGTCATTAACAGTGACAATGTCATCAAGTTTCATTGCCATTCCGTTTCGTTCCACCCGACTGCAGACTGTACACACAACTGGAGATACTGAAGAACAAGACGCTGCGCCAGGATAATCCGCACATTAGCAAAAGGCGCGGCGGTCGCAAGGCGGGTCACCGTCGCTTCTCATTGCAAGTAAGTGACTGAAGATCAACTGGCCGTCAAGTCAGCGTCTTCACTGTAAAATACATTTACATCAAGGCCCAGTCCAGCCAGTGAAACGAACAAAAAAGCTCTTACTTCCAAAGCAAAGCCAAAAGTTGTCTCGATGTTTTAAAAACGCAAAAACCAAGTTCTCCCCGCCCGAGCCCCCTATCAAAGCCCAAGTTCTCCCACTTTCTATAACTCTCTTTTTCTCTCTTTCTCTCTCTCTCTCTTAAACTCAAATTCCACTTGTAAAATCTTTCTGTGTCAATATATATGAATATTAATACGAAATATCTATACATATATATATCATTGTTCTTGTCATGACTTGTACTATATAATGAAACAAACAAAACAAAAACTCAAACCCACCAACAAAAACCAAAAAAATAAACTGTATGTAGAAAAAGGGCAGCAAAGATAAGGTAAGCAACGTCAGTCTCTCTCTCTCTCTCTCTCTGTCTGTCTCTCTCACTGTTAAATACACGTAAAGCTAACCTAAATAAAAAATCTATCTAAAACATAACCTAACTATGTGTTGTGTCTAACCTAAATAAAAAATAAATTAATTAAAGTATAGAATTGCGCACGTTTGTCTATAGCGCCTAACTCTACGTAACATATCGTTAAGTCTTTAACAACCACTGAGCATGCAGGCCTAAGCTACCAAAAAACCCACTAAAAACTAAATAACTGATTGTTCCTTTGTGTCCTCTGAGTCTCTGTCTACAGTGTCCCCCAAACATGCATGTCAACCCAATAGCACTTCATACATACTCGTATCTAAACTAAATCTAAACAGAAATATATACAACAACAACAAAAACTAACAAATGCACTCTACAAAATTATATTGCTGAATCGAGAAACTGCCCTATATAATATGTAGAAAAACTTTTCGCAGGCTTTAAGTGCCAAACATCGCAGCAATAAGCATCATCAGGATATTGAGATAACCGAAGCGGAGCCATCACGCACGCCCGAGGACTCAGTTTGCAGTGGCGAGGGACCGACAGATACCTATGCCGAAATATCGGGCATATCGCATTCAATGCTATCCCATTCCATGGTCTCGCATTCCGTTGTCTCGCATTCCAAGTAAACCTTGAACTATGCGTCCCCAAAATACTGTATATAACTCAAAGAAAGATAGAAACACAAAAAACAAAACTAGGTATATGTATATTAATACTATATACACATATATATAGTATATAGTGTATAGTATATATATATATGTGAATGTATGTAACTGAGAATTAGGTGCAGCATTATAACAAATAGCGCAACAACACAAACAATAAAAGAAATTACTTTAATTTTTTTGCAATGAGAATGAGCAAATGTTGAAAAATATATATTAAAAATATAATATATTAAAGAAAAAAATAAGAATCGTATATATACAAACAATAAAAAACATTACTTTATTTTAACAAAAAGAAGATGAAGAAAAAGAAAAAGAAAGTGACAGTGTTGAGTAACAACAAATAGAAAATGTGAAAATGAATTTTTGTACAATTTTGATAAATTTTTAAGAGCTGTTTTTTGTGCGTGTGGTTTGTTTGTTTGTTTTTCATTTATTCAAATGTGACAAGAGCAAAAAGATGATCAAGAATCAGTAGGAGAAGAGTTGAAAACAGAGCCCACCTGTGTAGGTAAACGTTAAACTGTTGCAGCAATATAAGTTGTCTAACACTGTTTATTTCACTCTCTATGATTTTTAAATAATTTCAACTGAGTTCCTTGAAAGTAACTAAAGAAAACATATGTCATAATTTTTGCCGATCATTTGTCAACCGCAATAAAAATATCTAATGAAAAAACTCAAAAGACAATTCCTAATGGTCGTAAATCAGTTGTAAATTTGAGCTTATAGGCAATACTTACTTATAAAACACATACTAGAATTTCTTGAAATTCCTAAAACCCCTCCCCCAGTCCCTCCTCCCCCCATTAACTAAACTACTTACACAATCGACGCCTAGACTTTAAAATATGTATGTACTTTATATAATTATATATATATATATAATATACTTAAAAATATATTGTAAAACCACAGCAACTAATCAGCGTATAGCGAATATTTGTATATACTATACCAATACATACATATATATATATATATATATGCATAATGATTTATGTGCATATCTGAAGTATGCGAAATTGAAAATAAAAATAATAATAAAAAAAATACTCGATCAAAGCGAGGCACTTGTTAACTTTCTGACAAAGCGAACAAAAAGTAAAAAAGTTAATAAATTATTAAATTGTTGTATAATTTTACAGTTAAAAAATATGGGGGGCGGGGCAGGTTTAACGATCGTTCTGAATGTTAATAATAGTCAAGTAGCTAAAAGAAAAAGACATAAAAAAAACCATTTGTCCATAAAAAAAAACTCTTTCTTGATTTGAATAAAATTTTGATTTAAAATTATTATTATTATTTTTGCTAATAAAATAACGAAATACATTTAAAATGTATTTTGAAATGGTATTACTCCGATAGCTATATAAGACGTGTTTGATGCTCTCGTTAAAGTGGAAAATAATTCTGAGTAGATAAGTCCAAGAAAATGAGAACAAAGAAACAAAGATTTAAAAAAAAGCCATCTAACATACAGTATACAGTACATAGGCATTTATATGATATATATACATATATATAAGCCTAAAAGATTGGAAAAATATTTAATAACTAGTTGAAAACAAACACAGACACACACACACAGACACATACAGACAAACATGCATGCAACAAGTTGAGCATTTAAAAAAAATATATTGAAAAAAAAAAACAACCAAAAACAACTTTTTGATTGCGTTTGATCAAAGAGGTATGTGTATAAAATATTGATAAATTGAACTAAATGGCATATATACATTAATATATATAAATATATATAAATTATATAAATTATATAGGAATGTATGTAATTGAAAATAATGTACGTGTGTGTATCAGCATTACAATAACAAAAACAAAATTTAAGAAATATATAAACAAAATTATAAATATTAATAACAATAAAAAAAAAGTAAGTGGCATACTAAAATTTAGTTGCTCATTGCAAAAGAAAATTTCTCAAAAATTCAAAAAGAAAAAAAAACATTTTGCAAGTGTGATAGTGTTCATAATAATATTCGTTCATTGTAATTAAATGTAATAAAAGACGAAGCAGAAAAAAAAACCCAAAGCACGCGATAAATACAGATTTAAATGCATTGTCTATATACATATATATATATTTAATATATATGTATATATATAGCTGCGTATATTCCCGTTTAGGGTAAGGGTAGGTCAAAGGAAAATGCAACCAAAAACAAATTGTAACGTAAATTACTTTCAAAAATGAATTACAACAGAAAAGAAAAACAAAATAGAAAATAACAAAAACCAAAAGAGCGACAACAAAAAAATGATACTAATAAATATAAATAATGATTAAATCAAATATCTAAAAATGTGTATTTTATTTGGAAATGACTCAGGGAGGAAGTGGAAACAATTGCAAAAAGGAAAATATTAAAGAGGAACTGGAAACAATTGCAAGAAGGAAATATTAAAGAGGAAACAATTGCAAAAATAAAATTTTCGAGTGTTCTTCATACTCTGAAGTGTTTTTTTCTGTAAGAGCTACATGTGACATATTTATATGACATTACCGATAATAACTAATAGATGCCTGGGTTTATTGACTAGAAGGTAATTTGCTAGGATATACTATACATATGGCTGAGGTAATAAAGTAGTTGTTGTCTACTACAAGACATAGATTACTAATATATATGTATACTATTCCACACTATATTAGTTTTACATATTCTGGGAGATAATATGATAAGTCCTAGAGAACATAGCATATACAAGAAGGTACTATACTAGCAGTTATACATAAAAAGAATCTGTTAAAGAAGGCACATACGAACCTTATACATAGAACTAGATGGAATGTTATATATGATCAAGATATTATATATCAAGTTGAGGTAGGGTGATATGTTTTTCCCCAATTATGCTAGTGTTGGTTTCAGTCGCTTTTTCGTTTGTCAAATTTTGTAATCATTCTTAGTACAAATACAGTAGAAAATTTGGCCGACTTCAAGTCGTACTATGTATACATATATATCAAGAGCTGAATCTTTGATATAGGGTTATATCAAACATCTAAATCTAATTAATTAATGCCCAAAAACCCACTCGAAACTAATCATATTTAATCTCTTAATAAAAACATTTTTAAAGAAATGACAGCTCATTTTTAGTATTATTATATTATCGCTCCTATCGAAGCCACCCTCAATGTAAGTACATTACTACATTACATACTAAACCCAGACAATAAATACATTGGAAAACAATCTAATACAAACGGTGCTCTTATAATATTTCTACAAGTCGGACCTTTATTCGTTTATAGTATACTATATATATATATATCTCTTCAATTCATTTCCTTATTTTTGTAAATTAATTGAAATATTGCTTGAACATGATTTCAAGAGTTTTGTTTTTCTTTTGTCTTCAGTTTTTTCGTTTTGTTAGATTGCAAATTACATACAAATTATGAATTAGTTTAATTTAACTTTAATTATAACTTTAATTACAATTTTAAGACTATTTACTCACTTTGCTTGCTTTGTTCGCCATCATTTGGTAGTTAGTTAATTAGTTAGTTTTAGTTAGTTAGGATCTAGCAGTTATTATTTGCATTTAGTACGTATCGTTTCTTTTCTTTTCGTTTCTCACTTTTGCTTTTATTTACTTCTATTTATTATTATTTTATGGTTTTTGTTTTATTTTTAGAGAGAAGCGAGCTTTGCGTTTGGTTTTGTTTTTTTGGTTGCTTTTGATCGTCAACTTGGTTTATTAAAACTTAAATAAAAATTACAATAATTAGTTAATTACTTAGAATTTATTTTGGTTTTACATGCGCTGCGCATTTGTTTTTGTTGCTGTGCCTATATATGTGTGTGTGTGTGAGTGTGTGTAGGTAGACTTTTTGTTTGAGTGTATTAATAGTATATAGTTGTAATATTAGATGTACATTATACATTTATATAACACTATATCTGCTTTGTAAAAATTTACAATTGGTTTTGGTTGCTTTTTGTTTTTTTTTTTTATGTTTTTCTTTTGCTACAGTTTAGTTAAATTAGTAATTAGTTTTTAGTACATACAACTTGCAAGTAAATTAATTGATTAAAAATCTTTTAAATGTTGTTCAAAAAAACTATTAAATATTATCATATATTACAAAAACAATTATTATTCTATATATATATATTTGTTTATATATGTATATAAGCTTGTTACGTTACGACTGTTTTACTTGTTTGTTTTGTTTTTTAAAAGCTTAGTTTATCAAAAATTGTTAATAGATTTATGTATATATATATTGTTGTTGTTGTTTTTGTTTTTTAAACTAGTTTGGCGCGTAAAGCTGTGTTGCGTTTTGCATAGATTTCATTTTCGTTCTATATAAAATTTGCTCTTAAATACTTTTTGTCTTGCGTTTCGAAATGCGCTTAAAGAAAGAACTTAAATAATTTATAACAAACAAATCGGGTTAACATTTAGAATGTACAAAACCAGTTAAGCAGTTAAATTTAAAAAAAAAAGAAAAGAAAAAATGTAGAAAACAAACAATATTAAATAAATCACTAAGCAATATTAATTGTAATTTTAATTAGTTTATAAACAATTTCCATAATGTATAATTCGTAAATAAATTTAAAGCCAAACAAACGAGATCCTGCTCGTATGCAAATGAAGCAAAAAGCGTTTCTTTTCATTCCTTTTTTATCTAAGGATTTTTTTAGTACAAATTTTGAAAAATTTATCATATTTTTCAAGTATGAGAATAAATAACTTGAGAGTTTGTTTGTTGTTTTTTTTCTTTTTTTTTTTTTTTTTTTTTGTTCGAATTAAGTGTGCAAAATGTTTATAAAACAAATTAATTTAAGTTTTGCGCGTAGGTAAAAATATCGTCAACATGAGTTTTAGCTTGAAACAAGTTTAAAAAATATAAGAATATTTGATAGAAAAAATATGTACTTCACTTTATAATGTATAAATAATATAGATGTGTGTATGTGGGTCTAGGTGTAGGTGTGGGCATGGGTGTGTGTGTCTGACTGCGCAGGTGTGAGTGTGCGCTATAAAAAAGGATTAACGAGTACGATATAAAATAATATGCATTAAAATCTCAGAGAATAACAAAATTATGACTTATACGACATGACATGACAAAGTTTATATATATAATAATATATAATATAAAAATAAAAGGAAAATCAAATATCGTTTTGAATGAACTTAACAATAGAAAACGCCATTGTAGTACAATTTGTTACTATAAGTATTGTTTTTTGTTTTTGTTTTTTTTTCTCTCTTTTCTGTTTTGATAGTAAAAATTCTAATTTAGAGTCTAGCAGCACTTCGAAGATTTGCCAGTCGTTAGTTGCTTGTGATCCATCCATCCATCCATCCATCTATCCGCCCCCATCATTGTTGTCGTCTTTAGAAAGGTCTTTCATTACAGTTGCTCCACTTGCTCCAATTGCTAAATCGTCGCAATCCAGTTCGTTTCAGTTTCAGTTTCAGTTTCTTTTGTTTTTGTTTTTCTTTTTATGTTTTAGGCCACATTCTCATTCTGTGTGGGTTTCTTTGGGTCAACTATGGTCCGGCCACCGCTGGGCCTATCCTAGAGCGGATGCAGCTTTGTCGTGTGCACGGTGAGTGCGCTGCGTTGCGTGAATCGTTTGTCACAGTACGGACAGGTGTACGGCTTTTCGCCGGTGTGTGTGCGTATGTGTTTCGTGAGATAGTCCTTCACGCTGAAGGACTTCTCACAGTAGCCACAATGAAATGGTTTTTCACCTGCAATTACGAACAATACACAATTCTATGGATTAGCATTTATCAAACGGCTGCACCGCACACTTTTATGCCTTTTGGTTTTTTTTTTGTTTTTTTTTTAATGCCGTGCAGTTCCAACAAAAAACTTTCGTTTCGTTTGATAGATTTTGGTACAGAGTAAATATATATAATATATATTATATAGATATATATATATACATATATATTGATTTGCACGTAATCATCAAACTAATATATAAATATATATATATATATATATATTATATAATTATGCATGTTGATATATGTGTACATAATATATATATATTTGTTGTTGGATTTGTGTGTTAAAATGCGTTTTATAGACATATTATTACGTGATGAGATGAGGCGGGGCGATACGTTGTTTTTGGAATTATTCTGGTATTACTTTTACTCGCTTTTTAACGTTTGGTTATTCATTGTGTACTTGCAGAAGAACTTAATACTATGTATGTATAAAATGGTATACAAATTATCATCTCAGATGATTTTATCTTGACAGATCTATAAACATATAGTAAAATAGTGGTCTACATATATAAATTAGGTTTTAATTTAGATATATTTAATTTTAAAATCTTTAGATGAATTAAATATTATATTTAATGATCTGTTTTCTATATGGCTTTAATACAAACATAATTTCTAATTCTGCTGCAAGTAGCTAAAGCTTCGATTTCTTGTATTTTTATTTATTTCAATTTTTGAAATTTTGCATTGAAATTTAATTTGTGCGCTGACTAATCGAAGATTATGGCAAATGCGAACCGAGTTTAATCAAACTTCTTCAAACAATTTATGACTGCACAACTTTAGCGTCAACCGATCGCAACTGTACTTTTTTTGTGGATCATGTGGACTCTGTGTGGTCTACGCTTTGCCATGCTCTTCGGCGTCACTGTGTGTGTGTGTGCGTGTGATTGTGTGTGTGCGTGTCTGCTTGTGTTTGTGAGCGAGAGCGAGAAAGTATCGAGTACTGAGTATATATTGAATATTGAGTATTTGGTATGACAAATGGATATGGAAGCAATTTGCATAAGTTAACTTTTCATTTAAATATATATAGTTTTTTTTTAATTGAAAATTTGTATTTAATTTAATTTTTTACTTTTTTTTTGGTTTTTGGTGTATTTGCACTTTGAACGAGTCGAGTTGAGTTGAGTTTGATTGATTGATTGACTGAGTTGATTTGAGAGTCGATTGATTGATTGATTGATTGACTGACTGAATTGATTTGATTTGAAAATATATTGCTTCTCACCCGTGTGAGTCGTTAAATGTTTGTTCAGGTAATCCTTAACAGTGAACGCCCTGCCACAAAAGCCACATCTAAATGGTTTCTCACCTGTATGTATGCGAGTGTGCTGTTTTAGTGTATTCGATTGAGTGAAGGACTTGCCGCAGTAGGAGCACGTGTAGGGGCGTTCTTTGGGCGTGGCGCTGTTTTTTTTACAATTTTTGTTTTTTAAGATTTTTTTTTTTGAGTATTTGCGGTGCGGGGTAAAAAAAACAGAAAAAAGAACAAGAGAGAGAAAAAGATGAGAATAATTTGATTAGTAACATTCATAATTTGAGTAATTTTTCATTGGACACTTAAACAAAGAGAAAGAGAGATAGAGAGAGAAATATATATATAAAGAGAAAACACAATAGCAACGTTTGGAGCGCACGGGCCTCGTCCTATGGCACTTGAAGGACGCGCCCATGCGCTCAGCCTCGGGTCTGATCTTAAGGAAAACAAACAAAAATATATATGAATATATATATAGTAAATAAATGGTAAATTGGTTAAACGAGAATATCAAGCGAGATGCTGCAAACAGCTGCTCAACAGTTGAGCTGAAAAGCAGAGCAGATCAAATGATCAAGAAAGTTGATCAAGATCTCTGCTCTCTCAATTTCTTTGACTGCTGCGAGCGTCTGTTGGCAGCATCTGCATTTTTAGGTTGTTGATTTCTTTCAATAGATTAGCGTATAAATATGGAATTTACTCTGCTTCGCCCGTGTGTATTTTGCGATGCATGTTCAGCGTGCCGGGCGTCTTAAATGTCTTGGGACAATCGGGACATTTGTGCCGGATCTTGTGCGCCAGATCCGCGGGCACCGATTGCGTGTTAACCAGGACGCTGGTGGCGGCGCCAGTTGTGCCCGCCGGCTGGACACCAGGATTCGCTTGTATGGCATAGACAGGCACTGAATTGACCACATCGCCGCTATCGCTCAAACTAAGTGGTTCCTCCTTAATGATGACCTGCAATCAAGTGAAGTAGATGTATTTAAAATGGATATTTTAAACTTATATACTAAAGTCACAAGAGACTAGAAAATATTATACAATAAACTAGCTACTATAATAATACTGATAGCTAATGGAATTCCGTGAGCAAATCGTACCTGCGGATGTGCTACGGTTGCTCCAGTGCCGTTCTTTAGCAGTTTCACTGTTAGGGGCGGCACTTTCTGCGTTGACGGATCACTCAGGTCTTCCTGATGCTGTTGCTCCTGGAGTTCACGTTGTCGCTGTTGCTCCTGCTGCTGCTGTTGCTCGAGTTGCTGGTGGTGGTGGTCCTGCTGATGGTGCTGCACTTGCTGCTGTTGTTGTTGTTGTTGCTGCTGCTGTTGTTGTTGTTGTTGCTGTTGTTGTTGCTGCTGCTGCTGCTGCTGCTGCTGGTGTTGCTGCTCTTCGGGCGTCAGTCTCATATCACGCGGCGCTATGGCTGGCATTTCATCCGGCGTCACCGGCGCCTCCTGATGATCCATAAACGCTTGCTGTCCTGTGGCCATCATCGCCGCACTGAATACGTTGCCACAGTGCGAGCATTTGTATTCGTTGGGATTCTGCGTTACAGAATTGACACCATAAACGCTACACACAATGCAGCGCGCCAAAAATGCCGTCTGATGCGTCAGCCGATGGTGCTCATCCACCTCCAGCGCGCTAGCAAACTTATCATCACAGTTGGGACACGCATAGCTAAGCGGTTTCAGTTGCTGCTGCTGCTGTTGTTGTTGTTGCTGCTGTTGCTGCTGCTGCTGTTGTTGGTGCTGCTGCTGCTGCTGTTCGATGAGAGCGCTCTGGGCATTGAGTGAGATGCCATGACAGAGCTGCATATGCTCGGCCGCATGCTGGATGCGCTCGAACTGCTGATGGCACATGGGGCAGTAGTGCGGACTGATGACATTCGGATCCATGCTGAGATTGGGCAGAAATGTTGTCTTAAGCGTGTCCATGCTGTGGCTGGTGGGGACTACTGCTGATGCTCCTCCTCCTCCTGCTGCTGCTGCTGCTGCTGCGGCTGCTGCGGCGGCTGCGGCTGCTGCAGACGTTATGTTGTTGGCTATCACGGCGGCAACTTGATGCGTCGGCTGTCCCTGCTGCGTGTGCGGATGCGGATGCGGCTGATGATGTTCCTCGGGGCGTGGCAGACGCAATTCCTGTGGGTTTGTGCTAGACTTTAACATTTCTCTCCTCAAGCTGTGGCAGTCAGGCAGTCAGGCAGGCAGGCAGACAAGCAGTGAAGCAGTCAGGCAGGGCAGGCAGGCTTAGTATATCTTATTGCTGAGTGATTTTCTTTTCTATATATATATATAATATATATATATATATATATATATATTTTGCTTTTTGTTTTTTTTTTTTTTTTTTTGCTTTTAGTTTAGTTTAGTAAGCGGCTTAGGTATGCGCGTGTATTTCCTGCGGCACCAGTTCTGTAATGATGCATTTTTCAGGCAAAAACTCAGCATTTGATATTAATTAGTTCGTTAAGCGTAGCCCAACCAAGAAAATTCGCATTCAAATGTTTCTTCAGTGTTACATGTTTACATGCTCAACATGCTAGCAATACCTGAGAAGTAACATCCGAGTAATGATTAATTTCAGGTATAATTCTTATATGGCATGACTATATATATAAAACTCTATATAAAAAATCAATACATTATTGTTTTGCTTTTAATAAAATTTCAATTGTTGTTTAGATTTTGCGTGGTTTTTTTCCGATTATTTAGCATATAAAAACATTTAGAAACTAGACTGAATATAATCTATTTGAAAACTGACCTCAAATTAGTATATATTGCTTATACAATATATACTAAATATAATCATAAAAAAATTTAAAACCGATCTAATTTCAATATATTTTTAATAACTTAAAAAATTGATCAAATGTAATAGATTTTTATTTCAATCGATTTTAAATAAAATTTTAAAATTTGATCATTTTATATCAAAATCAAAAACAAATCAAATTTAATCAATTTTATTTTAATATTTTTTAAATAAATTTTAAGAATTGATTAAAGACTGAAGGATTGCAATAATTTTGAAGTTGTTTTTGAAAAGCAACATAACCTGAATTCACATTTGTGATTAATGTTATGTATGTGAAATGAATTGTTAAGATCTCAGAGATCTAACTCGGGTTAACTACATAACTCGACTTCATAATACGTATAGCGAATGTATGCAAAGCTAACTTCCTTTTTCATGCCCTGAGCGGCTACGTGCATAAAAAAAAAGTATTTCGCCAAGCGAGGCGAAGAAAGCTGCAGTGCGGCGAGATAACGAAAGCTGTGACTGTAGCTGCGCTCACGCTCACACACACACACACACACACACACACACACACAAGCAAAAGAATGTAAAAAGCGGGCTGTCCTGTTGCAGCAAGTGTGAAGCAGAAAAGGCATAATAATAGTAGAAAACACACAAGTACACTCAGAAGAGAGCAAATAGCAAAAGGCGGCGCAAATTAAGCGTAAATTAGCACAGAAAATCAGAAATTTGACGAGGCTAGCGACGGCGGTGGCGGCAGCGGCAGCGACGACGGTGACGGCGGCGGCGGCAACGGCGACTCTCGCCTCGCGCGCAAAACGAAACGAAATCGGAAATCAGTTGGCGCTGTCGCTGCTGCTGCGGCTGCTTCTGCTTCTGCTGCTTCTACCGATCTCTGTGTTTCTGTGTTTCGCTGCTTCTGGTTGTGTTCCCCCAAGTTTGACCCCCAAGTCTCCCCCTCGACACACACACACACAGGTACATGAACAGAGTCACATACACACACACGTATGGGGACAGGCAATGCGTTCAAATCGAAATTTTTTTCGGTCCGTCACTGTCATATTCTAAATTCGGAATTCTATTTTGATTTTTTTCTTTTTTTGTGCTGCGTTTGCTGCGCGTTTTTATTCCAAGCCCTTACCAGCGTTTCCACGTATTGCACTTCTATTTTATTACGGCCGTCTTTATGGCGAATTTGCCAATCAATTCAACAACATTTTCTTTGTATTTGTACAACAAAAATACATTAACTTTTCACTTTTATTATTATTTTTGGCGAAAAATTTACAAGTACAACAAAAAGTATCGAAGACATCGATACTTTTGCGTATTCCACTTTGTACTGAAATTCCAACATCGATTGCACATCGATATTTTAGACATGGAGCTGCCAGATGTGCAACAGAAAACTTTTAACAGCAGTGACTGACACTTAGTGGTGAGTGAGAATATTGACTTATGACGTCAGCTTTACGAGATGGATATGAAAAGAGACTATCTCTGATATAATATTCAAATGAATTACAAATGGAGTATTGATTCAAAATAGCACTAAGACAAAGCAATAATACATAGTAAATTCATTGCATTGTATAAACAATTGTATATCTGACAATAACATAGAATCGTTAGTTTATGGAAGAATTTTTAAGAGTAAGAAGAGCTGGACACATCGGAATCCTGCTCAACTCTAACTCCGATGCCAACAGATTTTGTAAGCACACCTTATTAATTGCTGTCAGCATGCTCCTCATTTAACATAATTACTCCACAGCGTAACAGAGCTTTTGTGAGTATGTAATGTGCTTTTATAATTTCACAACATAGCAAAACACGAAGTCCTGAAGTTTCAAACAAAAGTAATTGAAGAGAATTTCAATACATTTGTCAATAATAATAGAACAAAACGGCCAAGCAGGCAACTTGGTCATATTGTAAACAAATAATAGTAAACAGGCGACCAACGATTCAAGTCGAACAAGTCTGAGAAAAAGTTTGTCTTTTTCAAAATTCCTGTCAATTGTAAATAATAATATTCGATTTGTATGTTCAATAGAATGTCGTCGCCTTGGTCCAATGTTAGCAATGAGCCCGTGCAGACAATCAACCTGGCGGACATCATGTCCGAGCAGTATGCGCGTCGGCTGCACGACCAGGAGCTGAAGCAACAGCAAAAGAAGCAACACATGCAGCCACTGCCCCCAGCCACGCCCACGCCGTCTTCCACGAATGCCGAGAGTTACTCCAATGTAGCCAGCACATCAGCAAAAGCCACTCAGCAGCCGACGGCGACCAGCAGCGATGCAGGCGATTGGGAGGATTACTCAATTCTGCTCAATGACGAAGGCAAGGAGCAGGCCGAACCGTTGCCGGCGAGCATGTTGGCTCTACTGGCGGATGAAGCCGAGTCGGATGCAGTCATTGCTCAAATGTTGCAGTCGCAGTTCGATCACGAGTACAACGAGGAGCTGCGACGCATCGAACGGCAGCAGAATAAGCAATCCAAGGTCACAGTGACGCTCAATAAATTTCTGCGCAGCGGAGATGCTGAATTTCTGCACGATACCGAAGCGGGTGAAGAGGAGGACGAAGACGATGAGCTGGCGCGCCTGAAGCAGGACTGGGATTGCTTTGAGACCAATGAAAAGATGCTGGATGCCATACCAAAGTGTGGCTTCAAAGTGGACAAAGAGGGCGAAATGATAACCAAACACGATCCACAGCTGTGCGGCGTGCGCAATGCTCAGCGGGTGATGTCCTTTCCGCCGGAGTTTCCCACGGGCGATGGCGCCTGCTTCGACATGAAGCTATCCAATAAAGTAGATATAATTGAATATATATATATATATATTCTATATATAAATATACACAAGACTGTATTTAATCCAACTCCATCAACAGGTCTTCAATCAGCTGAAAGCTTACTCGCGACGAGGTCGCGCCGATCGCAAGGAAAAGGTGGCCACAGCGGAAATGGGCGTGGATGCAGCCACGCGTCTGCTGCTCTACAAGCTGATCAACAATCAGATATTGGAGCAAATCAACGGCATCATATCCACCGGCAAGGAGGCAGTTATTCTGCACGCCAACTCCGATGCCAGCTACACGGGCACCAACGAGCACGGCCATGGGAATGGAGTGCTCATGCCGGCCGAACTGCTGCCCAAGGAGTGCGCCATCAAGGTGTTCAAGACCACGCTGAATGAGTTTAAGCAACGGGATCGGTATATCAAGGACGATTATCGCTTCAAGGATCGTTTCAGCAAGCAGAATCATCGCGTGATCATTAACATGTGGGCGGAGAAGGAGATGCACAATCTGATGCGCATGCAGAGCATTGGACTGAATGTGCCCGATGTGGTGGTGCTGAAGAAACATGTCCTGGTCATGCGCTTCATTGGCGACAATCACAATGCCGCGCCCAAGCTGAAGGATGCGCGCCTGAGCGACGCCGAGCTAAGCTGCGCCTACGAGGAAATCGTGGCGGCCATGTATAAGCTCTACAATGAGGCGAAGCTGGTGCATGCCGATCTCAGTGAATACAATATACTCTGGTACGAGGGCAAGTGCTGGTTCATTGATGTGGCCCAGAGCGTGGAACCCGAACATCCCAGCGGCCTGGAGTTTCTGATGCGCGACTGTGGCAACATTGTTGACTTCTTTGAGCGTCGCGGCCTGCCCAACATCTATACCAAGGAGCAGCTGTTTGAGTTCATTACCGCTCTGAATGCGGAAACGCATAATGCGGCCATGCTGGAGCGCATTCATACGCGTGGCGCCTCCATCAATCAGGCAACGGTGCCCAATCAAACGGAGTGTCCCGATGAGCTGAAGCCGCTCGAATATCCTTTCGAGTTGGCCTGGGAGAAGTCGCAGCTGGATCGGCAAATGCGACAGGCAGAACAAGGGAAGCAGCAGGAGGTGGAGGAGGTTCTTGACCAAAGCGACACGAAGCTAAGCAACGACACGGACAACGCAATCAACACTGCCAAATGTGCTTAAAATGTTTCATGCGTGTTTGTACTTGATTTGAATTTATAAAATTCATGCAACAATTAAGGCAACTACAAAATATTCACTTTACTGTGCAGCTCGAACTGGAATGAAGCTAAATATTGTTTTAAGTTTTTTTTTTTATTTTTCTTAATCAATTGTTAAATAGATTTTAAGTTCGAACTCGAAGACTTTAAAGTCATTTTAAATACAGTTTTGTATGTATATACAGGGTATATAGATTGCTTTGCTTGGTGGCTCGAAGTAAAATCTAGATGTTTTAAGTTTCTATAATTTTCTTAAGCAATAGTTGAAGTTTTTAAGTTCGAGCTTGAAGACGTGAAGGTCATATTAAACCCCATTTTACAAGACAAGAACTTCCCTATATATACATATAAATATAGGGTATATGGATTAACAACTGAAAAGCATTTGCTTTGTTTTATGTCTCGAACTGAAATCTAGATATTGTTTAAGTTTTTATATTTTTCTTAAGCAATAATTAAATAGTTTTTATATTTCCAATGACTAAGTCTTCAAGTTCATATTCAAATAATTATATAGGGTATATGGATTAACAACAAAAAATCAGTTGTTTTGCTTAACATCTCGAACGGAAATCTAGATATTGCTTTAAGTTTTTATGAATTGTCTTAAGCAATAGTTAAGTATTTTTTAAGCTCGAACTCAAGGTCACATTAAACATAGTTTTACAAGACAAGAATTTATCGATATATTATAGTTTTATAGGGATATAGATTTCTTTGTTTACTTTGTCTTAATGGCTTTGCACTTGAATGCTAATTGCCATTAATCAATTAATGCAAAACTGTCGAAACTCTTTGCGGCAAGTGGCACACGCGCCACACCCACATCCGGGGGGCTGGTGGCTGCACGGCCACGCCCCCTCTTGTTGCCACACGCCCATTGCGAGCAATTGAACTCATTTGAGCTGCGCATTTTGCCATTAATTGAGCGATTTCTCTGCGAGGCAAAAATCATTCAATTGATTAAATCATTTCCATGCGCATTTGAATTGCAGTCGATTGGATCAGCAGCAACAGCAGCCGCAACAGCGACAGCATCAACATCGAACTGCGGTTTGCCGCATGCAACGTGACGATCAGCAGTTGCTATACCCTGTATGTGCTGGGTAAATGGGAGTATTCACACTGTGCTTAAGTATGTGACACGGAAATGTTCTTAGGACATCAGCAATTTGGAAATGTGGAAACAAATTGGAAAACTGATTTTTTTCTGTATTATTATTAATTCTATTATTTATGGAATTCAAGAATTTTTAAATCTATTTTAGGGTAAAAATCTTAGAAATTGTTGTAAAGTAAGCCATATTTGGATATTATTTGTATCTGCTTTAAAATAGTTTTCAAACTGTCGAAATGTTTCAAAAGTATTAAATTGACTCTATGGGAGTAAAAAGTGAAAGCAAATGTAATGCAGTAAAAATTCAAGTAATTTTTATTTGCTTAAAATAAAAGTTTTTAAATTTTCGAAAATTTTTTTAAAGAACGCTTGGCTCAAACCTCAACGAATAAAATAAACGAATAAATAAATAAATAAAATATAATTAAAGCTGCAAATAAACTACACATAAACAATACAAACATTAACACTCCGAACTCAAAAACCAAGTAAGCAATCATTTTTATAATTATTTGAAAACTTTATTTTAAAGCTAAATACATTCGAAACTTTTACGAAAATATTCAAAAAATATTCTAAAATATATTGTATCATTTTTATATATTTTCATTCTCTTTTTCTCTGCTGTAAGTTGTTTATATATTGGACTTGAAACTGGACTTTCGACTCCAATTAACTGTACACCGAATTTTCTAGTGGAATTACCAATCAAATACAGATTATCTCAGAGCTGAGTGAAGCATTCCTCTGGAGCATTCCTATTTAAATTTATTTAGTTTGTTTATGAGCTGGACTTTAGTATAATAAATAGAGCGCTTGATACGTCAGCAATCGCTAGAGTAATACCATAATATATAAATATATATTGATGCTATTTAGCATATATAGACATCGAATAAACAAATCTTGAAATATTGCTGAATGCAATTCGAGTGGAAATGCTCTACATGCGTTTTGCATACCTTTTATAAAGACGTAATTAGCTTGACGTTCAGTCAACTGTAAATCGAGCTATATATATATAGTATAGAAATTGATTTTCCTGATTTGTCAGTCGAAATGCGTTAAATGTTATTTCCATTTGATGTAATGTAATAGTTTTCACTCATTTATATTTTATTGCACATTCTGTGGGAAGCTCGTGAATCAGATTACTATATATTAAATAACCATTGCAACTATTTAGTAATATGAGTTATATAGTACCAGTGTATGTACTATATAAGTCATATTACAAATATCAACAAATAATAATATACTATATATTTTAGCTTATGATTTTAAATAACTTTACAACAAAATTTATTTAGGTAAATTAAAGTATTCTTAATAATTTTAGATTAATTTTTTTTTTTTTTTTTTTACAATAGCTTTCTTTATATTTTGTTAAATTTGCAGAAAAGTGTTTATTTAAGTGTTTATTTATATATATTTTTATATTTAAGTTTTTAATATGTATACTATTATAAGGTTTTCAGACAAATTTTAGTTTATTTAATATAATATATATAATATAGAGTATTAAGCTTCATAGGCTAAGCCCATTGAGATCGCGACATATTATTAAAAAATCGATTTCTAAGTTGACCTACTCCAGTGATCGCCTTAGTAATTCTCAAATTCCTATACAAATCCGAATACAAGCATTACAATAGGTTGAGCTGGCTTTGTTAATAAGTTAAATTTGAAATATCCGAGGCTCTTTACACTTCTTCAAACAACTATTTTATGATCTCTTCTTTCATCACTTATACGACTATTATACCAAAAGGGTATTCAGTCATTCGATTATAGCTTATCTCTATATAAGACGTTCGATCGTGTTCTTTGTTATGAGGTATATATGTATGTATGTATGTATGCATGTATGTATGACTATGTATGTATGTATTTTGTTAATTTTATTTTGTAACAAGACATCAATCAAAATTGAACTCTCGACAATCAGCAGACGCTGGAACTGCGAATATTATGGATGGATTTTAAATGTGGCTTGTGCTTCGATTTTCCATCTGCTTCTTGATTCACTTGATGATCAGTTTCAATATGAGTTATATTGGTATAAATATATTTATTTATATAATTTTTTTATTTTTACGTTGGCAACAAGCAACAACAACAACGACAACAACTTGGCGTCTATTGAAATTGTGAAATAAATGTATATGTATGTGCGTATATTATTTATATACTAGATAGGCCTCATTAGGGGGCCCGACTGCTGCTATTGACGCAAAACAAAGCAACAAAAAAAAAATATAGATAAAGTGCAAACAAGTCTCACATCTTTCAGACGTAATAAAAATAGACTAAACATAACACATGTAAGCTATGTGTATTTGTCAAATAAAAATGAGATATATACGTAAATCTAATATACAAATAAAGAATTCTGCAAAAAATTTATATACGTAAGACTTAAGTGGAAAAAAACTGTGAAAATTAAAAAAAAAAAAATCTCTTTTGCACTGGAAAAAATGTATGTATATATATATAAATATATATACGTATGTTATATATACGTATGTACATATACGAGGTCTGTTTAAAATGTATCGCATTTTAAGTTTTCTTCAAAAATTATTTTTTTTGGTTATTTCTGGATTCTGAAATGTCTCTTTTGTGTTTTTCAAAGTAGATCCCATGCGACATTATATACTTGTGCCAAAGTTTCTCCGAATCCTCAAAGTGCTTCAACCGTTAAGTAGCAATGTCCTCTCATGGAACTCTGCAGTTTCTACAGATTTGAACAGAAAATATCACATTGTGTGGGGTATCCAAAGGGCTTTTTACCAAAAACTTAATACAAATTAAATAAAATCTTAACTCAAATTTATTGAATTGTCAAAAAATAGAAGCTGACCTCGCATATACTCGAATAAAGTAAATAAATATATTCAGCAATTGCACGATAATTGTTATTATAAATAAAAAATTATGTGTGTGTCTGGGTCACTTCAATAACAATAATAAACAATTTCTTAATCAAAGAAAAGCAATTTAAGGAAAAATAAAAAATAAAAATTATAATAATATTTGCGACTATGATGAGGTCAACTCAATGTGACAAGCGTTAAAGACGCCTAACACAGTAAATGAGTAAGAAGAATCCAAGAAATACCCTAGAGAAACAAATTAAAGATGATTTTACTTTACAACATATTATTAATATTTATTTTTCAATTTATTTTGACCCCTTCACTTCCATCCAGTATAATACTAAAATCTCATAAAAATGCCACAACAGCTAAGGCATGAAATTTATCTTAATTAAGCGTAACAAGCTACTAGCAATAATCATAAGAATACCATAAAACGTAGCCGAAAGAAATTAAAGAGTCCAAACGTGTAATCAAGCCGCCCTCGCCGTCGCGACCTCTCAGTGTCCAAATATCTGCATAGCGAAAAGCTTTGCTGTCTACAGCTGACCTAACTTTTTTTCTTGAGTGTCCACAGCGTGCTCAGCACAATGCGAAGCGCAATAATAATAAAGAAAGGCATAAGGATAGAGCATAAAGCAACGAAAGCCAATCTAAAGCCGGAATTGCGCTTGGACTCGACAAATAAAATGTTTAAACGTGTAATCAAGGCACCCCTTGCACCTTCTGCTGATTCAATGTAACTAACGAAGACAAGCAGCAGATAGATCGACTTTCTCTCTCTCTCTCTCTCTCTCTCTATTTGCCTACCCAAAAGCTTTATATCTCACAGCTTACCTAACTTTTTCCCTTGAGCGTATTCCACAAGAGACCATCATACACACACACACACACACACACACACACACATACACTTGCATAGTTGAGAGCGCACCACAAAGGAGGCTCGTCTCATGCTGCGACTGCGCAGTCCGCACAACAAAAGAGAGAAGACACAAAGTTGAACGTCTGCACGCGTCGCTGCATCTCTTTCTGCCTAGGCAAAAGCTTTACTGCCGAAAAACAGTTTTCAACTTTTTTACTTCCAGTATGACCACAAAAGAGACAACAAGAAATGTGCCAACTCCACACACGATGATGGCCACTTGACGCAGTGCGCACTGCGCAGCGAAGGAGGCTCGTCGCTTGGCGGCGCTGCGCTGCGACTGCTCAGTCAGCTTAATGCTGACCAAACAATGTGAAATCGTTACTGAAGTGGCCTCCTCGAGTGGCGAACATTGCTGCGGCGTCGCCGTCAGCGCCGCTGCCGTTGAGCAAGCACAGTCACGCACACTCACGCACACATGTGCATGTGGAATTTTGCGCTTTAAACGTTAACAATTTATTTGCATTTTTAATTTTCATGTTCTTGTGCATGCATATGCATGCATGCGTGCATGTGCATGTGCGTATGTCTGTATGTAAGTGTGTATGTGTTTCACAGACTGAGATTCCGCATGTGTCCACTTCGCTTCTATTTTAGGTCTAACTTGTTGCATGGCCAGTTGGCCAGTTGACCAGCAGCACCAGCAGCAGCAGACGGCATTGCATAGTTGTAATTCAAGTTAGCAACAAAAATAGAATCTTAATTTATTGTTGCTGCCGCTTGTTGCTGCCCCCCATACATGGGCATATCATTTTCATTTTTCATGCTGGCGTCGCTGTCGTTCTCTATAGTTAAAACCGTCCCCAGTCCCATGTCCATATCCATCCGAACGGCTATCAAAAGTGCTTACAAGCCCCTTTTTTAAATGAAAGTGAAATGTGCTTGTAGTTGATGCTGTTGTTGTTGTTGTTGTTGTTTTTTGTTGCGGCATTCTAGTCTAGTTGGTAGTTAAGTACAGTGGACATTCGTTAATGTGTGCTGCTGGCAACAATGTTTGCTACTAAAACAAATTAATGAGTCTTACTGGCGATTTCGATGCACGAGAAAAAATAGGAAGATTTTTCAGAATTTTGAAATCTAGACATACTAATAAAGTAGAGGCTTTTAAGCATATTCTTTCATAGCAACTGAAATAAACTTTAAAATAATGCTCAGACAAAACATGGACGAAGCCTTAAGACACATTTGGATATTTGATCAGAAAGCTAATTTTTTCAAACGAAAAAATAATTTTAATGTTTTTGAACCATAAATAATAAATACATACATACATACATACATATTATATGTATGCACATACATACATACATACATACATACATACATACATATGTATATCGCCTTTAGCTTTCAGATATTTTAAGTCGGATAATTTTAATTATATATTAAAATCATATAAGCATCCTAAATCAATATTAAATGTCAACAATAAAGCTTTCATTTATTTTAGAGATTAATTAAAAATTTAACTTTTAAATAGTATATAATTATTTAAATTTTATCGTAATATTAAGACAATTAAAAACCTAAAGAATTCTTTAAACTTTAACAAATAAGGTATGGTTATATACATATGTACATACATATCTAATTCATGATTACATAAAATAAAATATATGTAATACATATGTATGTACATAAATACGTAAAAATTATTTAAGTTCCAGGTTAAGTTAAATACTCACAATTTAAGCTAACTTCAAATATGTTTAAAATACTAAATCTTAAGAGTTGTGTAGAACAATGCAAGTGCTGCCTGTTTGTCGTATAGCTCTATATTTAGAAGCTGTAGTTATGTGCCATAATTGTTTGCGCTGTCTCGAAATGGAGCTGCGACGCCAGCGCTGCAGCGGCGCCGGCGACTGCAACAGCAACGCCGACTGCAACTGTAACGGCAACGCCGACTGCGACTGCGAAAGCGACAGCGACGGCGATGATTGTTAATTATGGAGCCGCCGTCTACTGTTGGTTTTGGTATGCAGCATGATTCATGTAATTTATAAGTCAAACTGATCAAAAATGATGCGCCACCCCTAAAGCTAATTGCTGATGGAATTTTCTAATTAACATAGATATGTATGTATGTATATATGCTTATGTATATACATATACATACATATGTTAAATTGTTAAACTTCTATAATAATAGTTAAAGCATTTTAGCATTGGCAAATTTGTTAAATTTGGTTCGGCTCGAATTTCAGGTGAAACTGTTGCAAATAATTTACGACCGCACGTTAATGAGCAGACAAAATAAATTTATTTAACTGAAGTGCTTTATTAAAGCGCGAAAAAGTCTGAAAAGCAACAAAAAAAGCACTAAAGAAATATGTAAACAAAAACGTGTTTTTATCGAAAAAAAAAAAAGTAAAAATACCCCCGCAAGTTGAACGTCACGTGAGTCGCGGGGGAACGAGACACGAGGCACGAGGCGGGGTTGTTGTTGTCTACGCTAGTGAATCACCAAGGCAGTTGCCCCAAAGCGATTTCATTTTAAAGTCCGACGGCTGGCAGATAAAGCAAACAACAAATGCGTCAAAAACAAATGTGACAACAGGTTAAATTTACAGGTCGTAAATTGAATTCTCTTCAAGAGAAAAGAAAATAGAGCATAAAGATACTAGATATAACCGATTGTTCCTATGAGAAACAAATATGATATAATGTGTGAATGGTGTGAAGATAGCTCACTTGGCAAAGATAAGCTTAAGGATGCTTTTTATTAGGGCGACTCGAAATGGATAAGAATTTAGCTGTAGATTTTTACACAGAAATGAATTTTCCAGTATAAAAGTCTAGACACTAGTCTTAACATCTGGAAGAGGCAATTCAGCAGAACTTTTGATTTGATAAGATGATTAATATCAACAAAAAACGTTTAGTATTTGTTGTACTTAAAAAAAGGTATTTATTTTTATATGACATTTCCAACAAATGTATTAAAAAAATGTATTAAGATAATTTTTCAGTAGACTCAGTTCACATAGGCAGTTAAATAGATGAATAGAAAAAATATTAATATGCTAGTTATTTCTGTTGCTATCTGTTAATACATATACTATAAAAATATATATAGATAACATATTTGATATGAAATATATATTACCCGTAGATAGAGTATTAAAAACAACATGCGGGTTTGTGGAAGGCGATGCCCTTGACCATGTTTTGACAACCAATCAGGGCCACAGAGCGCAGTTACCGTTAAGATGGGAACTGCAAAAAACACAATTCAAGCTGATCGTCAGACTACCTGGCCAATAGTTTGAGTATTCTATGATATTATGTTCTTCGTCTTCTTCTTGTTGAGTGCATTCAGTCACAACTGAGCAGATGTTTGCGAACAGTATTATAGAGGGTTTTAGCCTGGGAATATGAGCTGGCTTTGAGCTAAACCGAACTGTACACATTTACCTGGCTCGGCCTAGAATTCACTAGTTTGAAGTGGTTTTTGGCGGTATTTCGAAACTGCGTATTTGAAAATTGAGTTCGAAAATAGATTAAGATTGATGATAGAGAGATAAGTTATAAAATAGAATATATATAGTTGTATATTATTTCATAAATTTATTTAATAAATTCCCAAAAGAAATTCGCTAAAAATTTGGAATATATAAAAGATTCATATCTAATCTCTTATATAAGACTAATTAAACTATTTTAAAGATCTCTCGAAATTTGAGTAAATTACATCAGTAAGCTAAACTTAATATGTTAGTTTTACCGTTTTTTTGTTTATTTTGTGTTTTCTATTTCGGACACTTCCAGTTATTAACACAGTGTTTGTTAGACCTCTCCTGTTAATACACCAATTCTCACCCACACACACATACACACCAAATTCATTCAACATGCCCTATCTATATGGAATCTCGGATACCAAGTATCGAATTGGGAAGGCTATACGGCAAGAGAAACGCCAGGCATTAAGAAAGAACTTTAAATATCGAACACATCCTTTGTTTGCAAAATCTGTGGGCTTCGATCATAATGCCAGTCCAATTCAATTTCGTGTTGATCCCACATCCCTAGTCGAACTAGCCGTGAATGCTGTGGATAAACTGCCCTTGCCATCGGTCTTCAAATGGACTTACGCTGACGTTAAGAAGTGGATTAGAAGATATGGCTATCCCCAGTATATGGTGAGTTAGATTGCTCAAGTAAGAAATCTCTAGGCCCGACTACGAGATACCCTGAACTCCCCTGAATGTGATGAAAACAAGAATATATCATAATATATATATATCCATAGATATATATTACGCTTCCTTCTGCCTGTCACATTCCCTACTTTCTAATTTTCAATAGGTTCAGGGTATATTGACTACGAGCGATATACCCATCTCCATGTGTCTATCCGTGTGAATTCAGAGATCTCTTAAGCTACAAAAACTAGGAACTTGAAATTTTATATATACTTTCGGGTTTATCTTATTGATTCGAGAAACTATTCAATGCTGCGTAAAGTTGATGTGAGCTCTGAGGGGAGTATGATTAGAATAGGAACTCTGCGCAAGGCTCAGGGTGTCTCCTAGTCGGGCACTTACGACATATATCTATCGAAGGGATATACTTTCTAGAGTGCTCTTGGTAGAACAACATTACCTTGATTCTTTAAATTTATTTTTATTCTCTCAAATATACTTTTTAAAATTCTCTCTCTTAATAGAATACTTTTGAGGTGAACAAGATCTGGGGCAGAAAGCTGTTGTTGGTGGACGCCGACGCGTTGTCGGCGATGAATATTAAGGACTTTGAGCACATTAAGCACATTGCCTACGGCATACGGATGCTGTTCCACTTTGAGCTTGCGAAATACTCGGGCTCGCTGCCTGATGGGCGGCCCAACGAGATGTACTTGCTGTGGCATACGCAGACGGGCATCAACTACGATGCCGTGCGTCGATCGGATCTGTATAGGCGTATGCTGCTCATCAGCGAGCGATTGCCCGAGTTGGAGCATTGGGATTTGCTGACGCTGTGGCTTGCACGGGAGCGACGACGGAAGTACAAGGAATTGCTGTCATTCCGTTCAGTGTCGGTAAGGAAGCCGCCCGAAGTGGAGATGGATGAAAAGTCGGAATCCTTTGATGGCTCGATATGCCTAGATTGCATACCGCCCTGTGAGTGCTGTTGGAATGAAAAAGATATGCGCTTGCCGTGGATTCTGAGCACTATATCCGCACCCGTGATATGCTCGTCACAGGACAGGTGGTCAGCCGTCGAGAATAGGTGCGATCAGTGCATACCGCCCTGCGAGTGCCGTTGGCCGTCCCGTTACTACCTGACGGACACGGTGCTCAACTGCCTGCAGAAAAGCTTCCCCGAGAAATTCTCACTTGCTTTTGATGATAATGATAATGTCAAGACGAAAGTACGATCCAGTCTCATGGATCGCTGGATCCGATTTTCCATATAACATAGCATACAAACATATGTACATAACACCCACACATAACATCCGAATACATTCGATTGTAGTTTTCAGTATAGTATGCGGAAGTTTCTTCCCTAAAAACAACAAAAGTTTTTTATTTTTATTTTTTATTCTGAATCGATTTAAATTGCATCGATTGTATCTGGATAATTGTTGATTACAGCTCGAATTGATATCGCTGACGGTCTACACGTGTGCCCAACTATGTGGGTTGGAAAGACCCCAAAACAGTCGAGCATTTAACGACTGTGATATGACCTGTAACTAAAAATCTTTTGAAGAAAGTCGAAAGTCCTTTGATATATCAGTTTGTTACTCGTCAAAAATGTAAGTGCTATAGCATACCCTGTAAGTCATTTGGCTTTCTTAGGTATTGATTTATACCAAAAACTTTATACTTATTCATAAAAGTGAAATGAGTTATTGGTTTTGTTTGTTTTATTTTATTTTATTTTATTTTTTATTTTATTTTATTTTTTTGATTTTTGACTAATTTTAATAAGTTTTTATTTTTAATATTTATAAATTTATTTATGTTGAGACTTAAAAAAATCATTAACCCTACCAATCATTTAGCAATTACACAAGCCCATCATACTCCTCTGTTTCCTATTTTTTAATTTTTTTAAAAAGATTTTTAAACATACATAAGTTTTGATCATTCTTTTCAATATAAAAAATAAAGTTAAGATAAACCATTTAAAATGCAAAAAAAAATTTTAAAAATCATTAACTAAACCAATTATTTAACAATTACACAAACCCATCATACCCGCAATTTCCCGCTTTGGACTCAGGGCAACCGAAAAGGTACAGCACAAAAATAAAACAAACAGCAAAAAAATTTGAATTTTGCATCCCACGACGACGACAACAACTACGACAGCAGCAGCAGCAGCAGAGGCAGAGGCAGAGGCAGAGGCAGCGGCAGCGGTAGCGGTGGCGACAGCGCAAGCAACAGCAAACACACATTCATTCGCGATCCATTGTAAAAACGGACCCATTGAACCGAACGCCAATGCTGTGAGCGTCAGCGCCAGCGTCGACGTCAACGGCGCTGGCGCGTCGCATGCTCAAAGCAAAGAAAAAGCGGCTGTCGCGCAGGTAACATTTTCAGTTTAGTTCCAACAATCGGAGTGTCAAGCAGCTGTTGGCAAAAGGCGCAGGCAACGAAGAGCGACGGCAAAAGCAGAAATAACTAAACAGAATTAAGCAGGCTGAAAGGCAAAGAGCCAGAGGCGCAACAACAACAGCAGCCGCCAACTGTTTAAAATATACATTATTTTGCTTAATTCGCATCTAGAAATATAGCTGAAAAATATAATTTTTGCCTGCGCATGCGCTGCGCTCAAAGTGTCTTTTTAAATAAAACAAACAGCTGCCGCTGTGAATTTTCAAAATAAAGCGTAGACACTCAAAAACTAAAATCCAAGAAGAGACGCAAAGTGGGAGACAAAAATAATAAACAGCTAAAACTACTGTTAGTGCAACGCCTGTGTTTGAGTGTGTGTAAGTGTGCATGCATTGGTGTATTAGAACGTATGCATAGCTGTGTGTGTATGTGTGTGTGACAGTGACATCGAAATACAAAAACAAATCCTTTTTCTTGTAATCGTTCACAAAAAAAGAAAAAACATACAAAACAATCACAATATCACAATAACGCGCGTGCATTTTGTTTGACGCGCGTTTTGTTTAACGCTTTGTTTAATATCTGGAAATAACTAGTAGTAAATAAATTGCTAATCGGAGCGTGCAGTGCTAACTACATAATTAACTGTACAATATTTACGTTTTTAGACATCTTTAAGTTCAAGGTGAGTTCCGTCAAAACAACAAAAAATGGGCATACAAAAATCTCATGACTTCCAGGAAACAAATTTGATGCGCAGTTTTTATTAAAAGCACTTGCTAAAAAAAAAACAATAAATAAAATTCTTTGAATGCTAAACTTTAAGCTAATAGTTTGTGAATTTTGATAAACGTAGTTTCAAGACTACATTTTAAAAATATAATTAAATTGCTTAGTAAATAATGAAGTGTTAAGCTAAATTGCTTAAAACTGAAAAATTCAAAGATTTAAAAAAAAAATAAAAGACTCATTGAAGAAATAAATAAAAAATAAAAACGCAATACAAAATAAAATCTACAATATAGAAAAATAAAAATAATAAATATAAGTCAAATAAAAAAATAAATATGTTAAATTTTTACTGTAAAAGTAATAGGAATATATATTTTATTTTACAAAATAAATTAAGAATTATAGAAGAAATCATGTTTAAAAAAAAACAAAATGAAACAAAAAATTTTTAATATTTTAATTGCAAAAAAAAAAAAAAAAAAAAAAAAAAATTGATTTTAATTTTTAAATTTTATTAATACTTTGTAATTTATTGAAAAATTTTATAAATGACTATAAATCTACATATTGTTAAAAATCTTAGTAATGCATAAAGTAATTTTTACAACATTTAGGATACGATAAAGTTAGCAGAAAACCAATTTTAATATAAAAATAGAAATAAATTCTTTTGAAGCTAAGAATAATATATTTACTCAAATTACTAGCTTACAATGACTCTAAAAAAACAAAACATTTGAAATACTTATGAATTAATACATACATATGTACATAGTTATATAGATGAGGGAATCGAGTCTGGTTAGTCAGCAAATGACGTACGATTGAGCAATGAGCAAGTGGGGCATGCCTCAATCGTCTTATTTAGAGATATACAGACATATGTATGTATGTCGTATATAGCCAATGCCCAACATGTGGACACACAGATATATATATATATATAGTTAATTATATGAGACACGCCACATTTTATGCGGCTAATAATATGGCAAGCCGAAGAGGACTTGGATAGTGATAAAGAGGGACAACAACACACATAGTTACATAGTATATATATATAAGGGTTCTGTATATCAACCCTTACACATGGACAATTTTACTGGGGGTTTGTTGCCAAATATTTGCACTCTATTCAAATGAACTTAGCTTGTGTTTTTTTTAATAGCTTGCTGTTGCTTTGATAGTACATATGTTGATTAAATGGGCTGGATTGAATTGGTCGGGTCGGTCCGGTTGCTAGGGCTTAGAACTTGACACTGATTATTATGCAGTCTGCTGCTGAGCATGTGCAGTCCATTATTTGCATACATGTCCACTGAGCGAAAAACTGTTGTCTAAGAAGAAAGTGTTGTCTAAAATATGAAACATACATTCAATTTAAATAAAATGAAGGAAAAATGACTAACAGAATAATAAAAATAAAATCTATAGCATAAATTAAAAAAAAAAATTAATGAAAATGAAAATGACTTTTATAAATACTTTCAATATATATAAGTACTTCCATTCTTGATTTACTCATCAATTAAAAATTTTAACAAGTATTTTTTTATATCTTTATAAATAAAATGTTGTAGTCAAAATATTTTTAGTATTTTTTAGCTGAATATATTTAAGATTTTTTTTTTTTAACTTATTTTTATTTATATTTCGTTTTCTGTTTCCACATGAATCTTTATAAAAAGGCCAATATTTTATTTATTTGCAATTTATTTATTTATTTATTTATTTACTTATTTGTTTAAATGTTCCTATTATTTTATTCCTATTACTTATTTGTTTAAATGTTCCTATTTATTTTATTTTTTTAATATTTTTTATTAAAGAAAATCTTTATTTCTACAAAATATATATAAATATAACAATATTAGTATTTTTTTTTTTAAATATAGAAATATTTTACTAATAATATAAAGTTAAAAAATATATATATATTTATTTTTTATTTTATTTTTTTAAATTGTTATAATTTAAATGTAGGTATATTTATTATATTAGTAAAATATTTTTTATTATATTTAACAATTGATTTCAGTTTTCAATTATATTGAATTTCACTCAAATACAATTTGTAAGTAGTATATTACAGTTTTAGAAAGGTTTCACGATTATTTCTTTAAACTATCTATAAGTTTATCTATTCCCCATAAATGTATCTTTAGTTTTTAATGATTCGGCATTATCTGTTGCACCTATAATGTCTGCAGGTGTGATTTATCAACGGCGCCAATAAATTTTACGCAGATAACATTTATATAAATGGCGTTATAGTCTATACGGGCGTACATTAACTTAGTGCCTGATTTTTATTTTCGGTCGCAAATTTTAAAGCAATAGAAAATCCATTTATGATAAGCAATCCAAAGTTAGACTCTAGACCCAAGCATTGGGACCGGCATTCTTTTGTGAACTAATTTTATGAATGAGCCAAGCAGCCTGGCGCTACTATCTTCGTCTATCATGTGCTTCCGTATTATCTATAAATTTCGATTTGAGCCTGAGTCATGTGCACCTTCTTCTTCTTATCGCTATCGGGCTTATCGATTTGCACTGAAGACGCACATTATCGATATCATATCATTCATGAAAAATGCGCACGTTTTCGTTTCTTGCTTTGCATACACGAGACAATGAGTGGAGAGATAAGATAAGATAAGATATAATACCATATGAATATGGGGAAAAAACTTTTAATTATTCTGAAGACCATAAGCAATAACATTTATCAACTTGTCTCCATATCATATCACATGATTCAACCCATGCCGATCAATCATCTGTGTAAACTATCTTTCAATTAAAAATTCATTTTCCCTCTTTCGTTCATTGCAGTTCACACTAGCGCCATGTCGAACACAGAGAAACGCGGTCTGCACAGAGTACAAAGTAAGTATAAATAACAATTTATTTGACCATACCCCTTTAAATGCAAGTCGAGCCCCTTTTCTGATAAAGCAGAAAGAAAAAAAAAAACTATTCTCAATTGAAACAACAAATAACACGCATTGAAAATTCAGTTATAAGCAAATTGATTGAATAGGGGACCGGCCCTCATTCAATATAGGCATATATATATATGGGATATGTAGCGCTTTTTTTTGCATCTGTTGACAGTTCTCGATTGGTGTCAAATGGAACAAGTTAAATTGAGGTTACAAATCAATTGAGTGGTGCGCTTGAATAAACACAAATCGAACTCTTTTTAAAAGGGTATTCTCTTCGCTTAATTTCGAATCAGCTTTTGTTCTCAATTTCCGTTTCTAGTTTCGATGCTAGATTTTAAATTAGTTTATTTGCGTGCAAAAATAAAATTTAAAAAAAATATGTTTTTTTGTTATATAAAAATTGTGAAATTCACTATACAAATTTTTGAATGTTTTATAATTTCTTTTATTTTTTTTTTAGGATTTAAAAAACACTTCTAAAAACTAAATAAATATTTAGTAGTATTTTTCATGTAAAAATTGTAAATTTGACTTTTAAATATTGTAATAAATTTTTTATTTTATACTCTGAATCCATTGAATATGGGAAACGCGTCGATCTCAGAACCTATAGGAGTAAGAGACTATATTTTGGATACCAGATACCCCAAAGCCAAAGCCCCCTAAATTTGCAAAGAAGTATTTCAAACATTAGACTCTTCCAAAATGTCATAATCATATTCTGAGTATTTGATTGTGAAAATCCATCTACAAAAATAATTATTCAACAAATAAGTTCCCATAACAAAACCCAAATTGCAGCCCAGTTTTTTATATCATTTATTGTTTTTATATAATATTTTGTAAAAGAGAATTTCTATATTTCACTATCAATATATTTATGTTCTATTTCATCAAACCGTGTATCCATTCTTTTTAAAGCCCTCACATAAATAGTTAAGAACATGAATTTCCCAACTCCAATAAATTCCAAAGAATTCATTGGCTGTCAAGTTCTGATTATAAGCTTGGCCACTGCTTGCGTCAATCCTTGACAAATATTAGATATTAGCAATGCCATCAGCAGCTATATTTCATTAGCTTGGGCGTTGTCATAATCAACCGTATAACATCATCAATTCAGTGACTTCTTTCTCGGGTTGTTGTTGCTGTTGTTGTTGTCATTGAGCTGACCCTTATGACGCCATTGTTGTGACATTTCGAGGATTTGTCATTATATTAAATAGGCAAGAACAATGCAAACAAAAAAATGCTTCGAGTCACGCCTGCTGAGCACATTCGCAATTTGCTCCATTTTCTGGCTGAGTTGGGTTGGGCCAGTACAGGCCCCATTCAAGTTCTACAATAGTGTCAATGCCACAGTGGAGCCCACAACAATAACAAACAAACTGAGAGTCATACGAAAATGCGACTTTGACACCACTGTGCAGCAGCGTGTTGTCATTAAAGTTTTGTTGTTTCTTATTGTTGTTGCTTCAATTTGTCATCATATTGCGCTTCGCAAAAAAAAAAAAAAAAAAAAAAAAAAATGAGAGAAGTGTACAATACCATAATAATAAAACGCTAATAGCCGAATCAGCGTTGGCCATTTGAGCTTAGCTTTTTAGCACTTTGAGGCAACTCAGCAGGCAGATTGGAGGCGGAGGGGCATCAAAGACAATGGTCAATGGTTGGGCGAGCGCACATGATATGATAGTTGGATATAACTCGCACCCATTAGATAAGCGAAATGTGCTAATCAAATATTAAATTTACCCAATTAGCATGGCTAAAAATAAAGCCAAATAGCAGGTGCGAAAACAGGTGATAAAAGGGGACAGGAAGGCGGCTGCACGCCTGAAGTCACACGAGTTGTTGATGGCACAATTAACATATTGTCCTTCAATGAATGATTAATAAAAGCGAATGGCACTTAATTATGCTAATTGTCGATATACTCTTTCCAGTTTTCAATGAACAAACAGAATGAACTGAGAGTAGAATATTAAGTACTCTACATAATATTATGATTGTTATAGGTAAACTGACCATGGAATGACTTTAGGAAGGTTTAGATTTAGATTAGAGGGTATTCAAATATATCATCAGCTTGTAGTTCAGCTATAGAAACAAATATCAAGCATACCCTAAGAAATTAAACATTGAGGGTATTTAAAATAAATTAATCCTAAATTTCTAGTTTGCTAAAGATATTGAGCAAGAATATATACATATATGGTTTAAGCCACATATATCCTATGCCATATTCATAATACCTTCCAACAGAGTATTTAAACAACAAATTTATGGTAAATGCAGCTTGTATTTCTTAGCATGCAGCTAACGCCCGCCCACGTCAATCAAATTGCAATTCAATCAGATATAAAGAGAATAAGCACTTGATTATTCTGTGGCCCTGCACTTGAAGGCAAAAACAAATAAATAATAATAATAATGCCCATAGATATAAATACTCATGTATTAAGCATTGCCAATGCATTTTCGCATAAGTGAAGGTCATCTCGAGTGAATATTTGAATATATGGAACTGTCTAGATGTAGGCCGAGACAATAGTGGAATGAAAACCATATTTAGGATATATTTTTAATATAGTTATAAAATATATTTTTTAATATACAAAAATATATTTTTGTAATATACAAAAGTATATTATTTTTAATACATTAAAATATAATTTTTTAATATTTTTAGATGATTAATATTGCCAGCAAAAGTATTTGTTTGTGAAGATTATTAATGGTATATACATTAAATATTATTTAATATTTCTTTTTATTTTTTTAATCAATTTTACTTTCTTGTTTATCTATAGTATATATAATAATAATTTTTAAATATTTTGGTTTATTTTTTCACCTCAATCTTTTTCTTTTGCGCCAAAACAAATGTTGCCTTTTAAAATATTTATTGTACAATATATATAATTGTTTTTAAATAAGTAATTGTACTTTTATTTTATTTTATTTTTTTTTTAATTTTTTTTTCTTTTTTGTACTTTTAATAAATTTAATTATTATGTTTAAGTAATTTTGATTATTTTTAACTTAAATTTTTTTCTTTTGCCTCGAAATTGTATATAAGAAAATATTATTAGATATATATTATATATATAGTATACATTTCAATTAATAATAATACAAATTATAATACAAATTAATAAATAAGTTATTTAAATTTTATTCTAAATTTGACTTCATTAACTGGCAATTAATATTTGTTATTTTCAATAAATATTTGTATTAGCTATAAACAAGTTTTGTTCCGCTTTCAATGTAAATTAAATGCCACGTTCTTTGTGCCACTAACACAAGTCAAGTTGTCGAGCCCTGATAAGGTTCGATCTTAGCAACAGCCGCAGCCGCAGCGGGTAAAATACACAGAACAGAACGACTGAAGTCAAAGCAATGATTGAAATTACATTTTCTATATATACATATATGGATATATATATAGTATGTACATAACAATTTAATGAAATTTAGCTAAGCTCGCGCTATGACTAATTTCACTGAAATTGAAGATCTTTTTACAGTATTATTAATGCCATTATAAACAACACGTTTTTTTTTTTTGTTATTTTTATTGTTGCCAGGCAATTGTCATTTTAAAGTAGCTTTTGTTTTTTTGCTGCTTTTACAATAATTTGTTTTCATATGACTTAATTAAGTGGATTCAAGTTTTTTTTTTTTTGCTGCATGAGAAATGGCAAACAGTTTTTTTGTTTTAAATTGGCGTTAATTAGTTTCTTGGAACTTGGAAGTTGTTGTTTAGCCCGTTCATTATTTTCTCAACTTAATAAAGTAATTACATTTTCTTGTTTGCTGAACTTTACAATCGTTTACAATGCGAATCGATAGCGACTGAAACCTGTCAACAAGTTGCTTTAGTCTGCAATCGCGGCTCTACATAATTTCATGCTAGTTATTTCCGCTCCGTGGCACACTTTTGGCGCAATTAAACGTCGCACACGGCTCGAATCGACCCGTAAGTTCAAGACTGTCGTCCGGTCACTGATCGTCTAATTTAATCAAATCTAATGAGTGAATAAAATAAAAATCAAATCAAGTAACGCACATGCAACAGGCATGCCGACTTTGAACCTATTCCGATGTCTCTGTCTCTGTCGATGTCCCTCCGTCTACGGCTCTGGCCCTGCTCCGGCGTACACAAGTCTGACTGGCCCGATAAGCCAAGTCTATGTGAGTTTTTGTTTATGTCAACATTTGTAAATAGATTTCATCTGGCAGGCCCCCGTGTCTGGCTTTAGTATGCCCTGCAATGTAGGCAGAGAGGTGGAGCGAGAGAGAGAGAGAGAGAGAGAGAGAGAGAGAGAGAGAGCTTGCGATATTATATTACAAAGTTGGGGAAAACATATGTTATTAATAATATTTATAATAAATTAAAAAAATGTGTGTTCCTTAACCAGTAACAACTTAAGGCCCAATTGCAGGGTATTAGCATATTGATTCTCTATTCAAAATTATTTTTTTAAAGAAATTTCAAGATATTTAATGCATTTAACTTAAGGTCCAACTCTTTTTTTTATGTAAATATATAAAATTTATTATTATTTTATAACTAATAAAACTTTTTATTGACTACAGGGTATCTTAGAGTTCAGTTCACTTTTGAACTAAAGTGTATTTAATCTTTTCTGTATTTCGGCCGCTTTTTTTTAGTACTCATACTATCATATTAAGTGTACATTACACAAAAGCTCATTAAGTTGATTTCGTATAGTCTACAGGGTATCTAAAGGTCAATATTTGTTTTGCTTTCTTTCTCTCTCTCTCTCTTACTCTCTTTCTCTGGCTCTGCCACGCTTGCTCTCATGTTTCATTCAACACCATTTCGAACTTGTTACCAAGAGTAGTGCCATAAAATTGGCAATGGCCCACAAATGCCATTCATTAATTAGTTTATATACATATGTATATATACATATTAGATTCTTTGTATATATTTATAAAAACAACTTTTTATTTCGCTGTGGAAAAATCTCAAATTACCAAAATATAATTTCAGCGCTCGTAATCGCAAATTGTGTTTGCACTTAGGCATAATAAGTTAGCTGTTTGTTTTGTTTTTGTTTTTTGTTTTTTTTTTTTTCCAATTTTTTTCTCTTGCTGTAATAATTGCGTTTAGCTACCAGACGAGCCCCCATTTTGTGAGAATTTGTATAATAAACACAAACAAATGACGAGTTAAAAAATACATATATAAATAAATGCTGAGAGTTGTTGCTATTTTTATTGTTGTAGATGCAAATCGTAAACTAACTTAATGACAGCGAAACAGATAAGCATTTTAAGTAATTTTTTTCTAAATGAAAATGTGTGCGATTCAATTACGCTAAAGCAATTAAAAATGGCAAGAAATTGAGAATAAAGTTCACTTAAAATGTATTTAATGCGTAGAATATAGAGAATGATTAGCGTAATATATACAGAAAATTCAAATGTATTAGGAACATTTTTTAAGAACTTTTGGATCAAGTGTTTAAGGAAGCTTTAGCATACAATTATCAAGAAATTTGATACTCTATATTTATCTATCACATTTTGCGGTTAGAATTGGCGTGGCAGTTGCATTTTGAGCTTGTTATCTAATGCGGAAATGGATGAGCTCAGACTATATATATATATATATATATATATATATATATATATATATATATATATATATACTATATACCCTATATCTAATTACAAAAGGCATTCATTGACACTCTCTGATACTTTCTTAACAGATTATTTACATATTTCCTTATAGTATAACGTATTTTAAAAAGATTGCTTACACATTTTCTTACAGTACAATGAATTTTGGACTTAACATTATTTACATATTTCCTTACATAACGAATTTGAAGTTAATTAACATTCAGGGACAACGTATTCAGCTGATTTGAGCATTGCAGTCGATTGCAAAATGTTCAGGCCTTATCAGCAGCTCGTCTTAATTGCGTTCATAAATCAGATACGATTTGTATATTGTTGCCGTGCCGTGCCGGCTGTCATCGGCTGAGATTTTCCCTATTGCACTTTGTACTAAAGCGCGACAAGTGCAACATTCAACCAATATACAACAATAGCAACGACAACAACAAACAACAATCCCGAACTCAATCTCTTTTGCTCGAGTATAAAAAGAAGATTTCCATGTTCGTCATGGAATTTACCCGCAGGAAAGAAACTGGGACAATGCTAAAGGCATCTTTCGCACTGTCTGCACAATTGTCATCAAATTAAGCTTGGCACTGTGAACATATTATAAATACTATATAAAGGCACAATCAATGCAAGTTAAATTGTTGATAAGAAGAAAAGGTCTTTTAAGAAAAGTGAATTTCCCGCTTGTACTTAAGAATTGTCTGCGAATTGCAAACAATTAAATATAGTATATTTTAATGCATTCTTAAAGTAAAACTCTTTCAATGGCAAAGCCGTTTGATCAGCTAACAATTGGTGTGTGGGCGATAGAGTCTGGGTTGATAATACCCTATAATTAATAAACCAAATAGTTTAAAGTGAATATATATCGAAAATACTTTCTACATGTACATCGATATTTATCGATTTTTTCGGAAAATATTAAGGTGCAATATAAATATGAATTAAAGTACCAAAAGCTCCTATAAAATATAAAAATATTTCAACAACAAAAATTATGGTTAAACACATAACCATATTTATCGATTAAACGACCTATCGATCAATATAAATAGATAAAGAAAAATCTATAAAAATTGATGTCAGCTTTTAAAGAGAATTTTTTCCTTTTTGGGGCAAATCGCAAATACCGGCAACAATTTCATGATTCCGCTTTAGGCCAATTTGTAATTGGTCTATAAAAATTAGTAAAACACTATGTTGGCAAGCAAGGCCAGTTCCGTAAAATTGTTCATTGGAAATCAGTTAGCAGCAAAACACTGTAAACGGAAGTGTATCTACAAGTTGACAAGCTATTAATTGTAGCTGGAAGGCGAGTCAACAACAATTGACAGAGAGACAAGACGACGGACAGACTCTCATTTAGACAGTTCGGCAGTTAGAAATGGGAGTGGAAACAAAGCCACTTTTAGAGCAAACAAACTGTAACGTTATATATAACGTAGGTATATGTACTATATAGCTGGAAAACTGAACTCGTGATTTGGCCGCGCCTTCATAATAAACTTAGCTATGGATACAGATATACAGTTATAAATACATACATACGTATACAGATATAAGTATCTATTGGCAAGCTGACAAAAGTATAGCTAAGAGTCTGACGTCGATATTGGTTTGGGTTGGAAAAACATAAGATCACATGGGCCTTTGGATTAATGCCACACGTTTTTATGTACCACTAAATTATTGCCACAATCGGTCGAGTCTTCTTTCTATATGTTTGTATATAGAAACATATTCGTAAGAATTTTAACCTGTATATATAGTTATGTTTGTAATTTTGAAGGTCAAGAAACAACGCACTCAAAATCAAAGCAAAACAACAATCGCGAGATATAGAGAGAGGGATGAATAGATACACAGATTTAAATATTTATAGAGAGAGAGAGAGAGAGACAGACGGAAAGGGAGAGAGAGAGATAAAGAGAGCAGTGGAGCACATGCACCCAGTGACCGGCATTTTGATTCTTGTTTCTTATTTTTGAGCTTTATTGCGCCAAGGAAGTGAAGCATATAGATCTTAAAAATAGACGGAAAAATATTTAAAAGCGGAATACTTCCAACAAATGATTGTTGACGTTGTTGATATACCCTTGTGGGGTCATAGGGAATATATCTATATGTAAAGATTTTATAATAAATATTAAATTTACAGATTTGGGGATAAACCATAAAAAATTTGTATAACATTTTTGAAACATAGAAACTTTTTATTTATTTATTTTAATATCTCTCTGATTAAAAATAATATAATACCCTCTCGACGCCTGCTGTTTCAAGTTCGCTAACATATTCAATTTATTTTTCATATATAGCATATATTATGAAATGCCGGAAATGCAAATTGACTGCAAAATTATTGACAAACTTTTGCGCGCGGTCAAAGACATTGCGAATTTTTGATTAAATTTTTGTATTTACAAATGTAAAATTTTTTTTTCAAATTGTTTTACTCGTTTTGAATGAGTTAAAAATTTGCTTGAAGCAGGAGATTCACATGCTGCGACTGGAAATTAGCATAAAAAATAATTTTTAGTATCACGTTTGCCCTCAAAACATTGTTTCGGTTTTTCTGCATCTTCTTCTTCTTCAAGTTTTTTTAATGAATTTTGTTTTTGCGAGCTATTCTTAAACCTTTTCTTATGCGCGATGTCATTTCAGCTTCAAAACTTGTTTATATCGTAAGCAGCTAATTTGTGCTTAAATAAATAATGGTCTGGCTTAAAAACGAAAGCTAATAACAAATTTAAAAGGATTTAAATAATTTTTTTTTTAGTATTTACTTTTTCGTTTGTTTGTTTCTCAGTTTGTAAAATTAATGAGAAATGTTTTTATTTCAATTTAAACTTGTATTTGTTTTATTTTGAAGCCGGTTTTTATTGTTATTGTTTGTAAAATACACAAAGTTCAACCTTCATATAATTTATTTGCACATGAGAAATATTTAGTTCTTACCGGATCTTGTTTTCAACTGAATACAACAAAAGGCATAAGAAACGCTTTGAACGACAATTAATCAAAAGAATAATAAAATTATGTATGTAAAAGACTCAAAAACAAAAACTTGCTCAAAAGCAGAACGCTCCGAGAGTTCTTGGAAGGCGTTAACATTTTGTTTTGTTTTGTAAGCACGATGAGTCAAAAGCTGTTGGCACAAGCAAGAATTTATTGTATACTTGAGACTGGAACTTTAAATTTTTGAGTTTTTTTAAAAAAGAGAAACTTTAAATCTTATTATTATTTTTTTTAATTAGCTAACAACATATGATATGATTTTTTTGATGTGTTACTAATTTTAAAAAATAGCATTCTAAATCGTTTCATTGATGTTTCATGTCAGAAATGATGACAACATGAAAGACTTGAAGCTCTTTAAACTATCTTTCTATAAATTTAATATAGGTCTTGATATCAAGATTAAGAGTTTGCATTCATTTTTTTCATTTTTTTCTTTTAGTTTAATTAAAAAATAAATATTCTATTTATATACAAATATTATTATTTTATATATACATATATTGAAATAGTTGTATATATTATAAAATAAAATAGGTCTCCTCATTTATATTTATATGATGTCATTTCAAATTAAATATAATATATATAAAATTCTATTTATACTTAATAAATTTTGCAGCTTAGCTCAATATTTTTCCTTACAATATTTAAAGAAAATTAATTGACTTCGATTATTTCCGGTGTAGGCCAATACAATCTATATAGTATATGGTTATACTCGTATATCAATATTATTTATAGCTATTGTAAATCGGCTTTCGGATCAAAGCGCTATAAATACGTATATATATTTATTGTTTCCTTGAGTCGTGCTCTTATCAGACTCTATGGAAGCGATTTCGAAGAGACACGCTCACTTAGCATTGATTTAAAGTGTCATGATTTATATAGAAGAAATTATGAATACTATAATTTATATTGCTTTTTGTCGTGCCATTCATCCAAAGTTTTCCATGACGTTAAGCTCTAAATCGAACGATCATGAGCATGCAAAGCCAATTAAAGCCTAAAATCAGCTTTACGAATTTGAAAAAAAAAAAATTAATTGTTTATATATTTCTCGAGATAATCTAAAAAAAAAAGAAGAAAACAAAAGTAAATACAAAATTGAAGAACATTATGAAGGTCGTTGTGGATGCTCCAGTGCGGAAAGAATTTATAAAAACTGGTCTAAGAGCATTAGCATTTGACATTTTACAGTTAAGCATATTCAGTTAATTATATATCTTCTTTTTTTTTTAATTAAATAAAAAACAACAAATATCCGCTAGACATCTAGACTTTAGGAATATGTTGAACAAGTTTTTTTTTATATCTCTCGATAAGATACAGGTCTGGGCCCATTAAATAAAATGCGACAGGTGGGCGTGGCTGGGCTAGACATGCTATGCGATAAGTTAAGTGGAGGGGTGCGGAACTGGGGCGTACTTCCCATTGATAACGTTGAGTGTGGAACGTTTATTTTTATTTTTTTTATTATTTAATTATAAGTAAGCAGCTTTCTCGGCCCGAGTGGGTTGACTGCAGTTTAAAGCAGCTTTTGTCAGCTTTTACCAAAAAAAAAAAAAAGGAGAAAATGATGTAAAAAATTTATGCACACGCGCAAATGTCGCAAACTAAAGTTGGACGCCTCTGCGACCCGGAGTTCAATGGCATTCCAAATGAATGCAGTTTATTATTAATATAGTGTATGTTGGTTGTAAAGCGGGTATTACGCTGTCTCAAAGCGATAAGTAACAAGGGGAATCGAAGCGTGAGGGATTTGAAAGCAAAATGAAAACAGAACCGACGCAGAACTGAATGTTAATTCTGATATTATAGCACTATGATTCTGATCGAATTTATATAGATTTTTGTATATTAAGAATGTAAAATTTCGCAAAATTCAGATCATTAGCATAAATTATACTTTGTATATGATAAGATATATGATTCTGATACTTTGCTAACGCAGTGACTCCGACTTTTTTAACTTTATATATTAAATAAAAATTCGACCGATAAATAAAAATTTATTTCTTTTCAATTTATTATTCTCAATTTTTAATACATTTTAGTAAAGTTCTAATATTAAATACTTCCCAACAAATAGTGAAGATATTATAGTCTTTTCTACTAATATAATTATTTTCAATGACAATTGTAGGAATTTCCCAAAAAAATACTATGTGCAGATGGGGAAAAATTGTCTAGGAATTCCAGGAATTTACAGATAAGAAAAAATTTTAATATAAAATTTCCCTCTAAATAAAAAAATCCCTTTCAAAAATAAGCATAATATATAAAACAAAGTAAAGTAAACAAAAAGTTCTAAAAATGATCTATTTTATATACGGTCACACATTTTTATTTGAAAAATTAAAAAGCTACTAAAACCAAAGCTTTCCTTTATATTAATTTTCTAACTGCTAAAAGTACTCTCTATTCTCTAATATATACATATATGGACGTATCCACATATATATATTTTACAGAGTATTAAAACTTCGTTCGATTCCAGTTTCACTTCATCTTTCATCTTCCGCCTTGTTCCTGCGGCTCAATGCACTTTGGCTAAATTTCATTTTAATAACTAACGAGCTGAGAAAAAAAAAAAAAATAAATAAAACGAAACATGCAAACCGCTTTGCAGTTGACAATGATAATCATCATGTTAAATGAGTTTATCAGCATGTTAAATGTGTTTAACAATATGATAAAGTGGACGGCTGAATCAGCTGAAAGGAGAATTGTGTATGTGTAATTTAATAGCCTTAATTTGTTTCTTTTTACGGGCGGGGCACCCACCTGGGTTGAGACCTGCTCCGTGGGCAAATCAAATTGATGTGCAATTTCGTATGGTTATTAACGTTGTATTGAGGTCAAACACTGACAGTTAGATTGCTAATGAGTTTTATCGCATCATTAATTAAAGTTAATAAATGCGCTTATCGCAAAGGCAAAATCAGCTCCGAAGCCCCGAGACATGTAATGAAAACAACGTATTACATCAGTCTTGTAAACAACGTACGATAGTTCCAGGTAAACTTATCTAAAGGCTCTTGAGCAAAGCTTGCAAAGATTATAATATCATTCAAAAACCAGTTCAATTGAATTGTAAACCGGTTCACACCGGCTCTCCTGATGTGCTTGACAAAACGAACTTCCGATCCTCGATTTGTTTCCATTGTAGCTCCCCAGCATTTCTTATCACCTATTAACGATTTATTCCAGAGCCCTAGGAATTTTTCCATACACGCGCCATCAGGTCAAATATAGAACGTATAAATTTGTTGTTTATATATATAATATATTTATATTTTGATAATATTCAGACCACCCGAAACTCAGCTGAGATTTATTGTATTTGATGATATTGCGAATGACCTCCATATTTGGCAGACTTTGGAATAATTTTAAAATTGAATAATGTTATTTTTTATATTTTTTATTTATATTCTTTATTTGTTGAAAATTTAATAATTTTGAATTTTTTATTAAAATTTTTAGTATTATTATATTTTAAATATAAGTTTTAGCTTAACAATGTTGCAGATTTGGCAGATTTTAGGATTTATTTATTTTAAATTAAATATTTATAAAATTTTAGTATTTTCATACTTTAAATATGAGTTTTAGCTTAGCTTTTAGATTTTAATTATTAAATATTATATTTTAATTATATTAGTAAACAATTTTTTGTAAATTTTTTTTGTAATAATACTTAATATTTTATATTTGTGATATTAATTTTTGTTTATTTATTTAAAATTTTTTAATCCAATGTTTAGTACTTTCATATCATAAATATAAGTTTTTGTCAAGCAACAGTGCTGCCCATTTATTGCTGCCTCCAATCAAAGTCAAAGTGCTGTCTATTTCTATTGAACCTTGTTTAAAAAACTGTGAACTGTGATTCAGTTCCTATTGAACTAGTCCGTGAAATAGCAAAGAAATGTTTTGCCATTTTGTCCTTAGAAAAAAAGAAAAACAAAATTTTAAATAAATAATAAATTGTAATTATTTAGTATATTTCGCGCTTTAAATTTAGAAAAGTTCACTAATTAGTTTTCAACTCGTTTATTCTCTTGCAGATTTGCTATCATGCCGTCAAGTCTTGAATCTGCTGACAATGCTCGGCTTCATGCTGAACTATGCGCTGCGAGGTAAGTTTCCTATTCATATCTATTTCCAAATGCATACTAATTGCATTAATCTTTCCTCTTTTAGTCAACCTAACCATTGCCATTGTGGACATGGTTATGCCAAATATCACAGCAAACATGGCAGGCAATTCCAGCCTAGCAGGCAACAATACTTTGGCGGGGAGTATCAGCATCATCAGCAGCAGCACTAGTGAGGGCATCCTCAGCAACGCCACCACCAGCGATGGCGTCGCTGTTTTGGAGGAGCGCTTTCCCTGGGACACATACCAGACCAACTTTGTGCTTGGCTGTTTCTTCTGGGGCTATGTCCTCACCGAGCTGCCCGGCGGTCGTCTGGCTGAACTGATTGGCGGTCGTCGCGTCTTTGGCCATTCCATGCTCTGGGCCAGTCTGCTGACCCTGATAACGCCGCTGGCGGCGCATATGAGCTACGTTATGTTGATTGTGGTGCGTGTGGCACTTGGCTTCATGCTGGGCGCCTCCTGGCCGGCCATACATCCCGTTGCCGCTGTCTGGATTCCGCCCATGGATCGCTCCAAGTTCATGTCCAACATGATGGGTGAGTAGAGGCACAGGACTTGACACTCTGTTATTCCCAATTTATTGTGTATGCTAATCCTTTTCTTTACCTTTACAGCCTCTTCACTTGGCGCTGCCATTACGATGCCCATCTGTGGCTATTTGATCTCGGTCTGCGGCTGGGCCAGTGTCTTCTATTTGACGGGCGCTGTGGGTCTGCTGTGGTCTGTGTGCTGGTTCACATTTGTCTTTGAGACGCCCGCCACACATCCGCGCATCACGGCCGAGGAGCGACGTGAGATTGAGGAAGCCATCGGCACATCCACATCCAAGAAGCGTCCCAGCTATGTGCCCTGGGGTCAGCTGCTCTGCTCGCCTGCCGTTTGGGCTATTATCATAACCCACGGCCTGTCTGTGTTCGGCTTCTTCACGGTCATCAATCAGCTGCCCACATTCATGTCCAAGATTCTGCACTTTGACATCAAGAAGGTAAGTTTTAGTTGTTTAAGTTTAAATTTGTTGTGAATATAAATTTCTTTTGTCTTACAGAATGGTTTGTTCTCCTCGCTGCCCTATCTGGGCAAATATGTGATGGCTGTGGCCTCCTCATATCTGGCTGATCATCTGCGTCAGAAGGGCACCTTGAGCACGACTGCGACACGCAAGCTCTTCACGACTTTCGGTGGGTTTAATATGAGAATGTTAAGAGAGATTCCTTAAGTCTTATATGATTGAATGTAGTCTTCAACTTTAACATAAATTCCTTTTAATTTCCCTTTGCAGCTCTCGTTACACCCGGTCTGCTGATGACGGCTCAGGTGTTCCTGGGCATGAATGCTACCTGGTCGGTGGCCATCTTTACGCTCGCCCTGTTCGCCCATGGCGCTGTTACCGCTGGCTATTTGGGCAATGGTCTGGATATTGCGCCCAACTTTAGTGGCACCATTTTTGGCATGGCCAACTCCCTGTCCTCCTTTGGCGGCTTCTTGTCCACTTGGATGGTCGGCGCGCTGACCTTTGATAATGTAAGTCCACTATAATCATATCGTATAAATATATTCTAACGATTTAAAATCTATTTTGTCATCCTTAGCCCTCGTTCCATCAATGGCAAATTGTATTTTGGATTTTGGCCGGCACCTACATCTCGGCCGCTGTTGTCTTTGTTATCCTGGGCACTGGCGAGCTGCAGTCCTGGAATAATCCACCAGAGCGCAAAAAGATTGGCGATGTGGCCCAGGAGGAGGGCATGCCGCTCAAGAACGAAAAGTAATCAAATGATTTCATTCAAGATGAGCCAAGAAAAAAACCCACCACATCCGCACAAGTTATAGTAGTTTCTACCGCACAAGATTGAGATTTACAGACATATACAGAATTTCCACTTTAGAAAGATTGTATACTAAAAACAAAAACTGGAAGACATTAGTTTGTAGCCAAGCTATAAAGTTTCTATACATATATATATACATATATTTATAATATATATATATATATAACACAGAAAAAAAAAACAATTATATACGAAAAATGGCATGCCCATGTAGCCAGAATAAGTAATATTTACTTAAGACTTAAATGTTTAGAGCTCACATGCATTAATTTGTAGGCGTGGCAATTTAGCAAATTTTTTTGTATTGCTCTTAGGCCGCAAAATTATTTTAGTTTCACTTATGTATATAATTTAATTGATTGTCTGTATGTTCGTGGAGTGCACAGAAATTCTTAAAGCTTTTTTAAGTGTACAAAAGTAAAATCGTAGAAAAAAATGGAATTTCTGTGCACAAAATGTTCTATTAAATTAGTTAAGTAGACTCTTTTGCATACCTATGTACTCGTATTAGCTAATTATATTATATGCATACTTAAGCTAAGTCTATTATTTCATGTATACTTTTATTATTTATGCAATTTATTTATAGATTCTTTTCTATATTCATAATAAAGTTTATTACACACAAGAAAACAGTTTTAATATTTGAATTTCCATGAAGGCGGCTTGAGGAACCGTAAAATATCGATACATCGCACAATCGATTCTTTTTGTTTTGCTTAAATCACGTTGCTCTTTGCCAGAAACTGAAAACAATATATCTTTATGTAAATAAAACGTACAACAGGACGCGAGAGGTGTTTCTCCTACATAGTTGTTATAAGGAACGCGGCAAAGTAAATAAAATACCATATTTTGAATAGATTGTGAACAGCTGTTCTACGCTTCCCTTGAAGAGTTGACGATAGTCCACATATAACAAAAATCCGTTAAGTGGTATCGGGTTATCGGCTGCGTTTTTAGATTTAAATTACATACATTGCATTAAATATGTTTTAATTAAAAAAAAAGTTTTGATTTTTGATTTTTTAAAAAGGGTGTAACCAAAATAATGTAAAGGTTGTAAAAAATATACTCTTCGCATATTAACATATATTGTTAATTTTTCTCTGGAGACGAACTATTCAAACAAACTGCAAAGTGTTTATATTTTTAATATATTTTATTAAATTATAAATAAGACTATTTATACATTTTATTTCTTTGTTATTATTTCGTTTTCATTTGAATTTAAATTGTTAAGTGCTCCATGTCAAAAAGCTCAATGCTACAAATCCATGATACTTGATCAAGCTTCGCGTATTTTTCACCAGCAGGGTCACTAATGACGTCATAAACTACACTCGCGTTTCGTTTTGCCTCTTCCATTGTCGCTCAGCTGGTTTGACAGCCCCCACTCTCGTGCTCACCCACTCACTCTACGATACCGCACTCTTGCTTTTCGTTTTGGACAATACGTTCATATCAGACCACGAACTGAAGCCAATTGAAAAGCAAATCATCAACGCAGCCGATAGCTCGAACATTTACGATGAAGGGATGACGTGCAGTCGAAACTAAGCAACTTGAGCAGGTAAGTAAGTAAGTAGGTGGGGTAGTGTGTGCAATGTGCCGTTTTATAGTGGAATGTAATAGAAAGCCACGCTGTCTGTGCTGTGCTTGTGTATGTGTGTGTGTGCGTGTGTGTATGGGTGTATGGAGGGTGCGCGTCGCGACTTGACATTGAAAAGTTAATTGCATTAGATGTCTAGAGAAATGTCTATTGGGTTGCCTTTTTTGCAAGCCACGCACAAACATACAATAGACTGAGAGCGAGAGAGAGAAAGCAAAGAGAGCAAACCACCAGCATCCCAGGCCTGCTGAGCGTTGTGGACTTTTGTAGTTGGCGTAAAAGCGCTTACAATAGCAACAATTTCGCACGCACACACAAACACATGCGTACATATGTGTGAATATGTACACGTAAATAACTAGCCTTGTATGCACGTTGGCACGTTCTCTCAATGCTCAACCTCTCACATTCTCTCAGTGTCTTTCACTCTCTCTCTCTCTATCTATTGCTTGCGCTTGTTTTGTCAATTCTCCAAAAACGCGTCGCGTGCTCTAACAAACACCTACCACCCCAACCAGCGCGCCTGTCGCTGCTGGTGCTGCCGCAGCCGCTGCTGCTGCTGTCGCTGTTGAATTGTAGTACAAAGCAGCAGCCCCATTCATCGTTCGACACTCGCTGCTGCTGCTGCTGCTATTTTGTTGTCCAGAGTCCGGATCATAGTTTTGGATTGGCATTTCGCAAGCTTCTTCTCGCAGGAGCGTTCCACACACCCGCTCAAACTAACCCACCCACCCACGCATCCGGGAAAACAACAACAAATTTTGCATAATTGTGTGGAAAAAGCGACTCAAGTAAGTTGGAAAAATTTTGATATATTTGCCAAACGATTTTCGCGTGCAGCACGCATTGCGGTTTGTGCGTGTGTGTGAGAGTGTGTGTAAAAAAAAAGTGTAAAGAAATCCTTGCGAAGTTGCAAGCCAAATGCTAAATTTAGATCTGAAGCCAACAAGGCTGCAACACGCAGTCGCTGCTGCAGCTACTGCTGCTGGTGCTGCCTGGCGGCCCCCCACAGCCAAAACACCCACACCACAAAGTGTATGCATATATTCATACGTCAGACTCAGTCGCTCTCGCTCGCTCACTGCGTGAGGCGCTGTGCATAAGTGCATGCGTGTGCGTGTATGCACGTGTGTGTGTATGTGTGTGTACAGTATGAATGGAACAAAAGTACTTGGCGACGCAACAACAACAACAGCAACATCAATGCGGAATCGATAGTCAGACGACGACGTGGTCGAGCAGTAGGAGGTGAGCGAAGCTCTGCACCGGATAAAACGACGGCTGCAAAGACGTTTACGTTTTACTGTCGTGTACTCTCCTCCAGTGCACTTGTCACTGCGAATGTGTGAGCGTGTGAGCATGTATATATATATATATATCCGTGTGTGTGTATGCGATTGTGTGTCTGTGCTCGTGGGGCACGTAGACATCATCGTAGTATTTTCCGCGTAAATTGAAAGCAAATTGAATGTGATTGAAACGTGCAGCGTGTTCAACTAACTATGAAAGCCAATCGAACATGTCATCCATATTTGTGGCCATCTCTCTTTTCATGTCATGTCTCCACATTTTTATCGCAAATAATTTTTTGTTTTATATCAACTTTCGCACGCTTTGGTATTTTTTCTTGCTGCTGGTGTTTTTTTTTTTTTTTTTGTTGCATTACTCCTCGCTGGCTGCCATTACTACCGCTGCCGCTGCTGCTTCTTCTTCTTCTGCCCATAAATACTATGTACTACGAGCATGCTGCTAAACTCGCTGCATTTCCACAACCGAAGCCCCGTCGAAGGCGCACGAAGTGGCACGAGTTGTGCGCGCATGTTTGGCCCCTAGTCCACACCCCGCAGACCTATTCACACATTCACACACACACACACATGCAGAGCAACCCAGCCAGTCAACCAGTGCAAAAAGCTTACACACACACACACACACACACAAGTACACACTCATAGGCGTACAGAAATTGCAAGTGAGAGCGCAGCGACAGCAGCCTCTGTCGGCGGAGCAGAGCTCCAGCGCCAGCGCAGAGATTTTTTGGCCATAATTTTTCAGTTTGAGCACAGCGCTAGCCGGTGACGGGTGATGATAGTAATACGTAGTAGTAATAAGTCGGCGAGCCGAAAAGTCTGCCATAGAGAGAATTGCAGCAACTGAAAAAAATGCAACTGCTTGCAAATGTTGTGCAAAACAAGTGACCAAACAACACACAAAAAGTGAATCAATACGCATAAGTTTAAACTAAGTCAGCAGCCATATTACTATTTTACTACTAGCCAGAACTGTTTTCCTGCTTTTTTGTCTTTTTTTTTTTGGACTCTGCTGCCGACTGTTGTCTGGTCGTGGGATCCTGTTGAAGAACTTTTGCTTCCGCAAATACGAGACCGAAAATCGATAATTTCGTGCTGTATAAGTTACGGCGAAAGGTGCGCGCTCGCTCGGCTCGGCTTGGTTCGGTTCGGTTTGGTTCGGCTCGGCTCGACTCTTGGCACGAATAAACATATATGTAAAGTGGCAACCTTCTTCTTCTTGCTTTTGTTGCCGTTGTTGTTGCTGTGGGTGGTGCAAAAGCAGTGTAGATTACAACAAAACGCCGCGCATGAAACGTGATTGAAATTATTGCACAAAAAGGAAACGGCGCTTACACGCGCCAAACAGGCGCGCGTAGGCGGCAACAGTGAACGAACGAGAAAGACACATCGAGAAAGAACGAGACATAGAGAGCGAGAGAGTGAGGGTTAGCGTAAGCTAGTGAGTGAGCGCGCAATCGAGCTCTCGCGTAAATCAGGAAGCAAAGTAAAGCAAAAAATAACAAACAAAAATACATACACTGATGGCGAATAAATAGAAACCGAAAACGAGTGTAAAACGTAACAGCACAAAAAGTACTAGCATGTAGTAATAGTAGTAGGAATTAGAGAAAGAGGACCCCACGGACACCCAAACACACACACACATTCACAAACGTACAGTAGGTGGCAGAAAGGGGCATCGCAGTCGCAGCCGCAGCTGACGCTGACGTTGTCGTCGTAGTAAGTTTTTCTGTGTTGTGGGTGCAGCGTCGCGTAAACACGAACGTTTGTGTTGACGTGAGTGTGTGTACTCTAGTACGCGAGTGCGTGTGGAATGTGTAATAAATAAAACAAAGCACACAGCAAAAAATCATGATAAAGTTTGTCAGGCACAAAAATCGCGAGAATTCATTAAAGGCATCGAAAAATTTTCTGCGTAAAAAGGTGGGCGCTAAACGCACAAAAAAAATATGTATACAAATATAATAATAAAAAAATACATAAATAAATATAATTTAAATGAGGAAAATTGTTTAATAATTTATTTCATGTGCTTACAGCGTGAATCGAATGACTCTGGCACCGAATCTGATGGTGAACTCCTCGATGTGGAAAACAAACGTCACTTAGACGTGGATATGGAAACTAGTAAGTAAATGCATTGATATTAAGGAAATAAATGAGTATAGAGATGCTCACTTTTAATTTAGAGCAATTAATTTTATCGATATCAATACCAATATCGATTGGCACTTGATTACGTTTCAAAGGCAGAAGACAATAAGAATTTTATTTATTTTTTGCGATAATCTCGTGTAGAAATCTAAACTAACTTATCAATAGGTTCTTATGAACATGACTAATATGTTTAGATTAACATTCGAAACTAATGTTAATTGAAGCTACTTCAGAATTGAGAATCTACAATTAACTTTGTAATTTATTGATATCGATATACGTTTTCAATTTTGTAGCTAATTGCTTTTTGTCAGCGATAACTTAAAGCTTTAATTATTATCGATATTTTGTACCGTCTGCTTAGACTGTTAGATTGTTTCACTAATCAAAATTCTGCTTTGACACTGCTCAACAGGTTTGAGTTCCTGTACGGATGCTAACTCACCTACTACCGATACTGCATGCTCATCCGAGTCGTCTGCGATCGCTGCTGCTGCAATGATGTGTCACCATCAGACATCGTCGTCGTCATCCTGCGCCCATCTCATGTACGATCAGCATAGTTCGGAGGAGGAGCTGGAGGTGATCAATGGGCCGTCAGCGGTAGCCGCTGCCGAGGCAGCTGCAGCGGCAGCGGCGGCGCTAACAGCAACAATCCCCGGCGGCGGTAAAGTGGCATCGTTGTCCAGTGCATCGCGTCTCTCGAATCGGGGCTGCAGTTCGTCCCTGGACACGGAGGCGCCATACGATGAGCGTGCCACGACATCATCCAATTCGAAGCGTTCCAGCTCGACGCTAATGGTTGAGAATCGCAAACGTTCGCTGGCCCATAGCTCCGATGATGAGGTATGTAAAGGGAAGAGAGGGAGAAGTGAGAGTTGCAGAATAACGAGTGTAAAGTAATGAGTAGAAAGTAACAAGTGTTGTAAATAAAAACTAACGATTTATTTCTTACAGTTGCGCAACTCACTGGAGCCAATATTGACGCCCGTGAATTTTCGCACATCGCCGCCATTGGAGGCATTTAAGCCAAATCGTAGCCATATGATGTTCCGCTCCACAACGCCACTGATATTATCGGAGGCCAGATGTGGCATCGAAAATATTAAATTATGTGATAATAGTGTAAATGAGGAGAACGGCGACGGCAACAATAGCAACAACAGCAACAGCAACACCAACAACAGCAACAACAATAGCAACAGCAGCAGCAAATGCGCCAAATTTGGAGCTGGAGCCGGAGCTGGCAACGAGGGCAACGAGAACGAGCCGAGCGTTATAAAGGCGTGCAGCAGTTCACTGAAGATGAGCAACAGTTCGCATCACATTTACCAGCCGCAGCCCAAATATAGTTTCCATTATAATAGCTCGAGAAGCAGTCCGGCCTCCACAACCGGCTTGGATATGGAGGTGCGTTCGGTTAGTCCGCCCGCGAAATTATTTCATTGCGCCATTTCGCCGCATCGTCGTCCCAGCAATAATGTTGCCAGCAGCGGCACAGCAGCAACAACAGCAGCAGCGGGAGCAGCAACAGTTGGTGCTGCTGGTGGTGGTGGTGGGGATGCTGGCGTTACTGTTGCTGCCGCCACACAGAGACTGCAGCGACCCCATAGGCCGTGTTTAGATTTTGATAAGATGCAGCAGGTGAGTCTCTAATGCAGAGCGCGCTAACAGCGAATTAAAAGGAAAAGGCAAATCAAAGACTTTTTATACAAACAACAACAACAACAACAAACCATCAACAACAACAACAACAACTGCAAACTGTAAACACGTACCTATGCAGCCAGTGTTGATTAACGCTTACTGGCAACACAATTAGGCGCACAGAACACGATCAAACATCCTGAGGAAAGACAGGCGGACAGACAGCAGACATACAATAAACAAAAGGCAAAACAACAAACAACAACAGCAAACAGCAGCAACAACAAACAAATATCATCAAATCAAATTATGTAAAGCTAAAAGTAATTCAAATTTTAAAACAGACACAACAAAAATATGCTAAAAGAAAATAACAACTAAACAATAGAAGCAGCTATTTTTTCACAATTTTAAAACAACAAAAAATAAAAAAATAAAATAAAATCCTGGTAAAGTTGGCAAAGTTTAGATATATATATAACTATAAATATATATATATATATGTTTGTAGTAGCTACAGAACTGTAAATATTGTATTTGTGTGCAGCAAAAAGGAAGCGAGAAGAGAAGGTGGAGAAAGCATTTTGAAAATTGGCTAAAGCTACATTTGTTAGCAAGTATTTTAATATTTTTAAATGTGTTTGCAGTCAGACAAACTAAAACAAAAAATTAATATGTAATGAATATTTAAAAAACAAAAGAAATTGTGGTGTGATTGTAGAACGAAGACTCAAAAAAAAAAAAATAAAATAAAAATTAAAAAAATATAAAATTATATTTCTATAAAAATTGTGTAAAATGCAAAGCAAAAAAAAAAAAAAAAACGAATGTGAGCAGAGCAGGCGAAGAGAAAATAGCGTAGCAAACACTGGGGACAAACAGAACACAGCAACAGGCAACAATAGCAAAAGAAAACAACAAGAAAACAAAACAAAAAATAATACAAAATAAAAATAAAAACAATAAACATTTTTGTATGCTAAACATTCAAACCAAAAACTAAATTGGGCAAAGTAAAAAAAAAAATAAATAAAAATACAGTTGAATATGTGTTGAATGTACAAGATTAAATAGCAAGCTATTTTATACAAAATTAAAAAAAAAAACTAAAAAAAAAATATAATACAAAAAAAATAAGAAAATACCAAAAAGCTGCCAACACAAGAAACAAAACAAAAGGATTTTTGGTTGATTGATTGATGATTGATTGAGCTAAACGCAACAAAATAGTCAAAGAAGAAGAAAACGTAATCAATAATAATAATTGGCAAAAAAGCATTAAGTGTATTAGTAAAGCAGCATTAACTTTTCTTTAACAATTTAAGCAAGCAAAACAAAAATGGAAATCGAAAACAAAAAACCAAAAAACCCAAAAAAATAAAACCAATATTAAATTTAAAAGCAAAATAACAGTAAATTTTTGTGTGCAACCATAGCAAAGAAGCAGCAGCTGCAGAACATACATTTTTAAGTACAGCATATAAAATATAAAAAACAAAAACAAAAAGAAGAAAATGAAAATATTCAAAACAAAAGTAAAACTAATTTTAAATCATATTCAAAAGCAAAACATTTCCGTTTCAAATCCAAAAAGTAGTCACAATAATCACATATACCCTACAATTTCCAACACACACACACACACACACTGAGAGAGATAAGAGAGAGAAACCTACCAGAAACGCATAATCCACACCACCAAAAAAAACAACTATAATGAATCCATCAAAGATCGAGCAAGATTAAAGTCAAGCGAGAGGTACTAGGAAAGCAGTTTTCATCATTTTTTATTAAATTTAACATTTGTGAAACAAAAAGAGAAAAACGAAACCCAAGAAATTATATTATATATATAGTATATATATATATATATATATAAATCTATATATATGTATGGAGAACGCAAGATATCATGGACTGAGCGTATGTTAGAAAGAGAGAGAGAGAGTAAAGTGAAGCAACCGATACTAGGTTCTAGTTTTTAAGTTCAAAGTGAAAGGCATATTGTGAAAGAAAAACAAAAAACATAAAGGAAACAAGCACACAAATCAAGGAGAACAAGAAGAAGATGAAGAAGCAGATGAGGAGCTGAGTTAGGCAGGTTATGTTGAATATTTTTGAAACACAAATGAAAACCAAGTTAAGTTGTAAACAAAATACAAAGATTTCATTGTGGCCGATGGGGCAGCAAAAAGGCCCCAAGGCACTTGTGTTGTACATAGTTACATTAATAATTACGATAAATATACATATATATATATATATGCAGATATATATGTGTGTATAAAATTACTCATTAAACAAGATGAATGGTAAACAAAAAACCTTAAGAATTAAGTCGATGAACGGTACAAGTGCAAAAAGAAAGGAGGAGGAAGAACAAAGAAGAATTATTGAAGAAGAAAAGAACAAAAACAAAAAACGAAGATGATGAAAAATAATAAAGAAATGCTCTGCAATAGTAAGCGAAAAAAAAAGAAATTGCGAATCGTGTTTTTTTTTTCTTCAAGCAATCGGAAGGGAACACGGTAACGGTAATTATATTTGTTTTCGATTAATCGTTACATTTCCAACTTTATTTGAGCTTTAATTGAAATTATATTGAAACTTTCGTTTACCATTTTGTTTTGGTCTCTTTTTTCCATCTTTATCATGATTTCTTTATGATTTCCTCTAAGGCTACTTTTAAGCTCTACTTAATTTAATTACATTCATTGTTTTTCTGTTGTTTAACTATATACATTGTACAGACGACATGGTTGTCGTTGTATTTGTCATGCTAATACTATTTGCGTAGAAACCTTTTGGCATTTGGCTATAAGCCCAAAATCTCCTGCTCAGCATCACCGCACAGGGCATCAGACTTGTTTTTGATGATCGCCTCGACATCCTCGTCCTCGATTTGTTTCAGTTTATTGTTGCGTTTCTTTGTGGCCGCCTCCGATGTGGTTTGGCCCAACCGTGCCGGATCGTGTATGCGTGTGTGACGCTTCAGATCGCCGGACACGCGAAACTTCTTATCGCAAACGCTGCACGAATACGGTTTTTCGCCCGTATGCACTTTGGTGTGGGCCAACAAATAGGAGCTGGCCCGAAACGTTTTTGTGCAATATTGGCACGCATAGTTGCGTTCACTGGTGTGGATGCGTCGATGCAGCACCAGGGAGTACTTCCGGGAGAAACTCTTGCCGCAGTACTCGCACATGTGCGCCTTCACCTCGCTGTGCCGCGAGATGAAGTGGTAATTGAGATCGCCCCATTGCCGGAACTTGAAATCGCACTTCTCACACTTGTACGGCTTTACGCCGGAATCTGAAATATGAAAAGGAACTTATAAATATAAGATACATGATAACTGTTCTGTATAATGTTTACGGGTTCTTTCATGCGCCTTCAGTGCACTCTGTGTGTAGAAGGATCGCGCGCAGGTGCTGCACGGATACGCTCGCTCCTTGGTGTGCGTATATTGATGATACTTGAGCGCATTGTATGAATTGAAATCTCGAGCGCAGATATCGCAGTGAAACTTGCGTTTGGCATCGCTGGGCTCATCGACCGGCGGCTTGTCCGGCTCCATGAGATAGCTGTCCGCATTGTCGTCGATGACATCGGTGGCTGCTGGCGAGGAGCTGGCACTGCCTGTGGGCGCTGTGGTCTCCACATCCTCCAGCTTGAAGGATTCATTGAGCATCAGAGGCGAACGCTGCAGCTGCTCGATGGTGGAGCCAGCGTTGGGTGTGGGCGTACGGTTTGGCGACGATATTGAGGTCGCGCTGGAGTTGGTCATTGCAGTCGCTGCTGCTGCCGCCGCGGCTTCTGCTGCTGCTTCAGCTGCAGCGATTGCTTCAATGTAGCTCTTCTTGTGACCCATCTCCAGTTTGGGCTGTGTGGTTTGTTTTAGGAAATTCAGCGTCAGCTGATCATCCTGTGCATGCTCTTCCATGTGACTTGACGGCTTGAGCAGCGATGTCGCCGGTGGAGTAGGTGCTGTTGGAGGTGGCGCCGGCGGCGGTTCGCCCGGCAACAACAGCCCCGAGAAGGCAATGTCACTGAAATTGTTATTAAACCAGGGCGCATCGCAGGTATCCTCCACGGACACCTTGTCCACCACGTTGCGTATGCCTTCCAGCATATCTTCCGTATCGCTGAACTCCACATCATCCACAACGGCCACAGCATTCGTTGCGGTTGCATTCGCAGCTCCAACCGGTGACAGTTTATCGTCGGCCTTGTGCAGCGACATGGCATCCGCATGTATGACCATATTGACGCCCACATCGTCCACCACATCATCGTCCACATGGCTAATGTTGTGGAAGTTCTCAAAGTTTAGCTGCACATCCTGAAAGACCTGATCCAGCTTTGCCTGCTCCTGCTGTAGCTGCAAAGGAGAGTTGAGGTCTTGGTTAGTTGAGTTTATGGGTAATTGGAGGAGTAGTAGATACACTTCAGCTGCTTCATCTTACTACAAAGTCCAGCTGCAGACCTTCCCGTCAAGACCTCGTCTCGCTTACCTTATCCTGCGCAGACAAGCCGCACATGTCCAGCGGCTCCTTTTGCTGTTGCTGCTGCTGCTGTTGGACCTGCTGCTGCTGCACTTGTTGTTGCTGCACCTGCTGTTGTTGCACCTGCACCTGCTGCTGCTGCTGTTGTGGCACATCTAGACGCTGCTGCATACTGCCCGGATCGTAGTGCTCCTTCAGGTGGGCATAAAATTCGATTTGTGTGTGCACTGCATAGCCGCATATTTCGCAGCTATAGTTGGCCACTGTAGAGACGACATGCTGATGCTTGTGCTGCTCCAGCTCGGCCTCCATCAGGCCACAGACAGAGCCCTTGAGCTTGCGTGAGATGCGCTTCTTGTGGGGCAGCACCTTGCGTGCGTTCGTTACGGATGCATTGTGGGCATAGAGCAGATCGTCGCCATGCAGCGCTGCATTCACATCAATGGGCACTGTGGGCTCAATGGCTAGAGCGGGAAAGGTGGGCTGTGGCACCTGCTGAGGCACCACATTCTCATTCCCACCAGCTGTTGCAGCTGCAGCCGCATCTGCGCGATCCAAGAAGCTGCTGTTGAGTGTGAGAAACTCCACGTCCGTATCCTTGACATAGTTGTTTGGCGTGCGTTCGGGGGAAGCGGGCACCGCGTCTGCTCGTGCGCTGTTCGGCTCCTCGACAACATGTTTGTTGACAAACTGGAAGATCGTATTGTGAAAATTGAGCTCCGGCGGTGTTAGCGTATGCTTTTCCACATAGCCGCCGCCATTGGTGGTGCTGTGGTGCGCCGTGGTGCTAAGATTGGTGGGTCCTTCTGTTTTCGGAAACACACCCGTGTGGTCCATGAGATCCATCATAAAGTTGTTTTGCATCAGCTCCGTTGCCAGCAGCGTCTGCGTGTTGCAATAATACAAATCATATGTTAAAGCTCTCATTACTTATTGTCTCAGGGGCTTACGTGGTCGATGAACTGTTGTGTGTCCACTTCTTTGCGCTCCATTTTGTACGTTTCACACACAAATGCATTAAAATTAAGAATCAACTTTTGAACTGGGCAAGAAAAATCTAAATTGCAAAAACGAAACAGCTGTTCAGCGACTATCGCTTAGAGTTGAGCGCGTGTCGTGAATCGATAAGTTATGGGCGTTTATGGGAAGGCACTATCGAAAATATTCAGTTGAATGTGCAGTATTTTTTAGCGTATTTTAAATGTGACTAAAAAGAGTGTTGTTAGGTGATTGAGAGTGAATGGGCAGCACTCTTTAAAAGGCGCGCAAATTGAATTTATATTAATTATAATTTAAGTACTGAAAATGTATTTAAGGTAAGTTAAATGGATGAAGTAGTTTTAAAATAATTTTACAGTACATAAGTGTTAAAGTTGACGGTGTTAAATAAAATGATAATCATTTTGTATACATATTTTAGTAAATTGCTAAACTTAAGTTACCCTTTTTCTGCAAATATAGAAACTTTTTCAATTTCTAATCTCCAAAAAATTAAAATTGAATTTATATAGAGTAGATATGGTTTTCTTAATGAAAAAGAAAGACTATGTTTAATTTTCCAGAATTTTTGCTAATTTTACGAATTTGTTGGCTCTGCTAGGACTCTATGATCGATTCTCACACCTTATCCAGTGGTTCTAATGTAAGAGTCATTGCTCAGTCTGCGGCAGCATCAACTTAATGCAGATCAAAGCGCATTATGCCGACCCACATATACACAATCTTCACTTGAAATTGTTGCCCGGAATTGCATGTCAAACAGTTTCGATGATGGATTTGGATCTGTTATTGTTATGATTCGAATGAATTCGAATGCGTAATTGCTTGGCACAATACCTAAACAAGCGGACGGTGTTTTATTTATTATCATTAAGCGCCCAACTGGATGTGGTATCTATCTATGAGCAGATCAAAAGATTTACAACACATTTACAATAAATTGTTTAATAATTGTTTATTAAACATTAAAAAACTTAGCCCAAATATTAAACAGCCGCTGCCAACGCATAAAGTCTCAAAAATAAAGTACATAAAATTTTATTCGTTTCCCCAACTGGCGAGCAGACGCCAGAGCTACAGTGAAACCATATGGTGAACAACCACCGACTGGCTGAACGACGAAGACGACGACGATGCGCTAAGCCCTCTGATCCATTTACCATAAATATGTTGATATATCACAGCGCAGGATTAGCTTCCTGTTCGCGACCATATGGAGCCGAATCGAGGCAATCGTCAAGCAGCTTATCGAGTCTCTCTATCTGCAGTCTCGGTTCCCGCTTGACACTTCAACATTTCAAATATATGAAGTGTTAATTTGTAAATGAAATTGGAATGTTTATTGTTATGCTTATGCTTGTACTTCTTGTGTTTTATGTGGATGCCAATTGGTTTTTGTGGTCGGTTAATCCCCATTGTGTGGGATATTCTAAGGGTTGAGTGTGGAGTCCATACTGAATATACCCTGTACATTTCTCTATTTTTATATACTTATCTATTTTTTAAGAATGTGGAGTAAATTACATATCTTAAGGAGTTTAAGTTATTGTTGTTTTTGTTTGATTTTCTCATTGTTTGATTGAATCTTTAATTTAATCAATATATATTTGATTGATTGATTGATAGAATAGCTGACTGCTTTTTTGATTGATTGAGTGATTGAAAACTTAACAAATTGTGTCATTATCATACTTACTAACTGATGGGGTGACTGATGGATAGCTTGATTGATTGATTGAATATTGAGCCACTCAATCAAGCAACTAACATAATGATTGGGCTAATTCCTAGCTGACTAATCGTCGGATTTATTAAGATACTTATGAAAAGACTAGCTAATCTATTGATAAACCTTTTCACTCAAACTATATATAATTTTGAATATTAGAGTAAAGTAATAACTGTTCCTCCATTATACGCCCATCATAAGTCAATTTTTCATCCAGTTTCTACATAAAAATTTCTGCACCTTTTCGTAATGTTTATTTCGTTAGCTCTGCCTTGCCTAAAGCTTTAATCCAATAATTCGCAGATGTTTTTCCTGATCTTCAACTTTGTTTATTGTTTTTATTAGTTTTCGCCTTTATATTATTTCGATATTTTGTAGCGCATCAATATTATCTTTTCATTAGAGAAATGCAAATAGATTTTGAAAATTTGGTGAACGCCCACAGCTGCACCGATTCGCTACCTGATCCAGCCACAAATATATAGATATTTATATATAGAGAGAGTTTTTCAGTTCTGTTTATTTTCGCTTGGTTTCGGACATTTCTTCTTTTTTTGGTTTTTGTTTTGCGGCTGCGGCAAAAGGTGTGTTTGCTTGCAGTTGAGTTTGTTTTTGGTTTGACTGAATGCCATTCAAACTAAATAAATAAATAAATAATATGCACGCAAATATTTTCGACAAATATGCAAAATCAATATTTATTATAGAGCTTCCTTTTCGGACTGAACAAATCCGAAGGAAAAAAGGTAAATAACCTGCGTGGATAATTGAAAAAAGGAAACAAATTGTTAACAAAAAATTCAGTTTATGTTTGTATTTATGATTTTGTTTTTGTATATTGAAATTGTATTTGAAGATTTTTTCTGTGGAATTGTCTGTGCTTTCTCATAGAGATTTTCTGGTTTGCAAACAAATTTGTTGTTCTAGAAATTTGTATTGAGGTAAGGGATAAAAAATACTTTTATGTTTACTTAAACTATTATCTAATAGAAATGAATAATATATATTATAATGATTTATAAAATATATATATACTAAAAGTAAGATTTCATGGCATACTTGCCTTGTAAATATTTTTCTAACAAGCAGCAAAAAATAGTAATACTGCTGAGGTACTGGACAAAAAAACAGCGATAAACTCCATATTTTGGAAAATATTTGAAATTAATATTAATATTAAAATATATTTTTAATAATTAATATATTAATATTGAGTTACTAAGTCATTAAGTTTCCTTGTCCTATATTAAGTGCTCAGTCACACAATTATATTTATGATCGCACCTGTATATATCAATATAAATAAATATTTTTTTATTTTTTGCTTTAGGATCAACTGTACCTGTCCATGTGTCCATTTCTATGTCCGTCTGTTTATTACTATTTATTTTATATTTTATTTATTATTTTTAATTTTGTGTTTTTATATCCAACCAAAACTATACAAATATCGAAAGCTCCGTACTCTAATCCGGTTAATCTACTTCTATTAAAATTTTTAATTCTCCATTTCGGCGCTGGATTTACTAGAAAAGTCGCACTGGTTTTCTATTTAAATAGGTTTTACAAAATTAAATTTAGTTCTTTGATTTTTGTCTTTAAAATTTATATATTTCATTAATCACAAGAAGATAAACCCTCCTTTATAATTAGTTTAGTCTAATTTGGTTTTATTTTTCAACTAATGAGCATTTTCTTTTATTATAGACAACAACAAAAAAACCCAACTAGGCTAAAACTAAAAAATCTATTCTTTTTTCCCTTGTACCAAATTTGCTGAACAATTTTTGTCAGCTCGTTAGAAAGTTTGCGCAACATAAAAAAAAAAACAAATTTGGAAAAAAGGAAATATTTCTCCGTTTTTTTTTTATATTTTTTTTTGCCACTAGACAATACATAATGACATTATTATTATAAGCGTGCTTTTTTGTGGATACAACAAGAGCAGCATGTAAGAAAAGAAAAATGTATAAAAAATAATAAAGAGAGCACATGACACAGGCGGGGAGAGAGGGGTTTGGTATAGCTTGGGCTGCAGTTGAGGAGGATTGGAGGACTTGGACCGCCAAAGGAGCGTGGCGCAGGAAGCACGAAAGTGTCGCAAGTGCCTTCTTTTGTTCTTCGTCACGTTCTGCGGTACACTCGCCAGCAAAGTAAAGTAAGCAACGCAATGGCACAAAACCACCTAACAGCAACATATATAGAGAAACAAGTGAATTGTGGATGGAGGTGATGGGCGAAGGAATACCCTGGAGGGTGAGTTAGGGATAAAACGTAAAGGGAATTAAAATTTGTCATAGATTTCTATCTATTTAAACTATATATAAGATGAAAAGTTATTGTTTATATAGAGTTATAAATATAGAGATCTAAAAATAGAGAAGAGATCAACGGAAGAAATATAATGTATATAGAAAAATTAAAGACTTGGATTATGTTGATCTTAATCAAGAATACATTTCTATAATAGGAAATATTTTTCATATATATTATAAAGATAGTAAATAGATCAAGTAAACAAATAAAATGTAAATAGGCAATTAGAAGTAGACAATTAGAAGTATTGGATGGTATCGTGAACTTGATTGTTTGGAAATCTTTTGCATAATCTATTACATATTGTAACCAGCACCTTTAAAGAACGTAGGCAACTATTAAGTCTAAATTAAAAAAGATATTTAAAAAAATTAAATGGAAGTTATTCGTTTAATGTTTTATCTTATGAAATATTATGTAGCTTATTTTATGAATAATTTAAAGATATTTTATAATAATTAAAAACTGTGAAATTTAAAAAAAAACCTTTTGTACATACATGTATATGTATTGCACATATCATACCCCCTATATACCTACCCCAACTGGCTACAGGGTATAACAATCTATCGAAGCGTTGCCTCAAAGAGGAAGCGGAAACAGCCACAATAACAACAAGAGCAGCAACAACAACAACTGCAGTAACAACAGGGAGTGGGGAGTGGGGAGTGAGGAGTGGGGGGCGACTGGAGCATGTCTCTCTCTGTTCGATCCTTGAAGAGTTTATTCAAAAAATGTGTTTTTGCTGTTGCCCTCACGAGTTGGTTGGTTTGTCGCTTGCGGGCGCAAATTACAAAACAAAAGCTGTAAAATGTAACAAAAATGCAAAAACAAACAGCAACAGCGAGATGGAGGGGTGTGAAGGGGGAAGGGGGTGGGGGATGGGGTGTGGATAGTCACAGGGCTGTTGGTGCTGCTGCTGCATAAATATTGTCAACAACAACAAGAGAAGCAGCAGCAGCAGCAGCAGTAGCAACTGAGCAGCAGTTGGGGCAACGCTGCTGCTGTTGCTGCTGCTGCTGCTGCTTTCCTCTACCCACTTGGCCTCAGGGCCTTGCTGCAGCTTTTTGTGGCACACGTTTCTATACACTAACAGTGAGCAATTCGAATCATTTATGTAGAAGGCAACTGAGTGAATGGGTTTATAGAGGCTGTTCAGTGTGAGAAGTCTTGGCTGCCTTGCCTAGCTTTCAATCATTATATTTTTTTATATATCATCAACTAACCCTTGTATGTATATGCACATTTATTAGGGTGTCAGTAAGACTATTTTTACTTCGTATAAAATATGCAGTCTTAATATTAATAACACATATATGTTTTTTTGCCTATTAAAATTTTATTTATAAGCCCTTTAATTTGACCAGATAAAGAGTTTATTTAACTTAACTTTCCTTTTGGTATTTAGTCTAACTTTTTTAAAAAATAAAATAGATCCTTAGCTGTGAATCTTTAGTCCTTTATGTGGATTTTCAGTTCACACAAATTCAACTTATATATATATATTATATATATATATTATAACTATAATTAGTCAAATATTTTTAAATTGGATTTCCTTTAAAATATGTATATTGATCAGCTGTACATATCTTTTAAGTACAGAGCTATAATATATATTACTATATAATTTACTATATACTGTAATATTTATATGTTATTCTTTTTATATTCATTATATTTATATACATATATATTATTACTATATTATTTTTTCATATTTAATTTATTTAACTTAATTTTTCTATTTTATAAATCTTATCTCACAATCGTATATACTTATTTTTTATCTTTATATATATTTATCTACATGGAAGAGTATTAACTTGTCTTGTTTTTATAAAAATTTGTCCATCCCGTTATTTTTTACATTTTGTGTTTTGTAATTTTGTGCTCATCTCAGCGAAAAATCTGTTGACGCAATTGTCACGTGCTGTGTTGTTATTTTTTGTTATTTTATAGTAGTAGTAGTACAACGTTCGTGTCCTGGGCAAAGGATATGCTAGCGGGTAAGGCACGCGCATAGTTTCTCTCATATACCTTCTGCCCACACACCCTTACACCCCCTCATCCCTTCATCCCTTCATCACCTCACCGCCAACGCCATCGCCATGTCTCGTGCCAAATTCGCTCAAGTGCAATGCGACAGCCAACGAAGTGGACCAACTATATTATGTTTAATCAGATCTAAGCAAGAAGAAGAAGTTGGGGCATAGAAAAGCGCATTGTTAGGAGATTATTGAGTAGGTACTTGAGAAACTGAAAAGAATTGGGTAGAGTTTTAGAGATCGTAAGCGAAGGAAAATGAAGAAAAAAGTTAGAGAAGTTTTTGCTATTTGAGAAGTAAATTAATTTTAAATGTGGTCTTTACTTCTTAGATGAATATTTGGAGTTAAGAAAATTTTCTGTAATTTTAATTTGAATTGTTTATTGATTTTGCAAATTTTTAATAGCACACATATCATTTAGTGACTATATAAAAATATTTACAAGGACTTTTTAAAATTGAAAACTCGAATAAATAAGTTATTCCTGTCAATCACAATTTAACCTCTGTTTTGATTTAAATATTATTATAAATATACTTTTATAATATATTTTCTTAAATTAGAAAGTCTATTAAAAATTATTTTTTTCTTTTCAATCACAGTTGAGTCTCTATATTGATTGGAGTCGAAAATATTTTCTATACAAACTAATTGCATTTAAACACTTGGCAAATTCCACGCTCTATAGAGCCCTATATTTTGGGATCATTAAACTCTGGCTGGCCCTTTCAGAACCCGTCAGAGCACACGCATACGCCCCGCTCTACCTTTTTGCCAATCCATCGATATGAAAATATTTCAACATTTGTTGACGCACGCGAAACACCCCGAAAGCCATCAAAGGCCCAATATGCCTATTTATACAAATATAAATATATATATATATACTGCATATATATATTTAGTCTGATGATTTCAGTTGCCGACTCTTTGATATAACTGATTTGCTAGCGATAGTTTTCACATGTTTTTGTTCGAGCATTAATTCCGTTTAAATGATTTCCACTTTATTTGCGGCTCGGATGCGGTGCACACATTTGAGCATTGCGCGTAATCAAGTGGAAATGAATTTGACCAACACAAGAGGTTTTTTATTTTCTTTTTGTATTTACTTTTGATACCCTGTAGAGGTAAATGTGATTGACTTACGGGGGGGCTTGATAAGCTTGAAGTTGGAAAAGGCAGTAGAAATATTGTGCTACTATAGAGTAAAAATCAGAAGTGATTTCGTTGAAGACCAAGGCAAGATTTGCATATGCTATTTTATTCTATATCTGATACGTATATCTAACAAAATGTATATTTATATGAATTGAAATTACCTTAAATGATTTATTTTTTAAAATATAAATATAATTAAAATTTAATTTCAGTAAACAAATTTTATCCATTTCAGGGTTATTTGCTTTATGTGATCTCTGGAACTATCAGAGCTGGTGTCCTCAAATTTGGTATGTCAATTCTCTTTGGCTTTACTAATTTATTATTTCTATCATAATTTTCATATTTGACTATAATAAGAATTTGTAAAGCAAATACCGTTTATTATATTTTTTTATAGAATATGTTTTTTAATAAACAATTTAACGTATTGGAGTTTAGAAAATGTATGTGATCCTTTATCAGATTATTTGTATATCCAATGTAAAGAATTTTACTATGAAACTTGATAATGGGCTCTACAATTTCCATCAGTATACTATCTATCTATATATATATATTTTTCTGTATATAAATATATTATATATAGATACATATACTTATTTGCATCTATCTCTATGAATATAATAATCTATATCTTTGTGTAATACAGGGTATCTGTGAGTCATTCACCATGATTTCCATTGATATTTTGTTCAATATTTGCTTGGTTCTTTATACAGAGTGCGATTATTATTATGATTATTTGTGGTGCCCCATTAAAATTATTATTTTTTTTTTTCGCTCTTACCAGGGCCACTGAGCTGTGAAAACCAAAAAAAATATATATAAAATATATTTATATACGTATATAGTATATATGTGTGTTTCTGCAAGCATTTAAGTTGATCGGCCAAAAACTGTGACCAAACAACACGGCAGGATCCGCAGCGTGCAACTTGTGGCAAGGTCAAATGCTGGCCACAAGAACGCGGAGCTCGAGCTGCGTTTCAATGCCAAACGGCTAAAGCTGGGCGCTTGGGTGTAAATTGGTGTGTGTGTTGTACGGTTAACCCACATAGGCCAAAATATGCCATTTACATTGGCCACACCAAGGACACTACTTGACGCTAGCAAGCCAAGGCGATGCTCAAGGACGACGCACAGTTTGCAGGCAGCTGAGTTTTTCTGGCCTGCGCTGCTGACAGACAGCCCGTCCACAGCGGGCGCAATGTCCTTTCACGACTCATCAGCGTCCTGTTGCTAGCGCGTCTCAATGCAGTGTGGATCGCACCTAGCACTGCTGTCAGTCCGTCTGTCCAGCTGTTGTCCTGGCTGTTCGCCTCCCTCCGGTGCGCTGCTGGTGCAAATCGTTGGCATTTAGCACAGTCAACCTTTTGCTGCTCCTCCTGCTGTTGTCATCTCCGCTGCCTTTCAGCCAGCAGCAACAAAAGCCAACTCTGATTTCTAATTCACATAGTTTTTAGCTCAAAGACGCAAAATAACACCTGAGGCCGCATCGTATGTGTATCCTTTTGCAACTCAATTTGAGGCAATCTTCGGAGCGTGCAACAAGTTTCTCAACAAGTTTCTCCACAATTTCTCCACATTTCGTCTTTGATCTATTGTCGGCATTTGTAATTTGAGTGTTTGGTCGTGTCTCAAGTGTTTCGGGGTTTTGTAATTAACCGACATTTGAACACATCGTCACAACTTCAGGTTGCATTGCCCCTCCACACCCTCCTCCTTCACTTCAGTTGAGTTTTGGACGCATGTGTTTCGTCTCTTTCGACCGCTGGTGTCGGATTTCCACATTAGCTGCAGGCGGCGCCCACTGCTCCACGTTTAGCACAGTCAGCGACATAGTCACAGTCACAGTCCCAGGCATAGCCACAGACTCCTCTTTCGCGTTAATGAGAAAGTGTCACTGATTTGACGTCTGTCGTCAGCGCCTGCGCCGGCAAAAGACCAAACGATTCGTCAACTCTCTGTTGTCAGACGGCGAGGTGTGAATGGGTATCTATAAAAGGATTGCACTTGCCAGCAGGAAGCTGTCTGTTTTTAGAAGTTTCATTGATTGTTGGCAGCATCAAACTTCAACTAGCTGACACAGTTTTTAATAATATTGGAGAGCTGATGGGGAAGTGAATATCAATAAATCAAAATAGAAATCAAGAACAATCTTAATATTTTTCATATTTTCATGGGGTATATAAATGTTGACTAGATAATGTGTAGCTGATTGGCTTAGTCTGAGTTTGTGATAAGACTTCAGGCTTGGCTAAACATTGCCACAATTAATAGAAGAATGCTGTGCCATGTATACCTAAATTGGACAGGTCAATAGGGCTTCATAATCAAAAACCAGATCATCTAATGGTAATCTGTTTTGTCACATATAAGGTCTTATAAAATACAAATTGGCTGTCATTAGAATGTATTTTTATTCAAATTTTTAGTCATTTATATTTGCAGCTCTTGCAAAATAATTTATAATTTAAGAATTGCAAAATATATTATTAAAATTTAACCCAAAGCCTAACCTGAGTTGGCCTCTTATTTTGTGCTCATAATAATGATACCATGTAAAAATTTAATTAGAATCTATTCTGTAACTGCAAACTTGAAGTAAGTTGATAACAATCCATGTTAAAAATAATCATAAAGCTTTGCCAAATGCATGTTTCACCCATTGAAAAAGAAGAAAATAAAGCCTGTACGTAAAACATGTATGTTTGTGTTAAAAATACCAAAGTTTTTAATTCATATATGGAACTTTAGCTCATCATATGAAATGTGACAAGGGGACTCTATCACACGTGTATTGACAAAATATGTATGTCAGTTTATATGGTTTGATTTGATTTGATATAAATGTTTCTTGGTATATAAAAACTACAAAATTTTATGGATGGGAAAAGGCAATCAAAGCTATAGTTAAAAATCGCACCTTATAGTAGGTATTTCTATATGCTTCCCCAGGCTACCTCAAGAGAATGTACTCTAGAAGCTACCTATCACAGCTTAACTTTAATCAATTTTTAAGATCAGCTCCTAATTCCCAATCCTTTGTGTTGCAAGTGTAAAAACTCAAACATAATCCTTGCCATATCAATGACAAAATGTTCAACAACAACTCCACAAATTAGAGCCTCACCCAACATCAAATTGTAGCACCTTCAGCTTTAGAGAAAACCAAAATCGATGAGCTCTATATAAAATCGTAGCATTTTCTCTAGGATGTCGCGTGATTTTGTGCTAATCTTGTGATTTGTTGAGAGATTGACAACATTATCAGGCATTAAAGGGAGGGCGGCAAAAGATGACAACGGCCGCACAGTGGGACGAGCTGAGCATAAAAGGACAACGAACACGAGGTAGTTGCATTGTTGCCAACGTGCCGAAAGACGAGACAAAGCTGTTAGCGCAATAAAAGCCGAAAATGTCACCTGAAGCAAATGCAGCCGTTCCCAAAATAGAGAACAAAACAAGCAACAAAACCAAATGGAAAGGGAACAAACTCCCGTGTAAAGGTGCAAAATGGGAACCTCAGTATCGTAGCCACATAGCCGGATCGGTTGACTTTGATGCTTTGTTTTAGGAACACGTTATCACATTGTCAGCGGCGGCAACAAGAAAGCGGCCGCAAGTCCTAGATCTCAATTAAAAGGAGAAGCGACGAGCATCCTTAGAGTCCCCCTCGTCGTCGTCGTCGAATCTGCTGTCTATTGAGACATCAAGCGTGTTGAGCATTGGACGATGACTAAACCAAATGAAAGCCGAATTGTGCACGTTGCGCCGCAGCGGGTGTCCTTGATTTATGCGACGCTGATCCTTGATCCTAGCGCGCTGAGCACACGCAATCAAAGAGAGCGAGAGGCAGCTCTAGTTATATATACATATATATATATATAAATATATATTTCGATCAATACAGCGCGTGCAAAATGTTAGCGCACAGCATCACGGGCTGGAGGCAGGCGGGGCTCTGGCTGGATCGTTAAGCCAACAACAAACGAGCTCCGCCACAATTATAACAAAAAGAGAACAACAAAACTAAGTTGAAGAAGAAGCAGAAAAAAATATACAAAAAGGGCATCCATAAGCGGATTGTTAGCAACGTTTTTGAATTGTTTTCGTTTTTAATAGTCTTAAAGAATTTTGTTGGGTTTTTTTTTTGTTGATCTTATTGAAATGAGCAGCGCGGCTTATTGTTGTGCGTGTGTGTGTGTGTGTGTATGTAAAGGTGTGTGTGTGTGGACGTGTTAACACAGCAATTAACTTTAACAGTCGATTTATGCATCAACAGGATATGACAGGACGAACAGCTGCCCAACTGGCTGCGTGTAAAGCCATCAGCAGGTTTTATGAAGATTTACAGAGCCGTAAAGCAGGTCAAGGCCAAACTGTGTTCGACAGTGTTTAGCAATACAAATAGAAATATTTGCATAGCGATTATAAATCAAGAATAGGTTTTGTATTATGTTTGGTGATATATGGCAATAAGTAGAGGAAATAGGTGTCAAATTAGTTGAATACATTTGCCATAATTGATTTATTAGTAAAAATAGAGCTTAGATGAATATATACTTATGAATATAAATAAAGACATATTACGAGTAAAATATACATTAAACATATTTTGAATATAATTAAGCTATTAAAAATATGAAATAAATAAAATACGTAAAATATATGAATAAAGAATAACTACAAAATATTAAATATAAATGTAAAAAATTTTGCCAATATTAAATATATTTCATTGAAAATATATAAAATAAATAAAATATATAAAAATGTTAAATTTATAAAAATTGAAAAATATATAAAATGTACCATATTTAAAAAATATATAAATATTCAAAAATTTACAAAATATAATAAATATATAAATTCTCCTTGAAGTGTAACCTATTTTTAAGACCATAAATTTGTTTTGGAAATTAATTTTTTATTTATTGCAAGCTTTTTGCCTTGACTGCATCCTGAATACGCTCAAGAAACGAAATATTTTATAATAATATTATATGCAAATATATCCTTGAAAAACTGCTTAGTTTCAGCTGCAAACTGTACTTTAAGTATACCAAAATATATATATTATATTCACATACCTATCATATGTTACATATACAGTCACATGTACATAGTTGAATCTACTTACGAACAGCTGCTTACCATGTCTAACTAGATCCTAACTATGCCCCATAAAAGGCTCTCGACTAAACACTTTATGGCTGCTGCCCAACAATGCTGCCTAACAACCGCATTAGGGTGGCCCATAAAATGCGACACAGTGCATAATACCTACTGTAACAATTGCGAACGCAAAGGCAAACGCTGCTTGCCATAAAACTGACAACACCCACTGTAACTGATCAGTTCCACAAAAAAAAAGCAATAGAAGTCAGGAAAAACTTATTGATTAAGTTGTACAGAGCTGAAACTGAGGCTGAGACGGAGACTCTGAGTATAACATATGCTAGACAGGATACATGGCAGGACAAGCATAACGATCTGATCGAATTATAAAGGCAACTGGTTGCAGTTCGGAAATATATATATATATATATGTATATATGTGTATATCTGTCCAACTGCCTGACTATCGGAGTCAAATTGATTCGTCACACAGATTTCGATACATTAAATGCAATCATTTGACAACAGGACGAAAATATTTTCATCCATTGTGTCCCAACAATACAACAACTACAACAACTAACAAATGTCTGCAACTCTGTTCGGTTGGATTTCTTGTTTGTTCGGCTGTTCGATTGTTGCGACTCCCCCCAAAGCGTAACAAATTATCCTGATGAGGATACATATGAACATGCTGACTCCTTATCCCAGCCAGACTCTCTCTTTGTCTGTGTGTATGTGCATGTGTGTGTGTGTGTGCATTGTCTGTGGGTGACTTCGTGTGCATGGTCTAACGCCTGGGAGCCGGCGATAATTGCTCGTTAGTAGCAAACATTTTCATTCCATTACGATTTGACCTGTTTGAAATAAGATGTCTGCCATCAGAGCAGCTGATGAAAGGATCTATCGAGGCTGATATACGAAATAATATCATTATACTATATACAGATGTGGTTTGTGGGAATCATTGTGGTTCTACATAGATTTGACTTAGCTATGTAAAGAAATATATTTTAGATTTTTGGTATTCTTATTTTATAGTTGGAATTTTATTAAAACTTACAACATTTTTGTATTAAAAATGTATAATATTAATTTTAAAAATAATTTAAATATAATATTTATAGAAGTAGTTAAATAAATTTAAAAAAAAAAAAATAGAAATTTTGATTATTATTAATTTATTTCATCAGCTCTCCCAATATATACAATAAAGCCACTCAATTTTTATAAACTTTTTTAATGCGCCTATGAAATATATAAAAAATTTTAGTTTTAGTTGATTTAAAACATTAAAAAGTATATTAATTTAATAATTTAAGAGATCTGACATAGGAGTATTTTAAATATTTCTAAAGTATTATGAGACCAGCTGCTCCATTTAATAAGAAAAATGAAGGAGAATATCCTTTTATAGATATTTGTGTTATATCCCTGCCTTATGGATATAGTATAAGGAAAGAATATGTCAAATTATATATGAAACGATTTAATGATTTCTTATGGATATATAAGGAAAGTATATGTCAATAATATCCATGAAAGGATTTTCTCTTTCATATATCTTCATATATATATTTAAATGTCAATGAAAGAATTTTTATTTATATGTTATAAAATGTATAACATTTATGAAATTTATATACTTTTAAAATGGAGAAAAGATTTTCTCCTTCCAAAACATATAGGTAAATTTGTACCTTTATATATAAAATTATATTTTAGCTTATTTTTATACAGGATTATTAAGTATTATTTAAATTTTGCAGTTAGAACAGAGCAAAATTTAAACAACACCTATTACTCCTGTATAAAAAGTAGCTAACATATTATCAAATACCCCATATTCCCATCTCTAAATCATATTTACTTAATTGCATATGAGCATATGAGAGTTAGAGAGAGATTTTCTGTAGCAATCTCAACTGCTCAACATATGCAGGTCATATGTACGATAGAAGCCAAACTATTCACAGAGATCAAACGAAGCGAAAAACTACCAAAAAACAACAAAAACAAAAGTAATATATGAAAACAACAATGAAAACAGTGAAATTCATGTACAAGTGGCCTTTGTTTTGAGCACTTGCTCAACAAATCAAAATTGAGTATGGAAGTACATCTCTATATGCTATAGCCCATATATATGGGCCATAGATATGCTGTGTGTATATGTGGCATGTTTTTGCTAGAACAATTGAGAAAATAAATCGACCGAAAGTCAAGTAGAGACAATGAAGACGTCAGCGCTGTGGGTTATTAGAGGATGTCTTGGCGGAACGCTTTGATATCTAAGACAACTTGACAAAACAATCAAAGCAACGCCAGCACGCACAGCCAACAACCAACAACCAACAACAACAACAGCTAGTAACAACAACACATGTTTAAATGACTGTCTATTAATTTGCGCCATAGTTGACTACTGTTATTGTAGTTGTAGTTGTAGTTGATGTTTTTTTTTTTTTTTTTGCCCAAAATATTTTGTACGTGTGCAACAACAATAGAGCAGGGTGTACGAAAAACTAAACAAGTGAAAAGGAGAGAGTAGCAAGCCGAACATTAGATACTCTTAAAGGCAGAGGACGTAGTCTTGAAGTAGAGATGTTTTTGAGGTGGAATAATACAAAAGTATATACTTATAACATTTATAGATATAAAAATATATAAAATTAGTGATATATCATATATTGAACTTGTTTAAAGTGGCATTTATGCATACATGTATTGGCATATAAAATAAAAAATTTTATAAATATTGTAGGACAAAACTAGGTATATAACAAAAGCTTAAAATTTAAAGAAATAAAGTTTTCATTTCTGTCCGTTGTCATTAAATTATATTTATTATATGCCTAGGTTATTGTAAATGATAACCCCTTAATATGATAAACCCTTGTAATATAGGTACACTTCTGACTATCTAAGCCTATCGCACATACATACATGTATGTAGTATTACTCTGTATTAAGTGCACAGACATAAAGACTATACCAACTTACTTATTCCATCTTGCACATTTTTCTCTTATTCCCACACATCTCCAGCTCTAACCTGACACATTTCATGTCAAATAGTTAAACTACCCTCTACAAGAGTATTGAGAAAAGCAAAAAAAAACACACACTCATACAAAAAAGTAGGCAGCGCACTTTGACGCAGTAGTCCAATTGCCGTTGATAATGATGCACTCAGTCGGCAAAGTTGAAAGGTTGCCAGTGAAAGAAACCAAAACCAAAGAAAAAAAAAAAAACTAAATAATATAATATAAGAGAGTGAGAGAGAGAGAGAGAGAGAGAAAGAGACCCTGCGCCCGTCTCTGACTGGCCCCGCCTGATTCGTAGCCGAAGACTGAGGATAAATGTAGATTTGAACGCCTCAAATTTTCATTTCTCTTTTGTGGCCAAGTGCGGCAGCTCTTTTCATATTTTTATGTGCATCTTCCTTTTTACTGTGCGTGGGCAGAGTTCAACTAATTGAGTTGGAAATTTTTGCAAATGCCATGACCAGCGGTCGGTCGCCTGCTTCAAAGGCAGCGCCGACTCCAGCCAGCAGCGGCAGCAGCAGCAGCAGCAACAGCAATTGCAACTGCAACGGCAGCTAAGCATGTTGCAAGCATGACTTTTCGACTTTTACCTAGTTGTAGGTGTATGGGTGTGTATATGTTTGTGTCTGTGTGTGTGTGTGTGTGTGTGCATCCTGATCCTGGCGCATTTTGACAGCCGCGACAAAACTAATTGATTTCAAAACGGCTCTAAAGCCGACAGATCCTCAAACTCCTCGCCCACACAGGCTCACATCAGCTGCTGCTAAAAAGATGATGTTCGATATGGATTTAAAAAATATATTAATAGATATATTAGCAGCAGAGCTCCCACATATCCGTTGAGTATTTCAAAACGTCCGAAAATAGTACTTATTTTCGGACGTTTTGCGTAAAACGTCCGAAAATAAGTACTATTTTCGGACGTTTTTTCGTAAACGACAACGTTGGACGTTATCGTTTATTTATTTTTTTTTTTCTAATAACGTTGGACGTTGTCGTTTACTTTTTTTTTTGTTTCTCATAACGTTGCATGCACAATGCAGCAGTGTTGCCGCTGCTGCGCTCAAAAGCAAGCTAGATTATGGATAAAAGTTGCAAAAATTTGATAAAAATTAAGGGAAAATGCTGGAAAGCAATCTATATTAAAAAGGAAAAAAGAATATGTTACGAAAATATTTTTTTTTTTTTTTTTTTAGGTTTTTTCCTATAAATTTTATAGGCTATTCCATATTCAAATAAGCTAGATCTAGCCTGAAACAGGCTAGGCTGGCACAGACTCTTCACTGATATATGTACATGCGTTTTGCATATACGGGGGTGGTTTTCGCTAAGCAGATCAATTGCGTCGTTGAATTGCGTTGAGGAATTTGACCTTTTTTAGTGCATTTGGTGTGTAAATGTGATCTACTTTAGTGCATTTTTCGAGGTTTCTTATCCATTTTGAGTAAAAGTGCATTTTTTCAGTACTTTTTGCGCGGTTTTTTGTCCATTTTGCCCAAGTGTGACCTACTTCAGTAACTTTTTCAGTACTTTTTGGGCATTCCTTTATGCTATCTCCTAAATTTATAAAATGAATAACATATTATTCTTTTATGTTTTTGCATATATATATTATATATACATATATAAAATAATATACAATAAAATAAATAAAAATTAAAAAAAATATATATATATATATTTTTATATTTTTTTTAAATAAAAAGTTAATTTGTGTAAATTTTTATTTATTTTATTTTATTATTAATTATTATTTGTTCCTTTTGGTAAAATCGTCGGTCCCTAGAGAGTCGTCAAGCCCGGACTCAACCGTATTTATTTGGCTTGAAACAGGAAATAAATTAGCGGACGTTTAAAAATATCGTTTATATTTTCTACTCATATTTTAGTACTTATTTTCGGACGCCTACGCAACACACTCAAGGCCAAAGGCGCGGACGTTAACGAAAAAAAAAAAAACCAAAACGACAAAATCGGAGTATGTCGTTTTGGTTTTTTTTTTTTTACTTAAAGTCCGACGAATTGCGTGCATGTGCAAGCCGATAAGTGTTATTGTGCGTGCTCTGATTAGCAGTGTTTTTTTTTTTAATTTTTTATATGCTTGTTTTTAATTTTTTTTTTTAAATTTGTTTTTTTCTTACATATAATTTGATTGTCATATGAATATAAACGAATATATATATAAATAATTGTTGAATATATTGTCTTCTTAAAAAAATGAATAGAATACTTTTTACAATTTATTAAATATTTAGTGCAACTTTTTTCTATTTATTAATTAATTCTTTAATTTCAAATAATTTTTAATATACAAGTATTTTTAAAATTTATTTTATTTAGTTTGTATTTTGATTTTTTGTGTAGCCTATATACAATAATACAATATATATTTTATGAAAATATTTGTATACATTCTACTTTCAAAGTTTTTTTTAAAATATTTATTTTAATTTAAATAATACATTTTTTTTGCTAAGAAAATAAATATTATATAAATTTCTACTTTATATACATATTAGTATATATTTTGAAAAATTTTCTAAAAATTGTTATTTAAATTTTATATTCGGGATTTTAAACCTTGCTCTTCAATTTATATCATAATATTATTTATTTATTATTTATTTAAGTATACGATTTCTTGACTGTATATGTATATAAATAGTGTTATAAATTATTTATGTTTAATATAATTTTTGGATTATTTAATTTTAAGTTAATGATTTTAATTAGAAAAGTAGCCTTTAACAAATATATACATTGATAGTATAAAAAAAACTGTACAAGGTTGCGAAGAGCTTGAAAATATAAATATAATATTCTTATACTTAACCTATGAGTTCTTTTCATAAACATGTCCATTACTTGAAGATCTTAAGAAAAACTTGTCGTATTATAGTATAGTACACAAGCCCCATAGTTAAAATCTCGAAACCATATAGACATCATCACTCTAATCATACCAAGCCTGGCCCTCAAACCCTAGAACTCCATGTAAGCCAATCCAAATGATTAGCGCAGTTAGCAGTACTAAAGTATTTCACATGCTTCACCATGAAAACGCTTGAAAATCAATTTAATTTCCATAATCAGCAGCTAAGCTATACCTATTTGAAAAAAATGCGTGAAAAAGTAGAGGGTTTTGCATGGTTAGTTAGGCTGTGGAATTTACTTTTGGTTGCGCACTGCGAAGTCAGTCGTGTCACAGTTGATGATTGGTGATCAGCGCTGCGAAGACGCTGGAAGGCCACGCTGTGGCCGCCTGTTGGTTGACATTATGGTTTCATTGCCAGACCACACTTAGGCAAGCTTCACGCTCATCCTGCCACGCCTGGCGTATTACAAAAAAGAAACGGAAAGATATAGAAATAGCAAAGACATTGGCGAAATTCCACGTAGCTGCCGCAAAACAATGTGCATGTAATTTTGAATTAACGCCACAAGATGCGGCCAGGGGGAAAGTTTGCCGGACTCGGGCCCCCTTGATTCGCTACGCCCCTGGAGTGCATTGAGTCTCATAATTGATCGTAATGTGCATAGGGCCTGTCAACAGTCCTGGCAACTGCCAACTGCAAACTGCAAACTGACAACTGTCCTGTCAACAGCAGGACACTTCGGACCGTTGATAAGGCATTCTGAACATTCTGCACAATTCGCCTTTGCATTTGTCGCGCTCCGGCCTCAAACTCGCACTTCGTTTGCATTGTGTGCGAGTTTCGAGTCCGACGACGATTTCATGGCCGAACAATGCACATGATCGATCGCTGGTGTGTGGGCCACTTCTCTATCTGCCTCTCTCTGCCTGCTTCCCAACTCGATTTGGTATGCATCGAGTGCGGCCTGTGAACGAGATTTTCACTCAGGCCAAGGACTCGATGTTTGGATGGATCAATTTTGAATATTGTTAAATATTAATATGAATAATTACAAAATGTTTAAAGAAATTTTAGATTTGGCAAAAGATGAGAGCTGGCATTTTTAGTCAAAGATTTAGTTGTAGTTACTTTGCTCTCTAAAGTACAAAATTCCTCGTTTTTGAAAAACAAATTCGGGTTGATATACAGTTACTATATTATATATTTATGTATGTTCTATAGATCCTATATAGAAATCAAGACCTCTGATACACCTGTAAAAACATATTCACATTAAGTCAAAAACTGATTTCATATCTTCTTTTTCTTTATTCTAGGGTTGTTTTCTAATCATCAAATATTTTTCGAAAATTCTCTTTACAAATAATTTAGCTAGCATCATTTTATAGTTTTCAAGATATATCCCTACGCTCAAACCCTTTTGCAAATCTGTTATAAAGTCAGTAACTAGAGCTTTACCTTTGAGTCTGTGCATCTGGCAAATGTTTACTTGGATCCATTTGCCATAACCATATCAAATTCAATGCTTGACCAAACACACACACACAGTTCTCGAGAAGCGCGATTTAATAAATCTTCTGCGAAAGTAGAACAAATCCTGGCAGACGACGCTTGGCCCATGCTTAACCCTTTACTTGGCCAAGGGGATTACCTGCCACTTGAGCTCCATTGAGCTGTTGCAAATCAGCGCAAATCGGCCAAAATGTTAAGCCAATGTGGGATTGTCAAGTAATCCCGCAGACAGGGACAAAGAGAGGCAGATAGAGCGAGTGAGGCAAAGTGAAAATCCAGCAACTCAGACTGAACTAATTTCTCAACTGGATTAAGAGAATATTCCACGAATTTATTTTTCGATTAAAACGCGACTTTGCTGCTGTTGCTGCTATTGCTGTTGTAGTACTTATTATTTTTATTTTGTAGCAATTAACTGTGCTATATGCCAAATCAAAACAAGGGGCTGCAGTTAGAAAGAGCAAAAGAGAGACTGAGTGAGAGAGAGGGAGCAACAGCCATACGCCTACAGGAAGAGCGCGGCGTGCAACCCCTGTTTGGATTGGATGTAATGGATATTTTGACGCCGAGCCAAGCAAAGGGCTGCAAATAAACATCCACAAGTTCCAAAACAAACGGCAACAGCAACAAAAACAAACAGCGGAGCAGAGGCATGCGCATGTGTGTGTGTGTGCCTGTGTTTGTGTTTGGATGTGGATGGCAAGTGGAACAAAATGGTCAGCCAAACCGGTTTGAGCGAGAGGCGGAGTCTATGCTCGCCGTCTACCTGACCCAGCGCGCTCTCTGAGCGCATGCGTGCGTGTGTGTGTGTGTCTGTGTGCGTGCGGATTTTCGTGAGAGGCGTTTGGTATAAATAGCGGGCTGAGCAGCTATGGAGAGTCAGTATTGAGCTACGCATCGCAACGTTCACAACGAAACAGTTACAGCAAAACTCGTGTGTTCCGCCTGTAGAAATTAAAACAATTTCAACAGCAAAACATATCTGTAAAGACTTGCAAGAAAAATAAGAAGCAATGGTGAAAAGTGTCTGCGAAATGGAATTCAAAAGCAATTTCTCCATAGATGCCATCTTGGCTAAGAAACCCACAGCGCCAGTGATCAAGCACGAGCCCATGCCACATCACCAGCAGCCCTATCATCCATATGCCAACTCCGATGGCGAGCTATCAGCATCCGAAGATTTCGACAGCCCCTCACGCACCAGCACACCCATGAGCAGCGCTGCCGAGTCGCTATCATCGCAGCACAATGATAAGCTGGATGTGGAGGAATTCGATGATGAGGACATTGAGTTGGATGGCGAGGAAAGCGATGGCAGCAGCGAACTGGCTGGCAATCCCAGCAAGAAGCAAAAGATCAGCGCTGGCAGCAATGACAACAAGAAGCCGCCCTACAGCTACAATGCACTCATCATGATGGCCATCCAGGACAGTCCCGAGCAGCGTCTGACCCTCAATGGCATCTATCAGTATCTGATCAATCGCTTCCCCTACTTCAAGGCCAACAAGCGCGGCTGGCAGAACTCCATACGCCACAATCTGAGCTTGAACAAATGCTTCACCAAGATCCCGCGCAGCTACGATGATCCCGGCAAGGGCAACTACTGGATCCTGGACCCCTCAGCCGAGGAGGTGTTCATCGGTGAGACCACGGGCAAGCTGCGCCGCAAGAATCCGGGCGCCAGTCGCACCCGCCTCGCCGCCTACCGCCAGGCCATCTTCTCGCCCATGCTAGCCGGCGGCTATGGCGCGCCCGCTGGCTATGGCTATCCGGGCATGCCCTTTGCCGGTGCCGCTGCTGCTGCCGCCGCCGCTGCTTTGTATCAGCGCATGAATCCGGCTGCCTATCAGGCGGCTGCTGCTGCTGCTGCGATGGCCGGCTATGGCCAGCCCCAGATGCAGTACCAACCGTCTGCTGCACCACCGCCACAGCACAGCGCACCCGCTGCCGCCCATCCACAGCTGCAGGGCTATCCGGGCGCACACATGAATGCCGAACTCTTTCAACGCATGCAGTTCTTTGGCAAGTTTCCGGCCAGCTAAGGCGTCTATAGCTGCTTGCCACGCCCAGCGTTTTGGTTTAATGGGACAAGGCTTTGATAAAGCCGCCGTCGCCGCCGCCACCATCGTCGCCGTCGTCGTCATCGTTGTCAACAGCAAGGAGCCGCGCACAAAATCCCCTTTGACGTCTAAATGATGCATTTAGCAAAAAAATCAAATAATTTTTTGTGTCCAGCGCCGGCCTGGACAGCCGGTTAGCTATTTGGCTAGCAATTGAGTAGCAGCGCCCCAGGCAGAAAAAAAAACAATTCAGCTACAGCTGCCACGCCGTATTGGCGGCTTGTAGTTTGGCTACATTAGAAATAAGCACTAAAAGATTATAGAAAAAAACAAAATTAAAAAAAAATAATTATGAAAAAAACACTTAAAAAATATATATATTCTCAAAACAAATTTAAACAATTATTTCTTATTCATTTTTATCAAATATAATTAAATTTCAGCAAAATTTCAGCTTTTCTAACTATTTTTAAGCTATTTCTAGCTACTTCTAGCCTTTTTGACTACTGCTTTTACGAGCTTTATTTATTTCTAGCTATTTATGTTCAAAGCTAGCTTTTATTTACTGTTCTCTAGCATACCTAACCTTTTTCAAGCTACTTTTAGCTTTTTATTTAGCTGCTTCTCTATATAATTTAGCCGCTTTGCTCATCTATTAGCTGCCTTTAGCTGTCTGATGACTTAATTAGGCGGCAAACATAAGATTTGTTTGAAGCTTCTCGCTGCGAGAGAAAAGGGGCGATCATCTTTGTTGTTGTTGTTGTTGTTGCTGCTGTTGTTATCGATGTTGTCGTTGTTGTTGCTGTGTTGTTGTCTCAATTTCTTGGCTCTTTACATGCCCAGTGACAACTCCAGCTGTGCCCCGCACCGCAGGTAATCCAACTAGGAACCTTTGCTCGTAGGACTCCGCGCCGGGGTCCAGTTCCAGCCAGGCCATTGTCTAAGGCAGCACACGTCTATTTGCCTACACACACACACACACACACACACACACACACACATGTGTATGTGTGTGTGTGTAAATACAGCAATTTTTCTTAACTTTTGTTATACAATTTTTCAACTAATATGCCTGGGTAAAAGTGAAAGATGAGAACCCTAGCAAAAAGGGCACCGACAATGCCAACCAGGGGCCACTTTTTTCTTATATCTTCTGCTGCTTCTTCGTCTTCTGGATCTTCCATAGGGCGAAGGCGTTGTTAAAATTTCTCAAACTGTTTTTGTTCTCGTACCCAAATGTTGATGTCTTCATTTTCAAATATTCCAAAATTTTTCAAGCGGCAAACGCGCTTTGATCACTTGCCAAGATGCAGCTATATGTGTGTGCCTCTGTGTGTGTATGTGTGTGTGTGTGTGCGTTAAGTGCGCATCTGAGTGAAACATGTGAGAAAAACGGAGCATCAACATTATCTGAATAAACATCATCATCATCATTATCAGGCTCGGCCAGAGCCATCGATGGCATCAACAAGTTCTTGATCTAACAAGACCTGCTCATATCATAAATACTGCGCTTTTCTCACTCTCTGCCTCTCACTCGCTCTCACTCTCTCTCTTGTTGTCTCTGTCTAGCTAGATTTGTTTAGGAAAATGATAATTAATAACATCGTTAGTCAGTTCAGTTGGGGCACATTGTGTGAGTGAGCGACGGCTGCAGTAGCAATTATCATACTCGTATTTTCATCTTAGATTTTTCTACTCTTTTCTTCTCTTCTCTCTTTTCTCTCCTCACTCGATTTTCCCATTTTCAATAATTGTAAATTATTGTCCGGACTTTGTGTCTGTTTTGGGTTTGTTTGTTGGTAAATCATGTTATTGAAACGATTAGCTGGCAGTTTTATAGGGTGCCAAGCCATAGAGCGGGGGAGTGGGGGAAACACTCGTTTGTATGTTGCAGGGGAATTCAGTGTGAACAGTTGTTGTAAGTCCGAAAATTAGCCTGACAGTTGCTGCCATATGAACAATAGGCGAAGGCTTAGCCGAGATAGATATTTAAATATATAGCTATAAGCATTTTAAACCCCTGTGAAGATTGGGAGCACTAGAGAATATATTTAAAATGGAAGATACAATTTGTTTGTTGTTATTACCTTTAGCTTATATACCACATATAAAATATAGTTATCAAAGAAGTCAGGATTTTTTAACCAATCACCATCGACTGCATAATAGTCGTTCATGGTCTAAAAACAGTCAAATATTTTTTAATAAATGTCAAGAGACAGTTTGCAACAAATTTGTCAAATTTTTTAGCTCTCTTTATAGTTTTTTTTTCAATCTACCAAGGTTCCAAGAAGGTATATATATATATGATTAAATCCATCCTCTCAAAGGCAAAAGACAAAAAACTCAATTTCTCCCTTAACATTTATTCTTATATCTCTTATTCTATTAAATATTCTTTCAATTATTATTTATAAATTTTAATCAGCCCTGTTCTTGCTATATTTCTAAATTTCATTTGCTGCTCTGTTAATTAATCCTCAATAATCAATAATCAATAATCAAGTTGTTTTTCTCCATCCAAGCCACCTTTGCGCATTTCAGTTTTAGTTTATTTGTTGTTTAGCATATTTGGGGCTTATGCACGGCTTAGAGCGGCATGGAAGAGTTAAATCGGTTTGCGGGCCCACAGATAAAACCCATATGCCATCCAATATTTTGCATATACAAGCCAAGCTTAGCCAGCGACTTAGGCTATGAAACTTTGTGTACGATTAAAACTCACAAAAGAATAAACATACATGTATGCCTAGAGTAGGCTAAGACAGGATGGGATAGGTTAGGATATCTGGTATGGTAGGGCACATTGTTTGATTGGGTATATTTGGGCCTTGGCTTAAGTAGCTGCTTGTTATTGAAACAGTTTGGATGAGCGCATTATATACTTAACACATTTCTGCAATTTGCGCTCTATGGCTGCTCGGGATTTGCTGAATTGGATTCAAAATGAATCCACTTACCTAAGCCACAGCCAGGACTTGGACTGATTGTCCGACTCAGCCTCAGTCTCTGCCTCTGCCTCTGCCTCAGCTTCGGAGTTCGTCTAAGTCGCTAAAGCAGTTTGCGGACTAAGACGGGGTTGCGGCTTGATTGTGTTGATTGTATTGGCTTGTCTCGGGGCCTGGCATTATTGGTGCATAGCTGCCGGGGATTTTGCTTAACTGTATCACAGACACAGCGTCTTAGCAGCGCATTCGCATTGTGAGGTCGTCCTGCAGTAGCACGCGTGCAAACTGTGCTTAACCAGTTTCGAGTTGAGTTGAGTTTGAGTTTGAGTTTGAGAATTGGCTTAAGTGCTCGACATGCAATTTACAAAGATAACAAGCAGAAGCAGCCGAAAAACGGATCTGCCTTACTTTATCTTATTACCCGGGTTAAGTGCAGGGATTACGATGTCGAAAGAGCAGCAGCAGCAGCAGCACAAGCAATACGGCTCTCTGCACAAAAGCCAGTCTCCGAGCTAGTCCAGATGCCCAAGCTGATTACCTTTAGGGTGTCTCCTATTCTTCCAGCAGCGCAGCGTGCAACGAGCTGCGTGTGCCGCTTGTTACACTTTTTGTGCATTTAGTCTGTGCCCCAGGATGAGGCAGACGGTGCAGTAACTCATCTCCTGTTTGGTAATCTAAGTCCAGTTTCATTAATGATTCAAGCCCATCGACAGATATCTCTCTCTCTCTCTTTCTGTATACCTCTTCTTTTTTGTGTGGCATAAATATTTTATATATATTGTATATAGTTCAGCTAGTTGGGCGCTTTGTTTTCCTTGAGGTTTAACCCAACGCGTTTTGGTTTTAGTCGCTTTGTTTCGCAAGGATTGAGCTCTTGAGGTGCTGTATAGAAAATCGTTAGGAGATTAGCTAGATAGATCGATAGATAGAACAGAGGCTAAAGCATATTGTTGCTGATGTGTGTGTGGAGAGAGAGGAAGAGAAGGGTAGGTGTTGGCTTATTAGAGGGTAGATGTATAAATATATGAAGGGAATGTAAATTGCAATAATCAGTTATTTAGATTGAAGATAGGATAGGTATATAAAAATTGAAAGAAAAAACTGCAAAACGAGGCTATAATAATATATAATATATATGTAAGAATATTTATTATTATTATTTAAAAAATATATTAAAATATATAATATATATATATATATATATATATATATATATATATATATATATATATATATATATATATATATATATATATATATGTAGTTCAAAATAACTACAAATCTTAAAAATAATAAATCAAATTTTTTCAGGAAATTAAAAAATGCAAAATAAATAAAAATATATTTGAAAAACAAATATGAAACATATATATTTAAAAATTCTGTGGACATAATTTAGTATCAAATATTTTTTTTAACTATATAAATTTAATATAGTTTTAAACGAGAGTAAATTAAAACTCTTTTTATAGAGCCTTAAGATTTGTTATTTATTACTATATAGATAAGAAGCCCTATTCAATTCCTTTCATGTATAAGCTTCACTGCACATGCAGTTTATTTTGTTGCCTTTCATATGGAGAGCACCTTCTTTGGGGCATCGCGTGCGACATCTGATTGTTAACTGTTGCAGCTGTAAGCATCTGCAAGCGTCTGACATCAGAGTTCATATGCCAAGTTGTCATGCACATATTGTGTGTGTTGTCAACCCGACTGAACTCACTTCCGTTCTGGGCTCTAGCCTCAGGGGAAGAGTTGCGCACCCAATCAAGTGCGACGAGCGGGTCCAGTCATCGGAATAAGACAGCAACCTCAAGTGCATTCATTATTCATGCTCATTCATAATTTCTTTTAATTGTGCGCGTATTTTTCTTCATTCCTTTACTTGTCTTGTTCTTTTTTTTTTGTTTTGTTGATCTAAAGTATTTTTTTACGCTAACAATTGGCCAGCAGCTGGTGCTACTATTCATTCATATAGTACATTTATTTATTGTGCTGAATTGGTTCCGTTCCGCGCGAGGTTCACAGTGTCAGAGTCCGAGTCCGAGTCCGAGTGCGCGTCTGATTCAGATGCATGGCCCCTGATGCTGCCCTCGATGTGTGGCGCGTAAATTAACTTAATTGAAATTCGGGTCAACAGAGAGGCCAAGATAATGAAAGAAAGACTAATTAGAGAGCAACTCTCGTCACTCGCCTAGACGACTACTATATGGCGATACCCTCCTCTTCAACCCAACCAAACTACCCACATGCTGGCGGTTCGAGTGTCTTTGTGTGTCTCTCTGTGTGACTGTCGTCTACAAATATTTTTCAAATATTTTCATCGCTGGGCAGCAACAATTTCATTCATTATTTGATTAGTTTTTGTGCCATGGGTTAACAATTATTTTATTAATAAATATTTGAATGTGTGTTGTGCCCCCATCTGTGGCCACTCTGACCACCACACATTGCATTCAATTAAAAACACATTTTGTGGTCACTCGCTGTCACATACAGAGAGGGAGGGAGAGGCAGAGAGGGTGGGAGAGAGAGGCGGCTTTATATAGGTGACACGCCCGACCAACACTTGCAAGGCTTCCTTCTATACATACTTTTGAGCTGCTCTCTGCTGTTCTCAGCTATCGATCGATAGTGTCGCGCACAATTTAAATACGTAACTCAACTACTTAGTGTCAGTTTGTGGGTCGCCCGCAACGAGTCGAAGACATAAATCATTGATTATAAATTGACATCTGACTACCGTATGCGAGCATATCGTATATAGCCTTGAGTTGCACTCGTGCTATAGATTAAATGTGGCAAATAATAAATATCTTAGCTACTTGTCTATGTTGCTCAGTATTTCTATACTATTTTCAATGGTTAATAAAAATTTCTAAAAAAATATATAAAACCAAAAAAAAAAAAAACATTAATTTTGTTTTATAATTTATATTTATAAGCAATATTTAAACTTGTGTTTTTACATACTTCCATTTTGCATCTTTCTATATTGAATATTATTTTAAAAAATCATTTTTCTATAGATTTTTTTTATATTTATTTTTTTTTTATAAAATAAAACAAATTTTGTTTTTTTTTTTTAATTAATGCCAATAAATGATGTTATTGAAATTTATTTACTATATCGTTACGTACATTTTTTAAAAACTTATTTTTGACTTCACTCATATTTAGTTTTAATAAAGTTTTATGAACCAAAATATTTTTTAAGCTTAGCAATATATGCCTTTATGGCAAAATATTTATTTCAATTTTTTTAGACAAATATTTATAAATTAATTATTTTTCAGATGAAGGAATTTGTTTGATTTGAATATTTTTTATTAAATATTTTCTTTTTTAATTTTCTATATATCTTATATATTTTTAAAAATATTTACATATTTTTACTTAGCAAAATTTCTCATAAGTTTTTGTTTAAGTATACAATACTATACTATTTATCTTAATATTTTGTAACTAACTTTTCTTTAATTTCTTAAGTAACTTCCTGCTAATTGTTTGTTCCCGCTGATTGTCATCGTTTCAATTGCACTTGGTAACCCCCAACTTCCTTTGGCAGATCTTACAGATAGAGAGCCCATGTCAGTTGACAGATTTCACACTGATACAGTGGGCGCTCAGCAGGGGCGACCATTGACTGCCAACACATTGGACAAATTAAGCTGGGCCAAAGGCGGCCAGCGTGCTGGACCTCAATTAAATTGATTTGGATCAGCGGCTAGTGGAAACTAAGTGACCAGGCAACCGGCAACAGGCAAAGGCAATGCCAAAGGCAACAGGCGTCAGCCACCAGCATAATCAAGCAAAGCAATGTTTGCGCTTGCTCTAGCGAATACCCTGTATAGTGAGGCTGAAGTGGCTATGATAAAGTTGGAGGTGAAATGTAAGTATTTGCTAATAAAAATGATAGAGTCTAAGCTTGAGTCAGGAAAAGTTGTTGCCATTCATATTTAAGAAATTACAGGGTAACTCTTAGTCATTCGTCTCACTATTTATTGCTTCTTGCCGCTGTCCGATTATGCGGCAATAAATCCGCAAATGAACCCGCAGCAGCAGCAGCAGCAGCAGTCGCTTCTCAGTTTAAGTTGTGGATTCGGTATTGGGAATGGGAATGGAACAGGGAATGGGAATGGAACAGGGAATGGGCATTGGGTCTGGGCAGTGGGAAATGATGGGCATCGTAATGGGAATCGTGTGCGTGGCCACTGACTTTTAAGCTGCGCTGTAGCCGCAACAGCAGCACCCTTCTGCTTGTTGCTGCCGTTGCGCTTTATTTGTGCTCGTTGTTGCTGTTAATTGTTACGCAGTTCATTAACGCACACAAACAACAACAGCAACAACAACAACAACAGCAACAGCAAAGCGCACACAAATCGTGTTTGCCCCTTTAAGTTGCCACCCTCGCGTGGCACACGCGACCAGTTGCCCTGCCCCGTGCCTCTGCCTCTGCCTCTGCCTCTGCTCCCCTTCTCGTCTCTTGTCCATTCCCATTTCAATTTCCCTGCGCCAGCAGCAACATCAGCTAACGATGACATCTAAGCGGTTGCCCGTCGACGCTAACGATGTTCGTCATGTTGTTGTTGTTGTCGGTTGTTGTTGTTGTTGTTGCTCTTGTTGGTGTTGGCGCTGCGTGAGTTTTGGCAGTGTTTCTTTTCGTTAAATGCGTGTAAATCAGTTTATAACACATTGTCAACAATTATCAAGTGTTAGTCTGAAAATGAAAAAAAGAAGGGCTGCTCACTAAGCTGTAAGAGCTGTAGCGGGCGGAGGCATAGCAGAAGTTTGCATTTAGAAAACACAGCAGATTTGTTTTTTGCTTTGTTGTATAGTGTATTTTTTAGTGAAGCAGTTGATGTGTTATGTGACTATGAATGTGCTTTTTTAGTGGTACGAAAATTGGTAAGGGGAATGAAAGTATATATAATATTGCAACAGCTTAAGGAAATCTTGTTATCATGAAATCTTATAAAACTTACTGCAAGAATTAAGTCTTTTGGTAAAGTGGAAATATTTTATAAAAGAAGAAAAAGAGATGTAACAATAGAAATACATATATGTATATTCTAAGAATGCAGTATTATCTAATAATATTATATTATATTGTAAAAGAAATAAAATATTATATTATATACATATATAGTAATATAATCAACACTTTTCCTGGTCTTCTAATTTTTTGATTTCCTATTTCAAATCTGTCTCTAAACTCAAGATATTACAAATTTTCATTGATTTTTTCTGATATATTATACACATCATAAAGTAGTACAGAAAGGAAAATTTGTAATATCTGAAGTTAATTTCTTAGATTTAATAGTTAAACATTACTAATTACTTCTCTTTAACTAAACTTTGTAAACTCCAAGATTTCATATTCTATTTTAGATTTGTAGCAAAATGCTTTTCCCAAGTCTTCATTTCTTAGAGTAATCCACAGTCGATCAGCTATGCATTGTTTGCTTTGCTTACTCTAAGCTCAAATCCCGCTGCTGTTGCTGCTGTTGCTGCTGCTTCTGTTGGTGTTAACCACCCGTCGTTAACCATACGCTGTTTCGTACACCCCCTTTAGCCCACAGCCCACACCCCCTGGCCCCTTGCACCCTTGGGCTTTCACACTTGTAGCACACTCGTTTGGCTGTTTATTTGCAAAACGAAGCACACGATAATAACAACAATAACAGAGAAAGAGATAGGCAGAGTGAGTGAGAGAAAGAGAGATGCCAATGTCCAGAACTGTCCGTTGTCCTGTGAAAGGAACCCGTTGAGCGGAAAAGCTGTGCTGTGCATGATTTTCACAAAATTTGGCCAATTTGTCAGAGCACGGGCCAGAGGCCCAAAGCAACCCCCACCTCCCCCACCCCCACAACCACCCGCTTAACAAAAAGCCAGGGTATATAGCTGCAGAGTAAGTGTAACAGTTAAACTGGGTTGTGATGCGCCTTAAACGAAATCAGATGTCAGGCGGGGCCAAAACATAAGGGTTTTAGCCTTAACCTTAGCCCATAACCCTTAGCCCTAAGTCCTTAGCCCTTAACTGTTAACCCTTTTGCTGGCTTTAATCGAGACAAATCCCGCGCACTGATGTTGGAAAATATTTGCATGGCTAAGCGACGGCGATTAGGCTGAAAAATAGTCCAATGTCCAGCGACGGCGTGGAAGTCCACGAATATCAGATTAATACGCGCTAAGCTAAGTCCAGCCAAATCCAAGCCCACAAGGACATGCTAAATCCTTTGCTTAACTCTTTCGGCACGGCACGGCAAGGCACAAGCAAAGCGAGTCGTGGGCGTGGCTAAGACCAATTTGCAACTCAAATTTTTGGCTACTGTGCAGGCAACGCTCGGCGGCTGCATGTAAACAGACAATGTAAACAACGGAAGCCGATGTCCTGTGAGCGCTGCTTAACCCGTTAACCCTTCGCCTGCCTTACTGCCTGACTGCCTGACTGCCCATTACCTGGCCAGCCGATCCACCCGCCTTAGGTAGCCGCCTCTGTTTGCATGCATCGCGTTGATCCGTTGAGCAAACAAGCTAATCCTGCGGTTAAACTGCCATTGAGTTTATCAAAATAAAGCGGGCATCGCCGCTACCCGGAAGGACATCGCGATCCTCAGCGGGCGTTGTGGGCGCGGCAACTTTGACCAGCCTCGTCGCAAACGGGCTGAGAGCAAAAGGGTTAAGTAAAGGGCCAAGTGATGCTCAGGGATTTATTTGCCCCTTTGGGCAAATATCAAAGGTGCGCATCTCTGCGCTAACAAAACGAACAAAACTAAATGCCGTCTATAAATCTGGCTGATTAGTAAAGTACTCTCGCCCCCGTAAATACCCGCTGCCGACAACTGATTCTCGAATTCTCTATGGCCAGCTCAAATTTGTATATTGATTTATTCATGTTTGATTTGCGGCTCTCGACGGTAGCTGCTTTTTAAACAACTCTTTTATTGACAGTGCCACTGTTTTTATCAATGAAGGTTTTTAGGGATCGATGCGGAAGGAAGCAACTTAGGCTTAGGCTTAGAGTTTCCGGTCTTTCGGTGGGTTTGAGGTAAAGCAAATCTATGATATTTATCAATGATTTGCTTTAAGTATCTTAAAAATAGTATATTATACCTACTCACTATCTTTTGATTTATATTTATTTTACATCTATCTCCTAAATTTATAAAATGAATAACATATTTTTCTTTCATGTTTTTGCATATATATATTATATATATGTACATATATAAAATAATATACAATATAATAAATAAAAATAAAAGAAAAAAAATTTTTGTTTTTAAATAAAAAGTAAATTTGTTTAAATTTTTATTTATTTTATTTTATTATTAATTATTATTTGCTCCTTTTGGTAAAATCGTCCTTTTGGTAAAACCTAGAGAGTCGTTAAGCCCGAACTCAACCGTATTTATTTGGGTTGAAACAGGAAAAAAATTAGCGGACGTTTAAAAACAACGTTTAAATTTTCTACTCACATTTTAGTACTTATTTTCGGACGTTTACGCAACACACTCAAGGCCAAAGGCGCGGACTTTAACGAAAAAAAAAGGAAAACGACAAAATTGGACTTTGAGCGTGTACGTTTTGTTTTTTTCACTTAAAGTCCGACGAATTGCGTGCATGTGCAAGCCGATAAGTGTTATTGTGCGAGCTCTGGTATGCAGTAAGTTTTATATGGACTAGCTACTCCAGAATGTTGCTTTCGTCGCTTCTATCTTCTTCTTCTCATACACGATTAAATTAGGTTGACAGATGAAGGTATTTCAAGAAGTTTAATTAGAATTTGATTGGCTTCACGCAAAAAAACATCATATGCAGAGTTTATATTTCAATATAACTTAAAAAAGAGGCAAAAAAGAATATATGTAAATATGGAATATTAGATAAGCTGACAATATCCGATTTCATAAAATTTAAGTCAAGTTGAAAACAATAGTCAAGAATTACGGCTGTTACTATAAATATATACTGTACTCAAAATTCCAAACTCTTCAGCTTCAATTAATAATAAAATTGCCAAAAAAAATTGGAAACCGATATACTCTCATTCAGTTGGTTAACCGTGTGCATAACAAAACTGTTATGCAAGTAACCAAAACAATGAACAACAATAAAACACTAATATGTACACACCCAATTGAAAAACGCGTACGTAGCTGAGGATCCATTGAAATATGTACATATATTGAAGCCAGCAATTGCGAACGCCATTTTGTTTTGACCTGCGAGCCCCCATTAAGCTAACAAATGTACATATATGGCCTGAGAGAGGGAGAGGGAGAGCGCTTACGTATGGTATGTGTGTGTGAGCGCATGCATGGTAGGAGAGTGAGTAAAAAGTTTTGCGCGCATGTCTCCACTCTACACGCAAGGCGAACGTCCAATAATTTTTAGCCAGGCACATACACATATGCAGAGGCACACACATACGTGCATGCAAACAGCCGACCACATTTCGTTGTGGGATGCGCAAAAACAACAACAGCAAGAGCAAGAGCAAGAGCTGGGCCAGAGCAAGAGCAAGAGCTACAATCCACACAGTACAACAATTGGCCAACATGGCGTCTGACGTTTTTATTTATGCAATTGTTGTTGCTGTTGCTCCTGCTGCATTTTTTGTATGGTTTTTATTTAGTTGATTTTTGCGCAGGTAAAACATGTTATACCTTGGTAACTGTCCGTGTCTTGGCTCCAATCAGAGCGCGTTGTTCTCCTTTTATGTTCCACACACATGCACACGCATACATACAGAGCACAGCTGTGTACACGCCCCCCATAAGCGAAAACAATTATTATGATTACAAAATGATTGCGTTCTTCAGTTAGCAGTGGTAAATTATTTGTTATTTGTGGCATGCCCCATGTGAATAGCAGCAGCTGCTGCCTTCTTAAAGATTCCATTAATTACATGATTGCAGCAAATTGCATTTAGTTGTTATTATTTTATTAAGCCCGATTTAATCGATTTCAATTAAAATTTTTTTGTTTTCGCATTGAAACCTCAATTAATGAATTTTGCTTGTTTTTCTACAATTTGTATACAATTTTCAATAATTTACAATTTGTTAATGGCCTCTGTGCATTTGCTTCCTCTACTGTTTTATAAACATACTATAAATTATTCGCAATTTATTTAAGAATTCTTGCAAATTAAAGAGGGCAACAGCTCAGATACAGAAAAAAAGAAATACACAAACACAACAATAGACACCGTATTAGTGTGTGTGTGAGAGCGAAAAATAATTTAAAAGGGACCTTCACAGCAATAACGGCGTAACTGTAACAAAAGCGACAGCTGCTGCAAAAAGAGCACAGCAAACGAAAGACCTGGCGTATCAAAATGCAACCCACAACCCGGGCGTTGCGCCCCCCTCCCCAAACTAAACGATAAAGACCAAAAACAAAGGCCAGTCGGCGGCGTTCGTGTCATGTCAGCACAGCAATTAGCGGCGAATGGTAAAAATCTCTACACACACACACATGCATACAGGCGCGCGCACACGAGCACGTCAAGCGCAGAGCAAGCGCAAGCGAGCGCGCTACTGCTGCTCGCTGGGAGAACGATAGAGTGAGAGAGAAAGGGAGCGTGCACGACACGAACACAATCCACAGCTGCCATTGGCTGTTGCGGCAGTGGGAATAGCTGCAATAGCCGCTAGGCGCAGCAACTGGATTGAGATTTGGGAATTCTTGTTAGTCTACACAAAACGCCACAGCGCAGCAGACGTGTGAACGAACAGAACGTGCTGAACGGTAAACGGCAAACGGTAAACGGCCCACGGCGAATGGCAAATGTAATCCAATCGTAAACGAATACGCGTGTGGGAGGCATTCAAATAGTTATTGCTGTTGTGATATAAATATAATAGAAGCTTAAGTCTTTAACTTAATAAAATGCAGGGCTAGCAACAAATAGAAAACAAATAAAATATAAATTAAAAAAAGCAACAATAAATTATACAGCAATCTATAGTGCAAAATGGTGAAAATCGTTGACGAGCTCAACACACATCATCATCATCCACATAATCACGCGCCGCACACGCATCATCCACAGCCACATACGCATCCGCTTTCGCATTCGCATCCGCATCTCAATACCGTCGGCGCATTGAATCTCAATTTTAATCTGACGCCGGCTACGCTGCTCATGAAAATGGCTCGAACGCCGCATTTGAAGTCCAGTTTCTCCATAAATTCCATATTGCCGGAGACGGTGGAGCAGGATGAGCACCGTGAGGAGGAGGAGGAGCAGCAGCAGCGACATCAGGCGGAACAAAAGTTCAACAATAACAACAACAACAACAATAACAACAATAGTTCCCCGCTGGGCTCAGAGCCAGAAAGCGATGTGGAATCGGATCTGGATGTAACGTCCATGTCGCCAGCGCCGCCAGCTGATGTGGACGAACCCGATGAAGACGATGCGGATGCAGAGGGCGACGGAGATGCAGATGGAGATGAGGATGTCGAATGTGATAACGATGGCGATTCAGAGACCAAATCAACAGATGGCAAACCCATCAAGGACAAGAAGGGCAACGAGAAGCCGCCGTACAGCTACAATGCGCTCATCATGATGGCCATCCGGCAGAGCCAGGAGAAGCGGCTGACATTGAATGGCATCTACGAGTACATCATGACCAACCATCCGTATTATCGGGACAATAAGCAGGGCTGGCAGAACTCCATCAGACACAATCTCAGCCTGAACAAATGCTTTGTGAAGGTGCCGCGACATTACGATGATCCCGGCAAGGGTAACTACTGGATGTTGGATCCCTCGGCGGAGGATGTGTTCATTGGTGGCTCCACCGGCAAGCTGAGACGTCGCACCACCGCCGCCAGTCGCTCGCGGCTGGCCGCCTTCAAGCGTTCGCTGATTGGACCCATGTTTCCCGGTCTGGCGGCGTATCCACAGTTCGGACAGTTCCTCACCTATCCACAGGCGGCGCCCAGCCTGCTGGCCAGCATGTATCAGCGCTACAATCCCTTCGCGCCAAAGAGTCCGGCTGCGGCGGCGGGTCTGCTCCCACCCGGCCTGGTGGGCCATCCGGGTGGAGCGGCGCCACCGCAACCGCCACCGCCGCCCTTTGTTAGCCCCGCCAGCAGCCAGGAGCTGTACCAGCGACTGCAGTACCAGCAGCTGCTGCATCAGCATGCCGCCGCCGCCGCTCTGGCGGCACATCAAAGGCAGCTCAGCGCAGCGATGCCCACTGCGCCGGCGCCACAGCCACACATGACACATCTCGGCCAGCCGCCTTCATCGCCCAGCCTGCAGCAACAGCAGCAGCAGCAGCAGCATCAGCTTCTTCAGCAACAGGCGAACGGAGATGCCAACTCCCGTTCTCCTGGACCAGCTCAGCAGCAGCAGCCGCTGCTCAAGCCCGTCACAGTTGTCACACGCAACAGCTGAAGCTGCAGCTGGGCTGGCATATAGTGTATAAGTATTCGTTGTACATACAAAAATAAACAAATATTAGCCGCGACTGAGGCGCTAGACGCTTGTAAATAGAGATAGAGTGAAAGGGAGGGATAGAGATGTGTAAGAAAATAGAAATAGCTTCGGCTAGTCGAAGCTTAAATACCCTTGCAGAGTATAGATAAAACGGGAATCAAATTAAATACTAAATATATTTTTTCAGCTAAAAATACTAGAACTGTGTAATTTTTCTGTATTTTTAAACTGGACAGAGCAAAGCATGAGAATTTGTTGAAAATATTTGAGTTTTATACTAAATTAAATTCTAAAAATATTTTTAGAGACTTAAAAATTCTGGTAATAAATTTTTTAAAAATTGATTAAATCTTAAAATTTATAAATTCAGAGTTTATAAATACATATACAAATTTGAAATAAAAATCTTCAGCCTTTTTCTTTTTGTATTAAAAAGTTGGGCATTCACTAAATAGAGTCGTAAAAAATTCATACAATAAAAAAATGTTGAAGCTCAAAATATTTATTTAATATATTTTCAAATAAAAAAAAATCTAATTGTATATATTTTTTCCAAGTCCTGCTAATGGTTGAAAATCTTATTGAGTTAGATCCTAAAATATATTTTTAATATGTTTGAGATCATTTTCCACAACAATATAAACTATATTTATATCAAACATTTTTCTCTATTTTAGTCCTTGAGTTTCTATGTATTAAAGCCTTACGCCCAAGTTCCAAATATAATAGTTCTTAAAAAAAAATAAAAAATGATCTAAATAAGTTATTTTGAAGTTCAAATTGCTAAAAGTCTCTGAGAATAAATTGGCTAAATATCTTGGTCTATATTTAATAAAATATGGGAAACAATTTATCTTAATAATGCAATTTTATTCCAAGTTCACTAAATTTAACTTAAAAAAAAAATGTTTCAATGCTAAAATTCCTAAAACTCTCGCAAGGGTTTTTTACGATACAAAAACACAGCAAGTTCTGTTTGTTTCTATAGCGATAAAGATACCGATACCGATAACGATAACGATACTTAAGCGCAGCAGGCATTTGAAATTAAGCACTAATTAATTTATATTATGATTACAATTACTATTAAAATGATTATTATTACTATTATTATTATTGTGTACTTTAGAAGGCAGACATTAAATAAAATTGAAATTCTATTGAAATAAAAGAAAACGCAAAGAAATTGCAAAAGAAAATTGAAATTTGAAAATCGTTCTCAATCTGATTCAACTGTACCAAATGGCGATCTAAATTGAACTGCAGTGCGTTAAATTAATCTGTTGTCGCGACAAAAGATGCTGATGGCCAACAGGAAGTCCTTAATAAGTCGCACACACACACAAACACACACACACACACACACACACACTCGCACGAATCGCGCCGCTAACAGGCATTGCTAAGTGTCAAATCAAATAAAATTTTAGCGCATGTCCCACACACGCCAACAAAATGAGGGGCGAGGGCGAGGCGACGAGTCAAGGCGGAGAGAGGAGGGAAGGGCAGAGGGGCGAGGAGAGAGCGGCGAGTGGAGCGTGCGGAACTCGGCAGCTGATGAAATTGTTTTTACCGACTTGCTAGTCATTATGTTGTTCTCGTTGTTGTTGTTGTTGTGGTTGCACGTCCAATATGTTGTCGGGTGTATGTGTGGATGGGAATTGGATTTCGTTAGCGCAGAGAAATGCGGGCCGCGCCGCAGACTACGCTCGGCCGTAGGCGTTGGCGTTGATCTGTAAAGATGCAGATGCAGCCACATGGAATGAAGTGCGTTCAAGACATTTGATAGCGCTCAAATAGTTGAACCAGAGTTAAGCATGGGCAAAGGCCAAACAACTTACTTTAAAAGAGAGTATGTTATATGTAAAAAGAAATATATAACATACCTATGTATATGTTACATATATATCATATTTTATAAATACAGACAAATCGATATATAAATGTAAATGGTAGGTTATAGATTAAAAAATTACCTTTTCAACGAGGTATTATATACACTTATCAGGATAGCGCACTCTTCCTGTTCTCCGTCAATATTAAATATTTTCTGTATGTATTTTTCTTTTTATTCTTCATAAAATAAAATACAACTTTACTCTGTATTATTTCAGCAAATAAAAAAAAAAACTGCTACAAACAGTTGTGAATATCAATGTGATATCTTACTCAACATGTTTCGTATGCCATTAAATATTTCTTTGAAAAATTTTTTGTTTTTAGGAAAATGGATAGTATTATCTTTGAAGGAAAAATCTAAGATTGCAGGTAACTTTCATTTCCCACTAATTGCACAAAAAATCGGTATAAAAGTTGACAAATTAAAATAAATACAAATTCTTATAAATATTTCTATAAAATATATATTTATATTTGTATGCCTATATTATTTACTATTTATATATTATTTTACTACAAACTTTACCTAAGAATTCTTGGAAAATTTTGAAATGCAAACAATTTTTTTTAGTTGACAAATCTATTTCCTTTGGTTTAATTACTTCACTTAATAAATAAGTTTGTCAACAACTTTGATCTCTATTCTATTTCTCTCTCTCCTTTTCCAGTAGAATGAATAGGTGTGACATTTAAAACAAGCGTCTTCAGCTTTAGAAAGGTGCTGCAAGCACAAGTGCTAGCAAGTCGAACGGCTTTCCAATTACCAAGTGTATGGCTCCATAACGGAGCTACTGTCTAACTCTAACTCCATACTCCCCGGCAAATGATCTACTCACTGCATAGCCCTTACTCTGTTTCAGCTTCAGCTACTCGTTTGCTTCTTTTCTGTCTCATCTCTCAATCTCATCCACTTGCCCAAATGCATGAATCACTCGCGCTGAGTCGCTCTGCGCTGCACTCTGATGCAGGTTAATAAACTGCAGAGACTCAAGATTCAATCTGTGATATGCAGCTTTCTTTGGGGGCGCGGATGATGCTGGCAACGGGGCGTATGTGGAATATCGCATCCATCTAGTTGACAATTGTCGCCTGACATTTCACAGTTGCACATTTCAATTTAACAAAATCTTAGACAACAATTGGCGACAATGCGACGCCAGTTGCCAGCTTAAACATTCTTTGCATACCCTGTAATTGCTGATATTACTGGGGTATACTGACTATAGTTTAGTTTTAGTTTAGTATATTCAATTTAAAATAGTATGTATTATAATTTTGAATATATATTTCTCTATATCGATGGCGAAACTAAAAAGTTTTGTCTATTCTGTTATTTTGGTTGTTTATGCTAAAATAATCTATACAAACTTGTAGACCTCTGAGAATATTTTAACTAGAGTTAGGATACGATACTTTATGTATATGATTTTATATAAGTTTTATTAAGAAAAAAGAATTACATCTAAAAAAGTTGCTCAAACATTTATATCTGTTTGCAAAAATTAAGAAAAAATATCAAATGTTCGCTGAATTAAAGCTGACGATCTCAAAGACTATTGAAGTTTGCCTTAAGAAATTTGGTATACAACTTCTAATATACTCAATTATTCGAATATTAAAATACATATATTTAATCAATCAAATTCAACGAACATAGAAGGTATTGAATAGTCTTGCATTCCCAACTCAGTTGCAATTTAGCTGCTGTTTCTCAGCTTAAGATTCGAAATCAGAATGAGATTATCCAATTCAGTTAGTTAAGGCCCGCGTTTACATAGAAATATCTCTGTCTATATACTATATGCACGCATACATTCATATATATATCTAATATATGTTCATCTACGTGCGTCTTATCTTGTTGCAGCATCGTGAGTATGCCTCTGTCTGTTGCTACATTTCTCAATTGAGTTTTGCAGCATCTGTTTTGCCTGCTACTCAATTCCATTCAAGTTGCCAATTATGGAACCATTATTCAATCAAAGTAAATTTATTTGTTTGTCTCATTTCCACGTAAAAACTGACGAGGCTGAGACTGAGGCTGAGGCCTCCCCGCCCCACTGCACCACCGCACCACATCTAGCCGAAACATTTCTTTCAATTTATTCGCCTTGCGCGACGGATTATGGTCTGTATAAACATTTCGAGTGAATTATCCTTATATATGATGTCACTTCTAGTTGCCTCAATTGCCAGTTAAGCTGAATGCGTTCACATCGCTGACGAAGATCCGCATGCAAGTTCAAGAAACTTTTCTCCCTCTCTCTTACTCTCTCGCTCTCCCTCTCCCGCTCTCTCTCTCTCTCTCTCTCTCTCTCTCTCTTGATGTGTGCTCAGATCTACATAGTTCTGTAGTTGGCGCCAGTTTTTCTGGTTCTTGCTGTTATGATTTATAATCAGCTGCTGCCGCTGTAATGAAGATCCATCGTCTGGCTGGAAATGGTGTGGAAATTAACTGATTAACTTGCTTTGACTTATGTGGGTTATTCGATCATCAATTTCGTCTTTGCTCGACCATAATTATCTACCGAACTATGTTATGTGTTAAAGCTTTCATTAATTTCTCGTATTATGTTGTACCTTGTATCGATAACGCGCTGAAATGAAATTTTTTGATTGATGATTCAGTGGCGCTGACAGCTTGTTAACATTATATTAGAATATGAATTGAGATGGTTTGAGTTGGGCTCTTGCAACTGCAAAATATACTTGTTTGTGATAAGAAAAAACAGCTAAATTGATTCAAATGTCAATATTTTCGTATTTCCCACGCCCATTTATTTGTTGAGCCATCTATAAAGCTTGTCGAGAGTCTCCTGGGGTTCCAACTAAAAACTATGATAAAAGGTGTATAGTGTTTTTTTTCTGATTTGTTATGATCGATTTGAGGACATATACAGGGGACAGCTTTAAATAAATATATAAAATGTGATTGAATTCTTGTATTTCTATCATATTGCAAGTTTCTAGCTTGGATAATATTTAAAAGACTTTCTTTCATAAAGACATACAGATTCGTTAAACAGTTTAAGTTTGAATGAAGCTCCATAGTTAGAATAAAATGAATATAATAATCCCATTTGAATTATCTTTAGATATAATACAATTATATACTTATTTAGCAAATAATTGAAAGTTCTTTCTCGCTAATTTTGCAGAGCAAACTCCGATGTGTCAGTAAGTTTTTTGGCCGTGGGTCAAGATGCCGGCCAATCAACCTCGGAGTGCTCGAGACTTGACTGTCTCCAAGCTATGGTCAAGGCAAAAGTGGTTTATAATGGAATAATTATAAATGTTTGATTATTTTCACATATTCTGTAGTTTGAAATAAGCTCGAATCTTTTTTTTTTTAAACAAATTTAAGGCCCACACTTCGACTACTGCGCTTTCTATTTCGACTTAAAATTTTGTAGTTTAAGTTTTACTTAGTTTAAATAAGTGTAAATATATTTATTTCTGGAATGCTCTTGCCTCAAGGCTCTCATGAGCTTGCAACTTGTGTATAAATAGATTGTATCTAGAGCTCAGCTACTGCAATTAGACACAAAAATTGAAAGACAAAAAAAAAAAAAAAAAAAGACCAAATGTTGATTTGGAATGTTTTTGCTGAAAAAGCTGCACGCTTAACAACCAAGTCACGCCCTCTACAAGTGCCACACCCACAGCAAATTGTTCGTCATCATCGCCGTCGTCGTCGTCGCCGTCGGTTGCAAGTTAGTGTTGGGGTTTGAACCTTCGGCTTAAAAACTCGTCATGGAACCACATGAAAAGGCAGCGCCCGTTGCTGTCATGAATTACAATGTTGAAAATCGCTCATTAGGAGCGAAATTTTGTAAACTGAACGCGATAAAGATCGACGGCCGGCGGACCCACCTGCCCCTTTGGCTGCCCCCTCCTGAAATGTAGTCAAAATGGCGCCCCGCTCTCTGTTTGGCCGGCAGACCAATAGCCAAAGCCCAAAGCGGAACAATGGAGTCGCAAGAGCGTGTGGAAATAATTTGGTTACAATTAAATAACAAAAGAATTTGTTTGGCAACTCTTGTGCGCATTTTGGCCAACAAATGTTGGCGTAAGGCTGGCGGGGCGGACAGGTGGCAGCTGGTAACAACAGCAGCGGCATTACAAAGCATATGCCCCACCATATCCCGTATCCCGTGACCATTGTCCGTTGTCCATTGTCCATTGTCCAGCTGCCGCGCTCCAGATTAAGTTCGCGGCGTTTATAATTAAGCAGCGGTCAGCGGCTAAAAAATGACTGAAAAACTGTCTGTTTACCATAACAATAAGGGCGCGGCAGGGAAAACACCTTTTCAGTGCAGCTAGCCCCCTACCTCTGTCCCCCTCCCATCCCCTGCGGATCAGGTGTTAATGTCTGTGTTTATGGCCTAAGTGAATAGCCAGACAGACAGGCCCGAAAAGCGTTGCCGACTTATATGAGGTGCGCAATTATCGTCATTAGTCGACGTCCACATCCACGTCTACGTCTACCTAAGCGTATGCCCTAGTCTTAAACCCCTGCCCCGGGCGTCCCCTCAAACCCCCCTCTGTGTCGACGTCGCTGTTCCATTGTTCGCTTTAGTTGCGGCTTGTTGTGTATCGATGTGCATGCTATAATTTGAAAAAATGATTTCTTCATGCCCAGTCACAGTCACCATCACCGTCACAGTCACAGTCGCCGTCAGAGCGACGCGTCACACTCAACTCATAATACATAATCCTCATTATCGCCATGCAGCTCATCATCATAATCATCATCATCAGCTGCCTCATCATCATCAATGCTCGACTCGCCTCGGCTCTGTCTCATCCAATTATTACAGTTTAGCCCTGCCACACAAGTCAAACAAAAGATAACCCCCAACAGCCCTCCCCACTTGAGGCTCCCGCTGCCTGTTTTCCATTTGTCTTCGTGTCGTTTTTTTGATTCTCCACTTAATGTTGGAGCTGCTTTTAATTATATTATGTAGATCCATGTTTGTGAAATGCAATTACTTAATGCGAGATTTGTCATGCACACAGACAAATATATAATGATATAAAAGATTATTATTATATGTATTATAACCAGCCACACTATCTGTGTATATATTTAAATGAGAAAAGCACACAGAAATAGTGAAAATTTACAAGAGGAAGCAGTAAAAATTTACAAAAGGTGTGTGCAAATAGTTTTGGTCTGCAGTGCGATCTTCAAAAACAAAGCGATCTTCAAAATTCTAAAAACATCAAATGTCATTAGAATAATTAAAAATTTACCCAAATTCATAAGAAAGGCAAGACTTTATAGAGTTTGAGTATTTTGCATCTCGTGTCTTATAATATATAAATTATCATTAAAACTTAGTCTATTTTTGAAATTTCTATAAATAACACTCAATAAAATTTGGTATAATTTTTAAGTTAACAAAATTTGTATTTATTGAAGGCCCTTATTTATTAAAAGCTTTCTGTTCGTATTTATGTTGTTAAGTTACCACACTTTCATTTTAGTCTTTTCATTTGATTGGCATTATGTGCTATAAAGTTAAACACAAAAATTTCCAGAATATGATCAACTCCACTGTGATCAACTCCCCTCTAATCAACTCCACCACGAAATCGAGATAAAATAAATAAAATATAAAAAAAAAAAAAACAACTAAACCTTCTACTCTTCACCTGATACTAATCTGAACATTTATAGTATCAAAATTGAGTTCTAAATTCAATTATTTATTTTTTAATCAGATAATTCATTGTAATAAATACTTTTAAGAATTACAGTCATAAACATAACAATGTATCCATTAAAAGGACTTAACATACATTTAGCTCCCTCTTTTAACTATGTGCTAAATAGCAGCTAATGTTAAATAACTTTTAAATACTCCGAATTTGATCTTGTGGTCTGATTTGAAGGCAAGAAATCCTTTTGTTAGAAACGTGTATCCTTTGTTTCCGCACAAAGTGCTATATCATTTATCGTATACATTTCAATGAACTACTTAGAGAGCAGCATCCTTTACCACAAAAAGAAACCCATTAAAGGATAAATCACTCCTCGCTGCCCACAACTGGCCAACAGATTAGGCCAATACCGATCCAAAAAAAAAAATGGCAACAAAAAAGAAAATTGCAAAATTTTCTACGTTCTTTTCTTTCACTTTTGGCATTGCCCAATATTATCTAAACATGGTAACAACAAAAGGTCAAAGGATCTGCAACTGGATATGGCTGAAAGCGGCTTAAGATTGTCTTACACCAGCAACGGCTGTGGCAGCTGTAGCCAAAGTCCATTGCAATAATATTTTCTTAGTTCAAATTGGCTTAGGATTGTAATTTGTTCTTTCTCATTCTTATTCTCATCTTTTTGCTTTTGATTCCTGTGGGGTTGAGTTGCAGTCTGGGAAATGTTTTGGTGGCATGCAGCACTTGCAGCTGTTTGGTGGCAACAGATTGTAATTTCCTGGGAAAGCTTTTCAAATTGCAAGCCAAAACACTTGAGCACTTAAAAAGGCGCATGAATATGAGCCAGGCCAAGCCAGGCCACGCCAGGCCAGGACCTTCCTCGCAGGACATCCCTTCCACTTCCTGGCTGAGCCCCGGCTCTTGCGGCTTGATGTGTGCGGCAAACAAACTGATTGTTTCAATACGCTGCACGGACGTTTTGTATTGTTGGGAAACAGTCGAAATGGACTCATTGATTCCAATTGACTGATTTCCATTGCAGTTAAGTGTCCGACGCTGCCAAATGCCGCGCGTCCGTCCGTCGAGCCTCGAACGTCGTTGCCTTGTTGACTTTTCTTCGTTTCTTTTTTTTTTGGGTTTTTGGTTTTTTTTTGACTGGGCGGCGCTGGCAGCTGAGCCAACGTTCAATCGAGTGTTCTACAATGCACTCACACAAGGTATACGAATTCATTTAAGGGAAATGTAACGTTTTGTATAATGAAATGAACAATATTTCGCTTTTGGATGAGTTTTGTTAGCGCTAGGATCTAAGAGATAAATGTGAAACGATGTAGATTTATGGGTTTTACGGAAAGCGAAGCTGAAGTCATATTTTTCTTGACCAAATTTCAAGGATTTTGGTTGATTGTGGTGAGGTTATTTCATATAAAAACTGTTTTTACAATCTAGAGTAGTTGAGTAACTTAATTGGTGGACTTGATCATTGATTAGTCTTCTCACGTAGCTCTTATAGTTTTCTCAAAGAAAAAAAAATGTTGAGTGAACTTTTTTCATGAATCATATTAAGTCCAAAGCAAATTTATAAACACAAATTTGTTTTATGAAGATATAAATTTTTTTTCACTGTTTAGTTAAACTATTCCAAGATCTTAGTTAGTTTATTGTTTCCTAAAAGTCTCTGGACTAAACTCAAAAGATTTTGGCAATTTTTTTAAAGCAAAAATGGATCCTATAAATCATATAAAGTGTAAAGATCTATAATAAAATGTTTTGTTGCAAATTAGATTTAATGTAAAATTCGAATGAATTTATTTAATCTTATATCTTCTCAAAAATGGATTCTATAAATCATATAAAGTGTAAAGATCTATAAAAAAAAATGTTTTGTTGCAAATTAGATTTAATGTAAAATTCGAATGAATTTATTTATTTATCTTATATTTTTTCAAAGTCTAGACTACAAAAAAGTGTATTCGATTATTCGACAATTCATTGTTCTAGTTCCTTCCTTTTTTTCAGCAGCAACTTGGGGGTGACTGCTGACTGCTGGCTGTCGTATGGGTTGAAGTTTTCGAGTGGCCCGCTAGCTGGCTGGCGAATGTGCCACACAAGTGGCTCACATCAGCGGGGGCAAGAGCCGTGGTCGGCTTCCCAAGAAATCGCTGGGCCGAACAGCAGCTAGCCCAAGTCCAAGTGCAGTCAAAGTTCAAAGTTGCTGACGTACCGCTTCCGTTCAATTGACAATTGAACTTCTGGAAGCTGATGGAGCTGATGCTCAAAATGTAGCTGAAGCTGGCCCCAAGTCGTGTACTTAATTTCCCGTTTAAAACGCCATTCATTCAATTAAGCCAATGAATTTGAGGCACGACTCAAGAGAGACAGAGAGAGATAGTAAGAGAGAGAGAGAGAGAGCAAGAGGGGGCGAGAGAGGAGGACTGCTCGACAGATCTTCAAGTTGTCGTGTTCTCCACTTTTACTAATCAGACGCGGGTCAAAATATTTACCACTTGACCCTATTGATTTAATTAAATAGTTGCAAGACATTCAACCATTTGTTGTCGCACAAACCCGAAACTCAATGGAATATGCTAAGAGAAGAGAGAACATCACAATTTGTCGCCGTTTCGCGCTGTTCACGATCTTTGGCAAGATCTTCGTCATCGGCTGTCAACACAGATTTCGCTTTGCTGCCCAACTAAAGACGTGTTAATTAACGAGAGTTAACTAATTGTTGTTAGCAAAATATTTTCGTAATTTGATACTAAATTAATGCTACGCTCAACTGGCTCGTTCTGCGCTTTTGTGTCGTACCAGTCCACCACACGCACAGTGGGCCCAGATTACCGCAAAAGGTAAGCCGATTTTAATTAAGTAAAACAAAAGATGACTAATGATGGTTTGCCAAGAACTTATGTTAATTATATGCCAAGCTTTTCTTATTGAAAATTATTTCAAAGAAGTTTAGAATTAGATTTTGTATATGCCAATAGTGTTTGTAATAATATTCGTATGCAAATAATTTATCTTAAAATTTGATAAATACTGTTTAGTATTTAAATATATATAACAGGCGGAAAGAGGCATGGCAGATCTCATAAAGTATATATATTCTTCATCAAGACGACAAGCTGAGTCGATTTAGCCCGGATAAATCCAAAGATAAACCCATGGTTCGATACACTATATTCAAATATAATTATAAATATATAAATAATTTATATTTTAGATCTCTATATAGCACACACAGATCGAGTCTGTTTCAAATAATCGATTACTCTTACCGTTTTAATGTTATCGATTAAAACGGTATCGTTAGCTATTAAATTATTTCTCGCACAGCCTTGGAGTTAGAGTCTCTAAACTTTGCATTTAGAGTCATACAAATTTGATTTTTGTAATACTTTGAAATCAGTTTAGTAAACCTATCATATGTGCATATATATGTATATATATGTTCGCGGCGAATGTTGTGAGCTTATTCTAACAGCTAAATGTATATATGGGTGAGTACAGCAGAGTGAATCTTTTTTGTTTTTATTCAAATTTTTTTTTTATCTGCAGAAAAACATGAGAAGATGGGGTGTCTGTAATAGGGAATACGTTCATAAGAGGCATAGGTCCAACAATAAAAGTGGCGACTTTCATTGTTGGACTTATGCCTCTCATGAACTTATTTCCTATTACAGCCACAGCTGGGCAAAGGAGTGGATTGTATGAGCTTGGGCAAATGGCATACAATATTGGATTGATTTCACTTTTGAGGATATAATACCCATTAAAGGGATTATTGAATATCTAGGCATTAATACCAAATGTAAGCAAATTAATATTGTATAACGATCTCCAAACTAATCGATTGCCTTTTCCGTTTAGAGTTCCAACATGTACCTTCAAAATACCTCCTGGTATGATGCGCTTTAATGATTTTCGAAAACTCATAAAAATAACACTGCTCAAACTGCCCTGACAATATCGAACGGTAAATTTGTGGCATATCGTACCTATTTCCAACTCCGTTCTGTTTAAAGATATATAGACTTTTAGAAAATGGATAAACGCAGACATTTCAATTCAGTTATGTGGCTTAGATCAATTTGCTTCTAGTGTTTTGGTTTGAATATGTATGATTCCTATACATGACTTTAATTTTATTTTTACATTAAACATTTTGTGCTGTATCCTTAACAAGTAAAAAAGTAGTAAAGTGAAAGTATTTACTGGTGTGTGAGGGCGCATGTGTTGTTTGCTACAAATGCTGTAAAGGAAAGGGTGGAATGATTGAGATTTTTATAATATTTATAATATTAATCGCAATAATAATATTAATGATAGTAATAATATTAATAAATACTGTAATATATATTTTTCAATAATAATAATATGAGTAAAATTTATTAAGTTATTAAATAAATCGAAAAAAATTATAAATTTATTATTGTTACTTATATTATTATTATTAAAAAATATATATTGATTAAAATTTTATTTAAAATAATGAAATTAAAAAACTAAATAATAATAGTAATAATACTATTAGAAAAACTTATCTATATAATTACTTGCATTTGCATTGCCCTTGCCCCAGTGTGTCTCCAAAGAGCCGCCTCCAATGCCGCCAACAGGTAACGTGGTTGTCAGTTTTGTTGTTGGCGCTGCTCATGTCTTGGAACTGGGGAATTGGATACCTGAGTGCTGGCCAATGGCCACAGAAATGTTTGTGTTCGCAATTCGCGCGCGCCTGCCTCATGGCCTCAACCACGCTGTCTGTCTTTGGGGCAAGCGGCTCCGCGAGTTGAGGCACATACAAAAAGTGGAGAGCAATGGAATGAGAATGAGAAGAGCAAGAATCCGGGCCGGGCAACGCCTTAAATGTTTTATTGTTTTAGCGGTTCGAGCAACGACGACGACGAGCGCCGCCTGCAGCAGGCATTGATCTCTTGAGCGAAGATCTGCGCAGGACATGAGTTCGGGACATGAGTTCCATAAATCAAAAGCATTAAATGTTTAAATATTCATGAGCAACGTGTGAACAACGGGCGAGAGGACGGCTCGCAAGGCAACGGCGTAATGTATTAATTTCATTTATTGCCATATTTATTCACATGCCAAGCAGAGCAGAGAGAAGAGAGGAACAGGGGCAGGGGCAGGGGCAGAGGCAGGGGCTGAGGATGCAGCGCGCGCAATTTAACGGCATGGCTGGCAAAACGGGAGCAGACATTGCGACATATAAATGACAAGGACACACCCATATTTAGCACATTTAAGCATTCACGCACAATGGCAACTGTGGCCAGGATATACGGTGGTGCTCGGCCCGGTGGTGATGGTGATGGTGGTGGTGGTGGTTCATCCTGTGGCACCCTAAATTTTGACAATCACAGCGCGGGTTAAATGAAATGGAGAATGCCATTCCTAATTATGTGCTCCTGCCTGCCCAACACTATCTATCTATCTCTCTCGCTCTCTATCCATCTATCTCTTTCCCGCTGGGACCGTTGTCCTGCACCCTTCTGTTGTAGCTCGGTCTGTCGTCGCAGCCATTGTTGCTGGCAGCCGCAGGATGAAGGAAATTTCTGTTTCAGTTGCTGCCTCGTTTGTTGTATTCGCGCATCCTGCCGCTGCCGTCGAAGGATTCGTTTTGTCCGCCAGCCGCTTTTATTTATTTGTGTTTATAATACAACAAAATCAGCTACGCTTGCACCCTGCCATTGCCCATTACCAATCCCCGGCATGGCCGCTCTCTGCCTCAACATTAAACTGGTTGCCACCAACTCTGCCTCTGCCCCCTGCCCCTGCCTCAGCTTCTGCCTCTTCCTCTGCCTCTGCCCCTGCCTCAGCTTCTGCCTCTGCCTCTGCCACACTCACTGCCTGCACCCCAGTGCCCAGCACAGCCCAGCCCAACATCCCAACATTCAGCTTTCAACTTCGTCTCGCTTGTTCGACTGTTGTTGGTTTTGACTGCAATCGTCGACGTGATGTTTACATTTATGGATTATTGTTTCCGTATGTCCTGGGTCCTTGTTTTACGCCGTCGCACCATCGCCTGCCGCCTCATAAGTTCCGCACAATCATGCTCATCAGCATTTTTTTCTCCTTTTTTTTTGTGATTTGCGTGCCATGCTTCACTTGAGACCACAGCTGCACAGTGGGCCGCAATTGAGAAAATTTAGGAGACTCTTTTGAGTTCTGTTAAAAGTATTTTAGATGAAGAGTATTTAAGTGGAAATACCATATTTAGGTATTTCAGCTTGAAATGCTATGATTTTGAAGTTTATTGTTTATTAATTTTATTTACTCTTTTTTTTTTTTATTTATTAAAAATTTCTATATTTCAAGTCTAGGGCTACCATAAATGACAACTTTTTTTAGGTTGCCATATTATGGGAAATTAAGTTACTTATATTCTTTATATTCTTATATTTATTGTATGCCTGTTCTGCTGCCGAGCCTCTCTCAGTGCTTCTCATGTACATAAATGCTAATATTAGACTCAACTTTACTCTCTCCTTAAGTTGTATAATACTTATATACCAACTTGTGGAACGCATTGCTAGAACACATACATTCCACACATAGTTTACCACATTTTTGCACCACTGTGCGTTCTGCAATTGCCAACATCAACGTTGACGATTTCTTCTTGAGCTGCTCTACCTTTTGGCTTTGCGTTTTCCACTTGAATTGCATTTGATTTGCTTGCGACGGCTGCTTCTAAAGTTTTCTTTGATATTCCACACACTTACACACACACACACACACACACACGCACACTTTTGTTTCATTTGTTGGGGTCGCATTGAGATTCAAATAAATAAAATAATATTTGGAATTTCGCACCCTAAATACCGAGGCGAGTGAGGCCTGTTACCCCTACCCCTACCCCTACCCCTACCCTTACCCCTCTCCCCCTCCTTCGGCCACGTTAAGCACTGCCAACTGCCTTGGCCCGGCATTAGTTCGGCTTTATAACTGTTAAAGAGACGTTGACGTTGAGGTAGTTGTTAATATTTCTTTATTTTCGTATTTTTTTATGATTGTTGTTGCTGTTGTGATTCGCTACGACATTACACACATACATCTATGTCTCTCTGTGTGTGTGTGCGTGTGTGTGTGTGGATTTCTACATGACATTCAGGGCCTGCTGCGCTGAGGTCTTAATCTAACCAAAAGTGTAAACCAGCCAACCAACCCCGAGGGGGTTTCTGCTTTCGAGGCATATGCAGAGGTCCCCGAGCAGCGCATATGCTATGTTACGCTAAACCTTCTCTCGCCGTCTCTCTGCATCTCTCTCCCTCTCTGTCTCCCTGCCTCTCTATTCATCGTATTACAGGGATTTATATTACGCTCTATTGACTTTTGTCTAGCTGCTGCCAAGTGGCCTTTGGTTAACGAGTGGGCTTAGTTGGGAATTTGGGATTGGGATTGCGATTCGAGTTTGCTATTGGCATTACCTTGCATTACTCTCTCTCACTCTCTCTCTCTCTCTCTCTCTCTCTCTCTATCTCTGTGTCTCTCTTTCTATCCATTTTTGGGGTGTTTGCCATAAATGCAGATTAAGACATTAATTTAATTGCCTGACATTGCGAGGTGCGAATTCTGTTTTGGCAAAAGTTGGCAACAAATGTTGGTTGTTGTTGGCCTGTTGTTTGCGCATTTGATTAGCAGCTCCTGTCACACTGTCAGCCAGGAAAATGGCTGTTGATTTATGTACTGTTTGTAAATGTTGATTTTTCCCATAGCCATCAAGCTGAACTACATTAGCTCATCGCTATTACCAACTGGTTTTACACTCTCTTTTAATGTGGGGAAGTTTGAAGAACTTAGTGATGTGGAGAGAGGAGTGTGGTAATTTGAAGTGTTCTAAGAGAAGAAGTCTCTCTCTCTCTCTCTTAGTTTTCTTACGGATATATCAAATATATACTTTCTGTTTATGATTCCACTCTGAATGATTCAAGAGTTATGTAAAGGAAACTTTTAAATATTTTCTGGAAATTGCTTTAATTTTAATGATTGAGCTCGCTTTACGATCGTTATCTTATCGATCATTAAGGGATACGCATAATCAATTAATCCGCTTGACGCTTGATGTCACAAAAAGCGTTGACTCATGCGGCTTTTACGAGCTCTTGAACTGCTTTTATAGTATCTGTATTTTCTCTCTCTCTCTCTTTCCTTTTTTACCTTCTGCTCTCTCTCTCACTCTTCCTCTTCTTTATTCTTCTCTCACTCTCTCATTATACCTTCAAATAAGCTTGCAAAATAATCGTCTGAAGCAGTTTAACTGTTTGCCTCTCTCTCCTTCACTCTCTCTATCTCTCTTCCTTTTCTTAGAACTTTGCGATACATAAACAAAGCTTAAAGATCTTATTATATATCTTACTAGTATCTCTCATATATCTTACAAAATATCACAAAAGCAACATAATCTAAAGAATTTACAATCAAACCTATCTGCTTTGAACCATACAGAACAATCTCGAATGATCTACAAAGCCTCAATCTAAGCCACATTCAAAAGGAATTTATATTTAGATTGCAGCTATTTATAGCTAACACCTAATTCATGGCAAAGAAAAAAAACTCAATCTATTTGACTCTATCTAAACTGCTCTTAAATCAATCTATTTTTAAATCAAGCTTTAAATATCTCATCTAAGAGCTGAACTGCTACCGATTCTTGAGCAGCTTTTCAGCCACATGTGTGTATGTGTGTGTGTGTGTGTGAGTATGTGTTAAGAGTCAACAAATTGAGACATTTGCTTGGCACTTGGCTTAAATGCCAAAACGGCTCGTACCTGTTCGCAATATCTCAGCGGCCGGCACTCGGGGATCAGTTAAGTGCCTGGCAACGAAAATATTATCAATAATAATTTTCACATTTTCAACTGCAAAATTCACACAGCGCCTTAGCTCGAGCCGTTTGGCTGTCTGCAGTTGGCTAAGCAGCCGGATTGGCCAACTGGCCAACTGTTGTCCAAGTGGTTCGCAACTGCAACTGCTTCTCGTAAATCGCGCTGTGAAGCCAACAACAGCAACAAAATTAACAACAACAACAACAGCAGAAGCAGCAGAAACAGCAACAACAACAACAACAACAAGATCTGAGCCACAACTGGCAAATGCTTTGGCTGGCTGGGCAAAAAATGTTAATTAACTTTTCAATCCTTAAATAATGAATGATCAACGCATCCGCGGCGACACGCTGAGTTCCTTTTTATCACTGAGCCTCAGCGAGTGTCTCCGTCCGAGCCTGACCGAGCCAACTAAATGAGCTGCCGCCAACAAGGATGAGAGTTAATATAGAATAACGATATTTGTATGCTCTATATTAAAATTTCTTTGTTTACTTAGAAGTACTTATATTATTTACTATCAAAAAGTAGAAGTCTTCAAGTCGTATACTCAAATGATTGACATTTATAAGTATTGTAGAAATATATGCATATAGACGGGCAAACACTAAAACAATTACATGTATCTGTATGTCAGGTATAACTTATTGATGAAGATTATGATTAGGTTAGTTGATATGTTGGTTAGTTAAAATTGTTTTGATATTACCGACCCTACCTGCCTCGCTTTCTCTTTGTCTATCTCTCCAATATATTATGATATATATAAACAAATATTTAGCATATAGATACATAATAGATATAGCATATCGTCAACAACATAGTCGGCTTATTAATTGCCATATTAGAAATACCAGATTATTTGATTGAGAGCCATAAAATAATACATTTGCTTATCGCTAAATATTCAGTGTTTCAAGTTTCTATATCACACAAAATATGCATAGAAATGACGATTATAGCTAAACATAGACAATATAAAGAAACAATAAAAATAAAGATATAAACACCTATAAAGATAAAGAAAATATAAATATAAAGATAAAGACGTTTATTATGTAAGGAAAGGCTTGCTCGAAATCTACATTATTTCTAGCTCACAATATTTTGCAATATTTTATGTTAACAATCTCAGAAATATCTTTTCAATAAATAAAAAAAAAAAAATATTTGATTATTATTATTTTTGATTTGATTATTTTTTTTATTTATTTATTTATTTTTTTCAATAAAGAAATAAAACAATATTTGATTGTTATGGATTTTTTTAAACATTAGTCATATACAAACAAATATTTATATAATAAAAAAAATTAAATAAAAAAGTAAGCAATTGCTTTTTTCATTTGTTAGAATATATATTTAAATTTGTATTTATATAAAATATGAATTATTTTCTTCTTTTTTTCTCATAACATAAAAATGAACAAGTCATCTCTAAAAATGTCTTTGAGTTTTAAGACTTTATAGATTTAATGACAAAATTATAAGACCTGTGCTAAGAGTATTAGCAAAAGTGTGTGAGTGTGTGTTGTTGTTGTTGTTGTTGTTATTGTTATTGTTGTTGCTGTTGCTCTGGTGATCTGCTGATATTGCCTTATATATAATTTATATGCAATACGATAAATTTATGCGCTGTGCGCGCGCATGCGCCTGCAACAGCGACTACCGTCGAAGCTGGATGGCCACAGAGATGCAGGAGCAAGTGGAGCTGGAGGAGGAGCACGAGTTTGAATTTGGAGTCCAAGTTGGAGTAGCTGCTGCTGCTGCCGTCTAGTTGCCGGCACGAATCGCATTCAAATGCGAAAGGGAACGTCTCTACTATGGCCAAATGTCAGCGGGTGAGCCGAGTGTTTACACGCAAATTTACACTCTCATTTGTTGCCAGCGAAATTGTGTTGTTGCACATCCGCAAATCGGTGGCTGCCGCTGTTGCTGCTGCTGTTGCAAGTCGCAAGTTGCCTCAGCCATCGCTTGCCATAAATAAAGTTTTGTATTATGCGCACTCGCATTTGGCAGCGCATCCCACAACAGCACCGCTTGCACCACTTGGCACCGCTTGGCACCACCGCACCACAAGTAGTTTTGGCTACATGGCAATTATCGCTCACTGTGCTGAGAAATTGGTTTTTGCCACTTCGCACTTTCATGATTTTCAATCAAGTTCAATTTTAATTGAAAATATTTTCAAATGCTGCGCAAAAAAAAAAATCCAAAATAAAAGAAAAAGAAAACCTAATCATAACTAGAATAAATGATTTGCTACATTGTAAGCTGGCAACGTGTAGCAAGTACTTTGCTGTAGTTAGAATATGTTTACATATGGGGCAGCTACTGTGGCAAGTACTTGAGAACGGAGCTGCCTAGAGAAGTACATCTTGAAGACATTTGTTGGTAATGATAATGAATGTATTTTTTAAGTATGTTCTAGGAATATCATATTAACTGTTTCGTAATATTATATAACATATTTATATATAGTTTATAAATTTCCATTAATAAAATATATAACATACAAATATAGGTCTAGATTAAAATGAGTAAAATAAAATATAGAAATCTACAAGTTTCGGCACTCGAAGTATTATTCGTATAATATATGTACATATATGAAAAATTAGCATGAAAAATTTGCGAAAAATTATAGAGTTATATTTAATATTTAATATTTAATTTATTAATATTTATTCAACTTTGTATAGTATATGATTTAAATTTTTAATTCCTTATTAACCCTGTCTGTCTTTTGTTTCTTCCCTCTCAAGATATCAGCTATGGTGATTTTAAGAACGATGCCTATGGTGGCCTACGTACTTTTCTGCCTTTTCAGTTCATAAAAAATATTTTAGCCTTTCCAGGCATTTTCGATGAGTATCAAAAGACTAAGGAATCTGTCAGTCAAAAATTTCATAAACTAAAAAAATATCCACTGTTAAATCTATTTATTTATAATTTGAAAATATACCTTATATTAACAATTAAAACAATATCTATGAAAATACATACATACATAAATAATACATATAACTATTCTTTATATATGTTAACAGTTATACAAAAGTCTCTTTTTGACAGTTATTTGCCTAAAATGTACTTAAATATTAAATATAAGTTTTCTTACATTTTTTTTAAAAGCTACATCTTGACTACAAATTCTTTTATCTGCTACAACTTGACTAGAAATTATATTTTATATTTTCTTTATTAATTATGAAACACATGTAGTATATGTTTTGCATATTTATCAAAACACAATTTATAGTTTGTTTTCATGTTTGATTAAAATTTGATTTGCATACGCTTTAAGCATATTTTTAAAATCGCACAGCTATCTCACTCTCTCTAATCTCCCTCTCTGATCACTCTCTCTCTACCTTGAACTAATTTGCATAGTTTTGCCTACAGCAATTAAATAGCTGACCACATTTACCTGGCACGCCTTGCCATAGAGCACGATAGGCGATATCATGGCTGTTCTACTAAGTATTTAAGTAGTTCCGGAGTTTGCTGACTCACTCACACTTTACGCCCCTCACCCTATCTCTCTCTCCCTCTCTGTCTCTCTCTCTGCCAAATAATTGCATAGACGATTATAAAACATAATACTCTTCGTATTTGGAAACGAAGCCAGGCACCTTTTGCCCGCTCGTGCTACCCTCTTGGATAGCTAGGCTCTTGGCCCGGTTAGTTGCATAACGTGTATGTAAAATGTATCGAGTTACGATCGTAGCCGATAAGCAGTCGAGCAAATACATATATAATATTTATACGCAAACTTGCTCAAACAACAAACGGACAAACAGACAAATGTGAGCTGCATGTACTGATAAAAGCAATAAAACAAATATATATCATTAGAGATGGGCGCGTGAGGCGCATAGGCCGTGACACGAAGTACATCAATTGAAGTCAAAGCTGACAACATATGAAATCTATCAAAAGTGAGGTTTATACTAAATATTGTTAATTTATTAAAAATGAATTTTACATAAATATAATTTTTATATTTATTTTTAAAATATATGTATATTTTGGTGTCATCCCTAATGCGATATATCGCATTGCTATTTTGGTATGGGAATACTGCAAATTTGTAACGATTTTCTAATATTCAACAAACAACCCTCCCCTTCTTGATTGGCACAAACAAAACTGATGATGTTGTTGCTGTTATTGTAACTGAACGATATCTGTTGAAAATCAGCACAACAAACACAGCAGCAGCATCGGCAGCGGTAGAGGCAGCGGCAGCAACAATGAAACTAGAGAAATGTAACAAAATGCGGATTACTTTTGTCTGATTGCCTAGCAAGCGAATACCCTGTACCATCATCATCATCATCGTCATCATCATCATCATCATCTAACGTGTCCGAGTCGTTGTCGCTGTGTACACATTAATGAGAATATTGTTAAATTAGTAGGCTTTGAAATGTGATATGCCCAACCACAGGCAGAGCTCAGCCCGAGGGTCCTGCGTCGCCTGCTTGACTCTTACGAAACGAGCAGCTGTGCCCAAAGGACAACCGCGCGGACAGAGGGGAAGTTGTATATTGAATAAAGACATACATTTCATTCGCACTCGTAATTTTTGTAAATGTCATAAAAATGGGTTATTTCTATAGCTTCCCAATGCGCACACGTTGCCTCCCACTCTGTCAGCCTTTGCTGGAAGCTTCACGAGCTGCTTTTGGCCTAAAGCTCCCTTAATAGGCTTATGATAAACATGACACTTGACTTTTGTGTGCTGCCCAAATTGCCAGTTGACACTCAATTTGACACATGAGACCCGCAAAATGCCTTGACTAAAGCCGCGTCCTGCTACGGAGCACAATAAATTGTGCCGCATGTGGCACAACCTCAAGTGTGCTCCATGGTTACACGGCTCGGCTAATGATGTGTCCCGTTTTGCCTAGCTAGCTACGGCTACAAGGCTTTTGCTTTTGCTTTTGCTTTCGATTACGCTTACGGCTACAATTTCCAGCCCAGACATATGTATGGCCAGGCATTCGTCATTATGGCACCAGCTCAACTAACCCAACTAACCCAAGCAACCCAACCAACAGACTCAACAACAGTTACAATTACAATTGCAACAACGTGTTGCAACTGGGGGGATTTGTGTCGAGTTGTCTTAAAGTTTTGCATGAGAAGTGACTGGCTGAGCACACTTCAACTAGTGAGAAGTAATAGAGCGGCTAGACAGGTTGACATTTGAATGAAAATGTTTAGAAATTTCAAAATAGAAATAAATGTGTAGAAAGCTAAGAAAGCATTTATGTATATTTGAAAATCTGTTGAATAAAAAAATCAAAAAAAAATATAATAGATTACTATAAACGCAAAAGATGCTTAAATAAGAAACAAAATCAATTTGTAAAAAAAAAATATAAAAATTTTGGATAGAATAGAATAAAAAATGATAAAAAATTAACAATAAGTTTTAAAATATTGTAATATTCCCATATGCTTTAAATAACATTTATTTAATACTCATTTTTGAAATTAAAATACAATTGAATAAGAAAATTACAAAAAAACAAAAATAAATAAATATAAGAATTAGGTATATACAATATATAGAATTTCTTAATTTTTTTATTATTCACATATAGTAATGTAAATTAATTTTTTATTTCTGCATTGCAAACATACGATATATTAAACAATTGAAATAAAAAATATATATATATTATATAAAAAATGAAAAATACTTAAATATTTTGTAATAAGGAATTACCCTGACATAATATAAATACCATAAATTATATAATATAAACTAAACAATAAGTTTCGATTATTTGTTTTTCCCCTTTCGATTTCTCCTTCCTTCCTATTCATAGCCTTTTTTTAGTAAACCAAACAACTGAATTTAAAGAAAAAAATCTTCCCTTTATTGGGAGTATATCATTCATGTATTATAACAAGTCTGGCCATTGCGTGCATTGTTAAGCATTAAGTCCAATGGAGCTGTCGACACCGTCAACCAAATCGCTGGAAAATCGCTCCAAATAGATCCAAATCGAAGCACTTTGGGCATTGGGCAACGAACTAAGCGGCACCTCATCAACACATCAGCATTATCATCAGCATCGGCATCGGCAAGGCATATGTCTATAATTTAGCCCCCCCGCCTCCTCAGCATAATGATAGCAATAATAATAATAATAATAAAATGGGGAACCTTTGGCTTTCTGTGGCATTTAGGTACAAAAATATTTATGATTATGAGAAATACACGGCAGGCTTATTATAAAATCTACAACAACTTTTCCGAAATCAAAAGAAAAATCTGGCAAAGCCGACGCACAATAACCGATCCGAGTTTATTTAAATATGTGTCCCAGCTCGCTTAAGTAGCCTCCAAACGGTTCGCTCACTCTGTCCGCCGTTTGGCCATATCGACAGGTAGCCCAAATATTTATAGTGTTCAATAATTGAGATACACATTAATGAGTCTGGACCTCGGAGTTGGAGGGAGTTGGGGTCACAGTTGGAGTTGGAGTTGGAGTTGAAATTGGGGTGAGGGTTTGCCTTTTTGAGTTTGAGTCAGAATAGTAGTAGCGCCCATTATTTCATATTGAATAGAGCTGACTTTACTCTATGAATAGACCAGATTTTAATTGGGTATTATAACATTTTCAAGCATTTGGTGACAGAGTAAAATATGGATTTTATCAAATATGTATATAAAAAGATTTCTGCTCAAATCAGGTACTAGAATTGTAAAAGTAAAATTTATTTTATAAAAACTCTTCTCTGCGATTCTCATATATATTTTTAACTATATGTATTTGTAAAGTTTTTGTACTGAAATTTAAAAATTCTGTAAGTTTCAAATAGCTGATAAAATTGATCTCTTCTCTGCGATTCTCTTATATACAGATAATTAAAGCTATGTTTAGAAGTCTTCAACCGTTGATTATTATATTATAATATAAATAATTTAACAATTTCAAATTGAAGAAAAAAACATATAGAAATAATAAAATATTTTTTAGATTTAATAATATTTCGGAAGAGTTAATAACCCCTCTCGTACCGATAGGGTATATTAGCATCGTTATTCCTCTTATATCCGTGTTTCTCATCTTGTTTTCGGTTCGATTTTGGTTGTCTGTTGTTGTCATTGTCATTGTTAATTTAAATAATAATTTTGTTGTATATTTTATACGGACTCAGCTCTTTTTGGCTGGCATTTCTCACTTTGGGCCAAAACGTGGGCAGCTGCCGCGCTGTATCTCAGTATCTTTCGGCTTGTGTATCTGTGTAACTGCAGCGCGGTGCCTTTTGTCGGCTCGCAGACGCTTTGATTGCGCTGCAACTTATTAGTTGTTGTTATTTGTTTGACTAGACACAGTCATATATATGGCAGCAGCAGCAGTAGTAGTAGTAGTATTATTAGTAGTATCTCAACCAATCCGTTGGGGAAGCATTATTATAATGTTGTCGAATCGCCCTGGGGCGACAGTTGCCAGTTGCCAGTTGCCAGTTGCCAGTTGGAAGCTGCTGCTGTCTGTGGTGATAATGGGACAAATGTCGAGAGGAGAAATAACCAGGCTTAATCTTTCAGTTATCCCTCTCTCCCTCTCTCTCTCTATCTTATTTGTGCCCTTTTCTTTGGCGTTGTCAACATATCTGGCTTATATGTGAGTCAGAATTATGTGACGATCGTTCGCTCTCAGTCGTCGGCCTTTTTGAGGTCCCAGCCAGTGACTGCGGCCTGGCCACATGTTGTTGCAGCTTTAATAAAGACATCAGCCGCGTATAATTATGGATTTGTAGTAGCTGTCCCAGTGCCCAGTGCCCAGCTCTCAGTTCTCAGTTCAGCGTTCTCAGTTCCCTGTTACCAGTTGCAGTCAGTCTCCGATTCTGGACCCGGCCACAAATGCAATTCGTTCAGCTTCGTTTTTCAGTGCTTCATAAGTCGTAGATTGGCATTATTGTCATGAGTTTGGCCCTGGATGTTGTGTCTGGGCCGCTTTCAGCTACCCTCGGCTCCCGGCCCAGTTATCACTTAATTCTATTGCATTCCATTTCCATTTGCAGTTGCCGTCGCTTTTGATTTCTCTTCTTCTCTTCTCTCTTTTCACTCTCAGATTGGAAACGATCCAATGCAAATGAGCTCTATTAAGTTTATATCAAATACATATATAGATGCCCATTTCTGGCTACTGCGTGACTCTTTCGAGAACTTGGCTAAGTGCAGTTAGTCTTTAGCTTTTAAAATCTAATAAAAGTTTTGTTTTCGGTTACTGTTATGGCTGACAAAAAAGATTTCCCAACGTGGCTTCTTGTTTACTGTTTGAGTCGTTCCGATAAGAAAAGTGAATTTGTGGCTTATTTATGGTAAAAGTAGGATGGTTTTTATATGTAACTTGAGGCTTGAAATGTTGATAGTAGAAAAAGTTATATTTAGAGGAAATGTCATAAAAATCATAGAATGAAACTTAAAATAGTTGTATGATGATATTATATAAAAGGTGAACATAAATTATTAGTAAAACATCAAATCTTTATATATATATTTGGTTTATATGGGAACCAACTTGATAATGATTTGAGCCTGAATTTTAGGCAAGTGCAAATATAATATTAAACTTGTAATGATTTTAATTTGAATCATATACGAGATTGCTTTAATTAAAGGCCTTACTAAGTGATTCTTAGATTTTGTTCTTATATCCTGTAATAAAAGTTATTTAAAAATTAGAAAATCTGTTTATACTCAGCCTGCTTCAGTTGAGCATTGCCAGAGAAAATATCTGTTTGAAAAGAAAAGAAGACGTCTTAGCTGAAGCATTTGAATTTAACATATATAATGTGATACATAAGACATCTTTATTATCAAATAAAATCATAGCCAAAAGATCGGGCTTCGAGTAATTAGCGCAGAATGCAGATCCTTTTGAACGATTTTCATCATACTTAAATAAATACTCATATAAGTGATCATAGGAATATCAGTGGATTTTATTAAAATTTTGACATAAAAATGACGGTTATGGTCTCAGGTACATAAACTTTAACTAGGCAGCAGTCCAACACTTATTTCACATACTCTATTCGAAATGTAGGTTATCCATAAATAATAATTTATGCATAAGCGAACGAAAAAGTAGTCTCAGTCCCCCATTGATCTAAGTGCAGCTTGAAAGCTCGATCGCAGTTCATCAGCTTCACATGAGACTCTCCCATCGATTGCTAACGTTGGTCGTTTTTCGTTTGTTCGATCTTCCCATGAATTTTGCCATCCAGCTGTTTGGGAACTCGCACTCGACTCTAATAATCCCCATGGCCGTTGACAAGCTGCCGTTGATATGGCTGTCATAAATACATAGATAGACGATGGAAGCTGCGCGGCTCTAATCCGGCATCTAATAGCCGACACATAAGCAGCAAACACCTCTTATCTGTGGCATGCAGAGGTGACACCCCCGTCGACTGGGGACGCCTGGCAACTGGGGACTGAGGACTGAGGATTGAAGACTGGGGACACAGTTTGTGCAATGATGTTGAAACCGATTCAAATTAACAAATGTGTTTTAATCTCCGACAACAAATTTGAATTGTATTTTGTTGGAATGTGTTCTTTATTTATATACAGACATATTCATTTTTTTTTTTTGGGCGAAATTCGTTTGTCTCGGAACACCCGCTGCTCGTCAGGTAAGGCTGGGAATCAGGGACCTGGCAACTGGGACGTGAAAAGAGAGAACTGAAAATTGCCTCCTGTGCGCTGCCCGGTTAAATGCTGACCCGCTATGCAAGTTGTTGCTGTTGTTGTTGTTGCTGCTGCATTGTTGAACAGGTCGATCGATCTATGACAGATGAGATCATGTTGACTTTGCACAAAAGCAGTTCCAACAGTTCCAACAGCAGCAGCTCAGTCTCGTAGCTGCTGGCTGCTGGCGTTCCGGCGAGTCCTGTTGCTTTCGATGATGTATCGCTTGGTAGTTGGGCCCACTCTCTGGGCACGGTCCTCTGGCATCAGCCATTTGGCCATTTGGCTTCACGCCATGCTGCGCTCCTCGTCAGCTAAACAAATTCACATTCGAAGTGACATTTATGCCATGCTCTACACATTCCAGGCGATATGATTTGACGGACTGTGCAGCTCGAGCCCCGGCCTTTAGCAGGCATGCAAACGTTTCACTATCCCTCCACTCACACACACACACAACATATGCACACACACACACGCACACACACAATAGCTGTTTATTGTTGTTGATTTGCGCCTTATTTGTTGACAGTTTATTTGGCTTATCAATTGCATTGAGCCGTTTTGTTCAGCCTCTTCAGGCAGTTTTTGGGCATTAAGCCTACTGTTTTCTATCCACGAATTGCACTGAGCGAAATTTTATGTATAAATAAAACTATATTTTTTATTAAAAAAAAAGTCTAACATAGAAATATTATATTTTTTATTTAATAAATAGATCGATATTTTACATATAGTATTATTGTTTTCAGTCTATGATAGATTTTATATAAAAAGTTCTTATTATAATTTTTTGTTGTTAAAAAACAGCTTAAGAAACAACATTCACGCTTTGCATACAACCATCAAAAACTAGTTAATTCTATGAGTTATCTAAATTCAAATAGTTTTTCTCATTTACCATTACCCTACTTAACTGCAATTTCTCTCAGTGCAATCGCAATTTGCATGTGCATCTTTTGCCGTTTTACCAATTGCTTACACACACACACACACATACACACATGCAATTACATTCACACACACGCAGCAAATCGAGTTCAAAGTGTGGACATTTCTCGTGCTGTGTTTAGTGGACATTGCCTCTGCCGCTCATTGTTGCTTCCGTAGCAGCAGCAACTACAACAACAACAACAACATCAACACCAACAAAAGCAACAGCAAACTGGACCTGGCTCTTCTGGGCCTGGTTCATGTGGCATGTCCAGCTGACATTTTTGTTTGTCTCTTTTCATATCAGCAACTCCGCCTGTTTTCTGCGAGTTGCTTCCAGCTATGTTTTGGACGGTTTTCTCTTTTTTTTCTATACCCTGTAAGTGATGTAAGGGAGGGTTTATTGGTTGATGTCTATTGTGCGTAATATGTATTTGTTTTACATAATACGTATATAAAATTTTTTTTACTTAATACGCTTTATGTAATAAGCATTACTCTAGTATTCAGTAAAATCACTTTTATCAATTTGTTTTACATAATACGTATTTGTTTTCGTAATACGTACGTAATTAACATAACCCTTACGTAATTAGGCCTACGGAATTAGCGTTACGTAATTTACCTTACGTAATACGCTTTACGTCATTAGATTTACGTAATAATACATAACATGCTTTACGTAATATGCTTTACGCCTTACGTAGTTTGGTTCACGTAATATGACTTAGTCTTACGTAATTGGCCTTACGTAACTTAAATTACGTAATACGCTAAACGCTTTACGTAATATGATTTGCACTTTACGTAATTGGCTTCACTTAATTGCTCTTACGTTATTGTTCTTACGTAATATGTTATACGTAATATGCTATACTCTGATTTGCCCTACGTAAATTACCTTACGCTTTACGCAATTTACATTACGTAACTTACTATACGTAATATGTATACATAATATGATTTACGCTTTACGTGACTTATCTTACGTAACTTACCTTGCGTAATATGCTTAATATACGTGATTACATTACGTTACTTACCTTACGTTACTAAGCTTTACGTAATACGCTTAACGTAATAAGCTTTACGTAATACGCTTAACGTAATAAGCTTGTATCGGCCTGTATTTTACGTAATATGCTTTACGTAACTATACGTAAACGTACGTAACTTACCTTACGTAATACGCTATACGCTGATTTAGCCCTATGTAATTGTTCTTACGTAATTGATCTTACGTAACTTTGCTTACGTAATACGTGAAACGCTGCACGTAATACGTAAACCGCTATGCGTAATACGTAATTTATCTTACGTTAGGTAAGTTACGTAATACATAATTTATATTACGTAACTTACCTTACGTAATACATAATACGCTATACGTAGTATGTAATACGTAATACGCTATACGTAATACGCTATACGTAACAGCCAATACGTAACAGCCAATACGTAATACGCTATACGTAATACGATAGGGAATTGAGTACTACATGCGAAGGATATGAGTCATATGTCTATGTACTCTGCTTAGGGTATATCACAGTCGGGAACTTCTCTCCGGCGAGCTCAGATTTGTTTCTTTATTTGCAACTGTGTTCTGAGCAATGGGCAATGGGCAATGGGCATTGGCTGTGCAATTGTGGGCCAGTTTGACGTATGCGCATTTCTTATGTTCTGTTTGTTTTCCAAATCGTGTTGACAGCCCATAGAAGCAGCAGCAGCAGCAGCAGCAGGAGAAGCAGTTGTATTCGCCATTGCAGCAGTTGCTCTTGCAGTTGCAGTTGCAGCAATCAATCAAGTTGGCTGGACGAAAGAAAAAGGCAAACGTTCTCCGTTCCAAATAACTGAGATGGGATGGACTAGGATGGTATTTCTGTAAAGGCCCCATGGGGAATTCGACAGAGGCGTGCAGTTTTCTTCCTCTATTTGTTGTGTGTTCGGTTGCAGTCATCTGGTTTAACCGCATTCGGCGTAATCAATTGTTGCTACCATAATTCCATAGGGGCACGCGTGGCAACAATAGTGATTCTAACGGTTAACAGCTGGCGATGATGTTGTTGTTGTTGTTGTGGCTTGTGGCTGGTCAAGCGCAGGCTGTGAGTGCCCCCAGCCCCACTCAAAGGGTCTCCACAGCGCCATGAGTAATTACAATTTAATACTTAAGTAAGAAAAAGACAATTCAGCTGCAGCAACAACAAGTTTAACACACAAAAGTACAACTCATACTCACACACTCACACACTCATAGTCATAGTCATACTCAGACTTTATTCATACACTCATTCGAGTATCATTTGGCGCGCCAAGCCGCTTTGATCACAACAACAATGCTTGCCACAACAAAACAACTTCTTTGGCTTTGTGTTGCCCCTTGGCGGGGCAGTTGAGGCAGTGAGCGTGAGAGAGAGGGAGATAGAGAGTGAGAGAGAGGGAGGGCGGGGGTCTAAGGGTAGGGCAGCAGTTGAAAAGAAATCCATCTTCGCGAGCGTTTCACACTGATCACACCACAAGCCCAATCACTGCATCGATGTATGTGTGTGTGTGACTGTATCTGTGTGTGTGTGTGTGTTTGTAGCTCCATTTAGTCACACAATGGCCGCCGCCGCTGCTGCTGCTGCTGCTGCTATGGCCAGACGGAGTTGTACCCTGTAAGCGTGTAAGAGCTGAGTATGATATACTAAATAGTTGTGAAAATTTATAAATATATTTATGTAAGTTTTGCAACAGATATTTTATATATTGATACTTTACAAACTCTCGAGCTATTTAAAGTCAGTTAGCTTTCTGATGATCTTTTAGATATAATAATTGAAAGATATAAAAATTGGAATCCTAAATACTACAACTTTTATTTACAGCTAAAATTTTTAATCCACACAATTTAATTAAACTATACAAAATAATATTATATATTGATATATTTAAATGCGGGACATGCAAATTTTTTCTACGATCAAGCACTCTGTATTCAAATCTTAGCATACAGGGTATCTCACACTCAGGCAACTTCATCTTTAATGCTCATTTTGTTGTTTTTGGTAGCAGCCCGCGCGAGTGGTAAAACATTTCGTACTACTTGAATCATGCATTTGTAAACAAATACGGCCAAGCGGGAGAGGCTCTTCCCCTCTACACCTCTGCCCTTCTCCCAACTCTGCCTTTGCCCCGTTCGCCTCACAAACGGCATTTGGTTTACAACTACAATAAGAGCAGATCACAGCAGAGCTGTATTCGTATTGTGCCGCAAGTGTGTGGCGTTTCGGGCAGCGTAATGATAATGGATGGCACATTCATAGCACATACCATGCATACCCAGCACAGTGGAACGAGTGCATCAGAAATTAATATTAAATTTAAATGTGTGTGTAAATTGAAAATTATATTTAATTGAAATGTCTATTTTACAACATTTAAAAATTAAAAATAAAAATATTTTTATATAAAAATAATAGTTATATAAAAATATTTAAAATATAAATTCGCAGAGATAAAACTTCTTATTTTATAAATTATAAGTTATTAAATAATAAAAAATTGTTTAAAAATTCACTGTGTTTTATATTGTTAACTAGTTAAAAAAGTATGATTATTAAAAGAAAATATATTTTATATAATGATATATAATAATATATGATATATAATTTTATTACTAATATATAGTAACTTCTTACGTTCTTCAAAGTCTCTTTCAGTTGTTGGACCTACACTCATCTTTCACCTCTTTCCCAACATCCCCATCTTAACTTCCCTATTTTTCGTTCACTCAATTTCTACATTCGTGTTTTTTCAACCACCCAAAATGAACTTACATTTTCTTCATGTTCACACCAGTGTGCCGCAAGCATAGTTTCCAAGTGCTTTGGCCCAAACAATTCAATAATACAATAACAACAATCATAATAATAACACAAAACACCAACAGCAACAGCGGCCACAATGAGCGAGTATTACAACAACTGAACAACTAAACAACAAACACGAGAGTTAAAAAGCGCAACCACATCAATACACCCCCACACACACACACACATACAGGGGGGATTTGGGGCAGGGGTAGTAGATATAAACATACATCATAACGCACCGACAGCGACGACTGACGAACGTCGCGACGTTCAGCCCGAAACGACCTTATTCCACTCACAATCAGTCAAAATTGAAAATTTATTGAATAACTGAAAATACAAAAAAAGGTGCAGTCGGGTATATATGACTGCCAAATGCGCTGTTTAAGGAGAAGTTGAGGATGAACAATTGATAAATGAAGCAAGGAATTTTTCGTATATAAAATTGTTTTAATATATATAATTTTTAATATATATAATTTTGTAAGAGTAAAACTTGATCATTTTAGGATCTAAAACAATAGAAAAATTTTTATTATTTGGGTATGAACAAATTATAACTAATTTTATATTGCAAAGCTTGAATTGTTTATTGAAATACTAGATATTAGAGATAAGAGAGCTTATCTGTAACTTATCGTGTTTGTTCGAAAAGTTTTAGAACGTGTCTACAAATGATTCACGATATATCCACAATTTTACATACCAAGCTTCAAGTCCTTAACTTAGGCCCATATACTTCCTTCTCATAAAAAACAGAGTATATAAAATAAACTCCAAATGCCTCGCCGTGATCTCGCTCTCTGTATGTCTGTGTGTGTGTGTGTGTGTGTGCGTATCTGTGTTTGTTAAGATCAACAAAGGATTTCTTACCAAAATAGCTCGTGTCAAAAGACTTTGATCCATTAATCAATATGCCGCAGCCGCCGCGTGCGAAGGTTTTGGCCAGGTTGCCCGGTTGCCAGGTCTGCCCCAACCCACTGCCCCCCTCCTCAGCGCCGAAAGTGTGTTTGTTGTAAGTTTGTTTGATGATGAGTCCCCGAGACAGACCCCCAGACTACGTGCGGCAGTCGCTCGACAGTTCAGATACAAAAGCCCAGCTGTACACAAGTATTTACCTTCTTTATATTTTGGATACTTTTCTCTCTTTGCTTACTGCCCGGTCAAGATCATGATGAGGCTGTTATTTGTTGTACTCGTATTTTGGTTGCCCGAGTCACGGTAGGTATTCACAATCAGCATGAGTGCGAGCGTGTGTGTACGTATGTGTGCGTGTGTTGCTTGGTCCCCCATTGGCATCGCCTGACGCCCATTGTTGTCGTAATGCTCGACAAACCATGTGACATGTGTAAGTGATAGCGTTAATGCCGCTCTTAAGTAGTAATTACTACTACAATTGGGCTCTAGAGCTGAGTCTTGAGTTGGGTCTCTCGCTCTCAAAGAAAACTGTAGAAAAGCTGCTATCTAGGTTAATTACAGCCTGCAATAGCATAGCCTAAGTGGATTACAAATATTTTTAAATGCGTAATACCATAGAGGTGAAGAAACTAACTGCTACAACATTATCTACATACTGATACTATATAGATACTGACAGCTGAATCAAAAATAAAGCTAGATTCTAGAATATGATCCGAACTCTTTGATCTTTGATAAATAAGTTTTAGTCGGTGGCGCTCAACTAAGCTTGTATTTTGCATAATCTTATAAAAAATGAAAGAAAAAACTAGCAAAGCTAATTCGCCTATTAAATAAATAAATAAACATACAGTATAGAAGTATTTTCATTTAAATAACAGTGCGTTAACAGTACACTGTTACTGTACTGTTGACTAACAATTTTCACCCTACAGCTCAAACTGTATACGATGTAACCCGTATACCTTATATATGTACATATATAGTTTAGTTTCGGGAGCCACGTTCTGGGTATACAATGACCTCGGCTTTATTAGAGGTTGCTTGCAGAATTTTGCGGCATAGGCAAAAATTGAAGGCGAGCCAAAAAAGGAACGATGTAAACTTATTGCCAAAAATCGAATCGAAATCAAAGATTTGTAAGCTGCGGATATTTTCTACTTTTCATAAAGTACTTAAGCCTCAAGCTTTTTTAAACTCTCCAATATTTTGTTTACCATCTTTCCAATTTCAATGTACTTTAGATCTAGAAGACTAAAATTCTAAGTAAGGATATTCTATACCGGCGCTTAGTGGGCAATTCGAGTTTAATGTTATGGTTGTTGTTGCTGCGGTTGCTGCTGTTGTTGTTGTTGTTGTTTTGTCTGTGGCTGCTGCTCAGTCAAAATTGAAAACCAAAACAGAGCCAAAACAAAGCCCAATGCCCAAGTCCGTGTGAAGCAATAATTGCCCCCTAATCTCTGTGAGGCGAGTTCCTACGACGAGTCGACGAGCTCCAGTTCGGCTTTTGTTTTTATCAGCTAAATTAAGCTTTTTATTGTTGTTGCTGCTGTTGTTGTTGCTGCTGTTGTTATTGTTGTAGTTGCTTTTATTGTTGTCATAATTATTGTTTAGTGGCGCAGGATGCGCTTGTGTCCTGGCCGGATGCCCGCTTTCCTCTGCCCTCAGCACTCTCCCTTCGCTTCGACTTCTTCATCGACTGCTGCCTGCTAAAATACAAATGTTGTACATAAATCGCGCGCACAAACGAATGGCCTCAGTGATTGGGTCTGCGGGATTAAAGAGCAAAAGATATCGAATTACACACCTGACGACGCGGCCGACAACCCAGGCCCAAAATCAGGCGGGGATTGGCTGGAGAAGCTGGGGGAGCGGGGTGACGCAGGGCAGACAAAAGCTAAGCCAACGTATTTTATGTTGAACTTTCATTCGGTAGATTTTTGCAATGCGTTGCAGCTCCAGAACGCAGCTCCAACATTTGCCAAGTGTCAAAGTCAGCTGGCTGGCTGGCTGGTTGGTTGGCTTGGCTTGGCTTGGCTGGAGCTAATAACCACAACGATGCAGTGCATCCAGCTCGGCATACTTTATGGGCATTAAAAATTCAAGTGGCAGCAATTTTTTTTGCCGTTTGGCTACATCAAAAAGGCAAAAGCCGCTGCCGGCCGGCTGTGGAGCGGGGCCAACTGGGGGCACCCAATTTAATGTGTCGGCGTGTTTATCGGCTAATGAAGTTGACAACACGCGGATTAGCGCATTTAGTTGCCAACTGCTGCGACTCCAGGCTCCAGTTGCCACGACTACCGAACCTCGACGCTCAATGGTCGACGGTCGACAGTCGACTCTCGACTCTCCTTTCTCAACTCTCGACTCTGCAGTCTTTGGCCAGCTTTTGGCATTAGCACAAACAACATAAGTTAATAACGATAACGATGAATATTATTTTTATGCACAAATTGCGGTACCTGGTCCTGGTTGGAATGGTCTAAACCAGAGCCTCACTGCAATCATCCTTTCACGCTCCCTCTCTCTCTCTCTCTCTTTCTCTCACCTCCTCTATTTTAGCGGTATTTTAAATAAATAGCTGCTGTGGGAGCTTAGGCCAACTACAAGCAGCATGTGGCTCAGAGTTTAGCTCTTAACACCCTGTACATTTTTATTAATTAGTAAAGGGGTTGTTAAAAATGCTGTCAAGTTACCATCAACAAACAAATTGTGAAGCTGAACTCCTTATATATAATATTATGAAAATATCAAATTTTATAATATGTATCTATATTATCCATATCGTCTATATCGTCTGTATCATATATATCATCTATCTTCTACAATAGCTATAACTTCTTCATCTTCTATGTCATCTGTTTGATATAAAATGTAGCATCTATTATCAGTATCATAAATATCTTATATATGTATACCCATATATTACTATTTGATATTATCATACAATATATATTATTATAATAATGTATATATTTATTATCTTATATTATGTATCCAAATCATCTATGTTTTCCATATGATCTATATCATCTATCATAGAATCGGCTACATCTTCTATCACCTATATCACCTATCATCTATATCTATCTATATCACCTATAATCTATAAAGTCTACATTTCTTCTACATATAACTTACCTCATCTATAACATCTATCTTCTATCATATGTGGCATAATTTACATATATCCACTATGTCATCTACCTCATTGATTCATCTATATAAACATTATTATCAAGAGCAGCTAAAAATATTTGTTAAACTCAATTCAATACATTTTCTCTCAATTACAGGATATCCCATAGTCGATCAGTGTTAGTTCTCCCCTCACTACTTACTTATATTTGCTATTCATGGCAAATGTAAATTGTTGTCGTGTCTTTTATGTTGTTGTCCAGCTCCATTTCGATTGCATCTGGTTTCCACGCGGCCTGTGGTGACATCGCAAGTTATACGATGTGATAAGACAATAAATATTTTTACCATTTACAGTTCAATTATGAATTCGTTTGCCATATAAGCCACATAAATTTGTCATAGCAACGGCTATTGAACCACGTCTCTGAGCAGCGGGGAAGATCCCATAGACGATCGACAAACTGATGAGGCTGAGGCTAGTTTCTGCTTCTCAATACTAGTTTAAGAAGTTGTACAAGGTCTGTAGAGTGCAGATGGAGAATTTCTTATAAATATATATATGTTCTAAATGTTTAGCAATTTTATAATAAACATGTAATGTAATTGTAAAAAAATCTATTTTTAGCATTGATTAAAATTCAATTTTCGTATTATTATTTTGATCAGAACTAATAAGATTCTTTGTTTATACTGTTTATAAATTATATATTTAAAATGTATAAATACAAGCTCGAATAACATGAATCGCTGAAATTTCAAGATAATTAAATAATAAAATAAATTTTAAATATTTGCATAAACATTAAGGCATTAAAAATGCTTTGTTTTTTTTTTAAAGAAAACATATTAGAGATATGAAATATTTCTTTTTTTATATAAAAATAGTTTTTGATACAAAAATATATAACAAAATTATTTTTATGTTATTATATATATGATATATATAAAATAATTAATATTTATATCAAAACTAAAAACAACTTTATTTTAATGAAAAATCATACTTTATATATTTTATAAATAAAATCAACTTTAGACTTCATAAGCGGTTTTCCTATGATATAATATCTTTGTTATGAAGTAATTTCTATCCCTCAATAATATATATCTAATATATCTTCTTCAATAATACATTGCGTACTTGAAAGTCGTAAAAGTTTGCATTCCGATTTATACACAGCAACAGCTGCGAATGACAGCGAGTTTTCCACATGTGGAAAAGCTTCGTTTGCTAGCAAATATTTATAGTAATTATATACAACAAATTGTGGCGCATCGGGCAAATGACAAATGAAATCATTTTGGGAGACATTGGAGGACACCAAAGAGCATGGAAATACGCGCAATTTGTGTACAAACATGCGACAATGAAAGCTAACTTTGTGGCAAACAAATCGAGCGGCTCGAGCCGCGTTGCATGCCAGGCCCGTAATTACCGCCCGGCTCTAGTAAAGGATGCGTTAAAGAGGCTACGCAGCAGGTGTGGAGCGGGGCGGGTTAGGCAGGAAGACCCCGAGGGAAGGCAGTCGAACGCGTGCTTCATAATTCATGCCTTTGAAACCTAAAATTAAGTTAAATTGCTCGGGAACCACACAAGCGGCCAAGCCCCACTTGCTGAGCTGGTGCGTACTCTTGGGTGGTTGGGTCGGGTTGGGGGTGTCGAGTGCCATGTAATTTGAGCCAAGTTTTAAATTGTTAACTACCTCGACCGAACTGTGCGTGTGAATGTGTGTGTAATAGAGCGTCACCAGCGAGCGTCAGCAGCTGCTGCGTTCGCAGGTGCACTTCCTATTCATTGCCTTACTTACATCATTTGTTTGGCCCAAGCAAAGCCCAAGCCCGATCCCAACCCCAGCCCACAAAAAACTGAACCCTCAAATAAAATCACAGCCCACTCTCTCAGTGTGTCACGTGGCGGCAGTTGGCTTGACATCGATTGGCTTTGGGCGCATCATCTGGCTGCAAATTAATTCCATCTTCTATAACTCAGCACAAAGTGCTGTCAAAATATTGAATATCTTTATATATGTATATAGAGATGTATATATAGACATACATTTATATATATATATTTGCGCATATTCATATATTTTTGCTAAATTATCAACGTCAAACAAGCAGTAGAAAAGGTAGAGCTTTTTTTAACCTATTGAAGACGATTTAATACTCTTGAAGACTTTGTAAAAATATTATTTACTTCAAATTTATTAAGATAAAAAATATATATTTTTATGAATGCTTCATTAAATATTATATATATTTTTATTCTATTTTAAAATTAGTATATTAATAAAAATTATTTACAATTTGAAACTTTTTAACTATTTTTGTAAAATGAAAAAATCATGCAGATGCAAATATATTATGTATTAAATTGGTCAGCTTTTAACAATTGAACAATAATAATAAAATAATAAATAAATAAATTATAATAAACAAATAATAAAATATAATCAAACTTGATAGCTTTTTAATTTATAAATAGGTTTTAAAAAATTATTATAATATAATTGACTTTAAAATAATTAATTTTTTTTATTTTTATTTTATAAAAAAATTTTTTAGTGTTTCTATATTTTTAATATCGATAAAATTTTATAATACAATTATATTTTAAATCAATATTAATATAGCACAAAAAAATATTTTGTATATTATTTATTTTTTAAATTTTGCAGAATTGTAGCCAAAGTTCAGCTTCTAAGCTACAATATTCTTATGCAGCTTTAATCCAAATTTATTGTGTCAAAATTAAATTTAACTAATCTTATTCCCAAAGCATAAATATTACCAATATCTGGCCAAAAAATGTAGTAGAAGCACAATTTCCACATAGTTCCAATAATAGCTATAAAATATAGCAAGAGTGGCCAACTTTGCTTTAACTATTGTGTTTCAACAGCTATATATATTTAAATACATATATTTTTAATATATATTATAACTTAACAGCAATGACAAGCTAAAATACCCTTTGAGAGAGTATTAGCAAAAATCCGGCATGAAATTCGCATTCGCGATGTCGTGAACAGCCGCAGCATCAACTCGGAGCGTTTAAAATTTCCGCAGAAGCCAAAGGTAGCCCGAGCTGACAGCCCCTTTGGCAGCAGAACCCGATCCAAGCCCAAGCTCAGACTCAGATTCAGATTTAGCTCTAAACAAAGAGAGAGTAAGCGAGAGAGAGAGAGAGAGAGAGAGAGAAAGGGAGAGTTAAATTCATAACGACTATAAATTTCCAATTTTATTTTAGCCGCCGCCGTCACAGTGAAATGGCAGCGAGAGAGGTAAAGCTTATGGGCATTTTTTTTTTTTTTTTTGGTTCTTTTCAGTTTAAGATGAGAGACAGCATGAAAACAAAATAAGCTATAAAATTAATCGTCGACTTAGCTGCCGATTAAGTTTATATGACCGTCGTAGATAGCATCCATTTTGTGTGTTGTTTTCGCTGCTTTGGCAACTCAACACCGAACCATGAATTCTGATGGGCTCCTCCATAAATGGGCAATCGAATGAGTTTTGGGCGTCTATTGAAATGAATTGGAAATCTCAAACGAATTTGTCACAATTTGTATTTTATGCTTAAGAAATTTGGGCAATTATAGAAAACTATTTTGTTGGCCGATGAGATAATTTAGTGACTGAGTGTTGACTTTATAAAAGAGCTGATGGATTTGCATATTAGTTTGGAGTAATTATATGGAATTGAGTTGAGTTAATGAAAATAGAAGAATAAATTTAGTACTATCGGTTGTTCATGATGGGAATTTTTTAGATTAAAAATTGAGCTTGTTGTAAATTTATAAACATATCAAAGGCAAAAATAACTATAATTTATTGGCAATTATAGAACTTTCGGCATTAGATTTTGCTTGAACTTTTTGGTAATGATTGTAGAGGCTATGATGGTTTCTAGGTTGGTGGAAAGACTTTTTTATTTATATTTTAAAGACATGGCGAAGATGGCAAAAGGTAGATATAAAGACAAAGTTGCCGATGCACATTATATTTAAATGAAATACAAATTAAATTATAGCCTTTAACTTATTTCTTTCAACTGTTTCTTTATTTTATTATTTTATTATTACATATTTTTTTATCTTCTAATTATTTACTGATTTATTTATGTTTCTGTTATTTACTTTTTGAAATTTTATTTATTCATTTATTTATTTTATTTTATTTTAAATAAAATTGTATATATTTATTTATTTATCATTTATTAATTTATTTAATTATTTATAACCTAAAAAAAAATAGAGCTAATATTTGAGTTACTCATATCACCTTAACCTATAGACCATCTTGAAGGATTTCAGGATTTTCAAGCACTCTCGACGTTAGCATCTGTTTTTCTTTTGCTGAACAATTGAATTAGGTAAAAGATACACCCAGCTTTACACCTTTTGGCACTCATTATTCGAGTGGACATTGTTCGCAGAATGCCGACGTCTTAACCAGCTGAAATGGATCTGATTGAATAGAATGGATATGGGCTCAGGTGAGGGCATTCGCTGATGCAACACGCATGCGATTAGATCGAAAACCATATGAGGGAAGCACAAATCAGCCATAAATACATATATATACACGCACGCATATAATCATCTATATGGATCTGGAGTGAAGGGAGTGGGAACCCTTTGTAATTGAATAAAAAGTGAGGTAGCTCAGTTTCGTCTTATGCACACCTTGAACACTGTAAATTGAGCTCTAATCAATGTGCGAGCATCAAAATCCTTTTCAAGGCATCTCAGGTTTATCAAAAAGGTGCCGATAATAGGAGAAAGGCTTGCACAGCATGTGGGAGAGAGAGAAAGAGAGAGAGAAGGAGAGAGTAGTAAAGTAAGGAGAGGGTAAGGCAGGACCCAAAGCACACACATGTCATCATTCAGTGAATAGACCCAAATTGGTTGGATCTATGCGTAGTGCATTGTGCAAATTAATTGCATTTTCGAATTCGAAATTCGATATTCTTCAGAGAATACCGCCTACACAATTCCCGATGTGAAATTCAAAACTTAAGCGGCGAAAGACTTGTGGAACGCCCTCGCCTGATCATAAAGAATTGAATCAAAGAAATTAATTTAATTAACAATTATATGGAGAGCTATAAAGGAATTTCAGTGCTTAACAAGAATTGTATGAAATTATGGGTATTTGCATTAAAAGCCGAAGAAATCATCAGGAATAAGCATCAGGTCTGAACTACTTTATAGTGAATTAATAGAGTTCAGATTTCAAAACTTGTTCTGCCTTGAAACATTTATTTCGTTTGATAGTACAAATTTTTTGAATAAATACTACTTTTTTTTTAATTTATATAAAAAAACTATAAAAAGCAATATTTTTAAATATTACAATTTCTCATCAATGAATGAATAAGTTCCAATCGATCTTATGTATAAATTGGGAAAAATAATCAACAAAGTCTTTTATTCTTAAAAAAAAAAGATAAGAAACTGCAATTTAAGATTTAGGATTTACTTGGCCAAGCAAACTTTATGTATAACTATGAGACTGATTTTTTATATAAATAAGAAGAAGAATAATAAAGAATAAATTAAATATATATACAAAATGCAGAATATTTTAATATCAATTAAGTATTCTTCAAGTATAATTGTTTATAAAAATACATATATTTATTTTTTATTACATTAACAAGACAAAAGCTTTCTCAAAGAATTTTACTTGAGCCGCAGCTCATTGTTATTTCACTTAAAACTGAATTATTTATCTGTGTTAATAATATTTAATAAACACGCAGCGCGATTATCGCACAAATAAAAGAAGAAAATCCAAAAAGTGAAAACACCAATCAGAAAATGCGAGTGCTAACTACGATGAGTTGAGCTGAGCCCACACGCAAGCAGGAGCGGAGGCTGCGTCAGTGTCAGTGGATGAGGCTGAGGCTGTGGCTGAGGCTGAGGCTGTGCCTGGGGCACATGTCCATATCTACATCTGCCATCCTGCAGCCACTGCACCGCAAAATGTCTGAGACAGACGCAAACACACACACACACACACAGAGAGGAACACGTTAAACAATTTGAGAGATGAAGATAAGTTCATCATCAGGCAAGCGGGCCAGTTGGACGAGCCGTGTCTGGTCTTTGGTCTCGGGTGTTGACGTTTTGTAGGCGGTGCCTCGAGTGCCGTTTAAACGCTCATAATGCCGCCACAACTTATCGACAGATTTATATCGTATCTCTATGTGTGTGTGTGTATGTTTGTGTGTGTTTGCCGCACAGACAGATTCTTATGGTCTCTGTTGCAGTGCTTTTGAGTTTTGAACGTTTTGCCGCAGGATCAGCGATAAATCACTTTGTACATCAGAATCAATAAAAAATTAAGTCATGAAAAATAAGGAAATGACGGACTAACAAGTACCCTGTTAGCAATATCTTATTTATTATAAAATTATTGCTTCTTGGAAAATTAAATTAAGAGAGTTTTAATTGAGAAGATAAGCAAGTCTTATAAGCGTCTACAAATGCAAAATATTTTATGTTGAACATCGATAAGCATTGTACTTCTTATTGGTTTTAATATATGCAATAGCAATATATATTATAAACGATATTTCAAATTTTATTACCTTAGTTATAAAGATCTGACAAAAAGCCTTAGATTACCAAGTTGATATTTATCGATTTAGTCAGAAAATCTATTATTATTTAATTTTAAATAATACTATATTACTATATTTCTATATATTCTTTAAGAAACTGGTATCTAAAATTATAGCTCAGTCAACATAATAAATTGAGTGCACAAACAAATACATCCCTTCATCAATAGTTACAGGGTATCAAGAGAAACAAGCAGCAGAAGGTGTTTAAATTGAAATGTTGATGTCTTCATCATGAGCGGCGTTTGATCTGAGCATTCGTTCCACTCATGTAGGTCGACTCCGGCTACTTTTATGTGTTTGTGTTCGTTGTGTGTGATCACAGGTAAGCGCAAACATCAAACCTGACTTGATTTACGTGCTTGCAACTGGAATGGAATTGATGGTCCATTAAATTGACATATACTCAACTTAATTGCATTTAACTATTATGCTTTAATATGCTGTTTATTTGACTTTTTATACCGCTCAACAAGTTCTTTATGCATATTTCTCAAGCGCTGCGTAAGATTTCTATTTAAATGCGCGCCAAAGTACCGTAAACGATTGTTTTGCAGCACTGCTTGCTTGGCCACACTTTGCGCTGGGCCGCACTCCTTTCAGTATTATAAATGTTTTGGTATTTTGGCAGTTAATGTGTTTCGGTCACTTAGTTTTAGTTTGTTGTTGTCTTAAGTCTGTCCGGCTGTATGTTTGAAAATAAATAAAAATTCGTATTTTCGATCTAGTTATCTAATTAATAAAACGCAAGCATATTTTCGGTTTGCTTGCTCAACTATACTTACAAAATTACTTGTGCGCGTGTAAATGTAAAAGGTGAGTGTGACAAATCACAAAATAATCACAAAACAGCGCCACGCCGGCTGCCTAAAAACCAGCAACAACAACAGTAAAAATAGCAACGACAACAATAACAACAGGAAGAATTTGCGCGCGCTTTGAATTTGCATTTTGAAAGGCGCGCTAGAGAGTCAATTGTTGCGTTATTTGTGTATTAGTTTCTCTCTACTTATTTAATTTGGCCAGCGCCCAGCGATCTTGATTCCATTGATACGCGTCTAATTAAATAGTCTATTATCGAGATCAGCGAACGCAACCATCGCGGATTCTGCGACGCGTCGGGGCGTCTGTCGATTGATCTTGGTGCTGTGCCATATCGAAAATAGCAGCAACATTGACAACGTGCCGCGGCAGCAACAGCATCAACAGCAGCATCAGCAGCAGCAGCATCAGCATCACATACAATCAGTTAGCTGAAGTAATGGCGTTCATCACATAATGCAAACAAAGATTTGCAAAGTTTGTGGCATTCGATAGATACTATGTATTTATTTTGGCTTTCCCATTTGCAGTTATCCAAAATTTTCTGTGAAAAACCTATGGCACAGATCACAACTGATAAAAGGTCAACGCCGACGATGCGTCCACATACGACAGCAGCGAATGTTGCATCGGCCACAGCCTCTGCCACAAAGGAGAACTCGGCTAGACATCATGCATCGCAGAGCCGGGGCAAGGGCATCGAAATTCTCGACTTTCATGAATCCTGGCTGGAGGAGGTCGAACTCTACAAGGACAAGTTGGTTATGTGCAAACAGCTGTCCCATCACAATCACCAATCATCCACGCATCCATCGTCACACCAATCATCGCATCAATCCCACAACTACAGCCCCTTTAACCCAACCCGCCTGCACCCACACACCCGGAGTGTGGCTGGTCATTCCTCGCCCGTGGCAAGTGCCACCCAAGCGGCCGCAGCAGCAGCAGCCGTAACAACGGCCACGACGGCAACAACTGCAGCTGCCGCAACCAAGTTGATTAAAGGACAAATGCAGAAGACGTCGCAGTTGGCGCACAGGCGGTCAAAGCTGCCGGATACTTCAAATGCATCCGTTGCCACCTCAGCTCAGCCCGTCAAGTCAATGCAGACGCGCATCCTGCCGAAGTTGAACTCTGTGCCAGCTCCTGTTGTTGGTGTCCTTCAATCAGAGCCGTATAAGAAAGTTCAGGTGAGTGGACTAAAACTGAAACTACATTTTATGTATTATAATCTATGTAATCGATATTTATATATACATTTATCTATATATCTGTTTTTTGTCTTACTAAATTCAAAAGATCTATGCTGTCTGCTTTATATGACACTTCCTTGCATGTCTTACTATAACCTAAGATCTATTAATTCAAGCCAATTCATACTACATGAACTGCTAAATGCTCTATATAACGTGTATTTGTCGTGCTTTGTGCGAAGATCTTTGCTTAAACTAATTTTAATTGATCTTCATATATTTTACTTTCTTTGTATGCCTGTCTGCGTCCGAAGATCTTTTAGTTCATATTAAAAGTGAAAAAAAATTGTTATCCCATAAGCTGATCATATGTGATTATATCTATATATATTTATGTAATAGATAAAAAATAAATTTAAAAAATCTCCATAATACCAGATGACCTCTTTCATAGATTTATGGCAACTTAAGCGATTGCTCTTCTTAAGCAACTTCTCTTTCATAGAGCTATAGCAACTATAGAAATTTCTGTGATCTTTATATCTGTTATAGTGCAAGCAGTTAAATTAACAATTCTTAGGTATTCATTCACTATATCCTTGATTTATATATATAATCGTGAATGCATTTTATAATTGTTCGGCTAGCCGAATATATTTTTATCTACATTGTGTTTTGATCATTCAACATATTCCCTGTCTGTCTACCTCTCCCCCACCTTATCTGTTGCCTGTTTCCGTGTGCTCCCCGCTTTGCTTTTTCGGCTGCCAAATGCTAACACACAGATGCTCTTGAAGCGTGCTCGCGAGGATGCGCTGGCCAAGAATGCAACGAACAGCAGTGCCAACAGCAACAGCTGCAAGCGCTCCAATAACACGGCCTGCCCAAGTCCACCCCGGGGAGGAATGGCCCACAGCTCGAGTGCCACGACAATTAAGGCGGCCAGCAAGATTGTTGTGAACACGTTCCATGGCAGCAGCATGCTGAATGGACAGCAGCATGATGAGAAGAGCAAAATACTTACCCAGAACGGCCTAACCAAATCAGCTGCCTCGGCCCTGGAGACGTCGCTCTATGCATCGCTCTATGCTCAGCCATCACAGATGCCATTCCAATGCCTGAACTCACGGATCACATCCGGTGAGCATTCGGGCAACTACATGGGCGTCTCCTTGAACAAATGCGTTAACGTCAACCATGAAGGACGGCAAAACGACGATGATCCCTGCGGTGGTAAGAGCCATATATTTATATGCATTTATATCTCTATTCTAATTGAATATTCCTTTCCTAGCAATTGACGAAATTACTAGCTACGATGATTCGGATTCGGATGAGGACTATGTGGGCACACCGTTTTATCTGGAGGATGACAATGATGAAACTAGCCAGAGTCGTCACATACGATTAAAACTAGAAAAGGGACCGTCCAAGACATCGGTGGCAACCACAACAACCACAACCACCACAGACTCCGAAGTGTCTGTATATTTCAAGCCGGATGCCATATTATCGCCCAGCCTATTCCCAAATGTGCCGCCCTATTTAAATTTCACATCGCATGCAGATAAGGGTCCACCCATGCCCGCTGCACTCCACCGTGTGCTCAAATGGAAGCTCAGTCCGGTCATGCCAAAGATTGTGAAGCGCGTGGTACTAAATTCTGGCTTTCGCATAATCAAAAGTAAGTAGATCCATTAAGGCTACTGATTGACTGAATAGATAGCACAAATTGTCTAACTAGAGCAGCTAAGTAACATTTAAAATACTTTTAAATTGAAGATCTATTTTATATTAGATCAGATCAATGTAATAATCATTTAAATATGTTATCTTCTTCATCAGATACCACAGATTGGATGGCCGTATGGGAGAAGCATATGAAGAGTCCAGGTTTTCGTACGATACGTTCGCATCAGAAATATAACCATATGCCCGGCTCATTTCGTATTGGTCGTAAGGATACAATGTGGCGCAGCATTGCAAACAATATGAAGAAATTCGGTAAAAAGGAATTTGGAATTATGCAAAAGTAAGTGTAAATATGTAAGCCTAAAAGAAAGCAATGCTAATGCGCCTATGCGACACCTCCACAGATCGTACATAATGCCTGATGATCTAGAACATCTGCGTCAAGTGTGGCCAAAGAACGCTTCAAAGCTGACCAAGTGGATTGTGAAGCCACCGGCAAGTGCGCGGGGCACTGGGATACGCATTGTGAACAAGTGGAGTCAGTTCCCCAAGGATCGTCCATTGGTGGTGCAGAAGTATATTGAACGACCGCTGCTTATCAATGACAATAAGTTCGATATGCGACTGTATGTGGTGCTGACCTCCATCAACCCGCTGCGCATCTATATGTTCAAGGATGGCTTGGCGAGATTCGCCTCGGTCAAATACAGTTCGGAGCTGGGAAATCTGGATGAGCGTTGCATGCATCTGACAAACTATAGTATAAATAAGTTTTCACAAAACTATACTAAGAACGAGGATTTCAATGCATGCCAGGGACACAAGTGGACACTGCAATCTCTGTGGTCCTGCCTGGAGAATCGTGGTGTCAATACGAAACGCTTGTGGGCAACGCTCCGTAATCTAGTTATCCGCGGCATAGTTAGCGGCGAATCGGGCTTGAATCGTATGTATCGGCAGAATGTGAATTTCCGTTACAACTGCTATGAGCTATTCGGATTCGATGTGCTGCTCGATGAGAATTTGGTGCCCTGGCTGCTGGAGATTAACATATCGCCATCGCTGCACTCGGAGCTCCCGCTCGATTTGCATGTGAAGGGTCCGTTGATCCAGGCCGTATTAAATACGGCACTGTATCAGGTGCCGCCCAAGCTGAATGAACGCCAGCAGCAGGAGATACTCGAGGAGCTGCAGATGCAGGGACCGCTGGTCCACGACAAACGAATCTTTACCACCTGCCTAACAGCCGAAGAGGTGCGTAAGCATAATCACTTCACCAGTCGTGCCATTGAGTTCCGTGAGGAGTATGTGGATACCATATTGGACAATCTGCTGCCAGATGATGTTCGCTGCCTTATTGTGGCCGAAGACGAGCTTGCACGGTGTAAGCCACTGGAGCGCGTCTTCCCAACGCTGGGCACACACGTTTTTCTACCTTACTTTGAGAATGCGCGCTATTATAACCGCCTGCTAGATGCTTGGGAGACCAAGTACGCCAAGAATCGTGAACAGGGCATTGCATTATTGTCGCGCTTCTGCAAGGATAAATATCATTTGCAGGTCTCCGAAGCAGCCATGGAGAAGGTAAATGATGCGTTCGCTATAAAATATTTCAGTTTAATCATTATTTTCTATTGCTATTTTTTAGGAACCAAATGTAGCTCTCACTGAGATCGATATGCTGCATGTGAAAAAGGATGAAATTCTGGATAACCCAACAAATTTGCCGCTCATTAAGGCAGCTGAAAGTAGTCATGCAGCTTTGCAAGCAGCCATGGCCTTCAAAGCGGCCGCACATCACTGACAACGGAAGACTGACCATAAATTCAATCAGCGACTCTGCGCCACAAATCTATTGTCTATTTGTTAATTCGTATTGGTGCACATGAAAACAGTAACCATACAAAATCCAGTCTTTTAAACTCAAGTTGAACTCTACAAAATTAAAGTCATATCTCTTTACTGGTTAATATATTTTCTACACAACACAAAACTCAATTGGTTTTCCTTATACTTAAAATTTGAATTGAACTGCAGTTTAACGAATTCTGCATGCTATCGTTATCGATTAATGAGTTGGTGTATCGAATTTAGAATTGGTGTATTTAAGGTGTTACAAATAAAGAAGGCATTGTTCAAAAATATAGGCTGTATATGATTAATGAAACTAAATATTCAATAATAATTATAAATATTATTAACTATATAACAGGATTTCATATAAGTATTTATATATTTTCTCTATGTCAATGCTTTAAGTAAAATATGTATATATTTTAATTTGATTTTTAATCATGAATTCATACAGTAAATGCAATATATGATTTTGAAATGAATTTTATTGTTACAATATTTTAGAAGGAGAGAAATTCCGAGAGTAAAATTAAAATTAATAACTAAACCGATTTCTTACATTAATCTGAAGATGCTGCTCCGAGATGTACTTATCGATATATCGCCTAATATGAAAATACACTCACGGGACATATCCATCGATGCATAGCCAGTGGAAGAAGATGCGACAACCCTAAATTATCGGCAAGGCAAACAATGAACGCACGACGTACGACGACGGCTCGTTCTAGAACGAAAACGCAAAATTGTTATTAAAAATTGAGCAAGCGTTTAGTTACGCGGAATCGCCCGGTCACCAATACAAATGCAAGTGCAAGTGAACGACAAGCAACAAATTGCGAGTGAGTTTTAGATAGCTTCCTGAGTAGCGTCACGTAGACGGCAAGCTACTTGCAAATCGATATTCACACTAACTCACATACACAACACGCACACACATACACACCAACTCACACACACCAACACGAACACCCACCAGTACAAATAGTATGGAAAACACATTAGAAGGCGGCGGCGCTGATGGCGAAAATAATATTATGCCGCTACCCGCCATGTGCCAGGACACCGCCCGCGCCACAACAAGCGTCGCAGTCGTAGCCGAGACAGCGGTAAGTGTAGAATGTTGTTGGAAACATCGTTGAATACAATGACGACGTCATGTATCGTAATCTGCCGCCCGAAATTTTGCGCCTAATACTTTTCTTATCCATTCCACCTTTACACACACACACATACATGTGCATATGTATATGTACACACACACAGACATTGATAAGCAGCGACATAGCAGCAGTTGCTGCGGCGTCATCGACAATAGCAAACAACGACAACAAAAAGTCGCCATTGGAGAACGAAGAAGGGGCCACAATGTTGAGCGCCGAGCACCACCACATGAACAACAGCAACAACAACAATAATAACAACATCGAGAGCAGTGCTAAAACTAAACAACAAAAAGAGCAGCTGTCAGGTGATGGCAATGCAAATACCACAACAACAACAACAACAGAAACAGTAGCAGTAGCAACAACAAATAAAACAACAACGAATTGTGTCAAAGTGACGGCAGCCGCGGCGCCGACAGCGACAGTCGCCGAATCGGATGGCAACAAAACGGGTAGGCAGAGTTGCCAAGAGCTTTTCTTTCGCCTCCCTCGCTGCCCTTACTGATGCACTCTTTTTCTTCTGCCTTTTAGCTGAGCGCAATCACAAGAAGAAGAAAAAAGATAAGGAACGTGAACGAGATGAAGATAAGCGACACACAACCAGCAGCAGCGGCAGCGGCAGCACCTCCAAGGATCGTGAGAGCCAAAGCCTAATGAGCAGCAGCGGAAGCAGCAACAACAGCAACAGCAAATCCTATCCCAATCGACACAACAGCGACTACAAGTCTAATTCCAGTTCCTCCTCCTCCACACCCTCGCGCAGCAAAGACAAGAAGCAACATAGAAGCGATCGGGACAGAGAGCGGGATCGTGAGAGAGAGAAGGTGAATAGAAACAAACTAAATGTATGAAATCTGTAATGGAACAGACAGAAAATCTTTTTGCTTCATAGAATAGTTACTCCAAGTCAACGACTAGTGTTTTATTATACAGCAAATAATAATATCAATTCTTATTAACAGATACCTTCTTCATCGTCAAGTTGCTCATCGAACTCGCATTCGGATCGTCGTCGCAGCTCGGACAGCAGTCGCAGCAGCAGCAACAACAGTTCCAGCAAATTTGTTGTCATTAAAGAGGAGAAGGAGCGAGAAGCGGAGCAGGAGAAGAAATCTGTTGTGGTAGCTAGTAAAATAGAGCCACAAATCAAAGTAGAGGAGCCGCAGAAAGAGTCTGGCGCGCTGACGGTACTTAACCATAGTAAAGCTATCAAAACGGAAAACGAAATCAAAAAGGAATCAGTGGAAACGAAGCCATTGCTAAATGGCGATGTGATCAAACAGTTGAAGACACGCGACGAGGTCACGCGACAGTTGAGCTTTAGTGCCGATGGAGGCAAGCCCAAGGAGAACAATTGCAATAGCAGCAACAGCAACAGCAATGCAGCATCGTCACTTTTAATGCCATCGCCGGCTCCAAAAACTACCAACAACAACAGCAGCGCCAGCAACGCCAATCATCATTCCTCCTCTAACTGCAGCGCGCGTAAATCTTCCTCCTCCTCGTCTAGTAATTCGTCGAGCAGTCATCACAAGACTTCATCTTCCTCGTCGTCCTCTTCGTCACGGCATTCGTCATCCTTCTCGTCGCGGGACTGCTCCAAGTGTTATAAACGCTCCAAGATTCGTCGTAGCAGCGTTGGCGTTCAATGCATTCAACATCCGCCCGCTGCTGGCGCCTGGCAAACGAATTCCTTGCCCATACCGACAGCCCCGCGTAAAGCGCCCGTCGGCCTTGAAAATCTCAAATACGGTCATTACTTTCAAGTGGAACAGTATCCCAATGGCGGTGCATCGGTGGTGCATCTTTATCAGCACGAGATCAATGCACTGTCGCCGGATGAAATGGAACAGCTGGTGGATGAGTTCTTCAGCGTATGCTTTGCCGAGGACGAGCAGGGCTACGCGCACCATGTGATGGGCATTGTACACGATGCCGCTCGCTATATACCCGATCTACTGGAGCATATGGCCGAGAATTATTCAACGTTAACAGTGAAGGCGGGCGTGCTTGGCCGCAATTCAGACATTGAGACGTGCACCATGGCCCAGTATAATGAGCAGGTGAGTGCGACACGAATAGCATCCATGAACAAGCATCTAAGCTAATTATCCATTATAATTGCAGGTGGTGCGCAACTATTGCCAGGGCACGTTTCGCTATGGACCACTGCATCAGATCTCATTAGTGGGCAAGGTGCACGAGGAGGTGGGCGGCTATTTTCCTGATCTGCTGGGACGCATTGAACAGAATCCCTTTCTGCGCAAGGTAAATACTCCAAATAGTTAACTGAAGTACATTCAATTAAGTCATGTATTGCATATTTTAGACAATGCCCTGGGGTGTGAATTCCATACTGCAAACGGATCCGCGTCAATCAAACGATGGACCCATTTTATGGATTCGTGCCGGTGAGCAACTTGTGCCTACGGCGGAACTGAATAGTAAGACGCCCCTCAAGCGACAGCGGTAAGTTTTTACATTGATTTATTTATATGTATATATATTTATTTGTTTAATTAATTAACCAACTAACCCAACCAAAATCTGAAAATATTTTTTTTTTATTTGATATTTTTTTCTCTTCACTTGTAATAAAACATAATATATTTATAAAATAAATATTACCATATTTAATAAAACATCTGATCATTTTTAGTTTTAATTTGTTTTCTAGTAATATATAAAAATTCCTTTCTTTTCTTAATATAAAATATAAATTATATATAAACATTATTATAAATTTATTCATAAATATGATTAGTATTACGTCTTTCCCAAATTTAGCAACATTTTTATGTTCATATTTATTATTTAAACTAATCCCATATTAACTAAATTTTATATACAGATTTCTCTTAATTTATAATTGATTAATGATAATAATATGACAATCTCGTCTTGTAGCACGCGAATCAATGAGCTGCGCAATTTGCAGTATCTGCCGCGTTTGTCGGAGGCACGCGAGACCATGATTGAGGATCGAACCAAGGCGCACGCGGATCATGTCGGCCATGGACACGAACGCATCACAACCGCCGCAGTTGGTGAGCTCTATATAAACCTGTGCTTCTCTGCTCTTCATTCAAACATTTGTCTCCCTGACTCTTCCATTCCACACTTCATTTTTCTTAAGCTCTTCCTAGATTATCACTGCTTCAACAATTCTAATTCAATCTCAATTCTCGCATCATTTTCAGGCATTCTCAAGGCTGTGCATTGTGGACAATCTTATAGCCAGAATCGCATCACCAAAGATGTGGTTGCTTTTGCCGCTCAGGACTTTAATACGCTGGTGGAGATGCTGCAATTGGATCTCCACGAGCCACCCATATCGCAGTGTGTGCAGTGGATCGAGGATGCCAAATTGAATCAGCTACGTCGAGATGGCATTCGCTATGCGCGCATTCAACTCTGTGACAATGATATCTACTTTCTACCACGTAACATTATACACCAGTTCCGCACCGTGACGGCTGTGACAAGCATAGGTAGAGGTTAATTACTTAACTACTTTGGCATTCAATTAATTCCGTCTTCTATCGTAGCTTGGCATCTGCGTTTGCGTCAGTATTATCCCGGCCAGGAGGTAATCAATGAGAAGAACAATCCCGTGCTGGCCGAGACGCCGCATTATAAGGAGAAACAAACCATATTGCCCCATCCCGTTGGGCACGATGAGCCTGGCAAGAAGACGCCCTCGAAGCGTACGCACGATGGCAAAGCCAAGCGTAAGGCGATTGACTTGGATGGCAAGGAGCGCCGTTCCAGCGAAAGCAGCCAGGATGATCATATCTCGTCGGCTAGTGCCTCGCCCACGCGGCAGACCAACAACAACAATAACAATAACAGCAGCAGCAGCTGCAGCAACAGCACGCCCAAAAAGAAGGTGAACAAAGATGACTCCAAGATAGATATGCGCAAAATGGTGCTGGAGCACACATACAAGCTGACCAAAGCAGCGGCCACGGCGCTCGAGAAGGATCGCAAACCATGCAGCAAGGAGCGAGACAAGTCCAATCGTGATAAAGACAAAGAGAAGGACAAAGACAAGGATAAGGATAAGGATAAGGCGCGCATCAAAAAGGTGGAGCATAAACCAGAGCTGGCATCGCCTTCAGCTACGCCAGCTAAATTGCCGCGACTCGAAAACGAGGCGGCCGTATCGAATGTAGCAAGTAGTGCGTCCGTTGCCGCTCCCAGTCCAGCTCCCCCAGTTCATGCTGGCCCAACCCTGACGCCTGCCTTGCTGCCGGCTTTGCCGCCGCTGCCTCTTGTGCCTCAGACGCCGTTCATGTACCGCGAAGCCTATGTAAATAGTTTGAATCAAAAGGAGCCCGAAATCAAAATACAGCTCAAAATGGTATCCGACGAGCCCACCACAACGACAACGACAGCGACGAGCGTCAGCAAACCCCCTGAAGCCCCCAACTGCGTGGCGCCAGTCTCGCCAGCGCCCAATCCAGTCGAGGATGTGGGCAGTGAGCTCATTGTGGAGAGCACGCCCCAGCTGGTGGTGGATCACGAGGAGGAGGTGACTGAAATTTGTGAGGAAATAATTCCATTGGACATGCCAGCAGTGCCTGCTCCAACAGTCACACCTGCACCCACACCCACATCTACACCCACGGCTGCACCTCTGCCGCAGCCCACATTGCCAGCTGTGCGTCTGACGCAGCCACCAGTGCCCACGACCTCAGTTGGAGCAGTGCCACCACAAGTTGTTAAAGTGGTGTTGCCCGCTGCATCGCTGACACCGCTGCCAGGTCGCCTGTCTACGGTGGTATTAACGCCTCCTTTGCCTCCCATGCCATTGCCACCACCTCCACCGCCGCCGCCACCACCAGCCAGAGGCCAAATCACCCAGAAGGCAACCACTGCAAACAGCAACAGCACCACCCCCACCACCTACAAAACGTTCACCTTGCCCTCGCACAAGATCATATTGGCCGGCAGCAGAGGCTCAGCCAAAGCCAAAAGCGTGTCGCCAGTGGATCTGCTTGGCTCCATAATGGCCAGCATGGACAATAAGCCCAGTATCACGAACTCCACAAGCTCAAGCAGCGGCACCACAGCAGCAGCAGCAGCAGCAATAGCGGCGGCTGCACCCACAGCAGGTGGCTCAGCTGCTGCCAGTAGCACGGCAGGCACAGCGAAGCCTTCACTACCTTCCTATGCCAACTCCAATAACAGCTACTGAGAGTGCGTTACCCGTTGCCCAGAGGCTTCACCAGGCGATGTGTTCCACAGCATCGCCAACCTAATTATTGCAGCTATATAACGAAGAAGAAGAACTTGTTGGAAATTGTTTATTTTTATTTTTTTAATTGTTTCGATTAGGCCACGTTTTTGGCGTCTAACGCAAGCGAGAGCTTTAAAAGTTGGCCCGAATATCGTTTTATTTTTTTTTTTTTTGTATATAGCAAAACTGGGGTTTAAGGTTCGTTCGTATAAGCCGAACAACAACTTGCCCGCATATATTATTATATTTGATAACTGTAGTTAATTAAGCTCAAAAAATGCTAAAAATACTTTTTAGACATGTAGATTTTTAATTTATTATCGCAGGCACTTTAAGGTACACACACATTGGCAACAGTTAGAGAAACTTTGATATATACTTGAATAAGCAGATACAAAAACATATATATATATATATATTTCTATATATACTTATATATATATATATATAGATTTGTATAGGTTGCGCGCACATTGGCTGAGTATTTTTTACAAGTCAAACTAAAGTGCAAAAGGCGCCCAGTTGTTTTAAATTTTGTGTTTTTCCTAACATTTTTGAAACGTGTTTTGCAAGCACATTAACACACAAACACACACATATATATATATATATCGATAATTATGATATATATATATACAATTATATATATATATATATACCACACATATAAATGTAGTTTTTAAAACCAATGCACGTTGAAGAAACAATAAAGATTCGGATCGTACAAAAATTCAAAACAAACTGTTTTCATAGTATAAAATTTAATAGAAAAATTGTGATGATCTAGTATCAGAGAAGCAATAACAGTTATATATGGAATATACAAGTTCTTAACATGATTATATATCTATATCATTGGACTATATACCTTTCACTGCATATATTACATATTTTAAGATGAGTATAAGAAATCAATGACATTTTAAAAACAATATCAAAATGAAATATATAATTGCTACAAATAATACATCAGCATTAACAAAAATTATATTTTTATATGTATATAATCCGATTTAAAGAAAAGCCCACCTAAAACTAATTGCATATATCAATGGAATGCTGTGTTCGCTTATAGCTTGGAGCGGAGCTCCTCGATGCGACCCTGCGCTGAGCGCTGCAAGTCCAACAGTTTCATGGCGAAGCCCATGTTGCCCTGAATCTTGATCTTGCCCTGGAAGAAGGCCTTCTGGGGCGGCAGCTTGCCCACCAACAGCTCGAACACATCATCGTCGCTGATTATAAAGGTAACATCACATTTTTCTGGAATACAATCAATCAAATCAATTATCTATTTCGGTCTCCTGGAATATATTCACTTACGCGTTCCGTTAAAGATGACCTTGCCCTTCCCTTCCTTGGCATCGATTACCCAGAAGCCAGTCTGACCTTGGGGTCCATTGTTCACCCTGAAGCCATACACAGCGCGCACTTTCTCAATTAGATTGTCCTGATCCTCTTGCATGGCCTGCTCAAGCAGCTTAAGCAGCGGCGACACTTTGAAGCCCTCCTCGCTGGTCGCCATCTTCGCGGCGGCGGTCTTGTTGTGCTTCACACCAGCGGCACCCGGAAAACCCAAGCGATACAGGCCCACCACAACGGCCCCACCCAGACCCAGATTGTGCTGCAGAGCCAACTGAGCATTAGGCACCTGTCGCTTCTCGGCCAAACCCCGCAGCTGCCAGCACAGCTCGGCGCACTGAGCCAAGCCTGTGGCACCCAGAGGATGTCCCTTCGAGATGAGTCCTCCACTGGGATTGATCACAAATTTGCCGCCATATGTGTTGTCTCCCTTATCGATAAACTCGCCAGCCTTGCCCTCGCCACACAGACCCAAGGCCTCATAGGTGATCAGCTCGTTGGCCGAGAAGCAATCGTGCAGCTCCACGACCTGAACATCCTGTGGCTTGAAGCCGCTCTTGGCGAAAAGACGCTGAGCGGCAAGGCGAGTCATGTCATAGCCGGCAATCTTCATGAGGCTCTTGTCGGCAAAGGTCGACTCCGGATCGCTAGCCATCTCCATGCCCACAATCTCAACGGCCTGCTTCTCCAGACCATGACGACGCACGAATTGCTCGGAGGCCAGAATAGCAGCACCCGAGCCATCCGAGGTGGGACAACATTGCAGCTTGGTCAGCACACCCTCCACCACCTGCGGCGACTTCATAATCTGCTCCAGGGTATATTCGTCGCGGAATTGCGAATATCTAATCATAAAACAGATTAGATTAGTATGTGCAATACATTAAGCCTTAACAAACCCATATCATTTTAGGCATTGTACTTACGGATTATTAACCGAATGCTTGTGATTCTTCCAGGCAATCTTGCCGAAGTGTTCCGGCTTGGTGCCGTACTTCTTCATGTGCTCCTTGCCAGCATTGCCAAAGATCTGCGCAGCCATTGGGCCAGCTCCAATCTCTGTCAACTCTCCCATTTCGGTAATATGACGCTCCATGGGATTGGCCCGGTCAAAGTACTAACAATAGAGATGGTGTTATGGCCAATATCATTACGGGTTAAAGGGTCACTCTAGCTACCTTTGAGGCCAACGAACCACGCTCCATCTTCTCAAAGCCCAGAGCCAGGACACACTCTGCGTTGCCCGACTCGATGATCTGTTTGCCCAGATACAAGGCACTCGAGCCCGTGGAGCAGTTGTTGTTCACATTATAGACGGGAATGCCAGTCATGCCCACCTCATAGACCGCACGTTGACCACAGGTGGAGTCCCCATAGACATAGCCCACGACAGCCTGTTGCACATCCGTGTACTGGAGTTTGGCATCCTGGAGAGCTTTGGTGACAGCCTCCTTGGCGAAGTCTGGGTAGCAAATATCGGTGCGGCGACCTGGTTTCTCGAACTGTTGAAAGAGTCAATTGTTTTTATTTATAGAACAACCTTTAATCCGTTTCTTTTCAGATAATGGTAACAAAACATGGAAATTAGATTGCGCAGCAACAAGATTTTGATTTCGATTTCTCCAATGACCGAAGTGCACTGTAGTTCAAAGTCCGAGTGCGATAATTACTATTGGGAGAGGGGGAGGAGCAAGTACCAACTTGTTGTGGCAGCTTCTTGGAGATCGTCTTTTTCTTTGTTGTTGTACCTGTTTCTACATACTGACGTACATGATATTTACCTTGGTCATGCCAACACCAACAACATACACTCGGGTTTTGGTCATTATGGGAGTTTAAGTATTATTCTTTAGATGGACTAAAACAAGTGCAACCGCTATGACTCGGTTTTAATCAATTACTAAACATTAGACGAAGACCACAAAACAAGTATCGCTGTTGACCTAAACAAAACTATCGATCAAAATATCGATATGTTGATTTGTCTATAAAATGTACTCGCTGCACAAAAATACTCGAAACTTTCATAGCGAAAATAATATAAATAAAATAAATGAATTGACAAACTATCAATTGCCAACCACTTCTTTTGTGTTATATACCGGCAATAGTTTGGCTTAGCAACAAATTGATTACTGTGCAAGTCGCATAATTTTTTCACAATGTTTACTACTGGGTCTGAGATGTGCTGGGTTTTTATGCCTATAGAAATATATGCAATATTTTTGTGTTGGCATTAACAGCTGTTCTACAAATACCGTAAATAATAATTAAATACTAAATTTTTAAGGACTTACATTCCACGCTGAACCACTTTTAAAATGAGCTTGCTCATAATTATAGATCAGTTCAATTGAACTGATTCCACTGATAGCGAAGTGAATTCGCGCCCAACTAAAGGTGTATTGAACAGTTACCTTTTGGACTCCTACCATAACGGAAGCACATCAAAATGACTAAGACTAGAGTTTACGTTATCGGCGTTGGCATGACCAAGGTTCGTACTAGAGAAGCGACCTTTGCCTCCAACAGTAACCGACTTTGAATTTTCAGTTCGAGAAACCAGGTCGCCGCGCTGATGTCTGCTACCCAGATTTCGCCAAGGAGGCTGTCACCAAAGCTCTGCAGGATGCGAATATTAAATACGAGGAAGTGCAACAGGCTGTCGTGGGCTATGTCTATGGCGATTCCACCTGCGGCCAGCGGGCGGTCTATGAAGTGGGCATGACGGGCATTCCCGTCTACAATGTGAACAACAACTGCTCCACGGGCTCGAGTGCCTTGTATTTGGGCAAACAGATCGTCGAGTCGGGCAACGCAGACTGTGTCCTGGCTCTGGGCTTTGAGAAGATGGAGCGTGGCTCGTTGGCATCAAAGGTGAACCGGGTGAACTTTCATCCCCTAATGATGTTAACCATAACACTATCTCTATTGCTAGTACTTTGACCGGGCCAATCCCATGGAGCGTCACATTACCGAAATGGGAGAGCTGACAGAGATCGGAGCTGGCCCAATGGCTGCTCAGATCTTTGGCAATGCTGGCAAGGAGCACATGAAGAAGTACGGTACCAAGCCGGAACACTTCGGCAAAATTGCCTGGAAGAATCACAAGCATTCGGTTAATAATCCGTAAGATCTATATGAATTGATTAACGCTCAGTCGAAAGTTCGATGCCATAATAGGCGAAGGCGCTTATCTTATCTGCTATCGCTTATCGTGGGGCCATCCTCTCGTTGAACATTGGCCATCCATTTGATAGACGAGTGGTGCAGTCATTCTTATCTTAATCTGTCTTCTGTTCTCTTTTCTTTTGTGTTGCAGGTACTCCCAGTTCCGCGATGAATACACTCTGGAGCAGATTATGAAGTCGCCGCAGGTGGTGGAGGGCGTGCTGACCAAGCTGCAGTGCTGTCCCACCTCGGATGGGTCGGGTGCTGCTATTCTGGCCTCCGAGCAATTCGTGCGTCGTCATGGTCTGGAGAAGCAGGCCGTCGAGATTGTGGGCATGGAGATGGCCAGCGATCCGGAGTCGACCTTTGCCGACAAGAGCCTCATGAAGATTGCCGGCTATGACATGACTCGCCTTGCCGCTCAGCGTCTTTTCGCCAAGAGCGGCTTCAAGCCACAGGATGTTCAGGTCGTGGAGCTGCACGATTGCTTCTCGGCCAACGAGCTGATCACCTATGAGGCCTTGGGTCTGTGTGGCGAGGGCAAGGCTGGTGAGTTTATCGATAAGGGAGACAACACGTATGGCGGCAAATTTGTGATCAATCCCAGTGGAGGACTCATCTCGAAGGGACATCCTCTGGGTGCCACAGGCTTGGCTCAGTGCGCCGAGCTGTGCTGGCAGCTGCGCGGTTTGGCCGAGAAGCGTCAAGTGCAAGGCGTTAAACTGGCTCTGCAGCACAATCTGGGTCTGGGCGGTGCCGTTGTGGTAACTCTCTATCGCCTGGGCTTCCCTGGTGCGTCCAAAGCAAAGTTGTAAACTTAAAATTTTCTTGTTTTTGTAAATAAATTATGAATTTGTATTTTTATTAATAAACTTAACTTGATTTCAATATGCGATGAATGTGAGCTAATTCGATTTAATTTTGTATTTCTCGTAAAAATTAATTTTATTGAAATTTAATTGCTTTGACAATTTGAAAACTTCAAACTCTGCCAAAAGCAAAAAATACCAAAACTTTGATAAGCAAAATGCCAAACGATTAGTCGAATGTGCAACGAAATTTGCTGAACTGCTTTATGGCAACTGAATTGTTAGTAATCGATTAAAAATGTTCAATTGAACTGGCATTTGAATTCGCCCGCACTTTGTATCGGAACCAGTGTTTCGTAGTATAGTTTAAATGAAATAAAATCCATGCTGGTCGGACTTTTATTGAGTATTAAATAATTGTCTTTATTATATGTTATGCTATTAACTAACTGCGCTTGGCTTTCAACAGCTGCCGCTTCCGCCCGCTACACATACGCCAGATTTTAAGAACAATGACCAGAAGCAACAGCAGCACAGCAGCAACTGTCAGATAAACATCCAGGGAGTAGTAAACAAAGCGATTGAGCTTCACAGCGCTGGACTGCAGCAATGGGGCACCTCGTGTCTCAGCCACATGGTGTACCCACCAAAGAGCGTTATCCATCGCCAATTGCGGACGTTCGTTGTAGGCAGCGGCAACCTTTTCGGCCTGCAGCTTTAAGCTAGGATCCAGTGCCTGGGTGAGTGCGTCAAATACGGTCTGTTCGCTGAGCTGCCAGAGGTCCAGACACACAGCCATGCCACGTTGCACCAGAGCCGCCACATTCAAGTACTGGTCGCCGTAGACCGGCATGCCCACCACAGGCACCCCACTGGCGACGGCCTCAGTGAGGCCCATCAAGCCGCCGTGGCTGAAGAAAACTCGCAGATTGGGATGCGCTAGGATATCGCGCTGTGGCAGCCACTTCATGATGTGCACATTGGCAGGTTGATTGGGCAGCGTGTCGTTCTCCCACTTCCAGATAATCTGCTGCGGCAGGCGAGCCAAGGCACGGAGCAGGCTCTCGCGTTTGGCGCTGGACAACGAGTTGGCTCTCAGTTGGGAGCCCCAGCTGATGAGTATGACGCCATGCTCTGCCCTGTCCAACAGCTGCTGCAGTGCTTCGTCCAGGGGCTTCGCTGCTCTCAGATGCAGTCCGCCCACCTCGATGACATTCGGTGGCAAAGGCCTGGCGCCGCTGAAGGAGAAATGCTGATTGATGAGCATCAGCGAGGTGTTCTTCACCAGCTCGCCGGTGCTCGGGATGCCGGGTCCAAATCTCTGACGCAGCAGCGCATCAGCAGCGGGCACATTTAGCAAGCTGCAAGCAAAAAGTAAATCTCAATCTGTAATCTGTAAATCAATCACCTGCTCCTCACCTGTATAGCCAATTGAGCGTGTGTGTGGTTATCCAGTTGCCAAGGCGACCTCCGAAGGACATCTTCTCGGACTGACCCAGAAACAGAGCCGAGATATAGGATGGTATTATTGGAGTGCCCATGCGTTCGTAATGCCACGGCATCATGGCGCAGCTGCTCATGGCGATGACGGGCGTCTGCAGCTGATGTGCCACGCCCATCATGCAATCCGTATTGAATTGTTCCATGATGATGACGTCATAATGACCAGCAGGATGTTGGAGTACCTGGTCCAGTGCCTCGCTGTGAAGCGTCGCATTGCAGGCATCTTTCCCATAGGCGTACAGAATGAAGAACTCGCCGAAGGGCAGCAGAGCTGGCATAGGAATCTTTTCGAACATCTGTGGAAAGAATTGATGGACTGATCGACTTACTGCTACATTGATTGATTGACAGATAAACTAACAGCAAATTATTGAAGCATACTGATTGATTAATTGACTCAGTGGCTTTTCTGATAGATAGACTGACTGATCGATTGACTGGCAGACTGACTGACTGATTGACTACTGATTGACTGGCTGATTGACTGACTTATTGACTGACACATTAACTGACTGTCTAGTTAACTATTGACTAACTCATTGACTGCCTGATTGACTAAAAGGTTCAATGGTTGACAGATTTACTGTCTAACTGGCTAACTGATTATCTGATTGACTATCTGATTGACTGACTGATTGACTAATTGGCTAAAAGATTGACTGACTGATTAACTGACTGTCTAGTTAACTATTGACTAACTCATTGACTGTCTGATTGACTAAAAGGTTCAATGACTGACGCATGTACTGTCTAACTGGCTAACTGATTATCTGATTGACTGACTGATTGACTAACTAATTGGCTAAAAGATTGACTGACTGATTAACTAACAGATTGGCTGACTGACTGACTGACTAACTGATTGACTGATTAAGCTAGTGGCATTACGTACTGACTGACTGGCAGATTGACTTATATGAACATTAGATAAACCGAGACATAGATTAACAGATAGGCTGATTGATATGCTGATTAATAAACTAACTAACCATTTCGCAGATTGACTGAGAGACTAACAGATTGAACTAAAAACTCACTGACTGACTGACTGATCAATCGACTTACTGACTAATCAGAGATTGACAGACTGATTTGATGGGCTATTTGCCTTCACATAGAAGTCAGCCAATCAATCAGTATATATATTAAGATTATAGATTATATATTCAACAACTCACATCGAAACCAAGTTGATTGCTCAAATTGACGCTGGGCAGGGTATAGTCGGTGTAGCCCTTCGGTGGCTGTGCATCGCGAAATGGGCTAACGACATCCACGTTGTGACCTGTTTCGGCCAACCGGCGCAGAAGTGGTTGAAAGAACTGAAAATGGCTGATAGCGGGGTGAATGAAGAGACCCAAGATGTTCAACGCGTGGCTGCTTCCACAAATCAGTGAAAACAGCAGCAAACATTTCCAAATACAATTTGTATGCATTTTCTAAGTGTACTTAACAATATTTTCTACATAAATCAAATATTACATGTATATTACAATATATATTATAATATAATGTATATTTATTTATAATATATATGACACTTTGCACGCAAGGGCACGCAGACGTTCGTTTGGGCCGGGAACTATTTAACAACTGAATGCGAATACTCAGAATAATTTTGAGCACATATATAAATAAAATTTGAGAAGAGAGCAAACAGATGAGAGATAAGAGGAAAAAAAAAATAAAGAAACAAATAACTATTAAAAAAGTGAGCCATACATAAAAACTATGTCGAAATCTATTTATATGAGAGAACTATCTATGTATATAAGAGAAGTGTTTGCCCAGAGATAGGCTAGTTTTAGAGATGAATATTTAAAAAAAAAAACAACCTTTGATATATTCAGAGCAAAGACTTTTACTCTTAGTCAAATTTAAAATTATAATCTATAACATTTCAAAATATTTAAAAACTTTCCATGATGTACATATATCATATATAACTAAACGCTTAATTTATATTTATATATAAATATAAATATATATATTTTTTTAATTTGGGTCAAGATATATAAACTATAAAATTGGCGAACAACACACTAAATAGTTGGAAGCAGGAACTACTAAACTAGTTATTATAGGACCACAATAGACATGCACATACAAAATATCACATAGACTTAGCCAAGGATCAAATCGATTTAATCCTTTTTGTTCTTTTTATTCGGTTGCTTGCCGCAACAGCGTCGAATGAGTGCAATCCAGCTGCCAACTACCAAGGCCAGAATGAGGCCAACGACAACATAACAGTCCAGCGAGTAGTACACAAAGCGGGGCAGCTCCACAGCGCTGGATTTCAGGAGGGGATTGCCGCCAGTGTGACCCACATGCTCCACCCACCAGATGGCCTGCTGCAGTGCCTGTTGTGGTCTATATTTGAATGAGTGCGCGACGAGCTTGGCAGCATCAGCGTACCTGTAAGAAAGGAATATGACTTATTGATCGATAGGAGATGGAGCAGAGGCCTCCACTCACTTCTTATCCAGCGCTCGCTTCAAAGCTCGCATAACCGTATTCTCGCCAATGTCCTCGTAGTTTAATAGCACGCCCATGTCGCGATGCACCAGGGCAGCCGCATTCAGGAACTGATCGCCGTACATGGGCGTGGCCACAACGGGCACACCACAGTAGGCCGCCTCGGAGCTGCCCATGAGTCCGGCATGCGTCATGAAGACCTTCACATTGGGATGACAGAGGATGTCGCGCTGTGGCAGCCATTTCATGATGTGCAGATTGGGCGGCTTATTCTCGAGCGTCTCGTTCTCCCACTTCCAGATGACCTGCTGCTTGAGACGGGTCACGGCCCGCACAATGCCATCCCGCTTCTCCGGCGACAACGAATTGGCGCGTATCATGGAGCCCCAGCTGATGAGTATCACCCCGTGCTCGGCACTGTCCAGCAGGCGCTGCAGATCGGCGCTCAGCGGGTTTCCCTTTTGGATGTGCACGCCGCCCAGCTCGATGATGTTGGGCGGCAGCGGCTTGGGACCGCTCAGCGAGTAGTGTGTGTTCACAAACAGAACGGAGGTGTTCTTCGCCAGCTCGCCCACCGAGGGCATATTGTGTCCAAACTTGTACTGAACCATTGCATCAGCGGCGGGCACCGAAATGAGCCTAAAGATGGAAAGGCAATAGATTAATGGGATTTGCTGCAAATAGTTGGTAATGGGGCCACCTACTTGTACATCCAGTTGAGTGCATGGAAGCTAAACCAGTTGGCCAATCGTCCGGCAAAGTCCATGTCCTGCGACTGACCCAGAAATAAAACCGGTATATGTGAAGGGATTATCGGAGCGCCCATGCGCTCGAAATGCCACGGCAACAAGGAGCAACTGCTGAGGGCAACGACTGGAGCTTGCAGTTGATGGACCACGCCCATCATGCAATCTGTATTGAACTGCTCCACAAGAACAACGTCATAGTAGCCAGTCCTGCGCTTCATTACCGTCTGCAAAGCCTCCGAGCGTAGGGTAAAGTTGCAAGCCTCCTTGCCCCATTCGTGGATCAGAAAGAACTCGATGAAGTGCTTGTAGAAGGGACGTTTCTCAAAGAACTGAAAGAGAAAGACATAAAGTGAGAGAGTGTTTGAGAAAAAAAAGAAGAGAGAGAGAAAGAGAGAGAGACGGAGGCAACTACTTCAACTGAAGTTCAGATTTCAGGTTTCTCTTGATGAATTTGCGAATGAAGCTCGATCGTAAAAACAAAAAGAAATTATCTTAAAAATGTCTTGGGTGCGACTAGCAGACACCCTGCAGACATATATTTTTAGAATATAATTTCAGGAAATTAAAATCTTAGATTTTAATTGTGTTATTACAAAATAATGTAAATACTGCCTATAGGTCTATAATAATTTCAGTATATATTTTTGTAGTGTATGTTATGAGAGAAGCTACAGAATATGCATATAGTATATATGGTCATAACATACATGATTCAAGTTGATATATTCTTAATTAATTATATTAATAGAGAATAATTAATTTTTATGGTATCGGAGTAGGAATAATTTACATTCAATCTAATACACCCTACTTTCATTCCATACAGGGTATATATTACGAAAAAGTGAAAGTAAATCGCAGAGCCTAAAACAATTGTTTTTAAACGTAGCTCTCAAAAATCCTTGAGCTATGCTAGGGGCATGCCATATGCCGGCAACGCACCTCAATTACAATAGTTGTGCGTGGAATTAAAAAAAAATCAAAATGAACTGGCTCACCTTCAAGTCGACGCTGTTTGTCAGCTTTTCCACACCTGTTAGCGGGAAATCCTTGTAGCGTGCAGGCGGATTTTTAGCCGGAAAATGGCTAAGGACGTTGACCTCATGCCCAGCCTCGGCCAGGCCCTGCAGGATGGGTTGAAAGAAGTGGAAGTGACTGACGCCGGGGTGGGGGAACAAGCCCAGAATTCTTAGCGGTCGACCGGCGTCCACTGGGACGTGCTCCTGCAGCAAAAGCAGCAGCGGCAGCAGCGCTGCCAGCAGCGAACGCAACTGCAGCATTTTTTTTGTGATTTTCGTTTCTGTTGGTATGCGTGACAAATTTAAAATTAGAAAACAAAACGAACGAATGAACTAATCAAAAAGAATTACAAAATAACACTTGTTGCATTTAATTGTTGCAAATTCTTAACCTTCGATGCAATTGGCATTGCGCATGCCTTAATATTATGTAAATAATTGCAGTGTGAAATTGCATGGAAAGTCACCAAATAGCTATTAACTTACAACTTACCAAATCTTTGACGAACTAGCGCTAATTGCGTTTGTGAATTAGGCGGCACTCATAAAAATCAATCAAATGCGGAGCTTTATTAATAACACAACTATTGAAATTACGAACGACCCGCAAACAACTTACACGCTTCGCAATCGACAAGCAACTGACAAGAGCCATGTAGTCGCAGTTATAGTGTAACCAAAAAGGCGTTGACTGCGCTGCCGCTGAATTTTCGAAATTGAGCGTGTATCAGTGATCAAGGGCATATTCTCTATTTTCTACGCTCACGCATTCGTTACACTCTCTTCCTCGATGAAGTTGCCGAAATGCCGCTGGCTGCAGCGGCGCTCCATTGACCGAAAGTGAGCGCAGATTTGTGCATGTTTTAGTGATCTCTCTCACAGTCCACTTACATTGCTTCGATTCGAATTTGGAATCGCTCTCCAAAATTTTGCAAAGTCATCAATTACACATACGCACGCACATGCGCTCATCTTTTACTCTTTCACTCATAGGCAACACGAGGAAGAGTATATTGATTTTGTGCTGTGCCTATTCGTTGGTTACGCTCTGTACTCATAACGTTCTCCAATGAATTTGAGCACAGAGTATTGCACAGTCAGCTGTGCCCGGCTGCAATGTTCTTCTCTTTTACTTCCTATTCGCGTTTCTGCATATGTGAATATACACACATATGGAAGCTTAATATTTTTGGGGGCTTCAACCTGAGCGTTGAGCAACCGGTTGCAATGCATAATACGCATTAAAAATTGCATTTTATTGTTTAACCATCGCTCTTATCGGTCATAATTTAGCTTAGGAGTAAACAGCTGAGAGCCGTTGCAAAAGCATTATCAATTTAATTTGATAACATCTAGTAGCACGTTTTACTGTCACTGATAAATTTTACTTGCTCTACTTTATTGAGCTGTATGTTTGTTTTATAAATATTTGTATGTATGTATGTCTGCGAGGCCTAACATGTATTCAAGTGTGACATTTTCGTGATGTCAACAAAAATACGACTGATAAGAAAGGCACTACTATTTTTTTGAACACAGCTGTATGTATGTATGTATGTTTATGTATGGGAGCTTATGGGCAAAACAAACTGGAATTGTTCGAAGATCAAAAACCCGTGCGTATTGAATTTTGAGTATTGATGTATTTTAATAAACAAACAAATTATTCAGAATGATTTTTTCAATATTATCAAAATTGTATGAGAGTCTGCTGTTGATAGGAATATTCCGATGCTATCAGCTCTGTTTATACTTTCATGATGACTATACTAAAAAAGTTACAGGTCTCTTCACATTCTAATTGTTTATAATTTCATTATCAAAGACCCTATTATAGTTAAATATATATACATATAATCTTTTGAGGTCAGTAAGAATTTCTAGACGCTACTAAGATTGAATTCACATGTGGCCTTCGTGCATTAGTCAACAGACGCGTGATCAAATTATATTTGAAATTGATAAGGCTCTGTTGGGTTCTGTTTTCACGGCTGCCAAATGGAATATTTATTGTTTTTTCATTTTGTGTAGCCGGGCGACATTTCGCCTGCCACAACAAAACCATCTCAAAAGCTTAAACAACTTCCAGACTGCTCCAATACTGAGTAATATGACTATCAGGCAGCAGATGTAAATATCGATCGAGTTATACACAAACCAATTGATATTACTGCCCGCACTCCGAACAAGTGGAGCTCCATTTGTGGCGATCACATGCTCCGTCCACCAAATAGCCAATTCAAGTGGTTCTTGGGGTCGCTCACGAAAGGCAATAGTCAAGTGTTTCATCTGCATAGCAAAACTGAAAGGGAATATAGTTAGGAATTATTGTAATATATGATAGAAAAAATGTATGGGAGTGTAGTTAGGAATTATTATAATATATGATATATGTATATAAGGTTATGGTTGTGTATAAAACTCTAGCGATTGTAGAAGTTTCAATCTTGTCTTACTTGGAGAACACTTATTTATTAATTTTACTCTTTTGTCTCAATTCATCTCGAAATTTCTTTAAGTTCCACTTACTAATCATCCAGTATAGTTAGTAGCGCCCGCGTGAGATGGTGCTCATCGAAGTCTTTAAACTCCACAATGACTCCAAAACGTCGCTGCACAACGGCGGCAGCATTCAGAAACTGATCCCCATAGAAGGGCGTTACGAGTAAGGGAACTCCACAGTGGATGGACTCGGAAGTGCCCAGCAGGCCGCTGTGTGAGACGAAGGCTTTCACTTTCGGATGACACAGCAGATCTCGTTGTGGCAGCCAGTCGAAGGTATATAGATTCCTAGGCTTATTCTCGGGCATGGCTTTCTTTATCCAGCGCATCACGAATGTATAGCGATGAAAATTGGAGATGGTATCGAAGAGCGCCTGCAGTTTGGGTGCAGATAAAGTGCTGGGATCAACCATTGAGCCCCAGCTGATGTAGATGACGCCCAAGTCGGATTGATCGAAAAGACTTTGCAGGTGCTAAGGAAGTAAATAGAAGCTATGATAAGTTTAGCACATTTTAAGGAGATGGACCTACCTTGGGCAATGGCTTGGCTGGACCCACATGAAGACCGCCAACCTCCACAACATTTGCGGTATAGGGCGTTGAGCCCGATAGTGAATAATGCTGATTGATCAGCATGAGACTTGTGTTCTTTACAATCTCATTGATGGGCGGCAGTCCCGGGCCAAAGCGTTCTCTAATCAAAGCATCTGTGGCAGGCTCTGTTATATATCTTAAAATAGATAAAATGGAATCAAAATATATATATCTTTATATATAATGATATACATACTTATGAAGTGCATTGGCAATGTGAAAGTGTAAAAAGTTATTGAGGCGTGCCACAAATCCCATGTGGTCGGTGTAGGGCAAAAAATTCATGGGCACAACGGAGTTGATGTGGGGCGTGCCCATTCTTTGATAGTGCCAGGACATGATCGCACAGCTGCTCAAGGCAATCACGGGAGTATTGAACAGATGGGCAACTGCGGACAGACAGTCATTGGCGAACTGCTCCAAGATGATGACATCGTAGCGCTGCGACGAGCTGAGCAGCTGGGCAATCAATGGCGAGTGCATAGCCACCTGGCAGGAGCGCAAGCTCCAGTCGTGCAGCATGAAGAAGTTTCTCATTTTGATGGGTAAACCGAGAAAATCATTTTGTTGTTCAATGTCCTGCCGAAAGAGAGAAAGAGTTGAGCTGAGTGACAAAAATATTATGAACCACATTTACCATTTACCTTCAGATCCACAAAGTCCGTCAGCAGCGGCATGCCCTCGAAGACGTAATCCGTGTAATTGGCCATTGGCTCTTTCAGCGGAAAGTAACTGTACATGCTGATATTGTGTCCACGTTCGGCCAGCGCCACAAACAAGGGACGAAAGAAATCAAAGTGACTCTTGCCGGGATGTCCGAACAAGCCAAGTATCTGGGCCGACTCAACAGCTGATGGCTGCGGGCCAGAGAGGGCCAAGCCCAGCAGCAGCAGCGGCAGTAGCTTCAACCGCAACATGTTGCAGCGTATACTTAGCTTCAAGGTCCAGATACTTGTGTATCTGCGAATTCAAATTTTGCAAACTGTAATCTTTATGGTTAGATCGTGACCGGCATTTAGCTATTGTTGCCAGCTTTGTTATGGCTGCAGTTGCAATTATGTATTGTTTTTTTTTTTTTTTGTATTAAAGCCGTTCATGCAACGAGTTCTTAAATGCCAAATAAAGGTTGCAAAGTGCATTGTGTTGTAGCCAGTCGTATGTGTTAAAATATCGTTTAACACGACCAGAGTTTTGTGCTAGCAAACTAGTAATTTAATATAGAGCTGAGATTTGGTTTAATAATATATGTTACACCTATTATTAGCAAGACTGAAGTCTAAATGCTTTAGCCCCAAAAGTTAACTAATCAATGATGGAAAATAGTTAAAAGTTTTGTTGAACTGGCAAATAGTTCTCATATCAGTAAAATGATATAGATTCAGACTGCATGGGCGTAGGAAGGACTAAAGATGAATGATTATATTTGAATTTTGTTGATATTTTTGTATGTTGTTTGATTATATTAAATAAATTAATTTGTTTTGCACGCAAAACACTTTTTCAAAAATCTGCTAAATCTGCCCCCTGTGTAATAAAATTTGCCTACTCCCTTGTCTATCCTCTGTTCTATCAGTGTTTACTTTCATATATTGATAGACTTTTAAGTATACATACATGCACACACATATACATACATGCATACACACATACACATACACATACGCTCGCACATGCATATACTCACATACACACACATTCACACATCTAAACACACGAGACTTCAGACAGCCCTTAAGTTTTTCCCCTACTTTTTGTTGGTTTTATTTCTCTAGAGAACATTTGTATTTGATTGTTGATTGTAATTAAATTTGCTTAATGATTTAAGGTTAAGGTACTAATAGATTCATTGAAAACAATTTAAGCAAACCCTTATTGATCTTTGATTTCGATTACAAGTAGTAAATAGTCTCTTTTAAGTAAAAAAGAAAAATTTTTTCTTATTTAAAAATAATATTCAAAATTATATATATATATATATATATATATATATATATATATATTTGTATTTGAATATACTATATATATTTTATATGCTTCACTTCTCTCTATATGTATGCGTTACATATACATGTCTAGAATATATAAACATACATATATGTAGTATGTTATATATATACATATATTTCAATAACATCACTTAAAACTTTTCACTTGAACAAAATTATTTGAGCTCCTTTACGCTAAATTTCTTTTCTGTTTTCATTTCTTAAATTTACATGTTTAAAACTTGCTAGCTATATATATTATTATAGAAATATAGGTACAAAAAGTTGATAATATATTTTCTGTGCACTTGACAAATGCTTTGGAAGTAGAAAATGAAACCAACTCGTCGCAGTCAGGTTGCCAGACAAACTGAAATTGCAAACTCAATGCGAATCGGTCAAAACTGTCGACTCGACTCATGGCTAAATTCAACAGAGACTCAGCCAGAAGCCCAGATCACAGTTACAAACTCAGACTCAGATCAGTTAGACCACTCAGACCCTGCCGAGCCCTGAGTCGTGAGTGTGTTGCAACAACAACAAGTTCGGTTACGCTCAGCTACATGTGCATATAGAGACTATATTAGAGACATATGATGCAAATGCAAATTACCTACAAAGCTGAAGCTATTGAAGATTCTCCAGTTAAACATTTAATTAAATATAAACAATTGCTAAATTATTTATGATATTTAAAAGAAACTTTTCGATTTGTCAATGTGTTTTTTATTAACTAAATAAATATGCATTAATTTCATTTCTTCTTTGTTTGCTTTCGTTAAAGCGAGTTTTTATTGTTCACTTAGCAAATGTTGATTGTTAATTCATAAATAATTTAGACTTCTTCTGTAATACAGTAGGTATATGCTATGATGAACCAATTATTTATTTTATTTAAGCAGAAAAACCTTTTTTTTCATAATTAAGAGTATTTATTTTCTATCAATTATAAAAAAAATTAAAATAAAATTAAAAATGATCTTTAGAGTTCAAGTTAAAAAACTGCTAAAATAATAAAAATATAAAAAATAATAATAATAATAAAAAAATAAAGATAATAAAAGATTTTTTTTTTTCTTAATCATAATTGAAGAATTTTAGATGAAAAATAATTATATATTTAAATAACTTAATAAATAAATAAAATTAAAATAGTAAAATAAAATTATATATTGATACCAAAAATAATACAAAATTTAATACTGAAATAAAAACTCGTATTCTTTGAATTTATTTCAGGAAATTTTTGCTTTAAAGTTGAGGTTATTCATAAATATGATATTTATAGAACGAGGTAAAATTAAAATTGAATTAAAGAATATATTTACTATAAATATTTAAATTAATTTTAATTTATAGATATTTATTTTTTCTACATATTTTCCACATTTTATAACATTTTCTTTATCCCCAGTTGCCCGCTGAGATAATTTTTTGTGTAGCGCCCTACGAAATGCCATAAATAAAATATTTTTAATTTTCATTCGCTGTCAAACGCACCTTTTTGTAGCATACTTTTGGGCTGTCGTCTGATTGGGAGTGCTCCACACGCAGCCGATAGGAAATATTGGGTGAACTTTTGAGATTTTTATGAGAATTGACAAAAGTTTCTGGGCCCAGGCTGAGACTTATTAAAATTCACTTCACTTGATAATTGTGCCGAGTGAGAGCGCAATAACCGTAACTTTTGAGATACTAATTTCAAAATGTTGCAGCATCACATAAAATATCATTGGGGAAATGCTGGAATTTTCATTTTCGTATGGACTGAGGTGGGGGTGTGAAGACGGGGCCACGTCGTAATAATTGAGGAAATCATTTAATTAGGAAAAATTTTCACGTTCCGCTCAATTAGCGCACAACTTGAGGCAGAGATTTTTGGTAACTTTGACTGGGTAAAACTGGACGTTGTCAACAGCTGCGATACTCTGAGGATGTTGATGCCTGACAGCAGGGGGTTTGTGATGGTTGGTTGGTTGGTTGCTTGGCCATGGACAGGGGCGGGGGCGGGGGCCGAGCTGGGTTGGGCTGAGCTGACGCGACGTCTGGCAGGAAGTGTTGTGTTTATATTAGCGACACGTCATTAAATGCGCCTTAATTGTGAAAATTTTCACGAGCGAAAAGTGAAATGGCAAGTGCAGGAAAATTTACGACACATTATCAAATCAAGTGTGGAAAAGTTGTAGGAAAATTAGGCGCCCTGGCAAACATATCAACAGCTGTTGCGCCTGACTGAAGGCGAATTTTCTATAAAAATCAATAGCTGACTTTTTTTTTTAAACAATCTTGGTTTAAGACTAGAAACTTGGCTTAAATTGTTGTTAAATTTTATAATTGAAAATCTTGTTCTGGAATCTTAAGGTGAAAGGATTATAGCAATAAATTAAAATACAGGCATAATCTTAAGTATATAAGAATAAGACTATACGGAATCCCTTTTAAAGATATCTAATTAAAATAAAATTCGCTAGTTATTAAGAAAGAATAATATATACTTCATTATTTTTTTTAAAAGTTGTTTAGCACTTAACAAGTGTTCTGCTAGCTTTAGTGACAACTTAATCAAGTTTTTAAATATTACAAAAATTTTAATTAATAATATAGGAGTAATCTTCTTAGAATTTCGAATAGATGGCATCTTTTGAATAAAATATACTAAAAATTGAATACAAATGTTTTCTTATTATTATAAGCTTCACTCTCCAACATTCTTGTGTATATATACACACATATAATATTATATATACATACATACATACACATATAGATATAAATACTCCTTCCTCCCACATTTTATTGACACAGGATAGAAAAAAAACTCACCCGTTCGTATCAATTTATTTTAACGTCTTTGGCATTTGAACTCTGATTATGTGCACTCGTTCACTTTTTTTTTTTTTGCACTCATTTTCCATTTTCCATTTTCTTAGAGCTTTCTATTTGCTGATAAACGGCAATAAAATGGAATTTTAAATGATAGAAATCGCATTGAAAAGTCGCAGATAAGCTAAAAGGGTTACAGTCAGCGCGTGTTTGACTTGGGCAAAGTGGGCGGGGCACTTTGAACATTTTCCAGCCATTTACATTTAATAGAAGTGCATGAAAAGATAAGCACGCGTGTGTGTGTGTGAGAGAGTGTGTGAAATTTATAACAAATCAATAAAATGACAATAGGTGCAAACTTTATCGATGGATTTTGGCAGGAGAGTGGGGAGGAAGGATGGCTAGGGGATGGGGGGGAACGCCTCCCGGGAACGTCGTTCTATTGTGCAAAAACATTTGCCATTGATACGGCTCTGGGTCTGGGAGATGGCTGAGCCGTTCGTAGTTGGACTCGACTCGAAACGAAAGTTTTCGATAAACAATTTTTCGCACGGAAGTGCAATTTGAAGTGAATGCTATCGGTTCCATGTCCTGAAAATGCGGAAATTATACAGAGAAAGTTTCTAATACATTTGTTACCGCCAATCAATCGCTTTGTCGTAAGGTGTTGCGCCAAGTAAGGCGGCTCAAGGGTTACCTGTGCAGCTAGACAGGTGTGCTAATGGTTTGTGTAGATAGCAAAGTTTTGCGTGAAATAGATAGATTGTCTATAGTGGGGGCATGTCTAGGAATTATTAATAGTAGTTAAGCTATATTGGGAGCTTAGATTTTGTTGCTCAGTTAGCGACTTTGCAGTTGTATTAATGTTGGAGTTGTTTCTGTAAATTCAGTTCATAATCGGGCTTAAAATAAGAGCAAAATATTAAGTAATTCCTAAAATAAAAACGAATATAAAATACTAATATTCGTTTTTATAGAGAACTAGCTAGTTAGTCTATAAGGTCTATAAAGAAACTCTTGAAGATAGGTTTTGTATTCTTCAGTATATAATGAAAAACTCCTTATTCCGAAAAACCTCAATCTGAGTAAAGAACATTTCTAAATATCTTATAGAATATTATTATTATTATTATTATTTGTTAATTTCTTTGTAAGACTTTTACAATTTAAATTTGGGGTTTATTTCAAATATGATACTTTAAAACCTCTTAATGGTCAAAAGTTGATTATTATTAATCTTAATTACATACTATTGTCAATTTCAGCAAATCCCATAAGCCCTCAAAGACTTCTTAGAGCATTGTCTTGCCTTGGTCGACACTGTTGTCAGCCTGTAAGGAAACCACTTGCCCAGGCAGCTAGCACTTACCTGATGCAGGTGTCTTTAATTGACAGGCGCCAACTATTTATGGCCACGTCACGTGATCTATAAACGTGACGACCCCAGCCGCTGGCCATATGCCGCCTTGATTTACACGTAAGCGGCTGCTGCTGCTGACTCTGAGACATTCGTAGTCTTGTGGGCAAAGGTGTGCTATCCCTCAGCTGTATCGATTAACAAACAACATGGAGAGAGTGTGTGTATGTGTGTGTGTGTGTGTGTGTGTGTGTGTGTGTGTGTTTTGTAGCTATTTCCGTGACAGTAATCAATTTATTTTTGGCAGTGCGCCGATTGCGTTTCCGTTCCTTGGAGTACTCTGCTAGAGATTGGGGAAAAGTTAAGCGTGGGCCAAGTTACGTTTCGTTTGGTTTTTGGCGCAGCGATTTCCGCCAGAATGTCGATAAATCATGTCCCGTCGCAGTGCATAGTGAAAATGCCAGACGTGGATTTGGAATTGGGAATTGGGCACGGATAGGTGGGCATTGTTATATATGTTGCATACGCTGCGACAGATCCTTTCACGTTGTTGTTGGCGTGATAGATAAGTTGACAGAAGAAGGGTTATCGCCGGCTGTCTGTGCGTCACGGTTTAATCAATCTTTCAAAGTCTCTATTTTGTTATTTGGCAATTAATTAATTTGCGAGCCCGGCGAGCTGACGGCACGTGACCAGAGAAATTGAGTCTCACAAAGATAGTGAGAGAGAGAGAGAGATAGAGAGTGAGAAGTAGGGGAGGGACAGCGAGGCGACGCCTCTTTAAAATCTTTCCAGTCTCCGGCAATGGCTCCATAATTCCGTTCTGGGTTCAGGTTCGGGTCAAGTGCTGGAATTGATGTTTCGTTTATGATTTATCGTCGATTCCTTGGCCAGTCATCGTATCAGTTACCCCCAACCAGGCCGGGCTGACATCTAATGGCCAGCATATTGCACAGCAGCCATGCAAAAAGCCAAAAACTAAATTGAACTTACAGCGGCTAAGGCTGCCAGCCTAGAGATGAGCGCGTGACACGATAGAGCAACTGAAGGTACATATATGCATTTGTGTGTAGATGATTAACACTTAACAGTTGTTTATTAAGTGTTACGTATCTGCAATTTATGACTTGCATTATTTTCTTAGGACTTGGGACCCTGGTCTGCGAAGTCTATCAGGACATTGGACTTACAGCAGACAAGCAGATGCTGTGAAGGATATTGAAAGAATATTAAATTTAAACATATTATGCATATTTTGAATAGTCCCAGAAAACAAGATAATTATTATACTGGTATTCAAATTGAGTTGCATTGGCTTCTCTGTAAGAATTAAACAATATACGAATCTAAAATAAATATGGTATATGATCTGTTCTGTTTCAAGATTTGTAGGCTCTATTTCTTGAAATTTAAAAAATGCACTAAATTATAAATATTGTTTTATATAAATACAGGAGAATAGAAAATTAAGAAAAATTAAAATTTGTATAATATACAAACTTGCAATTTTTTACTTTTCTATTCTACTCTATTAGCTATATTTCATTCTTGCAATTTAAATATATAAATTATAAATATTGTTCTATTGAGAATACTAAATATTTTAAAAATTTACATTTTTTACTTCTCTTACTCTTTTTCTTACTTTTCTATTCTCCTCTATTAGCTATATTTCTTGCAATTTAAATATATAAATTATAAATATTGTTCTATTAAAAATACTAAATATTTTAAAAATTTACATTTTGTTACTTCTCTATTCTTCTTTTCTATTTGCTTTATTTATTGAAGTTTAAATATATATAAATCTTAAATTCTTATCTAAAAAAAAAAAAATATTCTAAATATTATACCATAAGATCCGACTCACGACTCACGCACCCATCGCTAAATGGCAGTTTTCGCTGAAAGCATCGTCGTCGTCATGCTGTCATAATCATCCGAAGACAGCATTCATCCATCCAGGCCGTTTTGCAACGCCCACATGTGCGGGGCCGCACCACTGCACTGTCGCACCACCCGCGACTCGCAGACATCTCCATCAGCGCGCAACTCCAGCCAACGCAATCCTGATGTAATAACCATGTTTTCAGCTTGTAATGCGGCAGGGTAACAACAACAACAGCAGCAGCAACAACAACAACAACAACAACAGTGACAGCCTGGCCCATTACATTGCGGGGGTTAAAGTCAAGTCCCGGCAACATACAGCAGGCCAAGCGAGGATAGACCAGGGCAGGGTAGTGCAGGGCAATAGCTGGGCCAAGAGGGTCGCCAGTGTGCTGTGAGGGTGCAGGGCGCTACTTGTGAGTTGTGAATTGTTTTTGATGTTAAATGTGTGATAATTTAATGACTGTCGACGCCTGACGCATCGCAGGACGCCCGGACTCTGTCTCGCAATTGAGCAATATGTCTGGGTGGGGTTTTCGACTGCTCTAGAAGAACGCAATCTTCACTTGAGCTGAGCGTTTAATTTACTGGAATAATAAAAACGTTTTTCGGGCATAAAATTCTGTGGCTGGATATGATTTGTGCACATTTCGATGTAACAGATTGTCTTTTAATGGTTTGCAGTCTTACGAGAATCGTCGTTGTAGCAGCAGCTACCATTGGATCTGAGAGGGTTGTTTCCATTTCAATTTTGCACTGATACGATGATTAGCCACTTGGTTGGCTGTGGGAAAAACCAGTGGGTAACTGTTATGGAGATTCACCAACATTGCAGCACTAAGCGAATTCGCGTTAACCTAATTCATATTCTATATTGTGATAATTACACTAGCTTGTCGCTAGGCAAACTTTTATTTTTATTCATGAAACCAGTTTTAGTTGAGCTTATCTATCTTCCGATAGTCATTTGCATACTTGACCTGTACTTTTCGATTTGCATAATATCAAAAATTCTTCCATCAATTATTAGTGGAACTACTATTTTCTTCCATATCAATGATGACTAACTATCCAGTTCAAAATGCTTCAATAAATTGAAATTGATGTAGATTTTAAGCTATGGAATATTTAAAGTTGAGCTGTTAACTGTGTTGTAGCTTATGGCATATAAATTAATAATATAAGAAAGGAACTTTCCTTAGCAATGAGTAAAAATCATTCTATTTGATCTCGAGTATTTGGTATATATGGATACAATATATTTTCTAGATAATTCTATATTATTCTTGATATCATTGTTATTCATATTGAAAAGTAAGTAATTGTGGTTCCTATGAAAAAATGTGTCCTTTAGGCACTTTTCAATGGTATTCTCAAATATACTTTATATTGGTGCCCTGGAACCATTATTATTAGAAATTATTTAAAACGTTTGTTTACTGGCAGAAAGGGGTGTGATTGACTATACAAAGTTAATGTATGCTGATCAGGATCTACAGGCAAGTCGGGGTTGTTCTATACGTCCGACTTTCTGTTCTCTGTCGTTCGTCCATCTATCTTCCGTTCATCCGTCTATCTTCCATTCGTCTACATATCTGTTAGTCCGCCAGTTTGTCTGCTTGTCCGTATGTATAAATGAATCGACTTTGAAACCTATATGAATTCTATACTTTTATCGCATGTTTGCTTCTTATTATCATTAAATTTTACCGTTGGCAATATATTGCTTAAGATGTTAATCAAATTTTTTTTATTTAAGTAAACTCTTCAACATTTTTTTTTTAGTTAGAGTAGATTCTATTATACATTAATAAAAAGTGCTCTTCTTTTTTGATAACTACCTCACTTACCATTAAATTAGATAGACTTAATAATATAGAGTGAAGCACTTTAACATATCTACATAATTTACTTTTCTACTTATTCCCTAAATTTCAATAAGGTCAGACAAAAAATGATTCTAATCTTATCCTAAAGTTTCTGTACTTAACTCGTTCGTTCTTTCCAGATACTCCAATCAAATGTATTTCATTTTATATTTTACAATAACTTTGATTCAAATTAACTCACTGATTTTAATTTGGTAGTAGGAAGTGGGTTTCTATGCATATTGCTCTAATAAAAATATATACTTTATTCAATAACTAGTAAAGAGTTCTAAAACCTGCTCAAGTTCTAATAAAATGAATCCCAATAAACTGGATTCTAAACATATTTAAAATGTTTTTATTTGTGACTAAACCGCAAGTGTGTCAAAATTGTTTAGCTAACAATAAATATAATTCTTTTATTAATAACATAGTAGTAGAAAAACGTGTCTATTGTCATATTTGGGGGAAGTCAGCCAGTCAGGTTTTAGCCAGCTTAGCTTGAATCCAAGTGAAATTTTTCGGCTTCGAAGCTAATCAAAATTTATGCAAATCCGAGCCAGCATTTTGATTTTGCACTAATGTGGAAATATGGCAAATGTGTGTTTGGAAAAAAACTGAATTCCAAATGTGCAAAATGTGGCAAACACCACGCGTACACACACACACACACACTCACACCCGCATACACACACACCCGCACACACATGTGTGTGATTTGCATGAGATGATAAAGTGGGCGCAGACAGCCGCAAACAATGAAAAATGTTTTTCAGCCGTCGGCAGTGCGCGTGGGCGGGGCACTGAAATTCATGCTAATAATTTAGTTTGCCAGTGAGAGGAAAATCCAAAGAAAAAAAAAAAAGAAAATATATACATATACATATAAATACATGAATATATTTTTTTTACACAGCGCCACGTGACTGCGATTTATGAGTTAAAACAGGCGTTGACAATTAATATTGAAATATTATATATTTATTTCAGACGTCATCTCAACTTAATCATAATGCGGCTTAGCAGAAGTGCAGGGCATTGAACTGCTCCCGATTATTGTTGACCATATTGTTGTATTTATAGGCAGCTGCAGTTTGGGGACTGCTGCTGCTGCTGTTGCTGCTGGTGCCAACGCTCAGCCTGCTGCTGTGAAGGAAGCTGTCGGCCGGGCTGCTGGAGATGCCATATTTGCCGAGCTGCATGTCCTGCGTGCTGCGCATGGGACTCAGGTGCTTGGCTGGGACGGCCTTGCTAGCGGTGCGAGTCTGATGGACCATGATGATAGCTGGTGTGTGGGTGTGTGTGTGTGTGTGTACAAGAGTTCAATTTCAGTTACAAAGCGTAGAAATGCGACTGTGATCAAGTCAGGGCACGTTGGTTAGATGAGTTAGTACGAAGAATTCCAGGCGATTGCCGCAGTTGCTGGTGCGAGAACCCTTTTTAGATGATAGGTGCTTGGAGAGGCTGCAGGAGTTGCAAGAAATATACAATTAGTAAAAGATATCTACAATTTCATATTCCTTGCTCAAACTGACCTTAAATTATTTAAAAGCTTCGCCTTGGTGTCCGGTGTCCTCATTGACACATTTGATTTGGCACGTTTACGAAAAAGTTATAATATCACAAAAAATGATCTTTCTGGTTGTTTGTTTTAGCCACGTGGCTTGCTCTTGGGTTTGTGTTTTGAAAGCGGTCTTAACGCGCTGCTTTTATACCCCGGCACGAGGCGCTGATCTAGTTTGGGGGGAGATCATCAGCCGCATCATGTGGCCGGAGCGTGTTAGCCAAGTTATTGTCGTGCTGGCCACGACAAACTTGTTACGGCCAGATACAAATATGCAAATATACGATTGTTATGAAAACAGCCAAAAACGATAACCAAAAAAAAATCGTTTAAGATGCGTCAATGCTGTCTCAAAACAAGGCAAAAATATCGCAGACTACGTCATATTTCGAGAAGTTCGCAGAACATCTCGCGGTGTTTCCCCAAATGGGGTGAAGGTTCGGGAAAGTATAGAAAACATATCAAGATTCTAGTTACATTTGTGGGTAAACAGAGCCATAAAATATAAAAGAATGAAAGGAGTCCACAGACCACATGGATACATACATTGATAGAAATATGGAAATATAGTTAGATGTCAGTAGCATCTTTTCAGTTCTCTTCACATCTTAGTTGATTTGGTGTCTAGATAACATATGTATTATTAATACTTTACATTTCAAGCTGACGCTTAGCTCTTGAAATTAAATTTTTGACTATTATTAATACTGAGTCTTGTTTTCATTCTACAAATTTCTGTTTTTTATGCTAATTTTATTTTTATTTATATTTTTTTTGTTTATTTTTTTTTAAGAATAAATCAAGTTAGTTAAAGTTAGGTTTATATTATTATAATATATTATATTATTAACATAAATATTATGTGATATATAAATAATAATTATTCAAGCAATTTTCATTCAATTTAAAAATTAATTTAAAAAAATTCAGTTTAACCAAATTTAACTATTATTTATGTAATTTTTATTCAATTGAAATCTTTTTAATTTTAAGTTCAGTTTAACTAGATTTATTTTTGTCTTTAATTAAATATAAAATATAAATTATTGACCCTTGAAGTTAAACTAGTTTACCTTACATTTTATATGATAAAGTTACCCAAAACTTTTATCCATTTCAACAAACTTCCCCTTTAAGCATTTGTCAACCGAATGTTCATCTCAAATTTCAGTCTCCTTTATATACCTGAAATATTTGTGCATTTGCTGCCGTTCGCGTAATGGAATATTTTGTGTGGGGCCAATGTCTGGGCACGTTTTCAAATTAAAACATAAATGAAACAATGAACAAAATCTGTCCATGTGTCTGGCTGCATTTGCATAATGCATATAGCAAAAAAAAAAAAAAATATATATATATATATGTATATGTATATATAAAATTTGGCATTTAACGGTCTGTCACACATTAGCAACGATTCCGATTTAAAGCCAGGGAGCCAAGTGCAAATATTGACATTTAAACTGAGAGGACTCTAGACGTTCAAAGTACAATACCAAGTTAATATTTTTATTTGCTTGTTTTTGTTTTGTGTTTTGTAACAGTCAATGGCCGACAGTGCGTTGTTAACAACAATAAAATACAATTTGTTTCATAAATAAGTTCTATTGAATATATGTATAAATATTTATTGTATTAACTTTTATAAAAACAATATTATTTTGTTCAACTTGATTTCAATTCAAATGTGTTATTTAAGTCAAGGGACTGCTTCGCAAACGAGTATTAACTTGTATGATAAATGATTTATTCAAAAATCTTACCTAAGATTAGTGAAGAAATAGAGGGGAAGTTCTGGTAATAATTTAGTTTGTGCAGGGGCCCGTCTAACCAAAATGAAGAAAGATGTGAAGATATACTATATATTTTATTCTTTTTTTTTTTGTTTTTTAATAAATATTCTAAAAAAATACCAGATTGGCCTGTTTTTAAGATGTTTTAATGGACTATCTATAAATAGATTTTTTTACTGAAAGCATAGATGCGCGTGCTATAACATTATATCACATTGCTGGATCAGGAAAGGTCAAATTTGATATATGCAATATTCATGATTTTTAAGTATAAGGAATTCAAAATATATGTAATCCATGAAAGTAAATTTGTATATCTTTAATATAACATATTCTCAAAAGAAAAATCTTAGGTTTCACTTGAAGTAAATCGTAAGAGATGGTCTTAAAAATAAAGACTTGAAACTGGAGCTTAATATTATATATAGGAAATATTATCTAAATAGTTGGAAAGTTTAAGTATACATTGGATATACACCATATATAAAAAATCTATCTATACTTGAAACGGTCTTTACTTGATTCTTTAAAGACTTAAATATTAAATATTTATTGAACCAAGTATAGAAGACTTCAAGATTTTGATAGATTTAAAGAATATGTAGATCTTTGTGAAATTAAATATAGGTAGTAAAAATAAATCCACATTGGGATAAATTTTTTAATCATAAGTTTCAAGTTATATTTCGATTTTAGGTTTTGACTTGATAACCCTGGATTGATAGATATTTTTAAATATTTTCACCTGATATTCTGTGAAATGTTCATCAAAAAACCCTCTTCGTAAACTTCATATCATACCAAGTATTTAGCATAGTGGCATTATTTACTATATCAAGTTATATCAGAGATCGATCCACCTCTAGATAACTATATATTCACTATATGACAACAAGAACAACAACAGATTTATATAAAAATATGGACATTAAGCTGTTAACTGGCTTTCATGTTGATTTCTTGTCCGAATTGGCTGATGCAATGCAATGGGCACTTTTCATCAGCCAGGCATATGCATAATCTACCGATATATATATATATACTCGTATAGTCAACAGAGACAGTCGTAGTATTCGATATATACATATTCATATTATTCATGCGATGGCCACACGACAGCTGAATGAAAATGCAACAGTGTTGAAAAACAAAAAATAAAACAGCAACAAAAATGTTAAGATAACTCATCTAGGCCGAGTTCCTCATAGAGCCGGCCGGTGGCAACTGTTGACGCAGTAACTCGTACTACGTGAGTCTCAGCAGGTTCAAACAGTTCACTCAACAGGCGGTGGAGTAGCGGGAACGTTTATTTTTGCTCTTTGTATATCCTGTAGTGTCAGTGGGCGAAAGGGAGTTTTTGCGAGAGATCATCAGATCTTGATGTGTGTATCTTTGAGAGATAACTATATTAGCTTTCTATATAAGCAAACTTTAGGGATTTGGGATTCTAAGGAATATAAGTTATCAGTTTATATGATAGTTTATATGGTTTAAATTGATCTATTTGTTCTTTAGCTTGAGCTTGGTCTATTTTGATATGTTGACATTCTTCTGAATAGAAAATATGACTTTATAGCTAGGGTATGAGCTCTAATCTCCATTGTTGCCATGTCTAAATACAAACAAATCTATTTAATAAAGATATTTACAGTTGATTTATTGCTTTAATATATATAATAAATTGTGCTACTTTTTTACAGGGTATCTGCCAGTCGATCATACTATGTCCATGCTGCTTTCTGGCTTGTTTTTGTTGCGATTTGCAAATGTGACAAACCAGTTAGTTGGCAACTCTAATTTGCATTGCCGACGACGACGACGACGACGACAACGTTGAACGAGTTTTTGTCTGCGTCCGAGTCTGGGGCCCCAGGTCTGAGGTCTGGTCACTGAAACACAGGGCCAGCAGCGCTCATTGGAGGCAAAAAGGCGGGCTGGCGGGCTGGCGGGGGGTTGCGGGGTGCGGTTGGCGAGGGCGGTTAGCGGGGCTTTCTTTATTGCTCATGCGACACGTTGCCTTGCAGCTGCTGCTGCTTAGAACCGTGACTGAGCTGAGCTGTCGGGCTCTGCATTTTGTAGCATTCGCTTATTTAAACCAGTTGCAGGCATCGTTAGAGGCTCAGTAGAAAGTTCCGAACAGAGGCGAACGTTGCAGCTGAATCAAGCGCTTGGCAAACCGTTCACGAAATCCTTACAAATTCCATACAAATTTATCATTTCTTTATCAATGTGCAAATTGCAAAAGTTTTGTGTCAATGCCAAAAATTAGCAAACCAGTTACTAAACTAGACAAACAATTAGGGTAAGTCCAGTGTTGTTAAGTTATGCAAAATAAAAAACGAGTTAGCTAACTGTGGCTCTATGTCTGTGACACTTTGCAGATTGGACAAAAGTCTAGCGTGCAGCAAAGGATCTCGTACGGGCAACTCGGCCAACAATAAGGAACTGAAAGTGTTGACGTTGCTGCAGACTGTGCCGTGAACTTTGAACTCTACATAAGAGCCAGCTGAAAAGAGAAAAATTTAGCTACTGCGCAGCTCAGTGTAATTGGAAATCGCAATTGAGAAGAGTCAAAAAATTGAATCCAGAAAGCAAACCAGCTCAAGTGAACCCAACAAAATGGTCTACACAGAACGCACCGACAAGTGTCTGACGTCCAGCAAGGATAGCGCAGGACAACAGGACAAATCCCAGTCGAAGTATCAGTCCAGCTCCCGTTCCAGTTCCAGTTCCAGTTCGGGAGCCTGGAGCAGTCAGGCGTCGAGCGATGACAAATGGAAATACAATAATATGGTCAAGGATAATCGCGACCAGTTCAATGGCATGCACTTCTCTTAACTCCCAGCCAGAAATGGGCGGGGGTGCGGAGTGGGGGGTGACTTTGGGCTAGTTAATTAGCCAGAATGCAACGTGATTGAGACCAATTGTTATTTTTGGGTTCTATGGGTAAAATTGTAACTTAGTCTTAAGCCTGTGATTAGAAAGTGTTAAATTCTACAAAATCTGAAACAAATTAACTAAAGAAAAAACAGATGCGCAAAAAAAGCAAAAACGTGTTTTCAGTCACAAATGAAAAAAAACAAAAATTGAGGTTATGTTGAACTCTCTGGTTGAAAGCTGAAACGTAATATGAGATAACGACGACTTTGATGCTGTATATTATGTCCCATTTAGTTTTTATTTGCGTTAATCAATAACTTTTGGCTGAGTAACTGTCTTTATGAATTTAACTGTTATCGAGTTATGTTAGAGCGAAAGCATTTCGGAATCGGCAACTAATACGCATATAGAGAAACCTGTTTTGATTTACTTGAATTAGTTATTGGTAAACGAGGTGTGTATACAGTTTGAGGTTACTTGAAAAGTTTCACAGTTTGAGGTTAGTTACGGCTGAGTCAAATTTGTGCAAAATTTTGGATTAACCAGATTAAGATCATTAGTTGTTAATATACATATAAATATACATATATACATGATATGTGTGTGTGTAGATATATATGCTCATATATGATTAATGAACTTATAATGTAGCTTTATATGCTTAAACTGATTTCAGCTTAATTGAAAGTGGATACAACCGCGAATGCAAACACAATATTGTTTTTTTTTTTAGGATTCAAATTTTGCCAACCTATATATTACAGATGTGAGCTCTAAATATATGGAAAAATTTGCAGATTCCGCAATATGAATAATTTAACTTGAATATAGAAAAATTTCTATATAATGTTTAGTATAAAAAAAGGATTTTAATTAAAGTAAAGTAAAGCGTCAGAGAATATTTAATATTATTAATAATGACTTATACATATATAGAATTTCAAAGAAATCAAGAATTGCTCTACTATCAATATTTCTTCCTTGATCACTTTCGAGTAAATTCCTCTCTTGATTACTAAAAGTTTTAGTGAAACTTTTTAAACAGTTTAATTTCTTTATGGTCTCATTACTTTCCCTCTCTAACACCCTCTACTTGAATTTGCTATACTAATTTCCTTCATACAAATCATGTCGTCTGACAGCCATTGACCTTGCCACTTGACTCATGGCATATCGCATCTATTACTGTCTGCAAAACATTTGCATGAGCTGTGGCTATTACCGTGATTAGCTTAACTTATGCAGAGGCCATCTCTCCCCCAGCCGGAACCTGGGGCAAAGTGCACTTAATACACATTAGGTACGCTTATTTGACAGACCCCGGGCCAAAGGGCCGGGCCGTGCTGCAATATTGATGATGTCTGCCCGTCTTGACAAACAGCGCCCAACCCCCAGTCCACAGTCCACAGTCCTCAGCCCACATCCCAGAGTCCGCGGCAGGGGGTGGCGCGTGCTCGACTGTGGGATCAAGTGTATCTCTGGCCGCCCAGGCATTGCCACAGGGTTCGACGGGGTCCGGTAGTCGTTGCGGCGCTATGGTCGACAGAATTTACGCATCGCTTGGATTAGAAGTGCGAAATTTTTGATAATTTTTCAATTGTATTGTTTGCCAATGGGCAGATAGAGTCCTTCGACTCCCGGCCGACGGTGGGAGTGAGCTGCGGTCGTCCTTTTGACACACGACTGCACAAGGCACACGTGGCGCTGGCTATTAGAAACGATTTCCTTTACGCCGCTAATAGAACTTTTTCGATACACATCAGAAAATTCTATTTTTATTTTATATATATCTATACAATATATATATATTTATTTTTTCCTCTGCCATGAAATGTTGTGGCATTCTCTCTTCCGGGTCTGCGACACTTGATGTGTGCTGCGTCTAATTGAAGCAACTTATTTTCAATTTATATACATATATATGTATCTCGATTTTTTTTTGTTCCTTTTAGCCTTGTAATTACTTTGTTTCCAAGCGCTGGGCGGTCGCTTCTTAATCCTGTCAGGTTGTCGGCATATTTCGGCTTTTGGCATCTTCGTCACATTGCAATTAAAAACTCACAGCAGGTGTGCTCCGAAAAGTCCTTTGAACTTGTGCTATAAAATGTGAATGTGTCACTTGCAAGGATTCCACAACCGGATGACGACGACCCGGATGGCCCCGGAATGGACCAACGGCGGGATGGGTGGATAGATGTTTAGACAAGCGACACTTGACGCCCGCCTGACTCCCGTGATTTTTGATGCTATCCAAGTGCCAAGCAATTACCACGTCATTATCATAAAGAAGCCCGTGAACAGCTTGTTTATATTTTGATTTTTTTTTAGTGAATATCTACAATTTATGAATGATGTCTGTGACATGGAAAGGGGACGTTTTGAGTTTTTATTATGCGTATAACAAAATGAGTAAATTTGACAGAAATATTGTATATATATTTTAGTACAAAAATATTTTAATATATTTTAGTACATAATATATTAAAGAGATCCAACTGAATACCGTAAAAACTTAAATATCTCATGTATTTTATTTAATATATAAACTTATTTTTGGAGCTATCACACAACCGAATGAATCCACTTAAATCTCTGTCAAAATTTCCCATTTCTCTAATGACTTTTTCAGGCCCTGTAAAAAGTCTCTTCTTATCAATAACTATTTTATTTTATTAAATCATATCTTCTGCGCTCTCTGCAAAATTCTCAGAAATTTAAGTACTATATCATTTGACCACAACAATAATCTGTTGCTAATATAACCCTCGCTTAAGCCACTTTCAAGTCATCTATCTGCAAGGGTATATATACACATTTATTTTTTTTATGTTCAACAAAGATAATCATTTCATTTTTGTGCATTGTCCTTTTAAATAGCTCGAGCCCTCAGGCCTAATGAACTCCGGTCCGGCTAGTTTTCGCCGAAATGCTGGCATGTCAACGTGAAGGTTTCCTCATGCTTCCATGTACTCCTCCTCTATTATCTACCGCCGGGCTTCCGTTGACAGACAACCCTTATTGTGAGCGGGCGATAACATCTTCCGACAGCATGTCACATGCCACGTGCTGGAAAATTATTATGAATAATTTCCGTAACTTCTGTGCTGTTCTGTTCTATTCTGCTCTGTGCTGCCAAATCGCAGCTTGCAGTGAAAAAGTGACATGACCATGCCCAGCATTTGCAAGCCGCCCACTTTTATAACAGCTCGCTATGCCGCGTGCCCGAAGTGTGGGGCGTGCCGTCAGATACAACTTCCGACATCCGCGACAGATGTTTTTGTGCGGGAATGTGCAAAGGCGGCTCGACTCGCACCCCTCTCTCACCTCGCACCTCTCACCTCTCACCTCTCGCCTTGCTCCTCGCTCCTGTTTACCTCGGTCTTTGGTCTTGTCTCTGATTTTGGGAGTTGCGCCCGGTTGCAAAACAATTGGCAGGGCAATTTCTCGACGCGGATGTCTCCGCCAGCAGTTCGTAAATTGTATTTGAATTGTGAATATGAATGTACTCGATAATCATGTACGGGCCAAAAGGTGTTCAGCGAGTTTTTCTCGTTTCTGTTCTTGTTGTTGTTACTGTTGCTGTTGTTGTTGTTGTTGTTGTACGTGTCACATGGCACATCTCGTTTATAATATTTTTGTTGGCAAGGTGTGACGCAGTTGCCAAACATCAAACAGACATAATCCAAAATTGATTCGCCCCCTCACCCAACCGCTGCAAATCGTGTGATATTTGAATGGAATCAAGCAGACAACAATTGGATACGCCTCAAGTGATCTATATGCCTGTCACATGAGCTGTAGAAAAGGTGCAATTGCAAGGGAGTATCGAGAGAGCAAAATTTATTCAATTTGAGCAAGCTGGAAGATATAGAAAAATATTAAATAAACCTATAGTCAAAGGACTTCTGTACTTTCCAAATGCCATATGACGTCAGGATATCAAAACCTAAAACTGACTTTTTATACTTCTCATATAAACACATGTTTATTTTGTACTTTTTATGACAATATTTAAAAATATATATTTATAGAGATAGGCAGACGTCTACACAACTTTAAAATTTTATAAAAAATTGTCACCTGATTGAATGTTCTCGAGATTTTGTATGTGAAATTTACAGATCAGCTGATCAACATCCTCTGTGTACCTCTTTCTCAGGCTCGCTGAAAATAATAAGAAAATATGAAAATTTTCAGAAATATATTCTTACAAATTCTTATTACTTATATAGCACAACTTTAGAAGACTCAGACTATTTTTTGCTAAAACTTTTTTAAAGTACTGAATATGGATTTATAATTTATCATATAATGCTAGAATTTCATAGTCTAAGAGTAAAATATAAATCGTTTTCCAACTCATTTGAGGCTGTCTAATACAAATGCAAGGTTTTGTTTTCCAAAAGAATTTTTCCAGTATAACAAAGTACTTTACTAATTGTTGTCGGACACTTTTTAGATTTCTATAAATAAATTAAAGGTCCCCCAGATATTGTGAGTGTAATCTATAAATCAACGGGTCCTTCAATCTTACATACATAAGTTGTTTTAACGCTAGTCTAAAAATTAAACAGAAATATACTTTTTATTTCGAAAAACAAAAATGTCTTTTCAATTATTTCTAACAATGAATTTTTTGGAAATTTCTAGATCTATGAAACTAAAAGAAAAATTAACTTAAATGAATCAAATTATGTCTCTTTTATCTAACTAATGTAAACTAAGGCTATAATCAGAGATCATATATGTAAAATACTATAAATGAATAACATAAAAAATTATTAAATATTTTTTTAGTATTGTATAAATATACACTTTGAATATTTTTCAAAAATATTTAAAATAAATTTGAGTATACCCAACAGACAAATAGATTTAATTACTTTTTTGACATGCATTAACATGACAAAACCGTTGCCTAGATAATCCCAGTAGTAGATAAGCATATATCATATCATATCATATAACTTTTCTGTTATTACCGTTTTTCTCGTTTTAGATTATGTAAATGGTATATTATTTACAAAATATGGCAAACATGCGGCCAAACAAAGGGCGGCAATTACATGAAAATCTCAATTCAATTGAGAGGCTGCGAATCGAGACGCGGCTGTCAATAAATTGAGAACCAACCACCGTTAAATATGAATACAAACAGCATCAGGCTCAGCCGCCATTTCTGATCGACAGCTGTCACGAATGACAATTGGATTGCCAAGCAATGCTCTGGCCCTAGCCGTGGCTCTTGCTCTTGCTCTTGCTCTGACTCTGGCTTTGGCCTCTGCCCTCAGTTGGCTTCGACTCTGCATCAAAGTCGTATAAAATATGCAATAAAAATATGAGACCGCAGCATTTGTATTTATAGAATACGTAAAATGCACGAGGTCATCAAAATCAGAGAAAACAATAACAACAACAACAACAACAACAACAACAACAACATCATCAACGACAACGAAAGCGATATGAAAATTGAAACAATGGCAATGGCTCTACTCGATCCGGGAGTGGGTTTCATTGCGGGTCTGGAGGACACTTGAGTAAAACGCAGAAACGTGGTTGCGTTTTTGGTGGGTTGTGGGCGAGAGTGTGGAAGAGGGAAAATACGAGACTGAGTATATTCAATTTAAATGAGCTACACACTTAAGCAATTGAGCTATACAAATATATTTGAGGTATGAAATGTCTGAAAAGTAAATTTAATGCAAATATGCTAGATATGTTTTAGCTGATGAGATTTTGTTTAATTTCAAGCAATTTAATGATAGTTTAGGGGGAGATGTGCAGTCTAGTAAAGTTTAAAAATTCAGACAAATAGAAAGAAAAGCGAAAGCCTGCAGGATACTTTACAAGACAGTTCAGCTATCTATCCTTTTTTCGAGCATTCACTGTTAGAGATTAGAAATGGGAATGAGAATGGGAATTGGAGATCACAAACCATATTAGGTAGCTTGCATATTTATTCATATTAATTTATATTTTATATATATATTTATTTATTTAGATTCATTTATTTTTATCAATCTCCATAACATATCAACAACAACATCATTTAAACTCCAGTCCAGCTGTAGGGCATTTCAGCAGTCAGTGTGTGGCAAAATCAAATCTGATATATAAATGTTTTTCATAAAGAAAGGCAAAGCTTTAAATGCAATTATGGTTCATATGCAGCTCTTACAAAACGCCAATGATATGCGCTGAGTGTCTTTTGTTGTGGCTTAAATACACACACATGCACACACACACACCCATCCACCCATAATACACTCACACCCGAACCACTCTGTTGCGCGCCAAAAAAAAGAGGAAAAAAGCTGCACGAAGCTTCCATTTGTTGCACGTCATTCGGGTGGTTCATAAGTAGATGAATGGGCACATAATATATACATATATATATATGCCTTATATACGAATAAATATATATAGAATATATATATTTTATATATACATGGCATATGCATCGGCACCACAATCGCATCATTTTAAGCAATTAAGTGTGTGTATTATCCCTGTCAGAGGGCCTTGAAACACACACACATACACACACACACACACACACACATCAAAACAGACGCTTGCGGGGTGCCGCCCCTACCCCTACCACTGACTGGAGGTCCTGCCACCGGAAGTACATTGAATATGAGCCTGTGTGTGTGTGTGTGTGTGTATGCTTTTATGCGCAAATTGTGCATTTATGTCGACAATGCGCGTGACGACGATTCAACTTGAGGCTTGACGAGGTTCACCTTTGTCCCTGCCTCTGCTACTGATTCTGCTCCTGCTCCTGCTCCTGCTCCTGATTCCGATTCTGACCCGGCCTCAGCTGCAGTTCAACAAAGATAGAGTGAGAGTTAGGCATAGAGAAAGAGACAGAGAGAGAGAGAAGGGGGGTTTTTTGATCTGCTGCAGCTTTCTAGCACTTCTTTAACTAGTTCATTCTCTTTTCATATTATAGTCATGCCCACTTTTACTCTCTGCCTTTGTTTACGCTCGACAGTAGGTGGGCGGCTGTCAAATTTGTTGTTCAAACAATCAGTGAGTCAATTACTCTTAGGTAATTTTCTGTGGAATTGCTTTAGAGCTGTGAAAAAAACAGACTGTAGATAAGGCATAGGAATTACGTTGTAAAATACCTATTATCAAATTATAATAATTAACAATAATATTTATAATAATATATATTTATTTATTTATATTTGTTTATAATTATATTTAAATTTAAATTTTTATATTTATTATCAAATTATAATAATTTATAATAATATACTTATATCAATATATATTTATTTATTTATATTTGTTTATAATTATATTTAAATTTAAATTTTTATATTTTGTAACATTTATTTCTTCACAGACATTTGCTAATAATAATATTTTGCCTGAAGGCAAAATCAATTGCTCTGACTTTAAATCAATTGTTAATTAGAATTAATTTAATTAACAATTAAATAAATAAATAAATAAATAATATGTATTATGGAGTATCAGAGTAGAAACGCTAAATATATGGTACATTACATATTATTGATCTCTTACATAAAAACGGACTCTTTCATATGAGAAATAACTCAGCTGACTATGATATCACATAATACACATACGTCTCCCACAAAAGAAAATATGTTTCCACAACAAAGATGCTGAAAATCAACAGCAGCTTTCTATTTGGACTGTCAAGTGCAAGTGAAACTACAAACCGAGCCACGCCCAACTAACCTCACCTCCCACTCATGTGTCAGCTCGTGGCCAATTTAAAATTCAATTTAAGTTCAATTGATTTGAGATTTGGAAAATGATTTAACAGCAGCTAAAAATACGAAGGACGCAGGATGCAGGACGCAGGATGCAGGACGCAGGACTCAAATGCTCAATGTAAACACTCACACACTCAAACACAGCAGGGAAGCCCCATTAAGAGCTTTTCGAGTCTTTGACTCGGACCTGCGCTTTGTGGTTGCCAATGGGAAGGCGTTGAAAGGCAACAGCAAAAAGCAAATCTAATTACAAAAGAACATTTCCAAATGTAACCCGGAGAAAATGCAGAAGTGAAAATGTGATAATTGAAATGGGGCTTCCAACTTTCGGACAGAGCTGCCTGCCTGGCATAAGAAAAACAATAAATTATGCACACAGCACATAAAAGACACAACCTGCCGGGCGAGCAACCTGAGCAACACAAACCGCACCACTGCCACTACCACTACCACTGCCACTACCAACACCACCCCCATCCCCAATCACCGTCCTAACAACAGGCCACAAATCTAGAAAGGGGGTTTAGCCGGCAAGCAACAACACTAATTGCCTGGCGGGCAAGCGGAAGGTGGCTCCTGCAACAATGCGAAGCAATCCAACAAACAGCAGTGGCAACAACAGCTTGTTTTTGTTTTCACAGCGACGACGTTGCTCGCAATGAAGGCCTGAAGCCGTAGGACACACGAGCACATCCCCCGAAATTGTTGAAGAACAACGGAAAAACGTTTACTACTCATTCACGTTCCGGCAATCTCATAAATAATAGCAAAATTTCATTAAGACAAATTATTGTCTATCAATATGTTGCCAGCGAGACGCCACCCCAGGCTGGCCACCAGCTCAATCACGCTGCTCGTAGCACACTGGCCAAAAGGCGGCTCGTTGTGTTAAAAGCTTATTGGCCAAATGGTATTTAGACTAATGACTGTCTATTAGTATATAGCTGTTGAATTGCGTATTCTATTCGTCATGCGCTCCATCAAGCTAGTTGTTACTGGTCACTCGCTACAAATTACTCGTTATGATTTTAATAGGCAAATTACAGTTGAGCAACTGATTGTCTAATCAAATTGTGTTTAGTCAGACCTTGAGCTAAATCAGATTACGCGTTACAAATTATTCGTTACTCCTTACAAGTTACTCGCTATAATAAATTTCATAACCAAATGATTGTTTATCAGTATATTGCTTTCAAATTACAAGTATGCAGATCATGCGCTCCATCAAGCTACTCCTTACTAGTATTATTTTATTATTTATATTCTTTTATATTTTTTCAATAGTCGATATTATTTAAGAAAGTATCACCATTGATTTTCTATCATTATTTTGCCGTCGAGGATCATCTATGCTTGTCTAGTGCTCAATCAATCTACTCGTTACTAGTCACTCTTTAGAGCTTACTGATTTGACCATCTAATTGACTAGTTAAATAAAATCACTTATAGACTGGGCAACGCTTCAGCAAGCTACTCGTTACTAGTTATCTCTTGAAGTAACTCGCTACTTATTTGTATATGAGTAGTAAACTCATTATTTACTTACTACCTAACTCGTTAAAGCTATTTCTTTCATTATCTACCTTTCACAACTTCTTACTAACTACTCGCTAGTTGTTACTTTTATTGGTTTGTCGTCAATAATATTATAAAATCAAAACTCAATTAATTTTCTTTACCGTTCTTTTACACTCGTTATTTCTAGTTATCTTCTACTCGTCACTTGTGTCCTTTATTCATTCAGTTATTTACCTCTCACAACTTATTACACATTATTCAATATTTGTCATTGATTTAAGGGCAATCGTTTTTAATTGATTTTTCATTACGATTTCATATTGTGAACTTATGTATATTACTTACTTCTCTTCATGTGCTGTTAAGTAATCCTCTTTTGCCACTCGTTACTCTACATTAATTCCGATTCCGTTCTTTCCTTTCACCAAACTCTAAATATATGCTTATTCTTAACTTTCGCACAATCTCATAGTTAAATGCCATTTAAACATATTCACATTTAGCTGCTATGCTGATTTGCTGTCCCACTCGTTAGTTAATACTGTCCACTCGCTCAGCCCGCTGCTCATTTGCTGCCCACGTCTGCTGCCCTGCGAATGCCCTTCCGCTTGTCGTATTTGTGCTTGTGTGTTTATATAATAATATTTGCGGCTCATAATTGCATAAATTTTTAAATTGAACATTTTGCGCGCACCCTCGCCCCCTGTTTGACCGCAGAGCAGCCGCCCAACTGAAGCTGGAAACCGAAACCGAAACGGAAACCAACCCGGTTCATTGTGTTGGCTGCTTTGGCATGGTTAGGTTTTGGTTTTAGCTTAAATACGTTTGAAATGAAATTAAACATGCCCGCGGTACCCAACAGCAAATTGAATTACGGCTCACTCACTCCCTCTCTTCCTCTCCCTCGCTCTCTCTCGCTCGCTCTTTCTCTCTCTTTCTCTTTGTATACATAAGTCACGTGCTTGTTTCGAAACTCTCAAGAGGCCTGAGAATTTCTGTTTGAGATAATCATTCACAGACTGCTGCGCCTCGTGCTCACTCGAGGGTAGCTCTTGGAGGCTCGCTCATAAGTGTTCCCAAATCTTTATCTAGTCACAGAATTTTTCGTAAACATTTTCCCAACTCTCTCAGCTTGCCCAACCGCAGCTACCACTTGACTTCTTCCTAATTGTTATGAGCATACATAAATTCATAAATATATAAAAATTTTTATATATTTTCCCCACTTCGAGCCTGTCACATAGATGCGATGGCGATTCGTTGCGATGCGACGCTTGGCATCGTTTGGAGGTGCATCCAATTCGAGTAAATCGAAAAGATTTCAACGCGTTCCACTAGAAATCGAGTGTGAAATTTGATAAGTGGCTGAGCTGTCTGAAGATTGCCGCACAGCTGGCCACAGGAACTGCACTGCTCTGCAGCGGATATTTGGAAATTTCGAAAACCATTTGAATTATGAATTACGCACGACGTTTTATGTACGTTTTATGACTGACTATTAAGATTTGTTTTGGCCGCAGTGCCATTAAAAAGATCGTAAGTCTCAAATTCAACCGAACTCTATGTACAATATTTGGCTCCTTCAATTTGATTCTCAAGAGTCTGACAGACTTAATGATATAGTTAAGTTTTATATTGTATTTGGATTTGTTTGCTCTGGGAATCTTTTCTATATCTATATTGTAGATCTTAATACTCCTTATTATACTCATTGACGAAAGTGAAATGAATATATTGGTTTTGGTGCCGTTTTCTATATGCAAGATTAGCAACTAAATTACTTTTAAACTCCCCTATTGATTTACCGAAAACTCTTTAAATATGTCAATTAGAGACGTTACAATTCTGAAACATCTATATCTTGCAATGCTTTGGAACTGGCCGTGTTTTGACCGTTAATGAGTATTCTGTGGTCGGTAGCATCCGAAACTGAAATTTTTTGCTTAAGCCATGTAGACTTATAATTATTTTAAGCTCTTCATATTTATATTAAAAGAAATTTTTAATGATTAAATTCTCTAAGTTTACCTTAAGCTTAAATATAATCTCAAGTTTTTACTTGGAGCTTTAGAGATTTCGACCATTGAAGATTTCGATATTAGAACAGCCGCAGCTTTTCAAATAAATAACTTACAAACCACTTTAACATCTTTAAAGCTTATCAAAAATCCAATTACTCTATCCTATAGCTCGTCAAAGACAAAGTTGAGCCCTTCAAAGACCTGTTTGGCCTAATGCTCAGGGCTTTGTGCTCTTTCCATGCTGAGCTCCATTTATTATAACTATCACATGCAATGCTCATAAGCCCGGGCCCTAGCCCTCTCTTAACTACGCCCCCCTCTGCACCCCCTTAATATATGTGCTTCTTCGCATTTGTCAGGGCTGGGCTGGAGGACTTCTTGTCTCACGCTCCGACACAAAATCGCTTAAGGAGCTGCTGGTCAGTAACTTAGTATTTTATGTGTATGTATAAAGATTATATGGTCACACACATACACATACACCCACACACACACACGCATAGCACTAAAGACACTAAGCACGACAAAAAGACATTAAACACGACAACGAAATAAAAAAATATAAGAGAAACAAAACATTGAAATTCCTTATCAGCATTTCCGCTTTTCGTGACCAATGTCTCGACACTGCGCACGTGCCTCAGTGTGTGTGTGCGTGTGTGTGTGTGCGTGTGTGTGTGAGAAAAGGAGTATCAATTTCGCACACACACACACACACACACATACACACTCTCTTGGTCCGTGTGGTCATGCAAAGGTTATAGAAATGGAAAAGCCAAGTGGCTTAGGCCAACTTTGTGTGCGCGCACCTGTCATTGGCTTTTCGGTGGTTTCAGTGGTTGACGCCACAAAAAGACACGCCACAAAAGTCAAGTCAAGCTGCCCCGTCAACTGCGGGGAGGGGGGAGGGGAGGGGCAGTGCGGCTATCCTGGCTATCCTACATTATTCATAAATATGCAAATCGTCCTGCACTCGTTGTGTGTAATAAATTCTGAAGGCTGAAAAAGCTTTTCAGCATTCTTTTTGCCTGTGAACTCACGCTAAGCACAGCGAAATCTTTGGACAGGGTATATTATTTACCTGTAATGTCTTTATAATCTTAGTTTGATTTGGAGTCTGCAAATTCCTTCTATTCTATTAAATTTATATTTATATTTCTTTAGTATCCATTTTGTGACTTTCTTCTGGGCATTACTTGATAAGAGGGCAGCTTCTTTCTTTCAACTGAACTATTTTCCTCTTCTCTAACCGGTATCTTCTAGTCGAGCACTCCCCAGTTGGCCACACATACTTGCCTTTTAGCCGTTTTACAACCATGCTCTTCTTCTCTAACCGGTATCTTCTAGTCGAGCACTCCCCAGTTGGCCACACATACTTGCTTTTGGCCGCTTGGCAAGTCTTTGGACATGTTTAACACTCAATCTGTGCGGCAACTCCCAGGCCGAGGGCAAGCATATGCCACATTACCTCCGAAACAAATTAAATCGTTTCGCATTCGACTCGAAGCGAGCAAACAGCTCGGGCATAACCAGCAGCAGGAGCAGCAGCAGCAGCAGGAGCTGTAAGAAACTGTAAGGACTATTACTACACACACACACACACACACACACACACACACACATGCTCGACGCTCGTTAGGGGCGGTCGATGGTTGGCCGATGTGCGTGGCATGTGGTGGGCGTTGCCACAGCTTTGGGCACACACTCACACACAGGCATATTCAATTGTGCTCGTAATCTATGGAAACCACATACTCAAAAACACAAACACACAAACTCTGCTCTCTTGTATCTGCGAGCATACATATGTCTTGGGAAATGTTTGCACACCCTGTAATACAAGAAATTATGAAATGAGGGTTCCGACTGCGACTGCAGTACACAGTTCTGATTTAAAACATTCCTTAGTCAAGAGAATGTAAAGGGCAATCAGGAATGCGAATTGCGATCATATATCATTATATAGTATAATGATATATCGTATGATAAATCATTATATGCAGGGTGTCTGCTTGTCGAGCTTTGCCAATACTTGGTTTCTACACAATACATCATGTGCTGGTCAAAATTGAACTTTCAAAAACTTAAAACATAATACTTATATTACACATATCTCAACTCGCTTTGATGCCCTCTACTCTCTCTGTATCTCTGTTTAGGACCAAAGATTCGCATTGGATAAAAAAGAGTTTTCTTCAGACTGATAACTGAATTTTAAATTCGCAGAGAGTGTGGCCTGCAAGAATTGATTGAAAATAGATCGAAACTTACATTTGGCAAGCGACAATTGCCAGTAAAAATAAACCGAATTTTCCCTTAAGCATTATAAATGTATAAATATTATCAAAATTGTACAAAAATTGGTATTACTTACTAAAAAATGCTAGCTACAAAAATGTGAATGAAACATATAAAAGCATTAAGCCACATGGATTCTTCGTTCAAAATTTTTGTTGTCTTTAGAAGCAAGGAGTGCTCGTGTCGTATGTGTGTGTGTGTGTGTGTGTGACTAGGCGATACCTTATAACTATAACGAGTATGAGGAATTTATTTTGCACTCTATTGAACTCTGATAGCCATCGTAAACGTGAGATGCCAATTGAAATCGTTATTAAACAGGCAATGATTACTGGATTACTGAGGACTTGGCCAATCAAGATTAGCTAGGACCATACATCGAGTATACTTATTATGATAACTCCCGTTTTCAGAGTCTTGGCGAATATACACGAATCAAGCTATTAAAACGGAGTGGCAACTCTGGCTACTCAAATAACAATTCTACTTGGGCAAAACGTATATATGTGCCTGGAGCAACCTCGTATAATGTAATTTTAATTCTGGACAGTAATTAGCATATACTCTACATTGGACATAGCATGAAATACGGGCAAAGACGGAGGCAAAAATGATGATCTTGATACACCCCTAGCATACTGAACTGACTTGATCTGTCTAGCTAGCTTCCGGCTGCATGTGATTCGTTTATTAGAATCCGCTGCCCATTTGGTGCATCGGATACATGGGTATAATCGACTCTAAGCGCATATTGCGTCTGATGGCACACTCCTGATACTCTTTCCATGTTTTAAACCTAGTTACGTCGTGGCACTCTTCGGAATTGCCATTCTTATAGATGTGCCTACGCAGCTCGTTCCAGATGGGTCGTTTTTTAATTGGATGATTATAGACCTTACGCACCAGCCAATTCTTGACAATGGGAATATTGTATATTGTCGATTTGCTAATGCAGACCGTGGAGAGGGGGCCACTGTTGAGAGAAAAGAAAATTGATAAAGGCAACAAAACAAAAATAAAAATAAAATAAAATATATATATATAAATAATACATTTATCTGGGAAATATCGGATCATAGCTTATATATATATTTTCCAAATGCTCTAATTAATGCAAGTACTTACTTTGGATAGTAAGCTTTCTGGGCATTTGAGTCGACTTTCATACGCTGCATGGTCTGTCCGGCGACAAAGCGTGTGTCTTGCCCAATTTTTCCATAGGTAACGCCCCACTGGTTGTAGACCCAGTTGCCCTTGCTATCTTTGATGAATTGTGGAAGTCCGTGCAGCGATTTCGCAGCGCCAGGAGGGACGGCACCACCGCCAGTGGTAGCATTGCCAGCACCAGCAGCAGTAGTTCCGCCAGTTCCAGCAGCTCCAGTAGTTTCAGCCGCTGCGCCATCTCCAGCACCAGCTTCACCAGCTCCTTCTTCTCTATTATCACCATCATCATCTGCATCTCTTCCCTCCTCGATTTCATCCCGATTGAGTTTACTTTGATTGAAATCCAAGGCACCACCGCCAGCAATGCCTTGACTTGGCTTACCGCCTGTACTAGGACTGGTAGCAGGGTCGTGATCTATGCTCTCCTTTGGGGCCTGCGTCCTTGATTTCGCCCCTTCGACGGTTGCATTCGTGTGCGGCGCATGGGCTTGATTTTTATTCCCAAACAAACTCATAATAGTCTTATCGGATGGTTTTTTATCCGCAGCATTCCGCTTTAGTGCTCTATCGCCACGTGGAAGGGCTGCAGTATAGTCTAACTGTACGCCGATCAGGCATCCGACTGCCAAGACAAAAAGAAAATTTGGCTTCAACATTTTGGATGCAAAATATACTAGAAATTTGTGTTTGCTCAATCGAATTCACGCATAAAATGAATTTCTCTTTGATTTTGAAAATCAGAATCGGATGCGAACTCAAAGAGTTCGTTTTCAAATATAATCTGTTGAGAAAATGTCTACAAATAGTTGTGTCTCGGCTACATATGAAATGCCTACTTCGAAAATATTTGATTGAATCATTTACGTTTACTTAGTTGCATTTTGGGGCATAGAAAACTTGAATGCTTTCAAAAGAAAAAATCACTTAAGTATGTGGAAGGGCTAAGAAGAAAAGAACTGGAAAAATACTCAGTGCTAAGCAAACTTAACTGGGAAATATTTTGAAATGAGGATTTGCATTCATAGAGTGGTCAATTTGATTACTCGTTCTTATTGAGAAAAGAGTATATTGGTTTTATTCGATATCTATCAAACTGTTCGTTCGCCTAACTCTCTGTCTATAAACAGGGTTAAAGACTGCTAATATCATAGACTAATCTTTGCTTCCTCTACAGATAGATCTTGGGCATAGCAAATTGCGAAGTCATAATTATTTATCTATAAAATTTATTATAAAATAAATTTATCTATAAAATAAATTTGTTGTATATATATATATATATATATATATATATATATATATATATTATTTTTTTTTTTTTTTTTTTTTTTGGCTGAGGAAAGGATTTATTTTTAGAATTCCAAATCTATATCATATTTAACTTAGATATAATATAGATAATATTCATGCACTACACAGGGTATCTGCTAGTCGGTCAATGAATTCAGTTACTTGCCAAAGTTAATTGCTGTAAGTTAATTAGCTTTTCAAGAATGAACATTTTGCGCTACGATGGCTAGTTGAGGAGCTGCCGAATCTCAGCTGGCAACACATTTCGCAAATATCCTTTTTGGCCTTTGTTTGAGGACATTTTTTGTGCGCGCTTTACCAACCAGCACTAATACATATTTTCACTCAGCCAATTTGACGGGGACTTGACTAAAAAAACGACCAACTGGAGAGCACGGGGCAAAGGTCTATCAATGAATGTTGCTGGCTGGGCGTGGGCGTAGGCGTGGGCGTGGCTGGGAGAAAAAGCACTTAAAGCAGCCACCGAATGCGACTAAAATGCGTGCAAATGCGCTGGCCCCGTCGATGCATACAATTCAAATTATGAGCATAATGAAATACTTTATTTCACATACAATTTCAGTTTTAATTTAAATACCCTGTCAATGACGAAGTGCAGGCAACTGGGATATTAGTTGGAGACATGGTCAGAGTGCTAGATTTCAATTTAATATTTATTTGATATCTGGAAAATATTCATTATTATTTTTTTTTTTTTTAATCTGCTAAAATTGTTTAAGACTTTAGATTGTGATTTCAATTAACTTAATTTTGGTTCTACCAGCGATAGCCAATTGAGTCCTTTTTTTCTATATTGTGTTTACTACAATTTAAATTCAGTTCTACTAAAACTTTTGGGATTCTGCAAAATCTGCATATATTCATATTATTCATATAAACCAAAATTAGAATTTAATAATGGTTGTCTTTAAAGATGTGTTTTCCTTGAAGAAAAATATCTTCAGGTTCTTTTAATTCTTCTCTTTTACACTCTTTGGTTCGATAAGCTTTTCAAGCTGAGCTTTTCTTGAAGAAGAAAATATTCTGCTGTTTAAATTCTTCTCGGTATCTCTCTCTCTCTCTCTTATTCTCTCACACACACACTCTCCGTCTGCTCCAATTTTACACGCTTTATACCTAAGCATTCCTAAGAAAATATCTTCTTCATATCTTTCTCTCTCTCTCTCTCTCTCTTTCACTCTATTTCTCTCTGTGCTTCTCTTTCTGTTGTCTCTGTGCTTCTCTCTCTGTGTCTCATCACACTTATTTTATAGGGTATCTTTGTACACTCATGCTCTATGAACTTATTTCTGCTGTTGTTGTTGCTGCCGCTGTGCTACGAGCATTGCGACTTCGTATGGCAAAATGGCAGTTTACGCTTGCTTGACATTTTGTGGCAATGCAAACACGCCCCCACTACCTCGCCCCTCAATAGCAACCTGCAGCTAACCATTACCCATTACCCATTAGCCATTACCTTAGCCAGTTGCAGCTTCACCTGCCCAGGCATCGAGTGGCATACTCGAGCATGTCTTTACATCTCTTTACGCTTGGCTATAGCTCAAAGTGCTTAACTGGCTAAAACGGAGGGATGGGAGAGCGCGGGGGCGTGGCAGGGGGCTGAGGTCCGTGTGGGGCAGACATCACAAGTTGGCTACAAAATGGCAGCAACCCCCAAGACCTGCTAGGGCAGCGTATATGTACATATATATAAGTATATATATGTGTATATGTATATATATATATATATATATATATATATATATATATATATATATATATATAAATAGCTGTATATGGTAAATAGGTTGATGATAAATGCTGAAAATTCAATTATGCTGGATGTATGTTGAGGCGATAAGGGCTCGTTTCTAAAGAAGGTCTGACATGGTCAGATAGCTGGATGAACGGGGGCACCCACATTGTAAGCATGATCTCGAGTATCTTTGTTTGTATTTTTAAACATTTATCTGGCTGGCAACAACAACAGCAACAAGAACAATAATAACAACGACAACAACTTAACTTAGTTCTGTTTGCTCAGCATAACAACAATTGATCAAATACTTTAGACTAGAGGTGAACGTTTTTCGTGCCCTTCCGCGTGTCACGAGCGAAAAACTGTGTGTTATATACAATATATATATATATATATGATATACAATTTATATATGAATTTATCTATTTTTTATTTATTATTATTTTTTATTTTTTATTCAAAGAAATTTGATTAACGTAAACGAACAAAATAAAATATATAGTAGATAGATAATAGACTGCGGACTTATATGGATTGAGTTCCCTAGAGTTCAAACCGTCTGGTTTTTTATATTTAGTGTTCATGATTTTTGATTTGACTGTTGCTAAAACAGATTGAAAAACTTTTATTATTTTGTCTTGTTTTTTTTAAAATTTATTTTAAGGTGTGTTGATTCTGATTGTCTAATAGCTGGTAGCAGCTCAAGCTTCAGTCAAAAATCCGTATATAATCTATATCTCGCATTCAGCAATCAATTGATTTGATTTGACTTTCAAAACTATCAAAATCCAAATCCAAATATAGATTCTTTGCATTAGTCCAATGCAGTAGAAAGCCCTTAAAAGAATCTGGTAAAATGTTACTTAACATTTTCCCTCGAACTGTACAACACGCGTCCATCACTAGCTTGGAGTCGCCCTTTGTGTTCTTCAGTCAGTTGATCTTGCTTTGGGATCTGTATCTGTTAGCTGTGGCCATGGATTGTCTGAAAATCGATCTGCAGACATGGCAAGCGCCAAAATACGCAAAAGTCACGTAGTCAGCAAATGGCAACAGACAAGAAAGAGGGCTCCCATAAACCATCTGGGCTGGCCATATAGACAACGCTAATGAGTCCGTGCGATTTATGCAAATATCGTACAACTGATTCGCACTCGAGCTGAGCTGAACTCGTAACGAGGCCAGCTGCAAAATGAAAGTAGTAGTCGTAGTAGTAGTAGTAGTAGTGCTGCTGGGTGTCCACTGTACCTGGATGTAATCCAGTGAGCAATTAAAGTGTCACAAGTTCGGGACATGCAATATTTCATGACGCAATGCCCAAGATTATGAATATAAATGCAAATTAGGTACAGCTCGAGTGGGCGCATGGACGGGCATTTGCCTGTCTCTTATGGTGGGAGAGAGAGAGGCAGAGTGGGAGTGTGTGGGGTGTGTGGGGTGTGTTGGGGGGGCGTGGATGTAGGGAGCGTGACAATCATTAAAAGTCAAGTGAACGTAGTGGCTCCTTCGTCGCTTGAACAATCACTGAAAATGAAAATGACTAACGGTAACCACGATAGTCGACATCCGGGGAAAACGGTTCCATTGGGTGGTCAGCAGGTGCCCCCACGTGGCTAACGGTGGTGGCACTCGCAGTGGCACTGGCTGCCGCTGAAAGAAAATTACGCTCTTATCTTGCTTCCTGTCGTGACACAATTTTCTATCATAGCCAAACTGAAGGACTTGCTGCTGTTGTTGTTGTTGTTGTTGGAGTCGCCGGATCCGTGTGTTGTGGCCAAAGACATAAAGTTATTATTGCTTTTGCTGCTGGCCGAGAGTGCATGGATTCCGGCCAGCCATGATAAATGTGTCCAGCGCACGTTTTGGCCAACGTCATAATTTAGTCAACATTACATCATATATATATATATATATATATATATATATATATATATATATATATATATATATATATGTATATATTTATATGTATATAATATTGGCCTAGAAAACTTGGCTAAGACCCTGGAAATCTTGCATAATTAGATAGACCGTCCGCATGCAAGCTCAAAACCGATTTTTATATAGATTAGCGGGACACAAACGTATAATTCTATGAATATCATAAATACTAATTCGTTATTAAGTGCTTGCCACTGCGAAACATATCAGAAAACAACATTTGCTGTTGTTGTTGTTGTTGTTGTTGCTGTTGTAATGAGCAAGCCAGAATATCGAAGTGAAAATCTACCGTACGTGACAAATTGAAAAAAGCGCATCAGTGAAGCGAAGTTAACTAGTGAGACCTGTGTGGAATCAACCATAGAATATTGGACGACTTGGAACGATGTCGAACGACTTCGAACAACGACAACAGTTTTGATGACTTCCTACGACAGCAGCACCACCAGCAGCCAAGTCAACCCAAAAGCAACAGCAACATCAGTAACAACAACAACAACAAAGCTACTGCTCGCTTTTTTACGAGTGTTCGTTAAAAAAAAAGCAGCCAACAACAACGCCCCGACCTTACACTACCTTAACTTACCCTTTCCCACACACGCCCGCTGCATCCGAGTCTTTCAGACTTCAACGACGCGACGTCAATGATCCCATGCTCGGCGACGGCGAGAACAGCTCTCGGAGCTGTAAGTAATACTATCTAGACACGTGAAATGAGTTATCAACGCAACGTGTAAAAATCTCGTTGGCACAGTGGCCTCAAGTGCATTTGCACTGCTCAAAAATGAGCAATCGCAAAGTGCAAAATATATCATATAATTAGTACTAATAATATATTAAATAATAATGATAAAACAGTAGTAAAAAAAATTGATAAGAGAGCTATAAATTGAGAAAATCATGTTATGTTAAATATTCAGTCTTAAGAATTTTAAGTCTTTAAATAAATACATTTTTGCTGTATAATTATTAATTTTAATTTATAAAATACTTTTCTAAAACACTCAAAATTTTAATATATTTTGTATATTATTTTTAAATTTGTTTTTTTTTTTTTATTAATTTTGAGATTTTTTATTATAACATAGATTATTCAATGTTATTATAATTATAAAACAATTATAATGAACTAATGATATTAATAAGACAATAATATTTAACTAATTTCGAGATTAAGGAACATTTTTTCACATTCTGAAATAGATCATGACTAGATCAATAAAGATCTTAAAATTCGAGATAAATATCGAGCAAAAATTTTTTTATATTATATTTTATTTTTAAATATGTTATCCTTTATAAGTACTTCTGGTAAGTAAAATTTGTAGTAATTCTTTATAGGATTATAATTACTGTCAAGATTACTGTCAATTATAATTACTGTTGAGATTACCTGAATAAATGAGAAACCGCAGTCTGAGAGAACCACAGCATTAAGATTGCACCTTCTGCTGGATCATGTGTCATTGCCAGATCAAACGCTAATAAAAATAAATCAAATGATTTAATAATAAATTTAAAAATATATAATGATATTGCCTCCGCATGAATAGTCATTTTATATTATAGTATATACATATTTAAGAATAATTGTTTTCAGCATGTTGACCACTGTGCGCTGTTAGTGATGTATGAGTAAGCTTGACTAGAAGTTACCCTATCGACAAACTTGCCCTAAAAGATAATATGAGATCTTAACGATTCCATTAGCTATGAGTGTCTAACTGTATTTATTTACTTTCGTCAAGCTTTAATTTTTTGCAGTTAAAGTCTGTTTACAAACTTTAAATAGTGCATGTCCAAGCAATATCTGTGTGGAGGGTAGGCAAAAGGCCTGATTACCATGACGCAGATCAGAAATATTCGTTGAGTGTTCGTCGTTACGTTAACGTTAACGTTTACTGTTACTGTTTCTTCTCCCTCCTCCACCCACATACATACGTATGTGTGTGTGTGCATATGTATTGACCAGAAGAATGGAACTGTCGTTCTGGTTGCCATTGTCACCCGACAATCCCAATTACCGTACACACAGATGCTGTGGTCGAGCCCAGCTACAACTTCAGCTCCAGCTCCAACTCCAACTCCAACTCCAGCTCCAACTCCAGACCCTGCCCTACCCCAGCCTCTGTTTCGGTTTCTGCCTGGGCCACTGGCTCTTATGGCTCATAACTTTTCAGTTAATGAAGACATAAAACTCAGCATTGGAAGCTGCTGCGGCAGCTGCGTCCATAAAGCTACGGCCCTGGGCAGAGAGAAGCTGCCGAAGCTTTTGTTCGCTTCTCGTTTGTTATTGTTGTTCTTCTCGTTGCTGTTGTTGTTGTTGTTGCTGCTGCTGTTATATGTTTGTTTGTTTTTGCAGTCACAAGTTAGTTGCAAGATGCTTGTATCTGGCTTTATGCCATATCCACACATACATATTTCGGTATATTTATTTATATATACATATATGTGTGTTTATGTATCTCCATGTATCTGGCGAGTGATAAAACGTGCTAGAGACAGCGCATGCACATAGATAAATACATACATACATTTATATGCATGCACGCACGCATACACAGTGAAACGCCATTTTGAAGCGCTGTCGCAGTCGCTGTCGCTGGCGACGGCGCTGCCACGGCTGTTGCTATCAGCGCACATCAATGGACCAACGACAGTGGCGACATTTTGGAGCACATTACGTTGGTCAAAGTGTGAGAGAGCGGTGCGGTATAGATGCGCGAACGGGATGGCCATAGTGAAGAGATAAGAGAGGAAGAGAGCGAGGGAGATAGATAGCGAGCGAGACAGACAGAGAGAGCGAGATGGAGAGATAGAGAGAGAGAGAGAGAGAGAGGAAGAGAGCGCACGCTGGCAAAATGAGCAGCGACAGCGACTGCGACAGCAACGATGGCAGAGCGTCGGCGTTTGCGGCGACACAGAGATAGAGAGATATGATAACGGCAGCGACTGCGGCAGCGGCAGCAGCAGCGACAGAGGGCCCAGCAACGGCTACTGTCTATGCCACGCCTATATGCGCAGCAGCAGTGATTGTCGTCGTTGCCGTCGGTAAAATAAAACAGACGTGGTGCGGGCTTGATTAACTTGCGGCTAACCTAACCTCAATCAAGGACTCGTTCCGGTCGGCCGCAGGCATTGTCCTTGGCGAGGCCAAAGCTGGCGTCGTCGCTGCGCTGCCATTGCAACAGTTTGCCTCCACGTTTGGCCTCTTAACACACTTCATTAATCAAAAAAACATGCCACTGGGGCCAAAAGCAAAGTTAGCACAACAAATGCGAATTCGCCGCACCATGGCGAATTCAATACGAGCGCTCGCGCGCTCTCTTATCCAAAGCTCCACCTACCGAAGCAAAGCGCAGACGCACAAAGCAAACACGCGACGCACAGCAGCGCATGTGAGAGAGCGAGAGAGATACACAGAGAGCGGCAGTGCAGCTCGTGTATTGAATGGGAGCTACGGCTGCTAGCTGCGCTGCCGTCAGTCGATGGCGATGACAAACGAATGACAGACACTCTCCTCGCTGTTTGTTGTTGTTGCTTCTGTTTTGGGAGAGAGATAATGGGCAAGAGATAAGAGACGTCAGGTAGCGATGGCGATGGCTACAACAACAACAGCAACAGCAACAACAGTTACACAAATGCCCGCCAGTCAGAAACGTTCGTTTTTCGTTTTGGTGCGCGTGTGTGAGTGTCGATGAGAGAATATATGTGAATATGCTTGTGTGTGTGTGTGTGTGTTTATGTTTCTGTGCACTGGGCAGATGTTTGCTGCGCTGTGAGCTTTGCTGTGCTGCAATTTACGATTACCTCATACTGTAAATTGCATCTCTTGCCATGCACAAATACACGCACACACACAAAAAGGTATAGTATATATGTACATATACAAATATATATATTTTGATAATTAAATGTGCGCTAAATTATTTCATTTTACCAATGCAATGCCCCGTCTCCAGTCACCTCCACCAAACAGCTCACACTTTGACGCTGTCTGCTGCCCCGTCAGAGAAATTAATGAGAATTTTCTTATGGCTCGCAAATTGTAATGAAAGAGGCCTTCACTTAATATATATACATATATACATTACTGTATGTATATGTATGTGTGTGTGTGTGTTCTTAACTCTTAATTAAGCCATCGCATTTGAGGTCAATACGTTGCGGCTGCAACTTGTGCTGAAGTTGTGGCTGGGCTACATGCGTGGACAGCTTTCTGGGGTAGCTATTAAAAAAAGTTAAGCATCTGGCCTGGACACTGAAGATGAAAGAAAAGCTGACTTATTTATATTGAAGACATACAAATACATGTAATTAAATTACCTGTTTAGAAAATAGTATTTTTCTTTGAAAAAAAAAAAAATAATAACTTCACATATATAATATATATAAAATAACTATAAAATGTTTATTTGTTATCTCAAATCTAAAAATTATAATTTTAAAAAGAAGAATGTTTTCTACAATACTTAGACGATGAAAACTTTTCAAGATGGTAGTTTGTTCATAAGTAAATATTATATAACTTATTTTGCCAAAAATATATATTTTTTTATTAGCATAAAATAAAAAAAATGAAAAAAATAAATATATATATATATATATATATATATATATATATATATTTATTTTTTTTTATTTTTTTTATTTTATGCTAATAAAAAATAATATTTTTTATTAGCATAAAATAAAAAAAATAAAAAAAAAATAAATATATATATATATATATATATATATATATATATATATATTTATTTTTTTCATTTTTTTTATTTTATGCTAATAAAAAAATATATATTTTTGGCAAAATAACTTATATAATATTTACTTATGAATATATATATATATATATATATATATATATATATATATATATATATTAATTTTTGGGAAATATATTTTGATTACATTAGATATAAAATATAGAACAATACAAAATAATGAAAGCTTTTAATATTAATTTATATTTTATCACATTTATTTTTTATTTTATTTATTGTACATTAAATATAAAAAATTTAATAACAAATTTGATTTAAATATTAGATATCTGTTTTAAAAGTATAAAAAAATGGTGCTTTTACGAAATATAAATTTTGTTTAAAAAATTGTATATAAACATTTTTTTAAATGTATAGAACAAAATAAGTATATATAGAATACATAAATATACAAATGAAATAATTATATTAATACTTATTTTTAATGTAATAAATAAAATTGAAAACATACTCTATATTTTATAAACAAATTCGTACTTTTCATAATTTTTAAAATTTGTTTGATTTTCACAATGTTCTTAACTTTTTTTCGTTCGACGCTGATAAAACTGAAATATCTACAATTTATGGTTTTTACGTCATTTATTTTGAAATGACTTCATTTTCTTTCGATTTGCACAGAATGATAAATATAGATGCATTTAGTATATATGTATAGATATAGGTCACCTTGAAATTGGCAAATCCCATGGGCAATATCTAAAGTATGCATATAAATATATATATGTGTGTGTGTTCCGCTTCAAGATCAAGTGTGTTTATAATTAGAACAAAGCCCAAATATCTGCATATATGTATGTACATACATATATACATAAGTATACATACATATATATAGGGATATAGATTTCTGGCCAACTTTCTAGCACTCGTGTATGGCGCCCCGAATAACACACAGAACTTAGATAAACACCAATAAAAATTGTGTATAATATTAATAGGGCGCAACACATTTGGATAGCGAGTCGTTTACAACAATTATACGTATCATAAAGCTGCCAAAAACTACAAAAGCAGCAACAACAACAGCAGCAGCAGCAATAGGGATAGCAACAACAACAGTAACAACAACAGCAACAATTAAACAGTTGCTAAGTGTTGTTTGGGAAAATCTTTTTGCATATTTTACGACATGGCAAAACAAATGTTATTCACTCGCCCGAGTTGCTTTTATTATGAGTTTTTCTCGTAATACGAAAAAAATGCGAGCAATGCGCTGAAATTGGAACGCAGACTGCAGCAGCAACAGCAACAGCAACAGCAGCAGCAGCAGCAGCAACAGCAGCAACAGCAGGGCAGGTGATAGTCAAGGCAAGGCATGTGTGGGAGGGTGGCGGATGTTACCCTGCACATGCACATATTGATTGCAAGCACTTGACGTGGGCAATACTCGACGGGGGTTTTGCTTTTGATAAACGACTGACACGCGGCCTGCGCAGGCGACAAATGCAACGAGCAAAAGTTACTTAGAGCAACACTAAGCCCCGTCCACCACTGCCCCAGTGTGTAGCCCCATCCCATCTCCCCACCTACCCACCTCCCACCCCGCTTGACCGTCCACTTGGCTGCCCAACGGGGTGGCCCTGACGCCCTGACCATTTGTCTGCCCATTGGCTGGGCTCGCGTCGAGCCTCGAGGGCTGTTCATTAGTGAAGGCAGCGCAGTGGGGGTGGCGCACGAGCTGTGCGGTCTCTCTCTCTATATATGTATGTATGTGTGTGTGTGTGTGTGTGTGTGGGCATGTGCATGGGCTTTCATAAGTGCCCTAGGCATATAGATAGATGGCTTAGATAACAAGGTTAAGTGAGCAGCAGTCGCAGATATGATCTTGGTTACAGTTAAATGCAAATAGTCATAAAACTTCAACAAATATGACTTTTGGAGTTTGACCGGGCTTACAGGTATTAAAAATTCGGTTGGGTATGGCTATGATGTATAGAAAGTACTGAAATATATTGAGATTTTGAAAATAAATTTCAGAGCTTTATATATATAAATTTTTTAAAATTTAAACAAATATGGCTTTAGCTTGGCAGTTCCATTATTATACCATTGATTAGCTGAGAATATGGGTCAAATTGAAATCTATACACTTTAAGTCAATTTTGGGGTATTATTATTGTTTTGGTTTTTATATATTTTGGAAATGTGTCCTTAATATACATTGCTCTCAGCCTAGATTTATTCTTGAGTTAATCTCGTTTGAAATTTTTAAGAAAACTTTTTTATTTAAAGGAAATTTTTGATTGAGAATATGAACCAATTCGAAACAAAATTTTGAACTTTACACTCTACAGAATGTAATACTACTCGAAATAAAATCTGTCATATATATGTCATATATAAATGTAATAATTTGTTGGGAGCTTAAATTTTTGAAGAAGTTAAATGTATATTTCAAAGAATGTATATTACACATATTAACAGTTAATAAAATGTTTTTTTTTTTTTTTTTTTTTTTTTTTTTTTTTTGGCATAAAATATTTCTTGATACAATTGAAATAATAAATATATTGTAGTTTAACAGAAAAGGCAATAGTAGTCCATGATTTTCCTTGATAGTAATTAATATTATTAATAATTCTGGTAAATACATGAAAATAGGTTAAAATTTGAATATTAATGGATTCTTTTCCGAGACACTAAGAGAAACCCATAAGTTTAATAATATTACAAATTAGTATAAATTGTATCCAATAACAATATAACTAAATATGTTAAAATATCATTATTTAATCAAGCTATAAATATTTTTATACCCTGAAACCATTTTACTTAATTGTCTTGTTTAAGACCTCACTCATTTTTCTGTAGCTCTGTCTCTCTTTGTCTCTTTGATTCATTGTTTCTCCATATCTAAAAAATGAAATATTTTATGGAATTTCACATGGTCACTTAAAACTATGATACTATATACATATAAAACTATACAAATTACAATCTCTAATACTGTATTCTACAATACTATATAGTATATACTATAATACTATATATGATAAAATAATACTACAATATCATATGATTATGAATACTTTATTCATAGAGATAAAGAGAAAATAAACAAAATTAATTTTAAGAATAGTGACAGAGGGAGAGAGGGAAAGAGAGAAGAGAGAGAGAGAGAGAGAGAGAGAGAGAGTGCCATAGAAGGAGAGACATCACTAACTAGGCCAAGTCTTTCGACTTGTCAACTCAAGCTACTTCTAGCTCAGTTCAAGTTTTTTAATTAAAATAATTCTTATCAGCTTCTTTCCACTGAGCAGCTGAAGTTTGACTCACTGCCTCTGCTTTAGTCCATATTGTCCAGCGATGAGATGGGTGCTCTGGCCGAGTCCTGGCCAGCTGCCTCCCCCACCCCTTCCTTTACGTTGCGTGACTTCATTTGCATGAATTACGTCGCGCTTTTTTTTCTGTGTGTGTTTGCTTCAAGCTTAGGAGCTCTGCTCCTCTCTCTCTCTCTCACACACTCTCTCCTGCTCCCGCTCTCTCTCTCTCTCTCCCTCTCTCGTTGCCCCCGCTGACCTCGTGCTGGTCGTTAGTGTCCTTTGGCACACACAAGCACACGTGGAGCTGTAGCAACACCTACACGTGGCTGGCTGGTGGTTGAGCCAGGACTCTGGCTGCCATAATTGCTGCCGCCGCGTAGTCAGTCGCAGTCGCGAGCGGACTAAAAAAAGTTTTGAATACGTAAAAGAAAAAGAAAAAAAAAAAACAAAAAACAAAAACAACAAACTATTGCTACAGCAGCAGCAGCAACAACAACACATAGACGAAATACTCGAAGACTTGGCTCGCGTTGTCGGTGGCTTCGTCGCTGTCGCTGCTGCCGCTGCTGTCGCGGCTGCCGCCGCCGCCGCCGCCGTCGTCGTCGTCATTGTCGTCGTCGTCAGTCGCCTCTGAGGAGCTTCAATAGGCAGGTGTGTGTGCCACACAGTCGGAGTCGCGTCAAAGTTTTGATTGTTGTTGTTGCTGCGTTTTTTGCTTTGCGCTCTGTGCCTTAAACTTCAATTTGCTTTTTTCGTATGCCAAAGGCGCTGCAACAACAAACACTTTTTGCCGTCGGTCTTTCGATCTATATATATAGTGCATATATGGCATATATATATATATATATGTATGTATATGTGTGTGTATTTCCAATCAACTGAACCGCCAACCTTTCGCACGTGCCTCAAGCGAGCCGCAGAAGCCCTAAACATTGCCTGGCCACAATTTTAAAGTCTTAGCCACAGCCACGCCCCCCCACAGTTGGGCGCCTTAACGCCCGCTCATATGCAAATTTTAAATTGTGTCGGTTCTTTGTGCTCTTGATTTAAGTTGTGATTTCTAATTGTGCACACACACTCACACACACACACACACACATCGAGTGTGTGTCAATGTCAATGGCCTGAACTCTTGAACTCTTTCTGCAATGTTATTCGCGTCCTGCATATCATGTGGATATAACTAGAGAGAAGTTCAGCATTAATGACGTCTCTGCTCGAGATTATAATGCGATCCAAAGCGATTGCTAGAAAATTCAGTCAAGGTGAGCGATGATCCAATATTCAAATTTGAATTTTAATGCAAGCTAAAGAGATATTGAATACTAACTGATCAGCAATTAAAATTATGTTGATATGACTAGAAGAAGATGGATTTGTAATTATATATATGAATGAGTATTTGTATATATATATATATATATATATATATATATATATATATGTATGCATATGAATTTATATTTATCCAATCTTTAAATCTAACAAAGAACTAAACTCGGACTATACTTTATAGAATATATATAGAGTATAGAGAATAAGTATAAAACAAAACTTTAACTATATAAAGTATAGTTTAGAACTTAGTAAAGATTTCTTCTTTGTAAGATTGTAAGAGTGATGAAGTCTATGGTTTGAGTTATGGGGTATATATCTTGGAAAATAAAAGCTATTGCTATGAAATCTATAAATACTATATACAATATATACATATAATATAATATAATATATATGAGATTTTATATATCATCACAGAAAAAAAGAATGAAAAGACTGATAAATGAATACACATATGACTGGATAGATACACGTTCTAATTAAATATATATTTATATACTCTATGGAATCAGCTGCTGCTACTGCTGCTATAAGATTATTACCCTATAATTAGATTTTAATACTAATCAAGAATATATATATATCCATATTTTATAATAAATATAAATTGAAGCTTTTCCACTGTAAAATAAAATTTTGGGTAGCTTGAGCTTAAAGATAAGTTGTTAGTCCAATCAAAAATATTGTTTATTATTTATTATAAAACATAAAATTCCCAATCCATTTTTTCTCTCTAGCTTAATATCAGAATATCAGAATATCAGTATATCAGATTTCGAAAAACTTCCATTAGTCTCCCCCCTGAGAATAAGTTTTAAGCATTGCGCACTTGTTGTGGATGCCGCATTGATTAATTAATTTCCGATACCTAAACCAGAGGGACTTGAGCAACAGCTCGATTGTGAGTCGCTGATACGCTCCAGGCTAGGCTAGGCTGTGCGAGTTCTAAGACATCTGTGTCATGTACATAGTCTTGCCTGACAAACGTTAAATTAATGTTCTCTTCTTATTTGCCCATTGTTGAGGTTTTGGAATCGTTGTTATTGTTGTTTTTTGTTCTTTTGGGTTTTTGGTTGTGTTTTTTTTTTTTTTTTTTTTTTTGGAGCTCAGCCCGAAGTGAGTTTAAGTTCTGTTGCTCTTATTCAGATAAACAATTGTGGCCAGTCGCACATGTTAATGCTCAAAGCTGTGGACAAAATCATTTGCTTCTATTTTAAGCAGAGGCCCCCAAGCATCCAGTCGCCAGGCCGCAAGTCTGCTTTTATCAGTGAAAACTTCCGAAAGCCATTTAGCAATACTTCAATGCATGCATGAGGAACGGATGATTATTCTGTTCTCTGTTCGGCTCTGTTCTGCTCTGTTCTGTTCTGGCAATTGTCTGTAATCAACTGACATTGAAAATGTTGGCCAGTGATAAGTCAGCCTGACAAATTGCGAAACAAGCTCTTTTTAAACATATATATATATAAATATATAAATATTTGCATAAGCTTTGTGATAGCGGCTAAAGAATAGAGACAGAAAGAGAGAGAGAGAGAGAGAGAAGTACAAGTAGTTTAAGCTAGACTATCATCTCATGATGTCATTTGATAATCTGTAGTATGGTCTAGTTCCATGAACTTACTGTAGGATATGAGAGATTTCCGGACATGGGCATGATATGGGACCATATATTGTACGATATCTGGCCTATATAGAGAGCTTGTTGTATTTGTGTTATTATTGAAATGATTCAAAGAATTACCCAATCGCATTATACATTTTATTTATAGCATATACGCGTACATGTTTCCCTTTCCCGTGGGTATTGCGCTTCAGTTAGCGCGGAATTCGGGCCGCTGAGAATTGATTGGGGATTCTGGGAAGCCAGAGATGCGGGCTTATAATATATACACACAATATCGCTCGTCGATAGTCAGGCAAAAATATGTCGTATATATAGATCCTGCGGTAAATAACAATACATCGATTGAGTCTCATCTGCGGGTGTACCAACCAGCAACCAGCTCTATATAGTTCACCTAAATGAATCATCATTCAATCATAATCAAATCGGTGAAAATATTTTTCAGCATCAACTTATTTAAATATTAGCTAAGTGATATGAAATAGTATATATTATTCATCAGATTTGAATTGTGAATCAGACTGATATATAATCTAGATGATTCAAAGATTACGTAAATTTAATTTTTATTTTTAATTTTTTTATTTAAGAAATTTTAAATTATTTTCTGATTTATATATATATATTATTAGTGGAATAGTGGAATATAAAAAATAAATATAAAATATTATTCTAAGAATATCTAAACTATTATATTATATATTATATATATTATTATATTATAAATTATATCTCAAAAGTTCCTTACAAATGCATAGGTCAAGTTTATTATTGATTTGTCAAATCACATTTTCAAAACTATAAAATTTGGATTCACAAATTGTTGATTAGTTTTGACACATCATCTTCGGGAAGTTACTAACCGTACTTACCTGTGATAAGGCGCATAGATTGCTGGACAGGCGAGATCTCGTCCATATTGTTCTGATTCCCCAAGCTTTTTTATTTATTTTTCTCTCTCTTATATTCTGACTAAGGTCTTTCTTCTTAATGTATTTTCAAATTATTTGATTGTTTACTTTTTCTTTAAAAGTTTTTTTTTTCAATATACAATTAAGATATTCTAACTGAATAATGAAAAGCCTTGACTTGTTGCTTAACTATGCTCAAAGCTGATTAAAGGGCTACTATAATACGTTTCATATTCGAATTTTAAGACTTAAGCTCTTATCTACTAGAATATATATTCTGAATGTTACGTATTACTATTATTATGAAAACTAAACAGAACAGACATATATATATATATATATAAAACTACGACAAATTAAATGATAAGAAGAGAGTAAAACACTGAAAAGCATGGGAGGTTAATATAAGATCTGTCTATAATATATATGTTCAGTTAGACTTAAGAAATTCCCCGCTTCAAATCAGTTAAATAAAAATAATATTTTTTTTTTAATTCCCGGAAAAAAATTAAATTTATACCAACAATTTATGAATAGCCCACAACAACAACAACAACAGCAACAAATTTCAGCGTCATATCAAAAAGTGAGCGACAGCAGTGGACAGCGCTATCAGCGTGTGTGTGTGTTTTTTTTTCGTATTTTTTTATTACCTGTGAATCGATTGTATTAAGAGCTATTAAAATATTTTCTAAACCTGCTATCATATCATTCAATTAGGCAAGAAATGGCTATATATAGGATCATAAAACATAATATTTTGTGGCTGATAATGGCTTGTGAAGACTCTAGTCAATTTATTTGCTGTTGTTGTTGTTGTTGTTGTTTCTTAACGCACATTAGTGCGCCATAAATACATCAATATAAAAATGTCGCCTTCATATTATTTACAACACGAGCGCAGATAATGGAAGACGCCAAAGAACCAGATAGTCAACGACTATGACAATGGATTGAGTATTAGACTCGCTCGTTCAGCAACTCTCTCTCTCTCTCTCTCTCGCTCCCTCTCTCCCTCTATCTCACTCTGCTTGTTTTTTGGCACTCTGAAACGCAGATAAACGTTAGATAAGCCCCAAGATCAAGATTGGATTATGCTTTATCAGCGCGTTTATTGCAGCTGGATGCTCCATAAACTTGATTAGATCTCTGGCGTGCTTCTTCTTGCGCTTCGTTGGTAATTTCCGAAAATTTATGAAACCTACTTGATTATTATTAATATTTTATTAAAGTTTTTTTCTTTTTTATATATCTCTCAAGGGAAGTGGGTTAAGCACACAATAACCACAATAGTGTGCTGCTATTTTAAGTAGAATATTGAATCGAGACGGTTTTATGAGATTGTTGCTTCATCATATAGACGGACATTGCAGCCAGGCACGTCTTGGCACCGCGAGGCACCTGATATATTTATGAATTTACAATGCTCGAATTATTCTTCCAATTTCGACAATTTATTACCGAATACTTTGAACGTTTATTTGCCTGATTCGACACTCAAAAGACTGGTACTGTCCCAACCGAAAGCAAGAGTGTTTGTGTGCGCTTGCAGATAAAAACCGAAACGAAACGAAACTCTTGTCTAGATAGAAGACAAAGATAGCCACGAGCAGACCCTGCGTATACGTTATATACGATTATATGATGGCCAATAAAGTTAAGCACCCTTTTAACTCGGCCATAATCGATCGACCCGAAGGCAACACATTCATACACTCAAACGCGCACACTCGTTCAATCAGTCAAGTCACTCAATCAGTCAGTCAATTACTTTGCGAGTTGGTGAATTTTCTTCTGTATTTTAATTTGTTATCATTCGACCTACTACGCAACTTGTTTACAAGAGATCCGACCTCTATATATGCAACATATGTATATATAAATATATATATTTGATATATTTGATCCCGAGTTACTGGAAAACGTGATTGTATACCCCATTCTCGTACTCCCCCTCCCACGCTCCGTCTACTGTTCGCCTGTTGTATACGAACGGGCTTTGCTTTATCGACGCCACTGTCATTCTCTTGTCATTGGACCATTGTTTATGAGTGTCGTACCGTGCCTCGTTTCTCGCCTCTCGTCTCTCGTCTTTCGCCTTTCTATGTTTACAGTGTCCATTACATGACAGATAGTTCACACATGATATATCATGGCATGCCATAGGGCAGTCCTTAAATGGAACATACTACATACATATATCGTTATACGATTAGTAGCTGAGCAACGGAACGAGATAGTTTGTACTTTTCTTTTTTGACATTTTGGCATTACAATCAACTCGACAGTATATATGATTTGATGGCTATAGTTATGATGGGAAACTATAAAGATAAGAGACCCATTCATAAAATTGGTCATATTAATGATGGTCATTTCTAATCTAGTCCGGCAAAGCAACACCAAGTGTGCGAGCAGTAAAAGTCTGCACAGTGAACACTGTAGATTTAGTTCTTGATATCGCGTGATCACTGCTCACTACCATCTGCATTGGATTGAGTTATTTTCCATATCACCTCAAATCGAATTCAATTCTTTAGCGATTCAGCTTAAAATCAATTTGCTGTCTAGGCTTAAGATTACAGTCAATATCATCAATAATCGGGAATTTCTTGGTCCCACATATTAATCACTCTGCTAGCAATAACATTGTATTTTATTGTTGTCAATTAGAAAACTGTTTACAAAGTGTCTGATACCTGACAATCAGATAGCTTCGACTGGTACAGGGTATCACTGCTAATGCCTGGAACTTTGTCGGAGACAAACCGCAAGTTTCAACATTGCTGGGTATTATATGTCCTCTAACATAAGACAACTATTTATAGGGTATGCTATGATCTGATTATATTAAATGCATTGCGCAAGCTAGGTTTATGGTTTTGATATATATGTGCTTTTTCTCTACATATCACATTTACAGGGCATCTTGACGTTGATCATATCAATGTTTGCTTGCTTACCCTTAATCGTTAATGTGTTTATTTTCATATTAGAAAATAGATAGTAAATAATCGCCTTTAAAATAACAACAACAATAAAGTGCATAGTACAGCAACAGAGACATAGGGAGTGAGAGAGAGGGAGAGGGAGAGAGACAGCGCCAGATAGGCACGACAGCGTGCGAGTGCGAAAGAGAGAGCTATGAGCAAACAAGTGCTCGTGTTTTATGGGTTTTAGGCTAAAGCGACATTTCTTCTGTGCGATGGACGACGTGATGCCAACTTTTGCTGTCGTTGTTATTGCTGCTGCTCCCAATACTCAAGCGGTGACGTCGACGCCGACGCCGACGCCGACGCCAGCTGCGCAGCTTCGAGCGAGTATTGATATCATAACACTTAGCACTTCAGTTGGGCCATAATACAAATACTACTGTTGTTGTTGTTTCAATTTGGGTTTTTTTTTTTTTTTTTTTTTGGAGCTCATGCATTGTGCCGTCGTTATACACTGTTTAGCGAACTGAGCAGAGCATATTGGCTTGGTATATGGTATATTTGCTTATGTTAAAATATGAAGAGAGCATTTGAGGGTTAAGTTATTGAGATAAATTATTAAATTAAGTTAAATTATTATTATGAAAAATATTATACAGTAACCATATCTTTAGGTATATATCTAGTAACTATTTATGTTGATATACTGTATATACTGAAAGTTTTCCTCAGCTCAAGCTGCAGTCAGCAATATAAACAGTTTGTAGGCCACTGATTTGGTTTAACAGTTTTAGTCTTCAATAAGAGAACTACAATAATAATAAGAACTCAAATAAAAATAGAGTATCTGTCAGTCGAATCTTTTTACTGCTGCTCATTTTTTTAATTTTGTGGTATTTCTTTCGAGCGATTTATAAAAAAAAAACAAATTTGTCATAAAATTCGCTCTCCAAAATCAATTTAGAGTGAGTGAGTGTATGTGTGTGTGTATGTTGTGTATGTATGGGTGAGTGGTAACGCTGTCGTTCATTGCAGAGCTCTCTAGAACTTCAGCGATCAATTGACATCGAGCGAGTCAAACGTGAAGTCTGTGATCTTTTTCAAGAGTGTTGTGCGAGGCAGTGTATGTGTGTGTGTGTGTAAGTGTGTGTAAAATGAGAAAATGCACTGCGAAATGAAAAAGTCAGAGTAAATAGTGTAACAGTGCAAAAATAATGATATATGTTATTTATGTGGTTTTCTCACGTTAATTAAAAATATATATAGGTAAAAAAAAATATTTTTAAAAATAATAAAAAACACAAAAAATGTAGCAGAGCTCTTAGCCCAGGCAAGGGTTACGCAAGTGAGTGACATTTTATAATTATTATAGGATATGTACGCTCAGAGACATTGAGGTTTCTCTTGGCTCGCTTTTGTTTTGGCAAACCCTCTCGGACCGGGGCAGCTGAAGATAACTGCACAGATCTTTGCTTGCAGCATCTTCCGGTGCGAATTGCAGTCGCTGGGTAGTTAGGCGGCTGCCTAGGGCGCGTGCCTCGGCAGCGAGTGCGTTTGCAGCTTTGGTATTAAGTTACGTGCCACGCCTACTCAGACATCATCTGCCCAGAGTGCAGCCCGGTAGCCGGGTAGATCTGGCAGTTGACCTCGTTATAATTATAGAGTGCGACGAGACTACTTCAATTTGACTTGAGAACGCGGCATGAGTTTTCGATTCTCCCGGCTTCTTCGTTTTGTATTTTTGGGCATTTGTGCGGCAAAAGGCAGGACTTCCGTTTCCCGAACAATAGCGATAGCAGCCGTCATCCTGGTAGTGCTGGCATGTCAATAAGACACACAATTGAAAAACGTGAGCTCTTACAAGATCAGCAAAGGCAGATACACGCACACATAATACATATATACATACAAAAATATATGTGTATATGTGTATATGTATATGTGTGTACACACTGTACAGTACACATTGCCACTCATCGAACAATGAGCGAGACGACTTTTGATTTCTTCAAGCACCGCAGTGCGAAACTTGCAAACAAAAAAGGGGGCAGCATACAAATGAATATAAATATGAATACGCATACGAATACCCATACACATACTCACACTCATACACATATACATACGCTTACTCTAACTTAGAGCACTCTTCGCATACTTGTTGAAAGTCTCTTACAAAAGCTGCTGCACATATGCTTAAGATCCATTGTCCTTGTGCAGACAGTCAAAGTCAAAGATCAGCCATCCAGCTGAGTTAATTATAGACGACAGCTACGAGACTGCGATGCTGCGAGGCCTCGAGGCTTCGAGGCTCCGAGAGCGAAGTCCGTTGAACGGAAGACAGAAGGCATTGCGGGGCAAGTGGGCAGCGCCTAAGGACATAAGAATATATACAAAAGAAAAACTATTCAGCACAGTTGGAGATTTGGCGCGAATATGAAAACAGCAGCTCAACTAAAGATCTAAAGGATAGCTCTGAAATTTTATTATATTTAAATATAAATATATATATGAATATGAAAATATAATCGTTAAAGTATATGTAGAGAGGCTTAGATATTTTCAAAATATATTTTTCTCTTAAGACAAGTCACAAGTTGGAAGTCGCTTTTCCAGGGAAGTTGAGTTTGGAGTTTGGAGAGAGAGACAGGGAGAGAGTTTAAAGCAGAGAAGAGTTTAGGACAAAATACTCAAAACTATCTGGCATATATTATTCTATTATTATTATTTAAACAATATTATATTCCCAACTTTTTTACGTGTGATTTTAGCTGACTTTGCTAATTTAACACGCTTGTAGACATTTATTATTAGTAATCAGGCATAAAGGAAGTGAGCAGATAGTATATATAGCCATAACAAGATTTTGCTACGGTTAGATCATCAGCTAACTTTGTTATCAACTATATTTATTATATATATACATATATATGTATATATGGCTATAAAAAGTTGAAATTTCTATGATTGCAGATTAGTTGCAAAGACAGTTGCAAAGCTTGAAAAGCATAAACTTTCTCTGTGCGTGTCCCAGTGGAATGAAACTTTCAATAGCTTTTATTCTTTGAAGTGCTTAAATCAATTTGATTTCATCAATAATTTTTGGAAGAAGCCTTAAGGCCAAATAAATTTAAATATACATGGTTTTCAAGCAATTTAAACAATTGTTTGACGACTTTCAGCAATATCTGAAATAAACTTTAACTACGAAGTCTAACTTTAAAAATGTTTTTCATACAAATATAAAATAATAAAAATTTTTAAAAATTTAATTTTTTATAAATAATAAAAATTTAAAAAAATTTAATTTATTATAAATAATATAAATTTTATAAAATTTAATTTTTTATAAATAATATAAATTTATTTTATTAATATTCATTTCCACTTATTTCCCTTTATAGATAAATGTTCCACAATTTTTCTCTTCTCACACATTTGCCCCTTGTCTGCTTATCTATTCTACTATGCATAACAAATTTATTGCGTGATCTACAAAATCTGCGTAATGCAATGTTCAATATGAATAGAGTTTTGAGGCGTGTTTACACATGAATTATGTGTGACTAGCCTGAGTCAATCTGGGCCTGGGCTGGCAACCCGAGCGGGGCGATAGACAACAATCCGAATGGAAAAGCCATTGACTTTTATGGCAAACCAAAGCGAAATGCAAATACATTCCTGATAAACCCGACCCAATCCTTTTCTATCTGTTCGCTTCACGAAGCAGGCGAGAGTGGAGTGAGTGAAGCGTGTGTGTGTGTGTGTGTGTGAGTGTGTGTTAAATTATGTGACAAGGGCGCAATGTTGTTGATTATGTTGTTTTAATTTAACGCTATTAGAACCTCAGAGCCCTCGTTTTTTTTTTTAACTTTTGGTGCGACGACCCTTGCAACCCTCGATGCACCCCGATGATAATGACCTAACCGACTATGACGTGCGCCTAATTGACTGCTGCTGTTTGACAAGCGCAAATAGATACCGATATAGATACAGCTACAGATGGAGACAGAGATACAGAGTTGGGCATATGGCTGACAGCTTTTGTTGTATTCATATTTTATGACATCTCATGCAGTTAGCGCCTTAAAGTGGGCCCCATGCAAATAAATAACAAGTAAATATACAAATTTACGACCCCCAACAACAAAGGGTTGATGTATGTCACGACCTTTGGCATTGTGAACCTGTATTCCTTTGGCAAAATTATCATGCCTTCAGATATGTTGTTTTTTAGTGTTCCAGGCGTTGATTTATGGCGGCGCGATTTCATATTTTTTAAAGTACTTTTTTAATTAATTTTGAGATAAATTTATCAGCAATTGAAAATATAAAAAAAATATATATATTTATGCGGGCAAAAAAAAAAAAAAAAAAGTGAAAAAAGAAAACACTACAACAATTATCAGCGCGTGCTAATGTTTAACAATAACAACAACAACAACAACAACAACAGCAATTATAGGGATCTGAAAGTGCTTAAGGAAATCAGCAAACAGCATCAGAGCTTTAAAATTTGCCATTAGGCGCCCCCATAAAAACCAGAAAAGCTATTAAAATGACCGATAGCGCCTCTCACAGGAAACAAACAACAGCAACAAAAAGTATTTAAGCGAAAACTAATGACGCCTCGATATATACATATATGGGCTGCTTATAGAGGTCAATGGAGTTAATAATTAGCTAACAAGAAACTTAAAGTCGCCATCAATGCAATTTAAAGTTAAAATCGAATTTAAATCGAGTTTAATTGACTTTAAGAAAATAAAAACTAAAAACTACACATACAAGTTTATTTAGAATATACTGCATGAAATATATTTTAAATATTTAATTTTATAAAAAATGTATACATATACATTTGTTTTGATTTTTTTTTACCTTATTTTAAATAAAAATAATAATATATTTTTTATTTATTAAATTTTGTTTATTTGAAGCTATTTTTCAATATTCAATATTTTTAAACAAAAAATGTATATACATTTTTTTTTTATAAATCAAACAAATTTTTAAATAGATTCAAGATTAATAAATATATATATATATAGAATTTGAATTGAAATGGAACTATTTCCAGGATTATTAATAGAATTAAAGGCTTTAAAAAATATTTATATCTAAAAAAAATAATCTCAGTTTATTATACTTTTTTTACTTTAAGCTATCTGATGTTTATTTAAATTAATCCCTTATAAATTTCAAATTGATTTAATATATTAAAAATATATGATATTTAAATTGTAAAGGTGTTAATAAGATAAAATTAAATACAAATTTTTTTTGAATTTATTTTTTATATAAAAATTTGTTACAAATGCTTAATAAACTTTTTTTATAAATTAAAAATTGTAGCAAATGACTTAAATTATATATTTTACTTTCCATCGGTTTTTACAAACCAAATTAAAAACATAATCGGCTTAAATATATATTTTTAAAGTAAAATAAAATATATATTTTAAATTAGCTTAAAATAAAATAAATAGAGCAGATGTAGAAGACTCTTGATATATTTTTTTCGAGCGACAAAATTGTCATGTTTATTTTTATAAATTTCACTAAATATCTAATTATGCTTTGTACTATTTTTTTAATATTTTTAAACGGTATTATGATCAACAATATTTTTCTTTAACTCACAGACATAATTTACATTTTTGCTTAAATTAAATCACAATCAATTTAAGCTCTACATAAAATGTACTTTCACACCTTTAATATGCGCATATCTTTAAGTACGTGTTAATTGTTGGCAACAGCCTAACGAATCGACTCTGAAATAACAAACCCACCATATATGTATGCCCGATACGCAACACAACCTGTTAGGCCCATTTATGTGTGTGTGTGTGTGTGTGTGGCATAAACTTTGACGACAGATACTAAATTAAGTTGCAAACAAAAGCCAAGAGCCAAAAAAAAAAAGAATCCAGCTTATATGTACATAGCCTAACCGCACACACACACACACACACACACACACATATATACAAGGAATTTTTGCTTGTTGGGGTCGCCGCACAGGCAGTGGCAGAAAAAAAAAAAGCAAAAAGCGCAACAGAAAAAGCCCCCAGGCCAAAAGGCAACGCAGTCGCTTTCAATTATTGCCGTGAGTATTTTTTTGTGGCCAATACCCACACACAAACACACACACACACAGCCATTAGGCTAATGTGTGCTTATTGCGCACGCTTTGGAACAGGAACAGACGCAGGTGGCAGCAAGTAAAACCAACCCCCACAAGCACACACACACACTCACAAGAGGAGATGGGGGGCCAGCCACAAGCCAGAAACTTGGCAGTGTCTGACTGCAAAAGGTCTGCTGTGAGCAGAGGCAGGGGCGGGGCAGGGACAGGGGCAGGGGGAGCTGCCGGTATGTGTGGGCGCAGTGGGGTTGGCCATGCCACAATACACACACACACACACACACACACACACACACAATGAAAACCGCAAATAAGTTAGGTGCAAGCGAGACAGCAAGCGCACAGCAGCCAACTGTATTTGTATCTCTCAGTTTGTGTATCTGCAGCTGTGTATCTGTGGCTCTCTGTCTGCCGACGTGTAGGTGTATGAGTGCGTGTATGTATGTGTGTGTATGTGTGTGTGTGCATAATGAATGCGAAGATGTGCACGCCCTATTATCCTGCTTTGGCTCCTCCCCTCAGCTGCTGCTGCGGCGGCTGTTAACGGCGACTGCGACTGCTGCTGCTGCTGCTGCGGCTACTTCTGCTGCTGCTGCTGCTGCTGCTGTTGTTGTTGTTGATGATGCGGCTCACGTTTTTGTCGTGTATCTGTGAGATACATACAACGGTGTGCTGCTGCATTCTGATAGGAAAGCTGTGTAGAGTAAATAAGAGCGCTATATAAACACGTATACTGCAGTGGGTGTGTGTGTGAGTGTGTGAGTGTCTCTGTGTGTGTATGTATTTAAGCTATCCTTTTGCGGCCAGGCAGACAACAACAAGTAGCTGGCAGCAGCTGAAGCAGGAGCTCCGCCAGGGCCTCGACTCTGTTCAATTCCAATCAGAACAAAACGATGTTGTTGTTGTTGTTGATGCTTGTGAAACTGACACAGATTCAAGCACACACACGCACACACACATCCACACACACACAAGCAGCACAGAGAGCGTTTGCCTGCAGGGTAGTCAGATACAGATATGCGCTGCGCTCGCTCAGCCGCTCTCATTCTTACGCTCTCTCTCTCTCTCTCTCTCTTTGGTGTCACGCTCTCTTTTGCAACCCCTGCGGTGGCAGATAGTCAGCAGCTCGATCATCATCAGCATCAGGCAGCATCGTCAGTGGCATCCTGCGGCCTCTGCCACCACCATTACCAGCAGCAGGAACAGGAACAGGAACAGCGGCAGCCGCAGCAGCAGCGACGTCGACTGCTGCAGCGACTGCGACAGCGGCAGCAACAACCAACCAAAGCGACGCCTCTGCTGTGCACCCCCCGTTGGCAGTGCCATTGCAGTGCTCCGCAGTCGGCAGTCGACTGAACATCATCACTTAGTCAGTTAGTCTTGGTCGCTGAGCGCGCACTGCCAAACGAAATCACAGTATATTTCAAACGTCGCTGTTGCTGCCGCTGTCGCTGTCGCAGTCGCCGTTGCCGTCGCCGTTGCCGTCGACGCTGACGCCGGCGTTCGTTGAAGCTCTGCGTTGTGTGTGTGTTTTTTTTGCGCTATCGTCGCGCTGCCAGCGTCACGTATCCGTTCGGTACTCAGTCTTGCGAAGACAACCGGCAGATAGAGACGACACCAAATCGAACACATATATAACTGCAGAAATCAAACGTTCGAGAATCAAAGAAGTATATCTATAATAAATATAGCGCATACGCAACGTGGGCCGCGCATTCAACTCGCACTTGGTAGCCATGCCGCGTCGCGTTCGGCCCACCAAATGTATCTGAATCTGAAAATTGTTTACAATTGTAATTTGTGTTAGCTACAAGTGAAACGCGTATCATGTTATTCGAACGTTATATTATGCCAGGTTGGTTTCAACTAAATACCTATATCGCTTATCTGGTGTCTATCGTTAGCTGGATACATCGCCGCCCCGTCCCCGCCCAGCCCCTGCCGCTTTGCCTTCGCGTTTATCAGTGCTTTTTTATGGCGAACGTCAAGTTTTGAGTTACCAATTGATGTTGCCACAAATATTTCGCAGCAGCTACTTTGAAACAGAGACATTAGAGCTGTATATATGTATGTCAATATATATATGTATATATATACATATGTATCTACACTCCCCCGCGCCTAGAAATAAACATGGCGATTATATATAGAGAAAATGGATTTAGTTTTCCATCCATTGTGTGACAGTGCAGACGTGTGTGAGAGAAGCTTCCAGCCGTTTTGTGTGAGCTGGCTAATTATCTCAGTTTCCAATTAAAGTATCTAACAGATACTTTATGGAAACATAATGTGGTGAACTAAATTGCACAGATACTTTTCACTGTGGGTGTTAAATTGCATACAAAATAAACGATTTCCGATTAAGGTAACTTATAGATACATCTTGAAAAGAGATGCATTTTTGAAATTATATTTTAGATACTTTAAGAAGTGTTTTGTAAGTGAGAAGTGCTTTGGAATATGGAATACATACTTTGACATGTGTCTTAAAGATACTTTTTAGAAAATATTTGCTGAGTAGATTGAGTGAAATTATATATTGAATACTTTGTATTGCATAAACCGAAAAAAAAGTTCCTAAAATGGATGCACATACTAAATATATTTGAGTATTTCAAAGATACTTTATTCAACTATACAAAAGAGAAGAAAACAAAGTTATCTTTATCTAGAAACTTATTGAAAATCTTTCTCAATATGTGTGCAAGCCTCAACCACAAACTTATCTCAGCTACTTTATTTATATCGACCCTTGAGGTGAGATGATTTATGCATGCACTCAGTTATATCAGATACTTAATAGGAAATAGAATCATGAGTTATCTTTGAATATATCACAGATATTTTACATATACTGTGAGTTATCCACACACTCATTGCTAATTTATCTTTAGCAATAGATTAGTGATTGAGCTTTACGACTAAATTCTCACTGCAATTAAGAATTGTCTTTGATTTCTCATCTTCATTTAAATAAAAACAAAGAAGAATTACAGACTGAATGTAAATACACTTAAGTTAATTGAATAAATATATCTAAAAGATAAATTGAGCATGAAAAAATGTGAATAATATTTTAGGAATTAGAAGTTTAAAAATTTAGGAAAAGTTAAAAAAAAAAAATTGCATATTCTATATAATTTATATAGTGTATAAAAGCAAAAAAAATTGACAAGATTTTAGCAAATTAAAATTCTAGAATATACCTTATATATATGCTGTCAATCAATCAATGAAATTCTGTTTAGATTTAATTACTTAATTAACTATTTCGAAACTTTACGAGAGCTGTAAAAAATCATGCATGCAAAAAAAAAAAGAACCTGAGATCCAACTCAGATATTTACGCAATCATGAATTTTTGTGGAGCAGCTTGCATCTCGAGTGACTCACAGTTGGCATCTTATCAAAGAATAGAAAATACAATTTTTAGAACAAAAGCGCTGTTTGCAACAGTTTAAAACAAATCCGAAATGTAATTAACTAAACTAATTAGCAGAGGCCCCAAACAGAACCGAAAACTTAAACCGAAACACATGTTCCTAAGTGGATGTGAATAATAAATTGTCATGATAGCTGTGAAGAACCCAAAAAAAAAAAAAAAAAAAAGAAAAAAAATATATAAAGAAAAGAGAACCCGCTCCATGCACAGCTGAAGGAATAGCCAGAACTGATACCGAGTACTCATCGCGCTTATCGCTCGACGCAACGCTATGCTATATAGTAGTAGTAGCTCCGGTACGATTATAACTGTATAGCTAACGGATGGACTTAGTGTAGTTCTGGTTTGGTGGGCGCGAAGACAGGCGGTGCCCACAAAGGCACATCAAAGCGAGACGGAAGAGAGAGAGAGAGAGAGAGAGAGAGCGAGGGAGAGAAAGAGAGAGACAGCAAAACAGGCTCGATTTCGGATGAGTTTGTTAAGGATATTATGCAAATAGCGTGTGCCAGGCAAGTGCGAAACTTGTCAGCTTGTTGTGGATTGGATTCCTATTTGGTAAACCACTTGCCATTGTGTGTTTGTGTGTGCGGGTGTCTCTTTAGGTGTGTGTTTGTGTGTGTGTGTGTGCGGCTTATTTATATGGCAGATACTTATCAACTGGGTGTTCGACAAGAGTTCGTATTACTGTTACTACCTATTGCGGCTGTCGTGTGTGCGCTCTGTGATTGACTGGACGATATCTTTTTTCGGCCTCTCGTTTTCGTTTTCACTTTGCCTCTTATCTTGGCTATTTGCTGCCCTGTAACTTGGACAGCGCTTGTCATATATACATATCAATATACATGTACAAATACATATATATTTCTGTCTAACAGCTCAAATTACGATTTAGTTTCAAGTGTTTAAATAAGCCACTAGGTAGCTAGCTGCAAGCCCCAGACAACAATGACAACAACAACAACAAGAACAACAACAACAACAAGAGCTATAACAACAACATCAGCTACAAGAACAGTAAATAAATAAATAATCGGTGCGTAATTTGTGCAACATTTTTGACAAGTGTTTTTCATGATTATCTCTATGCAAGTGTGTAAGTTTGTGGGTGTGTGTGTGTGTTGGTGTGTGGTTGTGTGGGCTTGTAGAAAATTGGTGTGAGATCAAAAGTGTGTTAAGGCTTGTTAAGAACTTTTCAAGCTGTGGGAATATGGGTTATTATCAATGGACTGGAAGATGGGGAGAGAGAGAGCGACAAAAACAGAGTTAGAGAAAAGGAGAGAAAAGTTAGAGAAAAAGAAAATGAGAATTTTCGAATGAGAATGAGAACGAGAATTAGAAATATAAATAATATTCGAGTTAGATTTAGAACTAGAATTATAATAGAAATGAGAATACGAGAGACAAAGATAGGGAAACAAAAAGAGAAAGAGAAATAGAAAATAAACGGAAAGATAATGAGAGAGAGGAAAATGAGAATTAGATTTATAATAAGGTTGCAAAGAGAAAAATTGAGAGAGGAAAATAAAACGAGAACGAGAAAAAATGAGACAGAGGAAATAGAAAATTGAAATAATGAAATAAAAAAAAAAAAAAAAATAAATACGTTAGTCTTGCAGTTAATTTGCAATTTTTTGCATTGAAATCTTAAATATTTACAAAATTTCAAACTTATTTTCAAAATTACATTATTAGTATATTTTTATAAATATTTTTAAAGATTGTTCCCTTTGATTTGTGAATACAGTAAAACAAACTGTAAGAAATATTTGTTTAATAAAAAAATGCATTTTAGAAGGTAAATTACTTATTTATAAACATGAATATATATTAAGATAAATATGTATAAATATAGTAGATAAAGATAAATTAAAAGAGAATCTACCAAAGCTTTAAATTGATTGAAATCTATATAATTTATTTAATTATTGTGATGGGATATACTTTGTTAAATATTTAACCAAAAATTTGATTGAGTCCAGAGAAATATTTTGTTTGTTTTTGTTTTTAACAGTTTGATAGAAGCTTGGCTTGGCAGGAACATAATCTATAATAATTATTATTATTATAAAGTACTTCAAATTAATTTATTTTTAAATGATAAATTCATATCAATTTTAAAATAATTATAATTAAATTGACCTTAATTTAGGTAAACTACCGGAATGTTCAAATTTTAACTTGAACCGAACTGAAAGAAACTACTTCGAATGCAGCAAAAATGTTTTTATACAACATAACTCATTAAATATATATAATACAATTTATTTCAAATTGGGATATTATCAAATTATACTAAATTTAGTAATTTGTTTTGTTGATTGTATCAGGCAAATAAAGGGAAAGGTCCGTGTCATTTGGGTGAAACTTCTAGCGCTGAGTTAAATGTCATCTCAAATGTCTAGTCTGGTTCGGGGAATCGTTCTGTTGTTTTGTCTATTTATTTGATAAACAACAGCTGAGCAAGTCACATCTTTCGAAATAAATACAAAACCAAATGCAGAAATAAAAAATTTAATATAGCAAATAAACATAATATCGGAAATATTTCGAATAGTTGCAGCGAGGTGTACGATTCGAAGACATTGTTTGCACAGGCTGCATAACAACAAGCAATCAAATACAATCGTGTAATTCGATCTACAGGTGAGCTTCGAACGCACACTTCACTCGCCTGGCCGTGGCTCAGTACAGTGGGGCCCCGGTATAGATAATCGATGGACAAATTGAGGGATCGCCTACTCTCTCCCTGTCTCTGTCTCTCTGAAGTGCGCAACAATTGCAAAAGTCAATGAGATAGAGACCCAAACATGAAATTAAACGATGACAACTTCGGTACCAAGCTGATATGATGTTAATATGTATTATGTGTGTGTGAGTGTGTGCGTGGGTGTATGTTGTCATTGTCAGAGATATGACACGTCTTTATCTAGACCACTTCTATTTGTGGACTGACAGTCTCGCTGAGCAGTAGATCTTGATGTGGATTACGAGCCACTCGAGCAAAGTCAAACTTGCAAACGGCAAACGCTAATCGTTAATCGATAATTGTTAATCGTTATCGCTCTTCTCCCGCAGGCTCTAACGGCGACGACTACGATCCGAGCGTCGTGCGCCACCACCATCATCATCATCATCATTTGGATCTCAGCAGTGGAGCACCGCCTTTTGGGCCGCTGCCGCCGGCGCACTTAACCTCCAGCCAGGCTCGGCCCGAGGAGACGTTCGGACGCCATCTGCCGCCAACGATATCCCCGCCACCAGCAGCGCTGCTTCAGTCGCAGTTGCAGTCGCAGCCGCAGCCGCAGTCGCAGTCGCAGTCGCAGCAGCCAACGCTGCCGCCGCCGCCGCATTTATCATTGCATTTGCAGCAACAGCGACTGCAACGCTCACCGCCCGCTTCCGTCTCCGCCTCGATCTCTGGCTCCGGCTCCGGCTCCGGTTCCGGCTCTGGTTCCGGCAACGGCACCAACATGGAGCACCTGTTCAGCGACAAGACGCAGGAGTTTCTAATGCAGATGGCGCGCCTGCGCGACCCCTTTTGTGATCTGGACATTCGTGATACTGGCGTCTATGCCAAGACCGATTTGCCACGCGACTCCCGCTACGGACCCTTTCCCATGCACCTGTGCCAGCAGCCCAGCGATCGTCATCTGGCCTGGGAGGTGAGTAAGCTAGCCGATTAGATTATATATTTTTATATATGTTTTCAAATCTATAATCAAATTGAAACTGGAACAGAAACTGTGACTTCTGTGACTACTGTGTGCTCAATGAAATAGAAGTCTAAATACAATATAAACTCTATAAGAGTCTGCCTTAGATAATCTCATTAAGAAATTTAGTCTCTCTTTAAACTATATGCAAGCAATATGCAAGAGCAGACGAATATTGATATAATCATGATAAAAATTGTTAAATTCTTTCTATTTCTTTTTTTTTCTATTCTTGTTCTTCTATTATTGCAGAAAGAGTTAAATATTTAAAAAAAATACTATGACCCTCTAAAGGTTCTCTCCATTCCCCATTATGATCATTATATCGTTGATCTTGAGATTTCAAACTTTGATCAATCTTTTATTTTCAATATATATATATATATAGACTACACGGAAAAGAGAAATTGTTCAGGCTTTATAAAGTATTCCTCTCATTGATCTTGAAATTTCTATATATAGATTCCACAAGTTAAAGAACTACTTTAAAACATATTCCGCTTCTATATCATAGATATGAAAAAACAAGCTATTCCACCTATTTATAGCTAAAAATGATAATACTATCTGATTTTAATTTTAGTGTTTCCTTTTTAAAGATTATAAAACTGTGCTAGTGAACTTCTTCAGTCTATTATAACAATTACCAAAAACACTTCAATTGATATATCAAAGGCATCTATTTCTTAGAATTTATCAGCCTTATCGTTAACTGGCAACAATAAAAGATAGTATTATCATCTAAACGACCATTAGGCATGACGTGGTTGCTTTTCTAACCTTTGGACTAGATGATCTATAGTCAAGGCAAATTGATAATATTGATAATTCTAATAAGTTTGCATTCTAATCATATATTTTTAAACATTGTTTATTTATTTTCGATTATCTTTTATATATATATTTTTTTTTTCATTCTGAAAGTTTCACCAATTCATATATTTTCTCTACCCTTAACCTGAAATAAACCGCAAATTGGAACATTTTGTGCAGCTCGTGACATTGTTATGGATACACATATCGTATATACTTCTCTCTCTCTCCCTCTCTATAAATATATTATATATATATAGGTATATATTCATCATAATCCTTTCGCATATGTGCGAATTTTCGGTCTGCAAATCGTCTCCAATTTCCGTTTCCTTTTTTTTCCGCTCGGGAAATTTAATCCTATCAAAGCTGCGCGCGAAATTTTTATGCGAAAATTGCCCAAAAATGTTGCGATTTTTTTTTGGGAAAATCAAACGATTGGAAAAAGATTTGATTAGCAGTGGCTGCGGCTCTCGGTTCTGCTTCTGGTTCTGGTTCTGGGCTACGCTCAATTGTCAGTCAAATGTGCCTAATCCTTGGCCAGAGCTAATTTTGTGATTCTCACCGGGCCATCCACAAAGTGCGCCCTAAATGAGGCTTAAGTTGAGGCTCGGCCTGATGATTCCAATTAGTTTGGGAAGCGAACCCTTCGATGGCTTGTCAGTCAGTCGGTCGGTCGGACTGTCGGTCAACTGACACTTTTGCAGGCAGACAAACTGACAGACAATCCAATCAAATTATCGCGCCTCGAGCCTGTTGACAATTGTCAGAGGGAATCAGAGGACCCTACCCTAGGCTCTTTGCTCTCCGAGTATATCTCTCTGTCTCTCATTCAGGTATTGCAACAATATTATTATTGTTGTTGTTGCTGCTGGCACTCGAGCCAAAACGACAGTTGGCAGTGGCAAAATTGGCAAAAGGACACGTTGACAGACAGTCCTTGCGCTGATCCCTTCCTTTTCATATATATATATATACATTTTTTTTTGCTCACTGGATGATCCTCAAATCAAGCGCACTTTTCCCTCTCCCTCTCTCTCTCTCTCGGTCACATTTCCGTTTTGACAGATACATTGGCTGTATCTGTAGCTGTATCTGTATCTGTGTTTCTGTATCTATGGCAATTTGAAGCCCCTGAAGCCGTGGTGTGAACCCAACACTTTGAAGAGATTATCTCTGGCGCGTAAATATTTTTCTTGCCCATTGACTATGCCATGTTTTTGTACGCATTTTGTGGCCTCTTTTTCATTTTTCACTTTTTTTTTTTTTAATAAAGTTATGAATAGCTACAAACGGTAGCAGGACACGTTTTCTTCCTTTGGCTCTGTCACATGTGCCGGCTTGCAGCGGGGATTAGCTCAGAGCAATAACAACTAGAACAACTACAACAACAACAACAACTACAACGTTGACAACTTCTCATATGGCTGCACAGCCGTCGCAATCCTTGGCTTGTTGCTTAGTTGCTGTAGTCCTGTTATCTATCTATTGGATATCCTTATGATCTTATCTGCTGGTGGCCAACTCAAATTGCAATTTCCGTTCCGAGGGAGCTGAGGCTAATCTCTGTTTATTGCCGATATCTGACAGAGCTGCGATTAGCTCATGTTTTGCAGTTGAGGCATCAAATAAAAAACAGATTTCTAATATTAGAAGATTTGAAAGAAGTTTGGTTTAAAGTGAAGTTGAACTGAAGATGTTTTAGCTTTCTCGGGTAACTTTTTATGTTGCACCTTTTTCTATATATTTCTATAGGTATAGATTTAAGCAGAAATTGTTGCTTACCTAAACATTCCTTATCAGGCTTCTATCATTCTTTATATAACTTTTCTACTGCTTTTATTTCACACTCGTATTTTCCATCGAATTTTAAGAAAAGTTTTTATTGAGAACGTGTATTGCTTTTGCTTTGCTGTTTTATATTTTCTGTCGAAGTTATTTCCTCAACAGATTGATTGCTGAAGCTTTTAAGACTTGTGTAGGATATTCCTTTTTGGAAAATCTTTATGCAGTCGAAAAAAATATATATACAATTATTCATAAATATATTCATATGGATATATATATATATATATATATATATATATATATATATATATATATATATATATATATATATATATATATATATTTATGTATTTAATATATTCATATATATTTATGTATTTAATATATTCATATATTCATTTATTTTTATATTCCTACACTCATACATTAATACATTTTTACATTCATACATTCAAAGATTCATACATTCATAAATACATACATTAATACATTTTTACATTCATACATTCAAAGATTCATACATTCATACATTCAAAGATTCATACATTCATACATTCATACATTCATACATTTATACATTTATGCATTCATACATTCATACATTCATACATTCATACATTCATACATTCATACATTCATACATTCATACATTCATACATTCATACATTCATACATTCATATATTCAAACATTCGTACATTCATATATACAGACATTCAGACATTTAGACATTCAGATATTTAGACATTCATACATTCATGTATTCAAACATTCAGACATTCGTACATTCATATATACAGACATTCAGACATTTAGACATTCAGCCATTCATACATCCCTTATAATAACTTTTATTTATTATCAACTTTTATTAACTATTAAAACAATTTCATAATGCATAAGTTGTGCTCATGTTCTCATTATTTTGCATATACATATAGCATATATACATACATACATACATGTGTATGTGCTCTTCATCAGTTGAAGCCGCGTTCGTTCCAAATTTCACATATCGTTACACCCGCACTTGACCACACTCACACTTACACACACACACCTACACACACACACACACACATACACACATGCAAACGCAAACGCATGCAGTTGCGCTCATGTGTAAAACGCAACTTGAATTTTATTTTATAAAAAATACTTGCACATGCATATAAATATGTGTGTGTGTGCTTCGATATAAAGTTGGTTTGAAATAATTCTTTGCATAAGCCACGGCGCGCGCACTTGAGCGTTGTTAACTTAATTTTTGGAGCGTGCACAAACATATGCTCTCACACGCACACACTCACAAGCACTCTTCCACTCTCCCACTCTGCTCAGACCATACGCTGCCGCAGCGCTGCCCAGACTCTGCAGACTCTCCCACTCACACGCACACACAAGCGCATGCAGACGCTCGCCACTTAATGAAGAATGCATTAAAAAAAGAGAAAGAAAACAAAATCGGTAAAGCACCGTTTTTCCATTCGACTTGTTGGACAAGAGCCTGACGGCGGCGGCGGCGGCTGGCGTTGACTGCGACGGCGAACGGTAAACGCAAGTCATTTAGCTGCCGTTGCTGCTGCTGTTGCTGCTGCTTCTGTTGGCGTCGCTGCGTCTTTGGCTGCCAAACCGCAGTCGACGATTTGTATAAATTATGCGTATTTAGCGACGCTACGTTGTTGTTGTTGTTGCTGCCGTTGTTGTTGTTGCTGTTGTAGTGTCTGAGGCGCTGCTTTTATTTTGCATACAAAAACTGTCGGCGTCTCTGCTCTTTGCCCATTGTTGTTGCTTTTTTTTGCTGCAATTTTCTTTGCCTTCTTCGAATGACCTTGCGATCAATCAAGTGGCGTCAGCGTAGCGGGCGTAACGGAGTCCTGCTGTGCTTAAAAGGCGTCAGGATTAGCTTTTGAGGGAATTGGTTAAACAATAACAGTTAATGAATTTTATTGTTCAGCCAATTCCCTGAAAAGCAAATCTTTTTTGAGTATTATAAAATATGTATAAAATTGTAAACAAGGAAACACAGATAAAAATGTCTAAATTATTTGTACTATCTTAATATTTTTTATAATTTATTTAAAATTTTATTTATGTGTTATTTATTTTATATTTAATTTTATTTATTTATTTTTTAAATTTTTATATCATTTAATTTAGTTTAATTTATTTATTTCTTAATTTTCATTTATAGTTTTCTGTACATATTTTTATGCTTAATGTTTTATTTTTTAATTGATATTTTTATTTTATTATATATTTTTTATTTTTATTTTTTACAAATTTTGTTCGCTTATTTAATTTATCAACAAATATTTCAAATATTTGTTTGTTAGTTTTAGTTTTTAGTAATTTGTATCTTTCTTTTTGTTTATATAACAATTTATTATATTTAATAAGCTACATTTTTATTTTAATGACATTTTTTATTCAATATACTCCCTTTTCACATATTTGCCTACACTTCGCTACTATATTACACTAAAAACTACTATCTTAAGACATTTCTACTACCTTTTGCCGCTGTCATATGGTGGTTGTTGTCATCACTGCGGGTTTGCGTCTGTGCTAAACTCCACAATATATGCCAGTTAGCACAGTTATGCGCAACTGCAGACAACAGATGGCGCCAGCAGTGGCATTTTAGATATTTCTCAATTTTAATTTTAATTAAATATGAAATATTCGTAATTTAATTAAATTTTGTTTTAAAATGTTATTTCAGGTTATTGCCGGACCGCTATTCCATGGCTGGCTGGAACCCTCGGCGGATGTGGCCACATGGCTGAAAAAGATACGCAACGCTCAGATCGATGAGGCTGAAGAGGCTAATTTAAGGAATTTCGTTGTCGATCGCTGTGTGCGTATAAAAAAGAACCTTTAACCTTTTATTAATTTGTTTTTTTTATCAATTTTTTAATTGTTTTTTATTGCGTTTTCTTCATTTAGCTGTGGTACGAAACGAAACGGGATATTAGTGCAGGCGCTGAAATCGTGGTCGATCCTCGTTCCCGCACGCCCTACGACATCAGCGACAGCCTGCGGAATGGCAGCAGCAGCAGCAGCAGCAGCGCAGCAGCCGTGGCTGCAACGGCAGCAGCAGCAGCCGCCGCCGCCGCAGCAGCAGCCGCCATGGCAGCGGCAAGCAACAACAACAACAACAACAACAATAACAACAACAATAGCGATGATCGCAGCGATCGTGATAATGGTGAGTGCGCCACAGATTGAGATTGAATTGTAGATATAGCGGATATATATATATATATGTATATATAGTATATATGCTGGCAGCAGGATAAATTGTACAGCTGAGGCAATTAGAGTTCAGTTTGCTGCATGAAATGCGCGTGACAAAGTCAACGGCACGAGCCAACAACAACAACATCAACAACAACAATAGCAACAACAATAGCAACATCAACCAGCAGCATCCCCTATATAAGGGCCAAGTCTGTCAACCCCCTCTCGCCGCATGTCCTTTTTGCGCATGCGCGCATGCAATCTGCGGCAACCGCACATGTTTTCATTTGTTATTAAAATGTTTGTTAATTTCATTTGGAGATCCATCAGCGCAACGCGCACACGCTCAATTTAAGCCTAATCCAATGGCGACGCCGTTGACGGCCACCCTAATGTACATTAGGGTGCTCCGTGTTTGCCTATAAATATGTGGGATTTATGCACACGTCTCATTTGACAATTACTCCGCCAGATTCCCAGCAGGATTTGCCACTGATATCCTGTTGTTGTTGGCTTTTCAACTTATATTTCCCATCTTTATATCAACGTCAGCTTAAAAATACATGTATATCAGATTTTTAATTTTAATATTTGTTACAGTCTATAAACATGGTGCATTTCAATTAGCATATGTCGAGCTTAGCTGCTGAAATCTTTTTGCAATTAAAAAGAGCAAATAAATAAGAAGTGAGCTGGCTGCACACCTGTGCGCATTCGCTGCTCACTTTTTAACGTATTTTTTAAATATTCTAGTCAAGTTTTTGAGTTCACGCCCTGCTGCCCACATAAGACGCCGATCCTTGTGTGTCCTGTGTCCTGTGCAGGGGTAGTAAATTTTGTGGCATAAGTAAAAAAATGCCAAGCATCGTTGCCTTTTTAAATGGGGGTTACAACTAAGACTGACCGTTACATTGACTTCTATTTTACTGCTTTTCCTATGGCTTAAGTATTTAAATTTTCATTTGATATGGAGTAACGGAAAAATTTCCAAACAAACTTGTTGAAATGAAAGTCAAATTCAAAGTGCGTTTCATTGAATGCGTTTTACATAAAATTCAATTAAAAGGAAACTTCGAAGAGTCAAATATTGATAAAGATATTTTGTGAAGTTTTTAAATGAGCTTTATTTTTATTCAATTTGTACGAAAATTTTAATAGAAAGTTAATTTCCATAGGCATAAATTAAAAAGAAATTTAATTTTCATAAATTAAAATAACTAAAATAAACGAAAAAAAAAAAATTGCGTGAAATTTATAAACGTTTTAATATTTAAACAAAAATTTGTTTGACAATTTGATTTATATTTATTTATTAAAGAAAGTTAATTTTCATAAATTTTAATTATTAAAACCAATAAAATATAAATTTGAATTTTCTAAACCTTTATATAAATTTAAAAAAAAAAAAGAATTTGTTTGATAATTTTTGAATTTAATTTTTTTTACGTCTTTTTAATGTTTTTTCTGTTTATATTTATTAAATTAAATAACATAAAGAGCTTTATATAATATGTCTATATTTTTTTTTTTAACTTTTCTGAAGTTTTCTTTAATCAAATTCCGACGGCTTTTTTAGTAAATGCATAAGATTTGCTTCAGGGTGCAATAATATGAATTTTTATATTTTATATAATACAAGTTCAAAAAAATTTTTGTTTATAAGTTAATTAAATATATTTTAACTTATATACGTTTTTCTAGATCAACAATGTAAACCATTTAGGTGATTGAAATATTCATCCTTAAAGGATAAGCAATATATAAAACACTTTTTTTTTTAGAAAATTTTAATTTGTCAATTCAAGCTATTTGCTGCAAGATGCTACAGTATTTAAATAGAGAATCTGTTTTTGATATCTTATATACTCAAAATATAGAAAGAAGTTTAATATCAAATATCTAACCAAAATTGAAGTTTTTTTTATTCAATTTCATTATAAAATACCTGTGTTAAAAATGAATATATCTTGGCAATTAATTAATTTGGCTTATTCATAAGCCAAAAATGTTGCATCGATTTCTGGTTACAGTTGAAGCTTTTATGTGCTGAAACTTCCCGTCCCACTGCCAAATGACAAAAACCATTGAATACCTGATGATAAAAAAACACGAAACATATAGAAATAAAGCACTAAACCACTTTTGAGATGGTTTTCAGCTTAGCGCGCGGTGCGACTTCAATCGACCAATCAAAGATTAACAATTGAATTCAATGCTCGATGGATGCCGAGCTGCGATTGCCAGAATGATCAAGGGGGCACACGCCAATAGCAATAGCAACCAAGACCAAGCCCAAAACTAACTGCCACACAAACACACAAACACACAAACACACACTGTGACATTGTCTCCAATGGATGATTAATGAGCTGGCATGTTATATGCCGAGTTACCAAAAAGAAAAAAAAAAACTACCTAACGAAAACTGAAAACTGAAAACTTGGCTTCTTCAGCTAAATGATCGTCGATCGTCAATTTAGGCATCATTAGGAGTTGTTGTTGATTTTTTTTATACATATTTGATTAGAGACCCAGCCGAACCCTTTTTTATTTGATTTTTTTTACTCTGACCGGCTGCCAAATCGATTAGCAGGCGGATCTAACTTTTGATTTTTGCCACGGTAGTTGTAAGGTGTAAATAATTCAATCAATCATTTGTCAACAGTTTTTGGCTTCCGTTTCGATATGAAGCACACACACAACACGTTTCACAATTCAGGGTCAGGCACAAGCCTTTCGACCCCTCCCCCCTTCCGCTCTGCCCTCTGCTGCTGCTGTCTGTCTCTCAATCTGCCATCCTGATTGCAGCACCAGCAGCAGCAGCACCAGCAGCAGCAGCAACTTCTGAAAACCCGCCTCCATTCAATTGTCAGCCAGTCGAGCGCTGTGGAGTAAATCAATCTGCCAGGTGGATAGCCAAACAGCTGCGACTGGTGAAAGGTGTGAAAGGATTTCGATGCATGTGCTAGAAACAGCGAAAGGGGCAGTTGGATGAAGGGGTGCGGCTACTGTGCACTGATAAGGCTTAGGCTTGGGCTGGGAGTCTAATAGATCATAGATGAGTAAAGAATTGCTTGTCTTAACATTTTTGTAATCTGTGCTCAATTCGATTGTCATCAATTGATTAATCAGTTGTGGAATTCCATTTCTATTATTTATAGAATGGAGAGATTCGGACTGCAGAAAACATTTTTATATGAAGATACTGTCTATTTTTTTCATTATTTCTTTTTTTATAAAAAAAAAAGAATACTTATTTAAATTTCAAATACACATTTATAGCATATATAATTTATTTAATTTGTAAATACATAGCTATATAAAGAGTTTTTTCTACTTTAATAGAACAACAAATAATTACAAACATTTATATTCATTTTAAAAATATTTACTTACATTAAAATTTTTTCATACAAAAATATGATGTAAAAAAATTATATACAAACATAAATTTATATATAAAAAATATTTATATATTTCCGTAAAAATATATATAAATTTTAAATACTTATATATATTTTCAGAATATATATATATTTTTTTAATTTTCCATAAGCTAATGATGGAAAAATATTTAGATTTATATTAAAAATAATTATATTTAATTTTATATATTTCTATAAAATATATGATAGAACAAAATTAAATAAAATATATATAATTGTATAAAAAATATTAAAATTTATAAGAATTATAAATATGTTACCTTATTTTTGTTTGCATCATATTTTTTATAGAAATTTATATTCTAAATATTTATATTTAATATAGACAACTTTTAGACTAGAATTAATAATTTTTAAAATATTCCCATTTCCAGTAATATTCTATTTAAGCATATCCTCCATTAGAACTGTTTTCCCACAGTTGAGAATGCAGCTGTATAAGAAAATTGCCTGATATTACTTTGCATATGCAATTACTTGACATCCATATGGCATCAAAGTCACTCCACTCAGCTCTACTTAGAACCTTTTCTCAAGCCTGCGCCTTATCTGCGGCCCACAGCTGACGCTGCGCCTGCCCAGAGAAACATGGGTGAAAATCAACCCGCCCCATATCCCACGCTTCCGGCCACACACATATTGCGAGCATAAGGAACTTGACGTGGGAATCTTTGACTCTAGCTGCGAGTAGGAGTCGCAGTTGCCCTCCTTTGAGCATATTGCACACGCTGAAAAATTAACTTTTGACCCGAAACATAGACGCGACCCGCAATTATGCAGTCTGACGAGAAGCACAATATATGTATTCATCAAGAGTCACCCCTAGTCACCTATGGGGTGGGAGGAGGAGGAGGAGGCGGAGGAGGAGGAGGAGGAGGGAGCGTTAGCTAGGGGGTGGGCTGCCTTGAGAGGCAACACCTGTGCCCAGTTTCAGTTTGTTTTGGTATAAGGTGCTATATGACTTTCATACCAAAATCAGTCCAACGGAACCGAAGCTAACCGCGCTAACCAAGCGAGTCCTTGTCAACCCCCTCCCTCGGTCTCTCTGCCTCCTGTCCTCCCTGTGGATGTGTTTCTATGTTTGCATGCATAATCTTTCGACATTGTCATCCCTTAGGCTGCATTCTTGGCCACTTGGCCAGGGCAGAGAGCATAGAGCAGAGGGTTAAGGGGCTGTTGCTGCTGCTCACCTGTGTCACCTGGTGGTTGTCCAAGTTCACGACGCGTCCAAGTCGCCGGACTTCTGGTCTGGCCTGGCCAAGTGCCCGTCCGTTCTGATAGTCATTTCCCCTCGGAATTGTCATTCTTGCCTCTCTCTCTCTCTCTCTCACTTACTCTTCCACTGTGTGTGCCTGTCTCTCTTTTGTTGTGTGTGTGTGGGCAGAGGGTGCTTTACTTTCATTTTGGTAACAATTATCTATTCAACGTCAAGCTCTATACCCTCTATGAACTATATGAGTGCACACACGATTTGGTCGCTGCTACCAATTTTGTGTTAAGTGTTTGCGTGTTTGTCCTGGTGTGTGTGTGCGTGTGTGTCTGTGTGTGTGTGCTGGTCATATGTCAGTGCGTCCTGGCTAGTCCTTCCGCAGATTGTTAGCAAGCAAATAAAACATTAGCTCGGCGGCATAATGCGCCCACTGCGACACACTTGTTCCTCAAACGCGAAACCGAACGGTTGTGTCAAGTGCTCCCTAGATTGTTAACCCATATAGCCATCTATATATACATATGAACATATAAACATACAAAATCATCATCGGAAATCGTCAATCGTCAAGTGAAGAAGTTCTTAGCTAAAGTGTGAGTGTTGTATATGGTGCGAGGAGTCCCAGCAAGTGGGAGTCCCAATAGTGGAAATCAAAGCAGAAATAAAGTATATTTATTAACAATATAAGAGATCGTAAAAAAGTTACTAAAAATCGCAAAACTGTAGTCAACTTCAAATTAAAAAAATAATACTCCAATATTTCTAAAATATCATATAGGATCAATTGTAGAAACCATCTAAGCACAAGAAGATATTTTTAAAATTATTCCCAATTTATAATAGGAAAAACTAGATATTATTACAGCTATTGTTCTATAATAAATATTTAATGAATAAAACTAAAAAACTTATATTTAAAAAATATATTAAATATATAAAAGCCTTTTTAAATAATATACTACAAATTCAAGAAATTCATTGATGAAAATCTATCAAATTTAAATAAAAAAAAATCATTGATTAAAATATATCAATTTTATCCAGATAAATAAATTTTTATATTTTTATAATTTTATGATTCAATCATAATTATTTGCTTACTATATTTATAGACCTTTAAATTTAATGGAATATTTTTATTAAACTATCTGTATTAGATTATAATAAAAAATTATTTATAGCTTTGCCAATTATTTTTTATATATTAACGAAATTACAAATCGTAAATGCTTTTCTGTAAATTATTCAATTAATTTTTGTTTTTGCATTTTAGATTATTCCCCATCTATGTTATTATTAAAATCGTAACATTTACAATAAAAAAGTATATGAAGGAATTAAAGATAAAATTAAATGCTTTATTAAATTATATGTAATTAACTCATCATATTTTCACAATTTTCCATTTCAGGCTTTTACAGCGGCGACGAATTTGCCAAGGATAAGAAAAACATATCGATAATCAGTCAGGGCGACAACGATTTCACAGACGACGAGAACGGTTTCGATATACGCTGTGAGGTCTGTGATAATGTCTATACGGATTTAGAACGGTAAGTTCAAGCAGCAGCGTCCCCTAGTTCACAATTATTGTTTATAACGATCGCGATCGAGCAATGCGCAAACGCATAGTTTTTATTAAGCGATTTTTTTAGGGCATGTCCGCAAATTGCTTTGGCATTTAAAGCAGAAAAAAAACGTCAATAATCTAAATCAAAAATAGCAGCAACAACAAAAATCACACTGAAAAACAACCTATAAATGTTAAGACTGAAAACAAGCTGCCAATTAGCTTCCAACTTACCCGTAGAATTATGGGTAAGGCGCCTTGACTGGAGGCCGACTGCAAAAAGTAGCTAAAACAAAAAATAAACTGAAAATACAAAAAAAAAAAGAAGAAAAAAAAAGATATATAAAAACTATTCCCAATTGTTGCTAAACGTTTGAGCCGCATGTCGGCGATCTTAATTAAAGTTGATAGCGATAATGCCTATTTAGTGTGGCCAATAAAAGCGCCATTAAACAAACGTCGCGTTGCGACGCGACGTTTAAAAAGTGAGAGTTGCCCATGCGCTTCAGATTTATCTATCTGTTTTATTAGCCGAGGGATCTCGCTTTGAATCCAAGTGGAATTTTCAGTAGCAATGTTTGGAATTGTAAATATTTGGAATTGAGTTGAGTTAATATTTATGATGGTGAGAGGTGCTTAAGAAAGGATAAGGAGGGACAGAGAAGGGAATAAATACAAAAAGTGCGAAAAAGAGAGAGTATGAGAAAGGAAGAGTCAGAAGTTAAGAGAGACTGTGGGATAGAGAGAGAGACTTAGGTAAAGGGAGATGGAGAAAAAATGGAGAGAAAGAAAAACTGAGAGAAACCCAGACTGAAAGAGAGACAAAAACTAAGAGAGGATGAGAAAAATAATGATTGATGAACCTAGAGAAAATTAGACTAGGGAGATTTAGATGAAAAGAGACTGAGATAAAAATTAACTGAGAGAAAAAGACAGACTGACAGATAGAGCTACTGAGAGAATCTCTCTCAGTCGACAGAAAGAAATACAGAATGAGAGAAAGTAAGATAGAGAGATGAGATTGAGAGACTGAGAGACACAGAGACAAAGAGAAGGATCCACTGAAGGACAGAGAGACTCTGAGAAAGAAAGAGTGGGAGTAAGAAGTAAAAGAAGATGAGAGATCGAGACAAAATAATAATATAATATATAGACAGCGACAGAGGGATAAAGAGAAAAAGAGAACAAGCAATAGAGACAGAGTGAAAGAGAACAAGCAATAGAGACATAGAGAAAGAGATAGAGCTGAACACCGACAATAAGATAGTTTGAGAAACTAGAGTTATTGTGAGTCTACTTTGACAGAAGACAAAGTTGAAGACAAATTTTACTTTAATCTCAATTAGTTTTGAGCTCATCCAAACGGATTATATACATATCAGAAGAGAACTAGTTATTGAAAGCTAGATATTGAGAGTTATTACATCTGTTAGAGAAAGCTATTCATTTCTGACTAAAGAGATATTTAATCAACGAGAATTACAATGTTTAATGCAAAACTTTTGTACAATATTTACAAATGTTTTACACGAAAATAACATTGCTCGCTCCTCTATTGTTTCGTCGTTTGTTTGCGCTCAAGTGCTAAAGTGCGCTTTGATTTGATTTGAGAGGGGGAGCAGAGAGTAGGGGCTACATGAGTGGGTGGCCAAACACACACACACACATCGAGGTTTATCAAAGTGTGTGCGTGTGTGATTTATGGAATTTTATATGAGAAGCGCTCACAGTGAAAGGAGAAGCTCGCTGTCCTACTCTATATATATATATATATAATATATATCTCTCTCTCTTTCTCTCTGTCTGATGTCTGCGTGTCGCTGAGTCCGTCAGGCTTTGCAATTTATCTGATGTTGAACATGCATAGTTTATTACTGTTGTTGTTGTTGTTGTTGTTGTTGTTGGTGTTGTTGTTGTTGCTGTTGTAAGCAAACAAACGCACGCCCACACTTCAAACGCACAAGAGGATTGAAGCACTGGCCCAGTCAACTCTTCCATGTCGATGACAAAAATCACAACAACAACGCATAGAGCAGGAAAAATCGAATGAAAAAAAAAAAAGTTGTATATATATATATGCTAAAAATGTGTCCGCCTTTTGTCGACGGCGGCTCCTCCCACGCGAGCTGCCGCGATAAGCATCGCACTCGCTGCTCCACAATCAAGGACACCCAGCGCCAGGGAGGCGTGGTGGCGGGGGGCGGCTCTGCAGAGGACACTCATTGGCCACAGCTGTTGCAGGGCGCGATCGCTTATCAGCGTTTCATATTAAATATTGAACATCATTTGACTAATTGACGCCAACAGCAAGTGGGGAGTAGGATTGCCTAGTTGTGTGTGTGTGTATATGTGTGTGTGTGTGTTTGTGTGTGTGTGTGTGTGTGGGTGGGTGTGGCAGGGTATGGGCGTTGCCTGCTGTTGGACAACAAACAAAGTAGCTGAAGGCAAACACAGAGAAAGAGAGGGAGATTGAGGGTGATTGAGTGAGAGAGAGAGAGAGAGAAAGAGAGAGAGAGAGAGAGAGAGAGAGTGTGTGTATGGATGGGGTCGTGTGAACTGACGCAAATGACGCTGATTGAGGCTGTCGATTGTGCACAGCTTTTGTCCCAACTGTCACAAATGCTAATTTCCATTTGCTGATGCCAACGCTGGCGATAACAACAAACTCAACTCATGCCACCATGGCATGGCATGAAAGTAAAACCCAACTGACAATTGTTAATGTTCTCTTTTGCATTTGCAGCCTGGACGATCATCTGGTGGGCGCGCATCATTTCAAACGTGGAGAATTCGCCTGCGAGCTCTGCGCTCAACATTTCTGCCATCGTCCGTTGCTGATCAAACACGGAGCAATCGCTCATAACAACATAAGGAAATATTCCTGCGAGAATTGTTCCAAGGTAAGTGAAGAGGATTTTAATGAAATTCAAATGAACAGGATATTATATATATGATATGATATATGAAAGCGAATAATGAACATGAGGAAGAACATGGGAAAGGGAGTGAAGTACAGTTGATATGGAAGATATATTATATGTATGATAAAGTTACTAAATACCATAGAGAACTATTGAAATGGGGAGAATTTGAAGAGATGTAAAGCTTAACGGATTTTGCCATGACTAAGACTTATGTCCTACAACTCTCAACTGACTAAGACTTGTGACTAAGACTTATGTCCTATAATTCTCCATGACTTCCATGACTAAGACTTATGTCCTACAACTCTCAACTGACTATGACTTATGACTAAGACTTATGTCCTATAATTCTCAGCTCGTTCAAGCTATAGAGAGATACACTGTTAAAAGCAAGACAGGTATTTGGCCTTGACTAACGTTTATGTCTTACAATGCTCAACTAGCTAATGCTTTAAAGAGCTTCAAAGAGTAGGAGAAGTTGAAGCGAAGAATAAGTTTGAGCCATCTGAATTTTCCTTAAATTATATGACTTATAATTTTCCACTATTTAGAGCAGCCCTGAAGTATATCATCAATTGCAAAGCTGACTCTGACTTTCGGGAATTCGCATTAGCTACAATCTAAATCTACTTCCTACATAGTATATAAAAAGTTTCTAGCTCTGTCGCCAGTTCAAAGCTAGCTGTGACAATCGAAGCTCTTGCCTTATCCAACAAGTACTTTGGGGGCTTTGTTAGGTGTGAGGTAAGGCCCTTTTGGGCCAGCACAGTTGATCAGGTCATTAATTATTATATCAGCTGGCGGTGGTGGCGGTGGTGCCGGTGGTGGCGGTGGTGGTATGTGGTACACGGCTAAAGACTTTTGATTTCAAGCAGATCAATAGCCGCAGGCCTGAACAACAAAAAAAACCTCTTTGCTGACTCTTGTCGCTGGCCGAAAACCTTTACAGCCATCGCACGCGCTGTGGCAATACGAAATCAGGGCGTGTACTCATCCAAAACACTTAAGCTGCTTGGGTAATGAGCCGACTTTGTTGTTGTTGTTGTTGTTGTTGCTGTGCTGTACATCTTCGCGCTGCATTTGAATGCCAATGTAAAATTAAAGGGCCCCAGAGGAGCTTTTCAAGTCGAATCACCATCTATACAAACAGTTAGGCAGGCCAGGGCAGCCCGGGCCCCGGACCAGCCCAACGATCCATCTATGCATCGTTTCGATTCGATTCGATTCGATTCCGAGCGATTCGTTACAGGGTCCAGCACTTCGTCATTGTCATCGACAACGGCTTCGACATCTCTGGCAAAGATGTTTTAATGGCATGTTGATTACAATCTTGTGGTCGTCAGCCTTACCAGCTACCAGCTACCAGCTTGCCGTGCACTGATCAAGCTTTTTCTTTTGGATTTTCCCTTTTTTTTCGTTTTTTTTTTCGTTTTTTTCTTCTACTCATTGCATTTCCAATGGTATTTCAATCGTTGCATTACAGTTAGTTTACTTAGCGCTCTGTAATTGTTTCGGTGGCATGTAAGTAGCACGCATTGTGGTGGGGCACACCGCACTGCTCCGCCCTCCCGCCCCCCGGCTGCTCCTCCTCTGCCCTTGCCTTTGGGGCTGGCCCAGCTGCGACATAAACGGGAGCCACTGAGGCTAAACAAATGATGATCGATCTTGCGGGGCACTCGTAACTGGTAACTGGTAACTGGTCAATGCCTACATAAAAGGCCAAATACTTTCGCTGCTCTCCAGGTTCAGCATTGACAGGGCAACCCAAAAAAAAAAAAAAGATCTCTCGGGGGTCTTTGCAGCTGTCAGCTTTGTTTGTTTTTCAAGCAGGCGGCTTAAAGCGTTACAAAAGGGATTTGCCACGGATCTAACATGTTTTCCATTTGCGCTTAGCTGCACTTCACTGAACCAACTGAGCAACTGAGCTAAAGAGTTTGAATAGTTACTATGTACTTGAGACTTAACACTAAAGTGGAGTAGCTAAAATAATGGCCTAAGGGCTGTTAGTTGGCTTGTAGTTGAAGGGATCTAACTTGTGAAATCTATTGGTCTTAGAAGGTTCATACATATTACTCGATAGTTGAGTATGTCAAAGTTAATTCTTTACTTTCGGTAGCGTTGGCTTGGGCTGAAGTAATCTAACTTCCTGAATCCCGTGGATCCAGTTCAGACAATTCTATATTTTGTATAGAAGACGTTAGATCATTTCTAGTGAGGGATATATGAAGTATAATAGACTTTTAAGTAAGTTACCAAACATCTATGGCAAGCTTAAGCATCTATAAACAATCTAGAACTAATCCAGCTCTGTCTTCACATTTTCTCTACCCCTTCATCAAAACTTAAGCAGTATATTTCATTGCCTGCTCAATATCTTCTCATCTTGCTTTCTCGAGAGAAAATAAATAAATTTATACACATAGGATCTGCTTGGTAATCTGAAAAAAAAAAGTTTCTCTGCTCCTCTTACTCTTAATTAGTATTTTGCTTTTGCGAAATAGATTTCCTTGGCTTGGCAGCTGCTCTGCTCGGGTCTGGGGCAGGCTTGAACCAGTTTGCACTTCTGCCTGCACCAGATCTCCACATCATCTTTTAGTGCCCTACTCCAGACGCCTTTGGCTGACCCCACGTACGAGCCTAACGCCACACAAGCAACAACAGCAACAACTGCCTGCCTGGCCTGCCAGACAATCGCATTCCACAGACCAACCTTTGCGAGTGCTCCGCGAGAGCTCGTCTTGGGCTTTGCTGCCTGCATGCCACAACACCTACACTGACTCGACTCCATGAGGCTGAAGCTTCATTTGTAGCTCGTTGTTGTTGTTGCTATTATTGTTGTTGTTGTTGTTGTCTTTTGTGGCGTTTTTCGCCTTTTTGGAGAGGTAGTTGAATCTAATCCATTTGATGTAGTTATAGCACGAGCTATTCTTGTGTGTGTCGCCGTTTGTCTTCGGGCACTCTGTCTCTCTCTCTCTCTCTCTCTCTCTCTCACTCTCTCTCTCTGTCTCTCTCGCTCACTCTGCATCTACGATAGACAAAAAAGGCTGACTCGATCATCGTTTGATATGAATTCGTAGCGCATTATGACAGCATGATTAGGCATAACAGTTTCGTAAAAGGCAGCGCGGGTGGAGGCTGACCGAAATCAAGTTTCAAGTGGGTACTGAGAAACTGGTACCTGGCTCGCACACTTCGCCAGACTTGGCTTTGGCTCTGCGCCTGGCCCAAGCGAACAACAGAAATGAATGGCCCGATCTGTCATTGCGTTAGCTGCTGCCCAGCCCCCTTCCCTCACCCTATGCAACAAAAATAGAAAAATATATATCAAAGCTATGGATTAGACTAGGGTTGCACAGTAATTGAGTCGCAGTAATTGTAGGGACTCGCTCGAAAAAGTGACTTTTGGGAGTTCTAGGAATTTGTTTAGTCTGGTAAATAGTAGTCGAATTAGAAATTTTTGCTGGAGGGCTTAGATATATAGTTTTTGTGTGGGCAATACCAGCAAGTTTTATAGTCTAGGACTTTAATGTTTTTTTCTAGAGGTCTAATGCAGAAAGAAATACTTAATATAGTTCCTAAAAGCTTAGTTTCATTTAAACAAAAACTTTGTACTCCTTATAGAAAAAGTTTTTTTTTAGTTATTTTAACTTGACATATAGTCAAAGTAGATTTATTTTCTAGAGAGTTTAGGTATATACTTTATTTATAGGATATTTTTAAATTATTAAAATTTATACATGTTTATTATTTATTTTTTAGTCTGGGATTTTATGGTTTCTTTTCTCCAGACTTGTACACAACTTTCAGAATAATAGTTTCATATGTGATAGGTCTAAAACATTCTGGTTTACTCGATAAATATTAAATCTAGTTCCTAAAAGTCAATTTTTATTTAGACTACAAATTTCCAGTAGAATCACTTAACAAATAGAATTCCTTACTTCACATTTGTTTTCCAACGAGTCACGTTTTTGGTGAAGCGATCACAGTTTTTGTGTAGTTTGTCTAGGCAAATGCGTTGTAGTCAGCCTGAAGAGGGGCGGGGCAAGGGCGCAGAGCGGGTCACGGGGATGGCCAGGCTTACGACAATTGTAGCAATTGATGTTAATAATTGACGAAGGTGTTGCTGCCGCTGCCGCTGCTGCTGCTGCTGGTGCTGTTGGTAGTGGGTGGAGTTGTTGTTAGCTTTGCGTAATCTGAGAGCGTCGGTCGTTCAGTCGATCGGTCGGAGCATTGTTTAGGCGCTCGCATAGATCCGTTTAGGGGCCACAGCAGCAGATGATTGATTAATTTCAGTTTCATTTCATTTGGCACTCGAACCAGAGCAAACCAGAGCCGCGCACAGGTAGCTCACACAGCAGCAGCGACAACGACAGCGACAACGATTCGCTCTCCGCAACACACACACACACACACACACACACACACACACACACATAAGACACTCATAACACACTCATAACACTCATTCGCTATTCAAATTCAAAACTCATTGTCTCACTTTATTTTCTGTTTCTTTTCCATCGCTTTGCAGGTATTCTGTGACCCATCGAATTTACAGCGTCATATTCGCGCCTATCACGTCGGCGCTCGCAGTCATCCGTGTCCGGAGTGCGGTAAAACATTCGCCACATCGTCCGGGCTGAAGCAGCACCAGCACATCCACTCCTCGGTCAAGCCGTTCGCCTGCGAGGTGTGCTTCAAGGCCTACACGCAGTTCTCCAATCTCTGCCGGCACAAGCGCATGCACGCCGACTGTCGCATGCAGATCAAGTGCCAGAAGTGCAACACGAGCTTCAGCACGGTCACCTCGCTCTCCAAGCACAAGAAGTTCTGCGACAGCTCCGACAGCTTTCGCAGCAGCCAGCAGAGTCGCCTGGAACACCATCAGCACCAGCAGCATCGGCAGCAGCATCGCCAGCAGCAGCACCACCACCACCACCAGCAGCAGCAGCAGCAGCAGCACGTGTCGCATCATCAGCAGCAGCAGTTATTGCCACCTGGTGCACATCAGCGACTCGCTGCCGCCGCCGCCGCTGCTGCAGCCAGCAGCAACAGCAGCGACACAGCCGCCATGGCCACGCCTCCGAATCACATGTTCACGATGCATCCCTCGCACACATTCTTTCCGGGCTTTCCGCCGTACGCGCTGCCCAACTTCTTTACGAACTGCCGGCCGCAGCCGCTGCTGCCGCACATGTTTCCCAATCCGCACCTGGGCGACATGGGCCGCGGCCTGGTGGCGCCGCTAGTCTCGCCGAACGCTGCCTTCCAGCAGCAGCTGCAGGCGGCGATGAGCCTGAAGTCGGAGTCGCCGCGCCTCAAACGCGAGTCCAGCACGCCGGAGCGCAAGCCCATCAAGGCAGAGCTGCAGCCCAGCGACGATGAGGAGGAGGAGGAGGAGGAGGAGGAGTCCAATGGCTATGAGCGGCTGCAATTGAAGCTGGATTCGAGCAAGGAGTCGAACAAGCCGAAAGCGGAGTCAAAGCCGGAAGCTAGTGGCCAGCAGTCAGCACAGCTTGATCATGCCAATGATAATGATAATGATAACGATAATGATAATGACAATGACAATGATAATGATATTGACAATGATAGGGTAAGTCTGTAGATTCTCAAAGGCAACCATGGCAGCCTTAACTGATTCAAATTTGTTCACTTACAGAAATCCATTGACATAATGAGCACACCACCGCCCGCTGAAACGGAGCTGCAGCCGGAGCAGGATAAGGGCAGCGTTGATCTGCTGCCGCTCGATCTGTCCATCAGTCGCAAGCGACGCAGCTCACTGTGCACGGCCAGCACTCCCGTGCCGCTGGCCATTTCGCTGTCCAGTCGCACCTCCACGCCCGCCCTGGAGATCGCGGAGGGCGCGGCCGGGCAGCCGGGCATGAAGCTGATGAAGCACAGCTCCGGCGAATCGTCCACCTCGCATCAGTCCTTCAAGGGCAGCAGTCCCACGCCCAGTGTCAGCGCCTCGCCCGGACCCACGCCCTCACCCTCGCCGCCCATCAGCACGGGCGGCGAGCTGAGCAGCATGTCGGAGAGTGCGGCGTCTGCGGCTGCCGTGGGCGCTGCCTCGGCGGCGGCGGCTGCTGCCTCGGTGATGGCCTGTCCGCGGCAACTGCATCCGCAGCTGCTGCTCGAGGAGCTCTATCGCTCGCGCTTCAATACGCCACCGTTTCATTTTTTAGGCCAAATGGGCGGACGGCCAGGTTTTGAGCCACTCAAATCGCCGGCTGCTGGCATCAGCAGCGGCTCCAGCTCGCGTCATCTGCCGTTTCCGCCCGAGCACAATTTCCATGAGGCTCTGCGAGCCGCCGGCCTGGCCGCCGCCGCTGCCAATGCCTGCAGCAGCGGCGCCAGCGTCGTCGCCGCCAACGGCGGCAAGCTCAAGGATCGCTACACCTGCAAGTTCTGCGGCAAGGTATTTCCGCGCTCCGCCAATCTCACCCGGCACCTGCGCACCCACACCGGCGAGCAGCCGTACACGTGCAAGTACTGCGATCGCGCCTTCAGCATCTCCTCGAATCTGCAGCGACACGTGCGCAACATCCACAACAAGGAGCGTCCGTTCCGGTGCCACATGTGCGATCGCTGCTTTGGCCAGCAAACGAATCTCGATCGGCACCTGAAGAAGCACGAGGCGGATGCGGGCGGCTTTGAGTACAACGATTCGCCCAGCTCGAATGAGGCTGGGGATCGGGAGGAGGCCTGCTTCGATGACATACGCTCGTTCATGAAGCGCGTCTACACGCCCACGAGTCTGGGCGGTGCGGATGGGGACACCGAGGAGTATGCGGGCAGCGATGATCAGTTGTCCGTCTCGACGCGTCACTCTGTCAACTTTGACAAGGAGCTGCTGGCCAATGGCAACAACAACAACACCAACAACAACAATAACAACAACAACAACAACAGCAGCAACAGCAGCAGCAACAACAACAACAACAACAATCAGACGGGTCTGGGCGAAACGATCGCCGTCAGCACTTAGAGCAAAAATGAAATGAAAAACTGTGGAAACTCTGAACAAACTGTAAAACTCTTAAATTACTTTAAAGAAAACTTTACTTAAGCGTGCCTCCGAGAGGGAAAACTAATCTTTAAGTAGTTCGCATTTTTTCCTTCTAGACATTTAACTAACACATCAAATGATTTACAAAAAAATATATGAAAAGAAAATTATAAAAAAAATCTATTTGTAGCTATGCAATCAATGGAAAAAGACGGTGAAGTAAGCAAACAAAAAAAAAAAAAAAAAGGAAAATTAAGAAAATTTGGTTTAAAATTCTAATACACACTAAACTATATCTTAAACAAATGTTTCAATAGCTCTTATAAAAAAAAAACTGTAAACTTTTTAAACTTTAAACTTTATATAGAAAAAAAAAACATACTTAAATGTAAACTAATTCTATATATATATACCAATATATATAAATCATATATACCATATAATTGTTAAACTTAAATTTTAGTTATGTGCTGTAAATATATTTAAGAGAGGGATATCGTATAATGATATGCGCACAGCAAAGGATATTTTGATTGATTGTGCTATATAAAGCACATAAAAAATATATGTATATCGATATACATATATACATATATATATAGGCTATGTATATGTAAACTGCATAATGACTAAGTTTAAATATGTTTAGTGCTAATTATTGCAATTCTCAAAACAAATTTTATAACATTTACTTAAAGTTTAATATATATAAATATATATATATATAGTATATACATATGTATATGAAAGAATTTGAAAGATCGTTATGGATATATTGAAAAATCAATAAATAAAACAATCACATCAAAAAATCAAAAGATATTTCTGATTACTTTAGTATTAGAGAGTACTAAGCCATGAGAGGTTTTCCAAAACCTGCCTTCCATTTCAGTTTCTAATTTGAATAATGTCTCATCTCAGACATGTATAGATCTTAATATAAATTATATTCAGCTTTCAGCTACTTAATCTTTATTCATATAATTTCTCAATTTTTGGTTTATTTGTAACAAATAACTTAATTGTAGCAGTTTCATAATTTACCTTTATATCTACCCAGACAGAGATAGAGAGAGAGTAAGAGAGATAGGTATAGAAAACCACATGGGCCAAGCACTTGGCAATCATAATAAAGCCATTAAAAAGCACATCTACTCTAAATGAGCGCATAAAAGAAGACTTTATACACCCATCAATCCTGGCAGCGCCCCAAACATCATTTGAACGCATTTGCCTATGAAGTTGCCTTATTATTAATCATTCGCGCAGCGCTAAAAACAAAACCAGAAAAAAGAGAAGTTCAAGAAAAAAGAAATAACTCTGAAACTTATAGCTTTTTAATATACAGAGCCAGCAAGGCAAAGCCAAAAAACCAGAGTCAGAGTCTGAGCTGAAGCTGGAGCTGGAGCTACAAACCAAACCCAACCATTCATTCATTCAGCCATCTATCTATCTTCGTATCTATCTGGCTATCTATCCATCCAGCGATCCATCCATCTGCTCTGAATGCAAAGGCGTGATCGGCAAAGCGAGTTAATTACCCTTCCGGTTTAGAGTGTGTTACGCCTTCGGCGAAATGCGGTTAAAACTATGAGCTACCAATACTTTTCATTTTTTTCTGTTTTGTTTTTGAATACCCTATATTTATTGGGAATAGTAAAAAATGGGTGGATTGTAGTTAAGGTGCTGCAGGAAGGAATGAATGAGTAAGTATATACAGTCTGCATTGGATTTAAAAAATCAGACAAGGACTTTTGAATTTGGAGGGAAATGTAGTGTTATCAATAAGATATCGTAATAAAATATTCATGAACATTAGAATATAATGATATAATAATGTAATGTAATATATGTAATACCGTAAATGTATACTAAAAATGCATTTTCCAAATTTATATAAATATCTACAAAAATTTCGAGTTTGGGTTGATACTTATCGATAGCTCTTTAATATGTGGCAACCATTTTGATTTTGTAGATAGCTAGAGAATGTAAATTTTGTGTTCAGTGAGTACCACGTGACTGATAATTTAGTAGTAGTAGTAAGGCAATAATCTAAATTACTTTAAAGATAACGATAATGGTCGTTGACTTACTTCCTTGACTTATTTTCTCCCTTTACTTTAGCAATCAATGTATATCTATTTATATATATAACTGGCCTTGACTTATTTTCTAGACACAGATAAATATCGAAAATATCGAATTACTTCTTTGAGATCTATTAATTCTGATATACAAACCTTAATCAATAAATATATTATGATAACTTCTATACAACAAAACTCATATACATCCGCTTGGTATTTAAGCTTTTGTATACTAAGCCCAAATCTAGAATATTTTCTTTCATGACATTACCGAAAGAGCTATTTACGATAGCTTGTGTCTGATCCCAGAGTATCTATTAGCCCCTCAACAGTCAACAAGATCAAACTTATTTCTTTATATTTTGTCTTTTGTTGCTATGTCTTTTGAATGTTGTTGCTCTTGTTGTTTTTAGCTATATTGGTAGCTGCTTTGTTTTTTAACTGAATTTTAAGTTGTATTCGCCTGGCGCTGTATTGGCATCAATCATTTTTTTGGTTTTTGTTTGATTTTTGTCTTTTTTTTCCATTTTTTTTTTTTTGCTATAGTTTCAACCTGTGCGCATGAGCGGCGCACCAGCACAGCAACTGAGCCACCCCAACGCCCCACCACGCTGGTGGTGGAGACCAGAGACCGTTACCGCCGTTGCTGGGGCCGCACACAATGGATCAGACGAATATCTGCGGTTCGGTCACTTTCGATTATGCGAAATACATTTGGCAGTTGGTAGCCAAAATAATAATCTTCGACTGTGGCCACAATTGGCCGGCACCACCCGGCTCTGCCTGCCGCCCCTCACTTGGCGTGGTGGTGGCGCGTGGTTGGCCCTGACCACAGCCAACTTCCACAATTGTGGCACAATTTGAACGCAAAACTGGCCAAATTATGTTAAATTTGTGTAGAAAACAGTAGATAATTGGTAATTGCCTTCATTCCAATGAGCCAATTCCCCAAGCCCCAATGCCCCACAGCCCTCCCGCTTGGTCAGAATCCAGCGATCTAGCGATCTAGCGCTATGAGCGTATATTTTAGTCGCTCAGCTCAGTTTTGTGTGGCCTTTGGGCGTTAATTGAAGAAGGCATAATTTGAGGCTGAAAAATAGTTTGTATACATATACTTGTACTCATATGTGTTGGCCAATTATTCGATTGCTTTTGACTTGGTCAATGGCATTTGGTTTGAAGTTTTGCAAAACTAAGCCAAAACTGTTCATGTGTGAGTAGAGACTAGACTAGACTGCTTTTGTGAATGTCATAATTAAGTGGAAGACTTGTGTTGTAATAGGAAATAGATTTCAGGAAATTAAATCAAGAAATTAAGTCAAGAAGTCTGAAAAATAAACGTTGAATTAGTTGTGGTAGAAAATATATGTGAGTGTTTTTAACTAATAATAAAATATATATTTATTCTATATTATATATTTATTTATTTATTCTATATTTATATAAATTCAAATTAAAATTAAGGAGTCGCTTCTATACATACATAAATATGCATAATATTGGCTACCCAAACAATTTTTCGTTATATATTTTCTTAGCTTAGCAAAAAAATGCGAAAAAGTACCATGCCAAAATGCTTACAAAATAAATTTTAGTTTGGCGAACAAAATAAAAAATTACTTTGTTTTCATTTGTGAAAAGATAATCATGGGCTATTTAAAGTTTTAATAAGCAATTTTGTTTATATTAAAAAAAAAAAATAAATAAATAAAATGAAATTAGCTTCAGTCCCAGAACTATTTTTTATAGCCAGTTAAATTAATATTTTATTCCATATATTAAAATTTATTAAATGTTATTGTTTAGGCATTTGAGTAAATTATGTATTGGCTCAATAACAGCGGCTTTTGTATGTGAGTGAATGATGAACTTGTAATAGTAGAGGATGCACTAACATCTCTCCCTTTCTCTCTTCCTGTCCACTCTCACCATGCTCTCCATTTACAGACATACATGTATGTACATACAAATGTACATATGTCCGAAAATAATAACACTTTGAAAACAGAAGCAATCGGTTCTATTCTACTTGCTCTCTCAGAAAGAGAGAGAGAGTGAGAGAGAAGAAGCCGCAAGCTTGCATTTGTATGTGTGTGAATGATGAATGTGTGTGAAGAGTGCGCTTACATCTCTCCACACTCCTCTCGCTCTCCATTTCTCTCACACAACAAAAGAATAATTAGACATTGAAGCAAGAGGCTATTAGTCTGTGATTTGCTTGTGCTCCCAGAGAGAAGAAGCCGCAAGTTGGCATTTGTATGTGAGTGGATGATGGAATTTGTATGAGTGAAGAGTGCGCTAATATTTCGCTCTCTCCCTCATCATTCTCTCCGTTTATGTCACAAATTAGCAGAATAGTAACACATTGAAACCAGAGGCGATTAGTCGTGATTTGCCTGCGTTCCCATAGAGAAGAAGCCGCAATGCAACCACAATTCACAGATCTGCTTGGACACAATCGAATTTCATAAGATTTGAGCTGATGAGCCGTAGATCAACATAGCTCAATTTCATGGCATACTCGGCAAGATAATGATTTTTTAATCAAAGAAGAAAAACCAAGGCAATTGCTGGAATCGCTTTTCCATTTTGCAGACTAATAACAGTCTATATTCAGGTCACTTACACCTCTTGCTGATTACAGGGCAGCTGAGCCATGTGGACTGCTGGCTGCCAACTGCTAGCTGCTGGCTGCTGGTACATCCAAAAATGTGGAACAGCCTCCGAATGGAGCAAAACACATTATGATAACGAGCGTGCTTAAAAATATGAATACACCGACTGCTGCAGCCCTAGCCGGATGGCCCAGACACGGGGCCTGACTAACCAACTGTTGATTATGTGCCAGTTACACAAATGGCCCAGTTACACGCCCCAGCTGCAAGTCCCTGTGCTGTGCTGTGCTGTGCTGTGCTGTGATCCAGGGCTGGGGCTGGGGGAGCTCAGAAATGCGCATCAGTGCGCACATTAGGCCAGCATCGAGCGGCATCGAGAACCGTTAAACGCTGCCAGACTTTGGTATCTATGGGTAGTATCTGTGGTTGACTTTCGAAAGGCACCCGCGAAACGGATGCAAATGTAGACACAAGCCAACGGCGCCCAGCACAAAACTGGCCAAGAGTCGCAAGTCGAGAGTCGAGAGTGGAGCGAGAGTCGAGAGTCGAGAGCGTCTGTGGACTCCCTCTGTCTGCTGCTGGCTAATGGCACAATTATGGCAACGAAATCAAAGCAGCCAACGGAAGACGTGAAAAGCGCTGCAATGGAATCTAGCCGAAGGATATCACGCGTATCCCATTGATCCATGAAGACCTACACTGGCCCTCGCAGCAGCCAGTCAGCCAGGCAGGCAGGCAGCCAGCCGTACATCGTCTAACTGTTGTTCATAACTTGGCTGAGTGATTGGGCAGAGCTATAGCAGTTGTTGTTGTTGTTGTTGCTGTTTAGTTCGACTGCAACTGCAACCAGGGGGCAATCAGTCAGCAGATGTTTTCATTTCCTACAAACGAACTAAGTGAGCACCCAAGCACCCAAAGGTAGCTAAAGCTAAAGCTGTGGCGCAGATGTTGTTGTGGCACAGTTTCGTGTAGCAAATTGCGCACAGTGGGCCGGCCCCGGGTCCCCGGTATTGAGTACCGGGTCTATTCGGTTGTCCCGCATCCCGCTATCCATCCTCAGCTACTACCACCCATACCACCTCCCGCGTCAGTTGCAGATGGAATCAAATATTGTGCAAACTACAACAAGAGCATCGTTCAAGTCCAACGGGGTTTTTTCTCTTCTCTAAGTCAGCGAGTCAACTCCGCAGTTGAAGTGTTGATACCCTTTAAAACGGAGATGTAGTGGGGTATGATAAAAATATAAACAAGTTTGGTTGCAGGTAAAACTTCCTTAAAATACAATAACGACGATAAATTAATGATAACATAAGCCAAAACATAAGTTAGCATACTTAGTATATAAGCAATTGAAACTGAAGGATTGCTGAAATTTTTAATAAATTTTAAATAAAACTAAAATATATATATATTTTTTTTTGGTTTTTAAACCTAAATATATTATAAAAATTTAGAATTTAAATTTTAAGAAAGAAATATCTATCATAATTATTAATGAATGTTATAGAAAAAGAATGCAATTAATTTTGTTATATTTATTTATTTAGATTATACATTTTTGTTTTTAATATTTTTATTTACTTTAAAATTTTTAATATTTTTTTTTTCAATTTTTATTTATTCAAGCCCGTGGCTTTTATATGTAATTTAGTGTTTGTTAATTTTTTTTTTTTTTATTAAAATAAAGTTTTAAAATTAAAATTTATAGAATATTAATTTATAAAAATAATATAATTTAAAAAAAATGTCCCGAAACTGAGAATAGTTTAAGAAAGTTATTTATTTATTATTTGTATTATATTATTTTAAAAATTTTATATAAGATTTTATTATTATTTTTTAAATATTTTATTAAGTTGCTGATTTATAAATTTATTAATTTTTTTATATATAAGCTTTTATAATTTTTTGAGGTATCCTGCAATCGTTCACACTGTGCCTGCTCATTGCTTGAGCTGTTGTTTTTGTGTCTGTGTCATGCGCCTGGCACACGGCCTGTAACTAAATCACACTAATCAAGCCCCAAGTGCTGCTCCAGCTACAGCTCAAGCTACACAGCTTCAGCTTCAGTTGGAGCTGGAGCTGGAGCTGTAGCTGTAGCTGGAACTGGAGCTTGGGGTCTCCAGCTATCAGCTGAAGAGCTGCTCGTGCCGCTTGTCGTCGCCCCCGAGAGACAGAGAATACGGGAGAGAGAGAGAGAGAAGCGTCGAGTGATCACTGAAATTGGCAAATCAAAGCAATTGATACATTAAATTACAATGCAGACGATTTGTTCACGATTCCACGCCTCGTGCTTGATTTTTTGTTGTTTAGCTTTTATTTTGTTTGGATTTTTCTTCTTGGTGTGTGTGTTTTTTTTTCGGTCTACGTCCACGCAATGCAACAAATTTATCGCCAGACAACGTTGTTGTTGCTGTTGACTGTTGACTGGTGTCATCGTCAACGTTGCCAAAATGCCACAGCAAAGCAACAACAGCAACAAAACCAACAACAGCTACAACAAACAACAGAATGTCTTTTGGGGCCAACACACGCCATTCAACACCCATTACGAGCCTCAATTGTTTCGTCTGTGTGTGTGTGTTTGCTCCTCCGATGAAGCGATGCGTGGGCTTAAATTATGTTGGAAATGTCATCGTAAGATTCAACACGACAACAAGGGATGACATAAATTTCCACCAACATCATGTGTTGCCACATGAGCGACGTGGCAGCAGAGCTCCAGCTTCAGCTCCAACTCCAGGTGAAACCTCAGCAACAGCCTCAGCGCCACAGCTCGCCTCCAAAAATGGCAATAGTTGTTGCACTTATTGTTGTTGTTGTTGTTGATGTGATTGTTGCTGTTGTTTTATTTCAAACTGGAGCTGGCCAAGTTAAGGTTGAGCCTGTGCCTGGTCGGTCGGTGCAGCTCCAGCTACAGCTACAGCTCCAGCTACAGCTCCAGCTACACACATATCATTGCTCTATCAGTTGAGATCTCAGCGATTGCGCGCCAAAGCCAAACTCGAGCGCTGCCAAAGGAGGAGGCGGTCGACGTCTGGGACGACGGACAACAGCAAGCGCATATCTAGGAATACATACATATATACATAAAGAGGGCAGCTATTAAAATTTGAAGCAATGAAAAAAATAAAATTTAAATATGAATTGCCTTAAGCGACAATATATAATTTCTCAAAGAATTTTATTTTGTAATAAATAAAATAAATAAATAAAATAAATACATATAAAAGTAAATTTTGACAAGAATAGTTTATAATATATTTAAATATATATATATTTTTTAATAATAATAATAAAAATATCAGCACATTATTAAGGAACATGTTTACATATACATATTGTTTTATTTTACTCTTTTGTCATGAGAATTCATGAGAACATTACATGTAATGCACACTTTTTTATTCAAATTTTTTTTATTAAAAAAATTTATATATTTGTTCTAAATTATATATTTAGTATGTTTTTATTGAATTTTTTAATTTTATTAAATTATTTTTGGAGGCCTATTTCTATAAAAATAATGTTGGTTTAATAAAGAACATGATTTTTTTTTTATATTTAATTAATACAAAGTTGAGAAACAAGGCTTATTTTTAAGCTCAAGCTAATTTTTGTAGAATTTGTCTGTCTCATATTCAAGTTGATGTTTTTAAGAGAAGCTGAGGATGTAAAATTTTATTATTATTTTTGTAAAATATATATATTTTTAAAGAACAAATATTGAATGTAAATTAAAGCATTTAAATACTTTTTTTGTTTCCTTTTATAGTACTATCTGTATGTGTATTTTCTTTCTCTGAGCCCATCTTCTCATACATTTTTATATCTTACGTTAGCACCTTCATTTCACTTGCCAACTCTTCAAACTACCCATTCGTCAGCATCATCATCAATGCGGCCTTATGTAGTGCAAGATCTGGCCAACAACAGACTAAAAACGGATCAAAAAATACGAAAAAAAAAAAAAACAACAAAAAAAACCAACAAAATACAAAAAGCACAAACACATGCGAATCAGAGTCGAGTGCAGAGTCAAAGCTGGAGACTTGGCTACGTTTGCACATCTCACAACTCGGTGGCTTGGCCCCATCTGCGACTTCATCAGCATCTCCTATGCCATCCTATCCCAGCCTGGCTGGCTGTTGGCTGTTGGCTGTCGCTGCAAAGGTGTTTTGCAATTTAGCTGGCAACGCGGCAGCATCCAAAATGTATCGTGGCTCTGGTCTGGTCTCGTCTGGCTTGGCTTTGCTTGGCTTGGTTTGCCTTGGTTTGTCTTGGTTTGTCTTGGTCTGGCTTGGCTTGGCTTGGCTTGGCCTGGCCTGGGATGTGGATCTATCCAGCTCTGCCCGGCTGGGCCTCTGACTTTGGCTGTGGCTCGTTTATTTTTGTGTGGTTGCTGTGTGGTTTTTATTTTGGAGCTGGCGGGGCCTAGGCGGTTGCGGGCTCCACTTCACATGCCACATGGCAACATAAGTTGGCGCGTGGCATTCGTGTGTTGTTGTTACTATTATTGTTGTCGATTATTGTTGTCGTTGTCGTTGCTATTGCTGTTGCTGTTGCTATTGCTATTGCTATTGCTATTACTGTTGTTGTTGCCAGACATATAACAACAACGTAAAATGACAATAAAATGCTGGAAAAAATGTAGAGAGAAGAAAAGGAGAAAAAAAAAATATAGGCGAATGCCAAATCCAAATTGAATGCAAATGAAAGCCACAAACTATGCTAAATTCCTGAAATCGCATCGGATTGGCAATTTGTGCTTTCCTTTCCTAACATCTGAGTCTCCCTACGCGAGTGTGTGTGTGTGTGTGTGTGTGTGTGTGTGTGTTTATGAAGTTCCAATTGCTCTCGAAAGGCCTCTTGCTTTATTTAGTTAGTTAGAGCTGCGAGTTGAGGTACTTATGCAACTCCTCTGTCCGATGATTGCCCCATGGAGGCTTCTTCGATTGCAAATGGTGGCTCGTGCACTTATGATCTGATCTCTCTCTCTCTCTGTCTGTTATTATATGAACGGATCGAACTAACTAACCTAATGAACATAGCTGTAAACGATGCTTCAAATTGCATTCCCAGCCATTCGAAACTATTTTGCTGGGCTCACAGTTAGAGCTGACGAATGCAAATTGTTGCATATCATCAACAAATAATAAACAATTAAATAGTTTATTATTAGAGCATATTTTTTGTGTAGTATGTTGAAGTGGAGAAATATTTGTATACCTTTGTTTCTTGGAAATCGAAGCTTGATTTATTAAGTTCCAACAATTAAAACCATCGAGTTTTCACTTAAATTTTGCCCAAAACTCAAGGCCTAGGTCAATTGAATGCATTAAACTCTTGGTTTTTAAGCTTAGTTGATCGGCAGCGTCTATGATTCTTTTATATCACATCAGCCTTGTTATTTATACTAATTGGATTTATGCAGCGTTAACTGAGTCTGATTTTGATTTTATTGATATTTAATTCAATTTGATACAGAACTCAACATTTGACAAGCTGCTTTACTTTTTAATGCTATCATAAACTTGGCCGCAAGGCACGGATGTCGAAGCTCTAGACAAGCGAGACTTCATTCCTCTATCTATCCACATACCTCAATTCTGACACTTGTTAAGGATATTCCACACGCTTATATAAAACATGGAATGTTTTTCCTTGACTTAGCATCTAATTATAATTTGTTATCTCATTGCAATTAATTGGAAATTTCTTGATTCTCATTTGTTATTAACAGGGAACTAGATTATAATAAAGCCAAAATGCATTCGAATATGCAAATACCCGACTCTGGCTTTGGCTGTGAAGTTCCTGCATCCGTTTACTGATGACGGGGGTCGCCCACATGAACCTGGGTTAATTGTGAGCGCTCTCAGCTGACTGTCCGGCACTTTCCGGCTTTGAGCAATGTACTCCTCCATTCGATCTGGGTGAGCTCTGACACATTTCGCTCTGCACGCAAAATGAAATAAATCATTTGTCGTATGTCGGATTTCATGTCGAAATGCCCATTAAGTAACATTTCTACAACTATTGAGAGGCTCATAAATAAATTGCAAAAAAAAAAAAAATAAATAAATAAATAAAATAATAGATAAATGGAAACCAACAAAATAAATATAAATATATATATAATAAATAAATATATATATATAGAGAGAGATATATATATATAAAATAATCAACTAAAAGCCGGAAAAACTATATCGTAAATATATTTTTATCGAGCGAAATATTTTATATATTGGAATACCCTAATGGGTAAGAGAAAGGGTATCATGATTTTGTGTAAATAATGTAAATGTATGTAACAGGTAGAGGTGCTATATTAGAAAGCATAAATAGTTTTGAATCTGAATCATATTCAGTATAGTTAACTGAAAGATTTATTATTTATATTTGCCGATTTTCTTTATATAACATTTTTATTAAAACTGAGACTTTCGTAATTTTTTACAGTCTACATGAGTAAGTATGATTTAATTTTATATATACTTTATAAAGCTCCAAAATACAGAAATTCTTTAATATCTAGCTCAAACATAATCCATTACAAAAACAAAAGTTTTATCAGCAATAGTGAAGCCTATATTTTGGTAACTGATTAAGTTAACTGTTGAAATATTCAATGAAGTTTGACATTTGATTAAATTGTATTATGTTTTTTAGGCTTTTTTGAAATAAGTAACAAACTTAAATTTATCAGAAAGGCAGCAGCTTGTTCTTTGTTATATATATATATATTATTATGTTATATATATTATATATTATATGTTAAAATATATTTAGAGTATCTGCTAGTCGCTAACTCCTGCCCAGACCACTCTCACTTATATGAATTACATTTTTTTTTATAGTACAATAAAAACAACAACTCATCATTGAAGCGGTCAGTCGGCAGCAACAACGCCTAGTTACGGATATATTTCTATAAATATATATATATATGTATAAATCTATAATATATATATATAAACTATATATATTCGTATCTGTGACTCTGAGTGTGTGTGTGTGTATCGGACAACATATTGCGGCGGCACCTAATATAGCAAAACAAATTTAATTTAAATTACAGGCGTGGTCGCTTGGCCGCACTCAAAGCTCTCATTGTGCAGTACGAGTTGCTGTTGTTGTTGTTGTTGTTGTTGTTCTTATTGTTGTTGTTGTTTTTGCTGTTAATAAAATATGCAATAATCTACCACAGAGGCGCGCGCAATATACTTAGATAAAGTTTAGAGGTCGACTTTGACTTTCTAATTTATTTATGCGTCGTCGTGTTTCCATTTTGTTCCTAGGCCAGAACTTGGCATCGAAATGCAGCGCACAGATGCGTTGCCCAGTCAAAATCAAAATCACAATTAAAATGAGATATTCGTTAGCTAAGCAGCTGCTGAAGTGAGTGAATTGCATTTGCCTACAACCAACTGACATTGGATAGAACAAACAAGACAGACAGACAGACAGACAGACAAAAGGCTGTCCACAGGCTACACCCAATTTCAGCAGCAGAATTGCTGCATTTGCAGTTCAAGTTAAAGCTGCAGTTGCAGTTGCAGTTGCAGTCGCCGAGACCACCAAGGAACACGCCCAAACGAGTCGCACAGCTGCGCTCAGATGGAGCCTGCACTGGATTGGTTTCCAGCTGCAAGTTGGCTAACGAAACTTTAATTCAATTTGTCTGCTTAGACTAGAGTAGTGAGCTAAGCAAATGCAAAACAAACTCTTAATTAAAATGTGACAAAGCAGGCAAAATTTTGACAAAAGGTTGACATCGGCAGACGGCAAATAAAGTTGTAGGTGAAGCTTTAAAAGTCGAAGTTTAGCTTCAAGTTAGACAACAAAAAGAATCAAAGTGCAAATCAAACTTTTAGATTTTGGCTGAAACTTTGAGATCACGAAGTTGGAATACCCTTAATAAAATGCTGTTTAGATTAAACGAATATATTTTATATGTATTAAAATATATATACGTATATAAACTATTCGGTTAATTTAGAAAGAATTTTTATTGTTTTATAAGAAAAATACGACTTATTGTAAATAAATTAATTTAATTTAAAAAAATTTAGTAGTAAAGTAATAAAATTATTTTAAAAAAATATTTTATTAAAAAATTGACAAAATTTTATTACAAATTTAGAAGAATTGTTTTTTTTTTTTTTTTAATAAAAATTTTGTATTTAATTAAATTAAAAAATTTATTTTTGTGCTTCCATAAGATTTCTTGAATTTATCTTTAAGACCTGTCCTCCTCAACAAATAAATAAATTTTATATTATAATTTTAAGGCAATTTTTAAAATTTTAAAAATTTAATATAAATAAAAATGCCATATTCATTTTGTTATAATCCCTTTTCTCAAATTGCTCAAATTAAATCAAGCAAATCATTTATGGGTTTTCAAAAGGCCAGATCTATTAATAACTAATTATCTTTCACTTGTCAATCTCTATATTTATCCATTATTATTCGTACTTGACAAACGAAATAAAAGAAACATAGCTTACTTTCCTATTTGCATTTGCTTATTTATTTTCATAATATATACGCCTTATCTCACCGTCCAATCTCAACAAATCGTAATCTGCCTCTGCAAACTGATTTTTTTCTTTCGATTTTCATTTTGATTAAATTGTAACAAGTGCCAGCCCACATATCGTTTTACTTTTCCGTTGAGCACCACAAAAAAAAAAAAAAAAAAATAAATAAAAAATAAAAATTCATTTACAAATTTATTGCTAATATTTCATGTTATATGTCGTGTTGCATAAATACAAAAAGGCCAGCCCCAAAGACCCAGTCCACCATGTGATATCCACGGGCAGAAAAGCCAAAGAAACAAAAACAAAAACAATTTTCGCTCGTTGTTAATTGCAAACTTTTGCTTTTAATAGCGATACAGCAGCAGCAGCAAAATGGGATGAAAAAAAAAAAAAACAGAAAAAAAAAAAACATCAAAGAGCAGAACACAAGGCAGAGAACGTTGAAGGCGACGCAGGCCTCGACAAATGGAGTCCACACCAATACCAATAAGCGCAGCCAACGCTGGCGCTAACGGTAACGGTAATCGGCAGCGCAGTCGGCGTCGACGTTGCTTTACTAACAACGCCGTTATGGGCAGTAGCCAATGCAGCCCCAACCGCAGCCGCAGTCGCAGCCAGTTGCCTGGGCGTTTGCCCACACCAGGCATAAGAGAGGCACACACATACACACACACACACATACAAGTGCAGATTCAGCTGTCAGACAGTCGCTTAGTCAGTCGCGCAGTCAGAAAATTGTATCAAAGGCCGCTGCCGAGAGACAGCAGCGAGCAGCGAGCAGCGAGTTTGTTGCCTAAGTCTTTTGTTTTTAGCATTGAGCGTGACTCGTTTGTTTTGTTTTTTTTTTTCTTCTTGCTGCTTTTGGTCGCTGCTGCTGCTGCTGCTGTTGTTGCTGTTGTTGCTGTTGTTGTTGGGTGACGTGCACGAGACCAGCCGACCACTGGCCGACTGCAGCAGCTACGCTGGCAGCGACGCCACCACACCCTTGACTGGATTGCAAAAAAAACGACAACGACGACGACGACAAAAAATAATAATAAAGAGAAGAGAGGAAAAAAAAAGTGGACTGCGGTCCATTCGCGCTGGTCTTGTGTTTTCCTCAGCTGCTTTGGCATTTGGTTTGCCGTTTGCCGATTGCCGTTTGCTGCGGCGTCAATTTGCTTGAAGCCATTTCGCGCCCGCTGCTCGCTGCCCGCTGCCTGGACGCGGCCAGCATTTGCTCCTTTTGTAATTGTGCGCAGCAGCAGCAGCAGCAGAGGCAGCGACAGTCGCAGTTGCAGTTGCAGTTGCCAGCCGCGTTTGCTATTTTGATCGGCTGCGGTGCTATCTATCGGTCCGGTTTTTCGCTTTTTGACTCTCGGGGTGATTCAAGTTTCGCCTGCAATCGGCCAGGCGGCTGCCCATTTTTTCTTTTTTTCTTAACTATTTTTTTTGGATGGTCTTTGGTCTTGGGTCTGCAGCCGCAGCGAAGGCGGCCAGTTGGCAGCTGCAGTGGGGCGTTAATGTGCTTTGCTATTTTATTTATTCATGCCAAGCATCTAAGCTAGTAAATTGTATTGCTTGGACCTCAACTCGGACGCAAAGTCGGGCTTGGCTGCGACAGCTTCAGCGGCTGCATTGCGGGCCAGCAGCTTTTGCTTTTCTTTGGACCACGACAACAGTAAGACGACAACAACAACAACAACAACGACGACGACGACGACGACATCAGATTGTCATTCTTGTTTTTTGCTTCTTTTTTAATTGAAAGTCGCCAGGCGTAGTTGATTATACACTAATCAAAATGGGTTGCTCCAGCTATTAACGAATGTTGGTCAAGCGCAGCGCAAGGCTTTGCAGAGCAGTTAAGCTAAGATGTTGCATGTGCAGATGAATGAATGATAAATTGAGATATTAATTTTGCTGTGGCTGAAAAAATTTATATAAGCTGAAGTGAATTCTGAGAATAAAGAATATACATGTAAATTAAATATAATATACAATTTTGCTAAATTTTGCTTTTATAAATTTATGAATTTGTTATAAATTCTCTTAATATTTTGTAAATCATATTAATTTTATTTATTTTGTTGTCTTTTTATAAATTTATATATGACGTGAACACTTTATTATTTTTATTATATTTACTTTTTATAATTTTTTATATATTATATATATAATTTTTTTATATTTATATAATTTTTTTATATATATTTAATTTTTTTCTATATTTTTTCTAATTTTATTTCCTAATATTTATTTTTTAAGAAACAGAAAAAATATAATAATATTTTGATAATAAATAACATTTTAATTAAAAAAAAATATTTTTTCCGTATGATACTTATTTTGTTTAAAAATAATCTTTTTTTAGTGCACTGAAAAAATGAACCAAACATAAAGGAATATAACTAATAAATATTCAACAAAATTTTCAATATTTTTAATTGAGCTGAAATTTGTATTTTTGTATTTTCTTAGATACATATACATATATATATTTCACTTAAAATATCGTTTGTTAAACATTTAAAATATTAAAAAAATTTTTATTTATCTTTTATCAATAAAAAACAAAGAAAAACATCATATACAATATTAATATTATTCACTATTAAATATATACTTTTATCGCTTACTCCATTTCATTTTAAAGAGTATCCAAGCTTTGTTTGTAGTTGATTAGCTAATGCATATTGCATTTTTTGTGCTCTGTTTGCGCTGTCATTAATTTGTTGCTCTAATATTTTGCAGAAATTGGTTTAGTTTGGGGCCGCGCTGGCTGTGCGGCTCAGCGGCTCAGCGGCCTGCCTGCATGCCTGTTTGGCTCTTTTGGCTGGACAGCTGGCAGTGCGATTCACTTTTTAATGGCTGCGTGTCCACATGCACAGGCATAGGCACAGGCACAGGCACAACGGACGCAGGCTGCGACTGGCAGCGGCTCGGCTGTTACACAATTGCGGATATGAATGAGTAATCCGTGGGCTTTGGCTTGATATATGTCCGTTAGAAAGAGAGTCAATTCACAATGGGCGCACACGTGTCGTATACGTAACGCAAATGCGCTTTGACGACGATTCTTATCGAGCTGCCAGCCAGCCCCACGTGTTGGGCCGCAACTGTCACAGTTTCTGCTGCTGCTGCTGCTGCTTTGGTTATGTAATTGCCAGGCGCTAGTGTCATTAGGCCAACTTAATTTTCGCAAACAATTTTTAACAGCTTCATGCTGAGCCAGCCAAGCAGCCAACAAAGTTCACACCAGCCGAAGCACCCACGATCTATGTTCCATGTTCCCATGTCCCCATGTCCAGTTGCTAGATGATTCATTTTGTCGCTGCCTTTGCTACAACTACAAGACAAGAATTCGGTAGTCGTTAAAGTCGCGTCTGCAGCCACCGTTGGCGATCTTCGACGAACTTGCCAGCCGCATCATAAAAGTGTGCACTAGAATACAGAGAAACTTCAGATGTTGCACGCCCATAAAAAGCGCCCACTTAACATCTAACATCTACGCTGCGTCCGAAATTGCCGACGGTAATTTTTTTGCTTTTTGTGTTTTAAATGCTGCATTAGCTTCGCTTTGGCACTGTTGCTATTGCTATTGCCTTTTAACATGTGGCAGCAAGTGTATGCATGTGTATGTGTGTGTGTGTGTTGGCCTAGGATCTTTGGTAAAATGGACTAGCTGGCCTGAGGGAAAATTTCTAGAAATAGTTACTAACTAATTAAGTCTATTAGGCTTAGAGAACTAATCGTTAAACAACAAACTTCAACTCTAGCCCGAACAGTATTCAAATTACTATTAAACAACGAAGTCAAATTATTGATTATTATCGATGAGTTATCGATCTAACAGACGGACAGACAGACATGGCTATATCGACTCAGTTCGTTGCCTTCATCAAGAATATATATACTTTCACAAAAAATATATATATTATAATATAAAATATAAATATTATACTCTGATTGCTGATTTTCGGGGTATAAAAATATAATTACATTTATAGTACCAAGGTGTAAATAAAGAAAATTTTTTGTAAATAATCACAAATGTTTAATTAAGGTATAAAATATATCAAAACATAAAAAAAAATATATATATATATATATAAACATTATAGATTCTTTAAATACTTAAAGGTCTTCTAGCCTTTTCATATAAAAATCACAGTTAATAGAAATCGCAGGCCTGAAAATTCTCTTGATAAAGCAACAAACTGTCGTCATACATATAATATATATAATAATAATGCAGGCGCTTATGAAAAATATTAAGCAAGTCATTCGTTAGATTAAACAAACCATTGCCAAGATATTGTCAATGTGGTTTAACAGGATGCGCTACAGCAGCTGAAGCAGCCTGAGATTTGAATGAAATCGTACTGCATAAGCAATAAAAATGTTTGCTCCTTCAATTAAAACAATAAAAAATATTATAAAATTATTAATTTATATATATTTTTAATTAAATACAGTTGCTTGTATTTGTTGAAATATTTACATCTAATTGAAGACCTTCTGCCCTTCACTATTATAAATTTAAAAAGCTTCGCTACCGAATTACTTATATCAAAATAAAATCAAAATGCTTAGAACTTAAAAAAAATCAAAATAGCTGTTTAACTTAAAACTTAATTACAATATAAACAACTAAATGTGCTAATAACTATTACTGCAAATGATTCAACTCATTATTAGGAATATAAACTTAATTTGATTCAAAATAGAAAGTTGAACTTGAAACATTAAATACGTCAAAAATGCTACTTAACGATAAACAAAATCATAAATACGGTAAATTGACCAAAACGGCAATAATTCAAGAATTTGTATTTGATTGAAGTTCAGTTCAAATCAAAAAATAAAATCAAAATAGAAATAGAAAAAAGATTTGCGATAATGGCGAAAAGATTGCACAAATTTTTATTGCTTGCCAAACACAGAGAAACACGCGCTGAAAACATAAAAATAAACAACGATACAAAAGATATTCTACACATAGAATTTACATGCAGCTGTGTGTGTGTGTGTGTGTGTGTGTGTGTGTGTGTGTGTTGAGCAATTAACTAATTAGCAAGAATTTGCCAATGTGAAATTATTATGTGACGATAAGAATTAAGGAAGGCGGCAAATTGTTGCTAGACTTAGATACGACGCGATTGTCTACAACTTATAGACGATGTCTCGCTGCTTCAACAACAACAACAACAGCAACAACAGTAACAATAACAACAACAACAACTATTGCTATGAGGCGGTTCAAGTCAAACCAGTGCACTTAAATATCGCCTCAACAAAACGAAAAGTGACAATTTAATTGCGTCAAACGCAGCATTCGATTGGCAGCGATAAAGTGTGAGAGAGTTGGCTAGAGAGAGGAACAGAGACAGCGGCAGAGAGACCAGACAGATCTAGTATACATGGATGCTGTCTGCGACAGTCTGCCTAGCCAGATCAACAACAACAACAACAACAACAACAACAGCAACAACAACAACATCGAGTAGTTGTTTAATTGAGAAGCGATCATAAAAATGCTTATGGCTTGTTTATACGCCTCACTTTGCAGCAGTTCAGTTGAGTTTTCGATGTTGTTGTTGTTGTTGTTGTTGTTGTATTTGGGGAACAACATTATTGGCGATCGTCGATCGGCGATCGGCAATCGGCGATTTATGCATTGCGTGTAATTTATAACTCAACAACATTTACTTATCTTCTTACTTATTTATTATATAAATACAAATTCATAGTTATTTGTAAGTATAAATATTTAAGATAATAATTAACTTATAGTATATATATTGAGAATTATTCATGATGTCGAGCAGTATGTGGTTTATATTTAACTTATATGCTAAATGCACTATATGTGGGCAAACTAGCTGGATTAATATGTTATTCAAATGTTTTTATTGATTATGTGGAGTGGTCGTATTGCAAATCAATATCAAATTGATGTTTGCATATCCTAGAATATTTTTCTATGATATGATATATATATATATTGATGATCATGCACTGCCTTGATTATCTCTCTCTCTCTTTCCCTCTCTCTCTCCCTATCTCTCTCGCTCACTTGGTCTTTCCTCCTCTGTCAGTCGCTCTCTCTCCCTGCTTACTGTTTCTACCCAATACTCATTCTCCTCATTTGTTTTAACTCTGTTTTCCGATCTATCTTTCGGCCTCCATCAAATTGTCTTTGTCCTTGTCTCTCACTATTTTCCCCCCTCTCTTCTTGCTATCCTATTTGCTTTTAATATCCAAACCTCTCTCGTCTTATGTTATTAAGACTTAAATATGGAACAGATTTGAGGCATATAAAGTATACATAAACTTATTGTTGTTACTTATATATAGTATTTCTTTATTGCTCAATTTTTATAAATTTGTTAGTTTTTTATTAAATTTTAAATTAATTTTTTATAATTGACGTCTAAGTTTTAAAAATTAGTTAACACTTATTACTTGAATTGATATATATTTTTAAATAAATATTTTCCTGCACTTAAAATTATGAAATATTTTGTATTATAAATTTTTTTTTTTTCAATAAACATTTTTTACATGAAATGATATATATTTTTAAATAAATATTTTCCTGCTCTTAAAAATTATGAAGTATTTGTTTAGAAAATTCATAAAATTTTCCATTTTCATGATATTTGTGTGTGCTAAAATGTTGCTTTGACAATTTGTTAGCATTAGTTTGGACAGCTCTTGCACTTGCTGTTGCTGTTGCTATTGTTGTTGTTGGTGGTGTTATTTTAAGTTGATTTTTATTTATTTATATTGGATTTATCGGGCCGACACAAGTTGGCATCATTAAGTGCGCTCGCCATTCTCTATTAGCCGACAAATTCTTGGCCTTCCCTGTCGGCGGCAGCAACACGCGCTCGCTCAGGCTCAGACACCTCAGCTGGCTATAGGGGGCAGAGGAGAGCATGGTGGGGGTAGAGGGGGAGGGATCCGATAATGCATGTACCACAATCTAAATGGCCGTCTTGGCACACCTTAGAATTTGAGTGTGTTACAATTTGAAGTTGTCGACAATGGCAACGGGTGTTGCTGTTGTTCTTGTTGCTATTGCAGTTGGTCAGCAGCAGCAGCAGCAAATTGTGAAAGTATCTGTTAGATACGAGGCGCTGGCTGGCATCCCATGTGCCACACGACGTATGCTTAATTACAAACAAGCAAGGAAACAATGCCAACAACAACAACAACAACAACAACAACATGAGAGCTTTTAAAGGCTGTGGCTTTTGATGCTGCCTGCCCAGTGCGCTTTGCTGCTGCTGTTGCTGCCTGCTGCCTGTGAAGATTAGTCGCAGTGGGTCGCACATTTCGTTTCGCAATCGATTGCAACATGCAACAGCAACAACAGCAATAAATGCAGCAGCAAACACACGAAACGAATGTGGCAAGCAAAAAGTCTCTAGTCTGCTCTAAAAAACATTGGAAAACTAGTTTAGGTGGGGACCATTGGATATTCTTTTACTTCTATTTTGGTTTTATTTTTCTTTTTTTTTTCTTTTTCTGCAACTGCAACTGCAACTGCGACGCGCCGCACCGCGGCATTCTAATGGCCGCCCAATATGACTAAGCACACTCATCGCACTCCTGCGTCCAACGTGTATGCAAATCGAAACCAGTTTAAGCAGCGGCGGCAGCAAAAATATATAGCAAAATATGGGTCGAGATCTGAAAATGCAGCTGATCGAATTTTTGCATTAGGCGCAGCAGCAGCAGCGGCAGCAGCAGCAGCAGCAGCAGCAGCAGCAGCAGCAACTGCCATCCGGCCAGCACCAACTGTGCCCAAGCTGCCTGGCCGCCTGGCCGCCTGGCTGCCTGGCTGCCTGCCTGCCTGATTATCTGCCTAGGAAGGCATGCCAGCAACAACTGCAGCCGGCTGAGCGAAAATCGAATGCTATCTATATCTAACGAAGCAGGGCCATATAGCCAACATTTTGCTATTAGCCAAAGAAATATACAACAAACACACACACACACACACACACAAACACTCAGTGAAGTATCTGTATCTATGTATCTATTGCTTGGTCCAAGCGAACGCAGAAACGTAACGTATAATCTAAGAGGCACAAAATCAAGAGTGTGTCTAAGCTATGGCAGCCCAGGCAGCTGCTGCCTGATGAAATGCATTGTAAGCTGCCGCCGCCGCCAACAACTACAGCAACAACAACAACAGCAGCAACAACAACAACAACAACAACAGCCCATGCACGCCTTTGCGCGTACGTGGCGTTGTCGGGGCGGACATTGCGGCTGCTGCTGCTGCTGCTGCTCGCTGAGGCCGTCCCGTCGAATCTGCTCGGTGGCCCACAGGCCACTCAACTCGCCATCGTCGTCGTTCGTTACATAGCAAAAAAAAAACAAAAACAAAAAAAAAAATGATGAAAAAAATCTACATTTGTCCAAAATACCACAACTGCGACTGCAACTGCAACGGCAACGGCAACGACGATGTCGGCGACGTCGACTGCGCTGTTGCATAAAAGCAACGCTCCAAATTGCTAACTGAGCGATCCAGTTTAAATTGCAATTGCTCGTTAATGGGCACTAAAACGTGCCGGTGTCGATGTGTTGGTGCCACATTCGGCTCTCCATCGTTTGCTGTTTTTATAGCCCACAAATACGAGCGTCGTTTGGCCGGCGTGTGGCGGCGTGCGCGGCGTATGTGGCGTATGCGCAACGACAACGAGCACCACTCATACGCACAGTGGTGCCGGCGGTGGTGGCAGCATTGGCTGCACCACCTCTAGGCTCTACGACTAGCCGCACTAATGATGGCGAGGCAGTAACACTATTAGTACTGCTGCAAGCGAATATGGACATTTTTATGAACTCTACAAAATTGGAGACTTTTGCAAATATCCACGAGCTGCTTTAAATGCATATTTATGGCAAAGCAACTGCTTAATTAACATAATAATAACATTGGAAAGCGATTCTCCAAAAGTGGAGACATTTATTATAAGCCAGAATGTTTATTCGACACCAATTACTGCGTTTTGATAATGATTGTTAGGAAGTATCATTATTAGTGGTGATTTTTATGAACTCTCCAAAATTGGAGACTTTTTGAAAGTTGTACGTTAATGATCATTGATTTCCATCAGCAGGTAATGAATTAATGTTAAGGCAATGCGGAATGAAACTCTCCTAATTTGTAGACTTACCCTAAATATTAAAAATTTGTAGAGTATCAGCACAACTCTACAAATTATGCATCTCAAATGATTTCTATCGCTTTTTTACCTTTTAACAATCAAAACACACAATGTTGCTCTATAAAAATCATGACCGCCGCCTAACTGTAGCGCATTTGTCGCATCTAAACGAGAGCCGACAATAACTTAGACCATGACAACATATTTCACAATTACGAAACAATACCCGCCCACCGCTAAATAGAGAAACCCGGCAGCTCTTCGGGCTACACCACGGCGAACAATAGAACCATATCCGAGCGCCCAACTGTCATAGCCAAGGCAGACGATAGGCGTAGACGCCAGACCAGAATCGCGACGCGTCTATGCGGCGGCCTACTGCCAAGTAAAACACACACACACACACACATAGATACAGATACAAATACAGATGCAGATGTAGATGCAGATACAGATACGAATGCAGATGCAGTTGCAGTTGTAGATAGAGCTGCTCTGTGCTGAGCTGCCAGAACGAAACCAGATCAAAGCCTATGGCAATAATTATGAAGGCACTCGACGAGGAGCCGTCGTCAAAGTGCGGTTCGTGCCTTAATAAACTCCGCAAGCGGCCGCATATTGAAAATTTCAATAATAATCAAACAGCCAACAACAACAATAAAAACACCAGCAACAGCAGCAACAACAGCTATTAAATTTTATATATATAATCGTGTGTATGTTGGAGAAATAACAACTTTGGATGGATGGCGTTATACGTATTATTGATTTAAACATCAAGATAAATTACATTGGAGTCTGCCCAAGACCCAAGCGCAGAGGCAGCAGATCGCATTAGAAGGCGTATTAGATATATGAAACTGCACTCAAAGAAAGTTGGACAAAGATGATGAGGGAATACAATATATAACAAGAATTTATGTTTAATTTCAATTTATCTAATTAATTATATAATTTTAGTTTAAAAAGTATATTTGCAAGGAAACTCTTTAACTAAGTAAAGTTTCACATTTCATTTAGCCACTCAATTGCTAAGGTTTTTCTTCAAGTGTACGGCCACAGCTCTTCGAACAGTAACGACTTTTTGGCAGCCTGCCGTTGTTGTAATTGTAGATAATTGTTGTTGTTATTGTTGTTGCTGTTGCAGTTGTTGCAGCTGCCTTTTTTCAGCTTTTTTTTTTTTGCAGGCGCTACAAATTTCCAAGCCCCACTAGGCGCATTTGCGATGGCGCACGATCCCCACAAGCCCAGAAAAACAAAACCCAAAAACGAACAACCGGCAATTGTAACATCAACATGAGATGTGCCTGGGCACATTAAGCCAAGCAGCTTCGGCAGCTCCAGCCCGTGCCCCAAAATTTAGTTATAGCTTTCAATTGGATATAACTCTTAGGCTACTAAGTGTAGAAGTTGAAAGCAATTACGTTTTCTTTTTAAAAAGTTTTTTAAAAACGTTTAATAAAAATAAAAATATGTCTTAAAATTTGAATAAAATTTCTATTTAAATTGAAAACATTTTAGTTATATTTTTAAAATGTTAAATTTTCTTATTTTTATTTTTTAATAACAACAACAAAATATCCCTAAAAATGTAAATAAATGAATTGAAAATAATTTGATTTAATTTTTTAATATTTGACAAAAATAAAAATAAAAATTAAAATGTGTACAAAATTTAAATAAACGTAAAAAAAATACGAAAATTGTTTATAAAATATATATCTATAATAAAAATTAATAATATTAATATTAAAAGTCTATAATTGGCTCTAATATTTTTATTTATTTTATTTTATTTATTAAAAATTTTTAAAATATTTTCATCACTCCTGACATACTTTCCATGGACGTCATTTGCATATTTACAAACTTCCTTTGGCTAACACAAAAATAAATCTATTTTTTTTTTAGCTTTCAAACAGTAATAGCTGATACCCAGTACGTGATGCCCTATACCGTCAGCCCGTGCCCAACTTTGTTTTCGGGTCTAAATCTACCGAGGCTACTCTTTGACTTGCGTCTAATTTCTTGGAGTTGCCTTTTGGTTTGTGGTGCTGCTCTCTAAACCGCGCAGAGACGCCACCAAAACGCCGAATGTCGTGCCACGTTCTCTGTGCCATCCACCGCTCGCTGCCCTCACCCACTGCTGCCAGTGCTCCACAATCTGCAGCCGTCGCCCGTTGTCGTTTAAATCGTACCACCACGGGCGACATAAAAATAATGAAGTGTGCGGGTGTGGTCGACTCGCTCTTAACTTGGCCCGGCTGACTGTCTCTCTGTCTGTCTGTCTGTCTGTCTGTCTGACTGTCAGCTCTGGCTGTGGTCTGGCCTGGCCTGGCCAGGTCTGCTGCTCCGGGGCTGACTGGCGATCTGTTTCGACTGTTGCCAAAGACGTCGAAGCCAACGAGACGTTTGCAGATTGCTGAATCGTGTTTAGCCCAGCGGTGCGCTTTGCCATCAAACCCAATAAACATTTGCTACACCACTTAGAACTAGCTGCAACTACTGTGTGCAAATGCTGCGCTAGACTAAATATTATTTTATTATATATTGACTTTTTTATGTGAAATGAGAGATTTCATATTGGAGTATATAATAGATTTATGGACTTCATATATGTCAAGAAGAACAGAAAAATTGTATTTAAAATGAATCATGACGTAGTTTTTAAATAACAAATATTTAAGAGTAAATGCAGGAAAAGTTCTTAAACAATATATATTTATTATAAATTTTTTATAATTTTTATGAATATCTTAATTATATAATAATAAATTTTATAATATGATATATGATAAATCTACATATTAGGCATGTATAAACAAATTCGCATATAGAAGTTTCTATAAAGACGAAAAAAATCTCTATACTTTCAAATATTAATAATTATTTATGAATATCAACAACAATAATATTCTCTATGATATTTAAATGCTTAGATCTCTACACTTTCAAAATATTCTTTGAAGAGAAATCAACTTTAAAAACAAAATTTAATTCACCCTATATATAAATAAAATTCCTAAATACCATTAATAATAACATTCTCTATGCTATTTATTAACTTAATTCATATAAGCACAGATGCTCTATTATAACTCTATTTACAACAACATAATAATTTTATTAGCAACTGGTATTTCCACCTACTCTTTCTTGACTTTAAGAACTTGTCTAAAAATATGTTCGCTGTGTTATTTGCCCACTAGTTGACGTACACACACGCCCAACAACAGCTAGAAATATAACGGTATCCAAGGTTGTGCTACGCTTAAAATGTAATTGTTCGACTTAAAGAGCTGCAGCAACAATAACAATAACAGCCACAGCAACACAAGCAACAACAACAACGGCAACAAGAACAACTGTAACGACAAGTTTTGGCTCAGTCTCTAATCAAAAGACGCAAGCGAAATACCAGTCGAAAGGCAGTCGCTGCTACCCACCTATAAAAGCTCCATGTGCATAGCAGCAGCAGCGGCAGCAGCACCAGATACAGATACAGATACATTTGTATCTATATGGCCCATGCACATGCCATGGATATACGAATAGGCAAACACACACACACACACACACCAACACTAACACAAGAGCAAGACAAGCGCCGCACTCGCTGATTTGACTGACTTTGAGCTCTATGCGGGAAATTTTCACTTGAATATTCGACACACTTACGAGCCGAGGCGACTGGAGCCGGCGCACAGCTGGACGCCTTGGCGCAGGACTGTCTGACGGTCGGGCGGACTTGATTTTTTGTTTCGCGTATACCCTGTACCAGCTGACAATGGGTGCAAAAGGCGTATGGCAAGCGTGGACATATAGAATATAAGTAACGCTGATCAGGATCAACATTGAGATAACTATTTAGATGCTTACGTTAACTTGGCATCGATAAGTCTTTAATAAGTAGTAGTCATGTAGGACATATCAATATATCTGATCAAGATCAATGGCAAATTCGATTTATGTATTTTATGTATTTATTATATCAATAAAAATGGAATCGACAAGTCTATAAAATTAGTTATGTGATTATTTTATTGCTTCTTACTTAAATCTAGATAATCTTTAAGTCATAACAACTGATTTTGAATTAATAAGTACAGAAAGAGGTAATGTAATGTTCTTGATAACTGATCAAAATTACACAAAAGGTTAATAATCATTAATAATCTCTTTATTGTGAGCATATATAATTAACTTTTAAAATGTCAACACAAAAGTAAAAGGGAAGCTTAAATTATCATGAACCAATTTATATTACAGAAATCGATCTCATTTAGAACAGATCTCCTTTAATTTAGATCATATCCAATAATAAATACTCTTTAAACAGAAAACTTGGCATTTAAAATGCACAAATCTGAGCCATTTTATTTCCTTCTCCGATATTAATTTACTCTTCTCCGATATTAATTCTAAAAAGTATTCAGATAAACATAGATAGCTTTCTGGCCTATCGATATATTTTAGATCAATGTCCTATCATTAATATATTTATATGCAATCAATAGGCATATATTTTTGCAGCTGCTTGAATATTTGTCGGCCGCACAGGGTAACTTCTCGTCGAGCCCTCTCGACTAGATCACTCTTACTGGTATCGCTTTTTTTCAGGGAGGGGCAACGTGGCAATTCTGGAGGCTATGCATCATCATCAGCAGCATGGCAGCATGTTGCAACAATATGCAAGCGCTCTGCATGCATAAAATATTATGCAACACGAGGCACACAACAACAGACAACAGACAGCAGACAACAGACACAGCAGACACAACAGACCAGACGACACTTGGCTCTGCTTTGCTGTCTATTTCACAGCTGTTGTTGCTGCTGCGGTTGCTGCCGATGTTGTTGTTGTTGTTGTTGCCTGGCTGTTGACAGCATTTAGGTCTAATTGAATTGCCATTGCCTGTTCAAATGTTACGTCGTAATCCTGGCTTCAAGAACGCTTTGCTCCCATTTAAGCAAAGCCCATAAATCTGCAGCAGCAGCAGCAGCCGCAGAATGAATTATGGCAAAGAGTTGGGGCAGAGGTAGGCGCGCACACCGACCAGTGTTGCGAAATGCGCCAAGTAGCGCCAAGAAATCTTGAAAATAATAAAATGACTAGTGCCAGGGCACGATCAAGACCAAGTGCTGCTGCTGCTGCTGCGGCTGCTGTTGCTTCCACAGCAACTGCTTCTGCTGCTGCTGCTGCTGGCTTAATAACAATAACAATGGAGCTGCTCGGCAGTTAAGATCGGTCGCCTTCACAGTAGTCAGCATTGGGGCGTCTGCAGTTCAACGTTCAAGTGGCATAGTACGCCCTAGAAAAATGAATTGATTCGATTGTTGCGACTGCTGCTGCTGTTGCTGCTGCTGCTGCTGTGGCGGCTCGGCTCACTGGGCCAAACTTGGCTCAATTCTTTTTGTATTTTTCTTCGCGGCTACGGCTCATTGTTTGCAACTTTTTTTCTTCTATCTGCACAAATCAAAATCACCCGCGCCCTCAAAAAAAAAAAAAGAAAAAAGAAAAACAAAAAAGCGAACTAAGAACTTGGCAAACATGTTGAACCTGCTGTTCAATGCTCGTTCAAGGCTTTTAAAATCTGGCAAATTTATTGAGCGATAAATTTTCAATCAATGGATTTTAAAAGAAACTATATAGCATGAAATATATTATAAAGACTCTATATAACTTGTAGATTATCAGTTTGTTTAACTTTGCATTTAATCAAGTTGTAAAATTTTGCTGAGCATACTTATAAGGTTATATATATTTTGAATATTCTGTTAGGCTTCCTTTAAAGTTTTCCTACTATTCTCAAACTAGCGATCTGATAAGTTTAACCTATTTAATCTCTTTCTTTATATACCTCAAGTCTAAAGAGTCTTTCCTAAAGATATCAATTTGTCACGTTTGAAGTCACATACACTAAACCCTCTTTGCACAAGATAAACCAAGTGGTAAGCTAGGGACCATCATTGGAATAGAAAATATTGACGATATTGAAGATACAGTTAGTCATGGTATATATCTATAGTTGTATAGATTTATTCCATTATATTACCTACGTAGATCTTTCGAACTATTAAGAATATAACCTCATGTCTCACAGTCCCATATACCCGCTCCCTTCATTGAAGCGAGCATTGAAATATACTAAAAACTGATGATACAATCGCGTTTTTGACTTTGAAAAGTCAGCAGTAGCAGTAATAGCAACAGCAATGGCAACAGCAACAGCAACTGGCAACAGCAACTGGCAGCAGCTCGACTGATCCATTGTTCAATAGTCGTCGCTGCTCGACTGATTGTTATTGTTTATGAGAGCTGCACTCGAAACAAATTTTGTGGCACTTGCAACATTTTTATTTACAGCTTCTTTTTGCCTGGGTTTCGTTAACAGCAGAAGAAATCATCGTAGCCGGGCCTCAGTTGCAGCTGATATTGGCCAAACTTGGGGATTTCGGTGCCCTTGGGCACCTCCTGCTGCAGCCAGGACATCATCTGCTGCAGCTTCTCCTGTGTGCCCTCCAGTTCGCCGCTAACCGCATATCCACATTGAGTGCGCGTCATATAGCCCCGCACATTCAGCTCGGTGGCCTTTAGGGCGGCGCGTGGCATCAGAGCCTTGATGTCGGATAGGTACAGCTTGTAGGATACCCTGTAAACTGCAACCGGCTCGCTCAGCTCAAATTGCATGGACATTTTTGTTGAAATGTTAACCAATTGTTATCAAAAAGCTTATTGTACTGTTTCTTAAATTGGTATTGAAATAGATTACAAACAGACAAATATATACATTTACACAGAAATAAATATATATTTATGTATATATATAATATATTTCAATACCAATCCAATAAACTCTGAAAATAAAACAAGTAACTGCTACGATTTTGTCATTGAGTGTGATTGAGCTTTGACAGGATTTGAGTGTTTAACTTATGAGCACGTTACTCAACACTGTTTTAAATTTTCTAAAGCCGAAATTCAGCTAACTTTGAGTTCTTACCATAAAAAGGAAAACATATTTCAAGTCATTCTGTTCATGTCTTTATATCATTTACCAAATTTATATTTTTTGGCCATACATCAAACTGCGTTTTATAACACTATTCGTCAACTGTACATTTCTAAGGCTCACTTGGTTTTTTTTTAATTTCAATAAGTTTTATGTGTATATAAAAGTATTATTATTTATTGAATTTCCAAATCAATATAGCTTTGAAATTTATTTTCCAACGCCTCAGCCTTTACTCCAGCAAAACTCTCATTTCAAGGCATTCAAAAGACGACTAAACAACTCAGATATAAAATTTCCGCAAAAATGAATAAAATGAATGTGGATGTAGATTTTAATCTATATAAGACGCGTTTCAAATTCAATAGCACAACCTATCTGAAATTGGTCGCTAGTCGTGTGTTGGCTGAGAGACGCGAGAGCGAAATTTTCGATGGAGTGCGTCTAAGCGAAAGTTCCACTTCAGTTACGGATTCCGAACCCGGCCTTTCCCTCTGCCCGTGTAGTTTGTGTCGGGAACGCATCAGTAAGGCGATTAACAAGGACACAGTTTTTCATGTGGAGTTCCAGTTGCACAAACTGGACCCCACCGATAAAGAGTTTATTTCGACGCTGATCGGTCAGTTCCGCAAGACCAACGTCAAGGGCTATATTATCTTCTCATTCGAACGCCACGATTGCAAAGGCGTTATCGAAGGAGCGATCAAGGACATAAATTCTGTCAAGAGTTGGCTGCATACACAACACAGTCACATACCCCAACCCATGACGGAGAACATTTATTTCTCCTGGTTCCTAATTTGCAGGAACCCACAAAATTTGGAGTTCGACGAGCGCGTCGAACCACCACTTATACCTGAAGAATTGTTAAAAATCGATATCGACCAACAAACCGATGACGAAGCTGACGGAGGTTTTCCCACAGTGTAGTGCAGCTGACTCGTGCTGCCAACAGCTTGTAGCCATTGTTCAACACTGTTTCTTTTTTATTTGGGTCTCAATCTCTTAATTAAATATGCGACTAACGGGCACCCGAAGCAACAAATTTATATATATATATATAAGCTCAAGTCGGACTCAAAGATCATCGTTTAGTGTCGAAATTCTGCAAGTTTTTGATTTTTCCTGCTGCTGTTTGTATCTTTTGTTATTATTGTTATTGTTGTTGTTGTTGTTGTTGTAGTAATCACACAGCTTGCGAACAAGAAATTAAATCAGCCAAGGTTATCTGGCATTAATAAGCCCCCTTGGTTTTTGGCTTACATTAACTTGACTTGTAGCTCGAGCTGCCTTTTTGGCGTCTACTCAATTATTAAATTTGCAATTTCCGTGGCCTGAACTTTTGGGTCAGTAGACTGATTTAAATCAAAGCAATAATTGTGCAAAAAAAAAATAAATAAAATAAAGATAGAAGAAATATTGGAAACACAGAACCACAACAAAACTGGCGATAAAATTTGACAAATGCTCAGTGGGGCAAACCCCACAGCGGATGTGGCCAAAGTTTAAAGTGCTTTGGGTGAGGCAGCGTCTCCAGCTGCACATACACACACATACACACACACACATACACACATACACACATACATAAACACGCACACATTGAGCCGCTGAGCTAAGTGGCTTTTCATGACATTTTATTGACACTTCCCTCCTCCTAGCTGGGGGGAAGACCTGTTTTCTTTCGGGCTATTCGGTTTCGGTTTCGGTTTTCTCACTCGACTTAACACATTTGACGAAGATGTCTATGCCAGAAATGACGTGTCATCAATGGAGCTTAGGCACCCACATAGAGATGTACACACTCAGAGAGATCCAAAAAAAGCACTTGATAAGGCTCGAAAATACAGCTCGTAATAAGCCTGACATTTGAGAGAGGGAGAGGGAGAGGGACAAAGAGAGAAGGAGAAGGCGACAGATCCACTTGGAGGTAGTCTTCGATGTTTCGTTGTGTAGGCGTCTGACAAAAAAAAATAATAATTAAAAATCATTTGAAATGCGGAAATGTTACCAAGAGCTTAATGCCAGCCATGTTAGACAAATATATCAGATTACTTGTTTTGGTTACTTGAAAACGAAGAGGCAAAAAAATATATTACAGAAATAGAAAAGAAAACAAACAGAAATGAAGTCGAGGGCAGATCAACAGATCAGGCAGATCAGCAGATCGGGTCGAGTAGGCAGATGACCAGCGAACACGATTTCGCTGAACGATTTGCTTCTATGAATAATGGTTTGCCATAACGAGAGATTTATAATAAATAGAGAGATGAAAGCTTTTAAAATTTCAAATATATTTATACACACACATATGTTAAATATAGATTTATTTTATTTTTAGATTTTAAAATTGAAAAAAAGTATATATATATAATATAGATTTATTTTATAACAGTCAAAGTAATCATAGCATAGCAAGGCGTGAAAAGAGAGAAACGGCTAGACATAGAAAGAGGGAAGAAAAAGAGCGAAAGAAAAGGAGGTAGCAAGAAAGCAAAAAAGAGAAAGAGAGAGACAGAGTAAGAGAGACGGGGAAAGTGAAATAGTGGGAGCGATACGGAGAAACAGAGATAGAGAGAGGGTAGAGATTGAGAGAGATAGATAGAGAGAGAGAGAGAGAGAGAGAGAGAGAGAGAGAGAGAGAGAGAGATGAAGAAAGGGAGAGACCAACGTAGAACGAAATAAAAAGAAGAGAGCGAGACAGATATATATATATAGAGTGACATTGAAAGGGAGAGAGGGATAGAGAGAGAAAGACAGAGTAATCAGTGAGACAGAGACAAAGTATATCGGAAATAGATGCAGAGGGGGAGAGAGAGAAAGAAAGAGAATCTGTGGAAGATACAGAAAGAGAGAGAGGGAGACAGATAGACGAAGGAAGATACAGCGAAAGATAGACATATGAACGATTCGGCTATCGATCATGACCAAAAATATAGATTATAGATTATAGAGTCTATACATCTTTTTGTCTGTTATTACTCATCTTCACATAGATTTCGCAACAGCAATATACCCTTACTTTCCAATAAATTTCAATTGCATCAGCTATCAACAATGTCGCCTGATTCACACTTTACAATTAAAATAACCTCGACATTTATTTGCAACCCTCCATTAAACAACACTTAATATATATAACCAATATTTAAGAACAGTTAATTAACAGTTGATTGCATGTCCCGTACACTGCAGCAACGACCTCTATGACAATACCAGCGTACTCTTAGTCGAGTATATCCCGCCGCACCCTATAGTGCGCCACAGCTTGAGGAATAATGTTTGAAAAACTATTTCCATTTTGGCGTTTGCTTTAACTCAAATTCCAATAATTAAATCCCAGTAGATGCATGAAATAATAATAGCTGCCGCCACAGAAGCCTTTTTCGCCAACTAATATTTAATAAACCACTAAAAAAAAAAAAAAAAACTAAAACTAAGACAAAAACTATTTTAAGACGCCAGGCACCTAAGGGGCAAATGCAACAGTGCAGCTCGCGTTGCACTCGGATTCCAACTCACTTAGTTGGGCAGCTCCCAAACGTTGCACAGAAGGTCAGACCCCGCACGTTTCATGGCTCGAAGCGCACCTATCGTATAATTAGAAACGAACGACAACACAGGCATCTCTACACACATGTGTGTGTATGTGTGGGTGTGAGTGTATGTGTGCTCGAGTGTGTGTGGCCTGAGTTTGCCGAGCGTGTACGCAGATCTTAAATGAGCCAATTGCAGAACGTTTAGTGCTACACATTAAAGAGAGAGAAACATATATCTGAGTATCAATACAGATACAGCGAGTGTATATTGAGTGTAGAAGATAAGCAGTAGTTTAAATAGAATAATAACATAAAAGGAAAACAATAAGCAGCATAAAAGTACAACCAACTTTATATACACTAGTTGATATGAAGAAAAATAAATGTAAATTTGAGATGCATATGATAAAGGATTTTATTTGTTAAATAATTTAAAAATTTCCTTTAAAAAGTCTAAAATGGAGTCATAGTTTTTATAGAGTCCTAATAATTACTGTGAAAATATGTATCAATAATACAACAAACTCGCTGGGTACATCTAGTTTGTCCGACCGGCTAGCTATGTCCCAATGCACAGTTTATAATATATATCTGCAACTGCATATAATATATAAAAGATAAAATATATATGTGTAGAACATTTTTTAAAAATTCACTTTCAGCTAAGATTGGTATTGTTTCTAAATAATATATTAAGTAGAAAATAAAGTGTAGCCTCGCTGTGGACATAATAATGTATACATTATAATTGGACACAATTTTGTATAGTTAAAAAACGTTTACACTAAAGTCTGCCGTTAAAAACTGTGAGCCATTAAGGCATCGGGACAATGCAAGAGAATTTATTAGTCGTTCAAAGACAGACGAAATAATTTAGTAGGAAATATTTATTCTTATGTATTATTAATATGTACTCTTATTTATTATTAATAAAAAAGCCTCAATATTTTTATATACATAGTATTTAAAAATATTAAATACTTTTACGTATATGCAAGAGAGAATTGAGTTTTAATATTAAAAATTTTAAATTACAATGGCAGAAGAGAAAGACTTTAACTAAAGCAATAAATACTTATAAGGTTAATAAATAAAATTGTTTGAAATTAATATTTATATAAAATATTAAATACTTAAAATAAAATTAAATACTTAAATTAAAATAGACTTTTACCTATATGAAATATTGCCTGAATTTTTTCAGGTGACAAAATTTTAATTAAAAAGTAAACAAGAAATATTATATCAAAAGGCTTTATTTCATTTGAAATTATGAAAGAGCAATAACAAATATTTTTTAATTAAAAAAAAAAAAAAAATTATTATAAAATTATAATATATATTTTAGTTATTATAACATGTAATAATATCTTTAAATATATAAACAAATTCACCTAAAAATATTTAAATAAATGTAAATCTCTACAAACTCTACAAAAAATCGCTGCTCATACACAACAAACATAGGTTCTATGCTGCGCGACGGCTCTATGCTGCTGAGCTATACAATATACGTATGTATGTATAAACTGAACTATATGGGTAGATATATATTTATATATGTATATATATTCTATATATATATTTAGCTAGGGGACACTGACAATCGAGCGGTTGTAACTGAGACGACAACAGCGAATCGCTTGGCATATGCTGATGGTGTTTGTCGTACGCGATGCTGGGCAATCGTATGCGCACTCGGCCCGAGTCCGCGACAAGCTTAGCTCAGCTCAGTTATATCAATTTAAAGCCCAACCGCACCCCCTAGAGTCTCCCCAGAGTTCCCCAAAGTCCAAGTGAGCGGCTCGTTCTCTCGCTGCTGCTGCTGCCGGACCCATGCAAAGTTTGTTTGAAGGCGCGCGTCGCTGATACGTCCGACATACTATGTATGTATATATATACACACATGCACAGTCACAGTCACACACACACACACACACACACACACATGCACATACATATGCTCACTTTCGATGTATTTCATTTTTTCTTTCGTTTTCATTCGCTGCGCGATTTGAAAACGTTTAAATAACAAGCAACAACAAGCAGCAGCAACAACAACAACAACAACAGCTTCAACTGGCGGGCGGGTCTTCTGCGCGCACACACAAAACCCAACAAAACTTTACGAGCTTTTTATTATTTTTTTCTCTTCTGCTTCTTCTTTCGTTATGTTTTTGTTTTTGTTATTTTGCTTTTCGCTTTGAGCCAATTATGTGCAGCAGCTGCCGTTAAGGGTGGGCGCGCGAGGGCAGCGAGAAGTGCTAAAGCTCTCCTAAGCGTTGTCGTTGTTGCTGTCATTGTTGTTGTTGTTGCTGTTGTTGTTGCTAGAGCTGTTGTTGCCGGCCATTGCTGTTGCTGTTGCTCTCGCTCATGTTGTTGTTGCTGCTGTTTCTCTCAATTTTGTTTTCTATTTTGTGCATAAATTTATAAAATTCCTCTTGTTTATTTGCATGCTTGTCATTATTGTTGTTGTTATTGGCCATTTAGTAAAAGGCTTTAAACCATAAACTAAACGTTTTTTAAAATGTTGCTATTGTACATGCTGTTGTTGCTATTGTTGCTGTTGTTTGTCTGGCTAATTATATTGAACATATCAATTTGAATGGCATCGCTTGTTTATGGGCATTGCGCGAGTCTCGTTTATGTTAATTTTCATGCACTGCTCGCAACGTATTTAAATATTCGTTTAAAAAATATATATGTACATATTTCAGGAAATCTATAACTAAGCATAGTTAAACATGATTTATATTGACTCGACCCCGATCTTGAGCGTTTTTAGCAAATAGAAAGGTTGTGAAATCGGCAGCTTGGAATGAAAATATTTGAAACTTATAAAACTCATTCGATATCAAAGAGTAGTAGAAACTGTCAGATGAGCGAATGAGCCGCTTCAAAAGAGTTTGGGAAAAAGTACAAAAAATATGAAAGAGAAAAACTAAAGCTAATGTTAAAATTAAAATATTTATATGTAAATATTATCGTATTTATTTAAAAAACAAAATTTATATAATTAAAATTTTCATTTTTAAGTTTTAAAAATATTTTTAAAAAAATATTATTGTCAGAAAAATATTATCTATACAAAGTTTTTGGTAGCTTGTAAAAATCAAATGAAATAATTTTACTCGTTTGTTAAAAATGCTTGTTCTTCTTGATAAAAAGAGAAAAAAACTATATAAAAAAAAATATAAGTATAAAAGCAGATAATTATAAATTGTTAATCAAAAATTAAAAGTATAAATAATTAAATAATACAATACATAAAAAATAAATTTAGAAATAGTAGAACACATAAAAAATGATTCAAAAGAAAAAAGAAAAACAAATATAAATAACAATAATAATAATTACAAATAAAAATATATTAGATTTATATTTAAAAATATATTAATAGTAATATAAAAATCTTTTCTTTTTTTTTGCCTTTGAAAATCATCTATTGACTTCCTCTTCCTCCCATCACCATCTTCCATAGATCATTTCAATTTTGAATAAAAATAATTCTTAGATTCTTTTGATATATTAGAACCTACTTTTCTTAATTGTTTAGCTTGCCTTATTTTACATACTAAATAATTTATATTCAAATTTACCTGCAACATAAATTTAGTTAGCAAGCCGAACAGATATGCTATAAATACGATCTTCAATTTGAACTTTGAACACTAAAAAAGAGGAAATACAAAATATTAATTAAAGTTTTTCAGTATTTTTGGGGACTCATTAAGAGGCGAGCGATGCATCTTTTGTGGGATTGGGTATTGCAACTCATTGCACATATCAGCATCTTGCCACTTAAGCATTATCAGGCCATCAATCAGTGCAAGCCAACAAGATGCTTCCTTGCCACATGCCACATGCCACACAACAGCAACAGCAACAGCAACAACAACGGCAACAACGGCAACAGCAACCAAAAGCCATTAACTTAAAATGGGATAGAAGAAGAAAAAAAAAAATAGTTGTGAACTCATTGACTCAAATAAATAAGAGGCACGCGGCCGAGCTGCCACAGAGGGGCAGAGAGGCAGAACGGCAGAGAGGGGCACGAGATCATCAGTAACAATAACAACAGCAGCAACATCAGCAACAGCAAGAGCCAGAGCAACAGTTGCTGTTGCTGCCACAACAAACAGCTACAATAATAGAGGAGCCGCGATTTGCAAATCTGTGCCATAAGCTGCCACAAGTGTCGGATGATGCTGGAGGACGATGCGAGTCTCTGTCAGCCATAAAAAAAAAACACAAAACACAAGAAAAAAACGGACAAACGATCGTTGGTGCTGCTGTAACCTGGGTACCTGTTGCAGTTGTTTGGCTGCAGTTGCAGTTAGCCTTCATCGCGTAACGGTACAATTTCTACAAGGGAATGTGCTTTCATTTTGAAGTGTTGCAGCCATTGGACTTGGACTTGGACTTGGACTTGCGGCTCATTCAAAAATCTAAACAAGCAGCAGAGAGGCGACCGCTACTGTTAGACAGCATGTTGCATGCAACAGGCAGCAGGCAGCAAACAGCAAGCAGAAGGCAGCAGGCAGCTGGCAGTTAGTCACTTCACAAAGTCATTTTTGATTTGATCGATTTCGTGCAACACAGCCACAGAAGCTCGGTAGAAGCCACATGACATGGTCTTGAACATGGCCAGGAACAGCCTTAGAAGTAGGACAGCCAAATGCCTGCCACACAAACCCTTCTCCCATTTGCAACACACACAAACACACACGTTCACATATGTGTGTGTGTGTGTGTCGTATGTTAATCGCCATCAGCAAACTGTTACCGAGTGAAAGACGTAGTTGAACTTTCCATTCTCCATGTCAGTTAAGACTTATCTTAAGCTGCTGCTTAATTATTGTACGAGCCCTGGACTTGGACATGTCCAACTGGCCAGCAGCAATAGCAATAGCAATAGCAATAGCAATAGCAACAGTAATAGTAGCGGCAGCAGCTGTGCCCCCCATCGTTGTTGTTGCCGCCGCGAGCTTCATGCGGCGACTGCGGCCAAGCTCGACTAGACGCGCTCACTTTTGTTTGTTTTGTTTTTGTTTTGTACTTGATGTCTTTCGTGTGGAACGCATGTGGAACGTCTAGCTTCGGCTTTTTGGTGGCTTCGTGTCGCTGCGACTCGTGCTGGGGCGGAAGATCTCCACCCAGTTTCGGATGCAATTGGAATGCTGTTCAGCGCCGGCTGCGCAGCGACTGCGTATTTTCATTGAGTAAAAAAAACGGTTGGCGCAGCTGTGCAGGATGCACGCGACTGCCTCATTTACCGTTTTGTTGTTTTGTCTGCCAGCGTCGCTGCCGCTAAACTTGTCTAGGCAGCCGAACACTCGAACGCGAAGTCGTTGTCGTCGTACTCGTGGCCGTCGTCGTCTCGCAGCAGTTGCTCTATTCGTTTCTACTGTGTGTGTGTGTTTGTGTGGATTTGTGGATCGCTCGATCTGTGGTGTGTGCTCTACATTAAGAAAGAAGTGTATTAGCTTCGATTTATTGCATCGTCTCTGGACTTCCTCAAAATGCTAAGCTCAGCTCGCTGAGCGACGGCTGCGCTGCGCTGCATTGTGTTCGGCTCTTCGGCTGCTCTGCTGTAAGCTAAGCTCTGCTGCTTGTGGAACTCATCGTCTCTGCTGCTCGTCTCGCGACTCGCGGCTCGTTTCGTATTCATTCAGAGCACCCATACATAGACAGAAGACGTCGCTGCTGCCCGTATAACTATTTTGCGTTTATTATTAGGAAATCGAAATCGCTTTGCACTCTGACGACGCTTCGACTCCGACTTCGACTCTGCCTCTGCTTCTGCTTCTGCTTCTGCCAGTGACTCTGACTGTGAAGCTGCGCGCTAGCCGCCTATCATCAGTCCGTGAGACGGTCTCAAAGCTATTGGTCGTGTTGTCGCTTGTCGGTCGCAACGCCAGCGCCACATAACTATTACAACAACAACAACAATAACACACAAGCAGCCCCACAGCAGACGATAACCCAGGCGATCGACCAACTACGTAAGCCAACACTGAACGCAACGTAACGTAACGTAACGCGATATTCGCGCGCGCGAGTAACACTCAAAAGATAACGGTACATACGACTAATATGGAAATGTAGCAGTGCAGTGTATTTCAAGGGGCGTGGCTCAAGGATTATTCTCAGCCAGTGTTAAAAAAGAAAATAAAAATATTCAACTAAAACATAAAATGAGTGCAAATGCAGTCGATAAATTCGTCAACTAAAAGAGAAGAGGAACGTTTATTTTCTATAAATTTATTATGCAAATAAATTTCAATTAAAAATAATTAATTTTATGATGATAAAAATACGAACCTTTTCCAACACTTTAATCATAACTTAAGCTACAAATCTGCAACTTTTACATTCCTAACTAGAGCAAAAACTAAGTATCAAATAAAACGTGTTGTATAAAAGTTTTCAATTCCTAACTATCCCATTAAGCTGGCACAAATTATGACACAAAATAGAAAGAAAAAAAACTTCTATATAAAATATATCAAGTTTTGGACGCGCCCAGTAGCTGTATCGCATACGAATGTGAACTATATACACATATAAGTGAATATCGGTGCTAAATCAATGATAACTGCATACTTAAATGCAATTAATGCAAATTGTGACAGATGCAAATGCAAAGTGAGTTAAGCTGCGGAAAAGCTACAACTACAACAACTACAACTACAACTCGAGGCACATGTGTACAGGCTGATGATGATTATGGGCAGGCATTAAAGAGAGACAACCCATAATGAAATTATAAAAATTATAAAAATAAATAATGCCTAGAAATGCATTCGATATAAGCCAAACCGATTAAGCGAAACTGGGAAGTGCTCGGCTTGGATTGGTGTCAACAACAATAATACGACAATTACAGTTAATTAGTATAGAAATATTAACTAGCTAACTGAATCCATAAATCAGCCAACTAAAGAAAGCCACAACAACAAAATCAAGTCTTTAGTTTGTACAAAGTGTATAAAAATCATTTAAAAAAACTAATTTAAATATAAAAGAAATTATATAATTAAAAAAGAAAAATATTATATTTTTAAACCTGATTATAAAAATATAAATAATCTTTAATAACTGCCTATAGACATTTTATATAACTCTTAAGCATTACTTTGTAGAGCGAAAAATTCTTTATAATTCTATTCTTATTCTAAACTAAGCTCAAACAGCTGCTAACTATCACAAAACTATAAAATCATAAACTTTCTGATATAAAAACTCTAAAAAATAACAAATTTTTTTAAGTACTACAAAATTACGCTATTAAAAAGAGGCAGAAAACGATTTTCACACGCGCCGTCGGCTTTGCAGCTCGCTGATCTCCTTGTTGTTGCTGTTGCGCCTATGCAGAATGACAACAACAACAACAGCAACAACAACAACAGCAGCAACAAGATCAACTCTATATAGGTATAGCCAATGCCAATGCAGGTTATCAACATCCGTAAAGCGCTGCAATCGCCAACGGTGTTCAAATGTTGATTTCTTCCTGCCGGCCAACGGATATCCGTGCGGATTTTATAGCTGCAGCAGCAACAGCACTCACAGCAGCAACAGCAACAGCAACAGCAACTACTGCAGCAGCAACTAGACTACGTTGTACAATTAAACTCGAAGAGGCTAGCAAATTGATGCTGCAACAACAACTACAACCACATACAACTTCAAGCATGTAAGTAGCAAGCATTTGTATCTCACAGATACATTCGAGTACCTTGAAGTACAGCTCATATTTAATAAGCATAATCACAGGATCTACGATAAATCTTAAACTTAATGTCAATGCATGCATTGTATCCCATATACAGTTACAGTTAATGCATCTCAAAGATACATGGGTTATAGTTACAGTTAATGTATCTCAAAGATACATATGAGTAGCTGGTTGTGCGGCTCTCAAAGCTGATCTCAATTATTTATCAGAGGATCGTAGTACGGAAGTACAAAAGTGCAAATCTTTTCATTCACACACATTAAGCTACAAATAGAAAATGTATCTCAAAGATACATTTGTGCACCTTGAAATACAATTCACATATAATAAGCATAATTAGAGGATTTGAGATAAATCTTAAACTTAATGTCAAACGCTGGCAAATAAACTAATAAAACAGACACACACACACAGATACAAATTCACATCAACGCTTAATGCATCTCAAAGATACATTTAACTATCTTAAAGCTTAGCGCGCACTAAATCAACGCAATTACAGGATCTACGACAAATATTAAACTTAATGTCAAACACAAGCATTACACACACATACACACACATAGACACACACTCATTCACACACACACACACACACACACACACACATTTACAGCTATGACTGTATCTGTGTATCTGCAAGATTCAAGGCTTCAGCGTTCCGTTCGACTTTTGTGCATTGTAATTGATGAATGAATGAAATTGAAGTTCGGGCAATGACGCAGCCGTTTTCGACTTCAAAAAGCCAAAACAGCGCGAATAGAGTTGTCCAAACGCTGGGCGGAGGTGATGGCAGAGGGGGCATGTCTATAGCTGAATACAGACACAAATATATATATGTATATACATATACATTTACAGCAGTCACAGATACATTTGCGGCCACACAGATGGAGCTCAAGTTACTTTTTAATTTTTGCCAATCAAAAGAAATAATAAATTATATAATTTCGGGTTACGCCTAAATTCACGCACTTTTGCCAACGGCACGAGCAACAATTTTTATTATTATTATATATATTTAATATTTTTTTTTAATTTTTGTTTTTTTGGCTTTTGGATTTTGCTTCTCGCTTTTATTGTTATCTTTAGCATGTAAAGGGGCAACAGGCTAATGGAAGTATTTTCTGAGCCGCATCAACTAAATGAGTTTTAGATTAAATGGCAGCTGAGGCTACTGAAACTATTGCGTGATCTAAGAGGAGTTGGAAGCTAGAAGAGTTAGAGATTGGAAATGTGGCTTGAAAGAAGCTGAATACTAGGTTTAAGATAGATTCAAATTGAATTCAGTCATATTATGATTATTCAAGTTATAAAAGTTGTCTATAAATTGTCTTGAAACTTTCTTTAGATTAGAAAACAAAATTTAATTTTGTTATTCCTAGCAAAATTTCAACTTTAAAGGAACTACCGTTAACACTTCATTTTACGCTTGCAATTAATGCTTAACTCTAAATGTACAGTCATGCTGTCAAGCAGTCAATCAATCAATCAATCAATCAATCAATCACTCATTCAGATGTAAACTGTAATCCGTGATCAACAAGTTCAGTTAAGTTTTTATTAGCACATAACACCTTTGCAGAAGTCGACTATAAAATAGGATACTCTAGATAATAAAACAGGCTATTTATTACCGAATGCTGGTGATTATATTACAGGGTATTTCAGGCTGAACACTGCTGCCATGATTTCTGTCCCCTTCTCTAACACTTTGCACGTTGTGATCTTTTATTTTCGAAAGTGATTAATAGCTTTGACATGTTACTTTTACGCTAATTGAGCGATCAAAATCAAATCGAATTTTGCTACATTTGGCAGCCAGCTGGCCATCACAGCAGCCTTCGTGGTGAAGGGTGAAAGGGTCGGTATTCCGAATTGAATCCAATATCAAAGCTGAAAAGCTGAAAACTGAAGAGAAAAAAAAAAAAAATTAACTGGCCTCAAAGAGCCGTGTCCAAACGGATCATTTGTGCGTTAAATGCACGAAATGTTCGGTCAGGCCAGAGTTTAGACGTTTTCAACAGATGCAGATACAGCCGACTGTGCGTGGATATAGCCAACTATATAGGCATACGGGGCGATTAGTAGCGCCTTTCGATTTTCATTTGCCATCGAGTGAATGTTTTTGGGAGCGTCGTCTAGGGATGGGGCAAATGGAATTGAAGAGAATGCGGCTGGGGCTGGCAAATTAAGCAGGTTAATTTAATTTTAAATAGAAGTTGATGGTTGTCTTGAATTGCGTCTCGGTCATGCAGTGGCAGCCGAACTCTCGATGGGGAAGTGGCAGATGGGCGTAGAAGAAGCGCTACAAAACAGATCATTAATTTTACGATCTTGGAGGTTAGTCAGTGAATGAGTTGAGATGAGTTGAGTGAGTGGCTGGCCCAGACAGGTTGAGCCCAGCTCTGAATGGATGGCTGCTTGGACAGCGGCGGAAGGTGGAAGCTGGAAGTGTACATCATTAAGAAGTTAATTAGTTTGAGATTGTTTAGAATGGCTGTTAAGAACATTGGAATTAGGCGAATCTGTGTACAAGCTATTAGCCGAACTACTCTTAACGAGATTAACTGATGCGAATTGAACGTATAAAATGGAAACAGGTTTTGGGCTGAATGTAAGTGGAGCAGAAAGTGTAGTGGGTCAAGGGCAAGCTAGTTGGCGATGGAAGGTATCCTTCCTAAGATGTGGGTTATAGTCTATTGTTCAATTGAGATACAGGAATTTAAAGGGCGAAGATCAATGTTGTCTGTAAACCTACTATATGTATAAATAAGAAGAGACAGGGGTCAGGAGTTGGATCTCAAAAAAGACTTTAACAAGTTGGCATACACAATTATTTATATATTAATAAGCAATTAAGAGAAAAGAAAATGTAAGACAGAACACTATTCTAACTGTATATCCCAGATTAATAAAGCGCCATACAGACAGAGTGAGAGAGAAAGAGGAAAAAAGGATATAAATTTATATTGAAAAACTGCATTGTAGGCTGTTATTATCATTTATATATTATAGTTATAGTTATTATTTAAGAATCTGGTAAACAGAAAGAGAGACAGAATTAGGGGAAGAGAGGCAGATAGATAAATAGAAAGGTTCTCTATCTCTCTACAGAAAGAGAGAGAGAGAGAGACAGAGAGAGAGAGAGAGAGAGAGAGAGAGAGAGAGAGAGAGAGACAGTCAGACAGAGAATGAGCTGCCAATAAAACGGAAAAGTTGATGAAGAAAGTTAATCGGGGAAAAAATAGTATGGAGACATAAAAAGAGTCCTTAGCAAATTTCCATATAATCATATTTCAAGTATTATTTGGTAGCAAATAAGTATTTAAATAATAAGAGATCAGATGAAGGAAGCAGATATACATACAAGCTATTAATACAGATATGAAAGAAGACCCAGAGAAAAAAAAAGAGTGAGGATAAAATTGTTATTAAGACTTAAAATCTGATGACACTTGTTGTAGAGTTTTGACAGTCTTGATGACATAATATTCAACACTATAAGCGCAACTCCCATACTCAACGAGGGCACTTAAATTTCCTTAAAATACATGTCTTTATAAACCGGTACACATATATGAATATATTAATATACATTTAAAGTTTCATTGTTGTATATTTAAATCCGTTTCTCTTAAGAGCATTGCATATTTGCACTCTATTTTATACAATATTCTGAAACACACTTATTTATTTGAAACTAAATTTGTTTCCTAAATTTAAGACTCGAAAGTCTTCGAAAGCCATTTTTCTCCCATCAAATTTCATGGCCAATTTTTATGACTTTATGAAAATCGAGTAACTTTCTAAGCGATTGACTACTGGAAAAGTAAAAAAAAGAAAAAAAAACTCACACGCACCAAAAATTATGACATTTCATCAATTTAACTATCGAACAAAATTTGTGAGTCTGCAACATTCAAAATGCCAATTACAAGAGTCGAGAGAGGGAGAGAGAGAGAGAAATACAGCTGAAATTACACTGAAATAAGTGAAATGTTGTGAATAAACTGCAAAACTGTTGGCCATGACGTTCATATAGAGAGACTTATATATATATATATATATATATATATATATATATATATATATATATATATATATATGTGTAGGTAGGCAGATCTTGGGATGAGTTGAGATGAGTTTTCTGGCAAGGTGAATGGTGTCTGGGCATCTACGTAATCCCCAGTCGGTTAATTGCGTCTTAAACCGGAAACGATGGATTTGATTGCGTTACACATTTTGTGTGTACTTGGAATGTGCGCTGATTTTTTCTCTGCCTTCAATCTGCTACTGCTTTGTCGTCGTCGTCTTCTTCTTCTTCTTCTACAACATTTCGTTTTCAATTTCAATTTACTGTTGTTGCTGCTGTTGCTGTTGTTGTTGGTGTCTTTCGAGTTGGCGCAATGACGATGACTGCGTTTCCGACTGGGATAACCGCAATCACTTTGAAAATCTAAAAAACAAATCACTAGAGGCTGCGACGCATTCAGATCTCAAAGTTTCCGAATCGAGCTGCGCAGCGCTGCCTTAATGCCTTGGCATACACTTAATCCACATTCAGCCAGCCCAACCAGGCCTGCCACAGCCATTCGAGGTGCTTTAGACGACCTCGCAATGAAAGTTGCCCGAGTTTAGATACAGCCTCCTCCTCTGCCCCGCCCCCCTCGAGTGCTGCAATACGCAAATCGATTAAATGAAAAGCATTTGCCGGCAGGCAGCCCACTGTAAACCACTGTAACAGAGTATCAATAGATCGGCAATTTATATATATAGAATATATATATATTGTACGATCAATAGCTGTATTTATTATTGTATGTAGACATGAAGGTGCCCCCGCTGAGGCCTTATGTAAGATAATTTGCAATGCAGCACAGGAGATGAGTTTTATTCTAATTGGAACGACACACACACACATACACACACACAGGTACTGTGCAATACTACGTAAATGCTGCTGCGTTCTATTTAAATAAACAGCGAGCCGAGTCGTAAACTGAACTGCAACGGGTTTACATATAGAGAGTTAGATAATGATGAGCATCCTCTATTAAAGTGAATGTGGAACTTCCTTGTCCAAGAACTGGGTATGGAAAATTTCTTTATGGACACTGGGTAGTTTATGCCATTAAATTTATGAAAAGCAGAGCAAAAACTCATATGGAGAAAGGTGCAAATGGTTTGCATATATGAGCTCTTTTTTATACCCTGAACCCATTGAAAATGGGAAATCAGGGTATAATGGTTTTGTTAAATGTATGTAACAGTCAGAAGGAGGCGTGGCCGACCCCATAAAGTATATATATTCTTGATCAGGGCAACGAGCTGAGTCGATTTAGCCATGTCCGTCTGTCCGTCCGTCCGTCTGTCCGTCCGTCCGTCTGTCCGTCCGTCCGTCTGTCCGTATGTTTGAACGCGTCGATCTTAGAAGATATAAGAGCTAGAGACTTGAAATTTTTTTTGTTAGGTCCGTGCATTGCACGCGCAGATCGAGTTTATCTCCAAAAAACGATAACTACTCCCGTTTTTTTTTTATCGATTAAAAACCCTATCGAAAATCCGTTTTAAAATTATATCTCCTACATCTTTAAAGCTAGAGTCTCCAAATTTTGCATATAGGTTTAGATGAATTTTACAGAATTTCAATTTTTGTTATATTTTGGATACCGGCTCCAAATGTGACCAAACTCCCCTTTGAAGGTCAGTTGCATGTATAGCTAATTGTGAATGAGTTGGCATTTTTATAAAATGTAAAATATTCAATAGAATATGTACATAATATGCTAAAAGTTTCATTAAATTCCGTTTAGTCAACACAAATTAATAAACAAAACGTTTGGCCAACTAACAAACGCACGTGGCAGCAGCAAAAAGAGTTTTCCTATACGTGTGCACACATACACTCAAACCTCTTCTAGCATATTCTAAGAATCAAATTGCGATTTATTGTGTTAAAATTCTCAGCTGTTAGTTTAGTTTAGTTTTACTAGATGGCGCTCTAGCGGTCAACTTATTGCAGTTTTGTCGTTTCGATTTTAAGTGGCGAGGTGGCGTTGTTATTAAAGGCGAGGCGCGCCTTTCGACTTCGGAGGCAAAGTCGGTAGAATTTAATTTTTCAATCTTTTTAGCATGAGAGCATGAGGTGACTTTTTGAGGTGATCGAGGTGAACGTTCATCGAGAATTTCTCGGTTTGAGTCTTGGTGTCTTAATAAAATGGAAAGTCAACATTTTGGATAGCGACCATAAATTTGAACAAATTCTTTAAATTGCAGTGAAAATATGTGAATGATTTTTTATTTTTAATAAATTGAAAATAAATAAATTATTCAATTCTTTTACCCACGCAAATATTTACATTTTCTTTTCTATTTACATCTTAAGCAACTTTATAGCATATGCTAAGTTTAACAGAATCAAATGATAATGTTCATAATATAGAATGTTTCTAATTGCAAATAACTAAAGCGCGTTGCGCCATCTATTAATTTGTTTTGGCAATACATATGTATGCACACATGTATATGCTAACATAGTCCTACATTTCTACATATACATAAATGTTTGTATGTATAATTGCAAGTATTTTCGAGCGTTACACACATACACCCTTACATATACATGTTCCAATTTATCCATATGTATGTACATGCTGCAAAGTATCATCACTATTAAAATGAACTTTTAAACACTGATCTGCAGCATTGAACAGGCGGGCTTTTTAAAAAAATTAAAAATATTTTTATTTTCAAGCTTTGGTGATATATAAGCTTATAATTATTTTTATTTAATAAATATATATATATATGTTTATATTATATATATATATATATATATATATATATATATATATATATATATAACTATATACATATATATATATATATATATAATACCCGGAACCAAACAAACAAAAAATACATTTAATATGGTTAAATACTTAGACTTCAATATATATATATTTGAAATATATTGAAGTCTAAGTATTTAACCATATTAAATGTATTTTGTGTTTGTTTGGTTCAGGGTATTATCTAGTCGAGCACTCTCGACTAGAGTTTTCTTACTTGTTTTTTGATGAGTTTAAAGATGAGGTTGTAATATACATATAGAGAGAGAGAGAGAGAGAGAGAGAGCTAGAACAGAGAATATTTATATCAGGTGTTTATCATTCAAAAAGTTAAAATAGATATAATTATAAAACAAATTCGTGCGCTGATAAGTATCGACTTGAGAGTAGAATTTGATTTACGACGAATATAATTTATTTTAAAATTTTCCATCTAATATAATATATAATATATAACATATATCAGGTGTTCTTTATACTCAACTCAACTAACGATACACGAACTTAAATCGAATTCATTTATTTCACTCTTAGTAATAGTAAAATGTTTTGTAAATAGTAAACTAAAAAAAAAAAAAAAAACGAGCGTAAAGATTTATTAATAGACCTCTCCGAACAGTGGATAATACATAAGCATATTGTAGTATTTGAAATAACTGATGTTTTTTTGGAGGCAAATATAAAAAAAAGAGCAAATTACTCCAGTACAAAATTTTACTTACATATAACTAGACTAGGACTATTTATATAAGGATATATTGATTCTAGACATTTCAATGAGAAGTTTTGCGATAGGCGTAAATAATTTGTAGTAATCTAGTATTTATAATTTCAATGTTGACTCGACAATGTTGATCATTCATAGAGTAATGCGAGGCGAGATTGTAAAGTGAGAGATTGTATGATGATGAGTTTTGAGATATTATTTATATTAGTTTGTAGCTGGTTTATGGGACCATACCAATGCATCATAAAACCTTGCTGACACAATTCATAATATCATATTAATTCATATTATCAGACATTTTTTTATGCTATTTTTTTTTTTTATGTATGTATATACTCAATACTATAATCAAATAATACTATAATAGTGCTACTAATATATCCATCTATCTCTCTATATCTCTTCTTCTCTCATTTTATTAACCTTACCTCTCTAAGACATTTTATTGGTATTTCCATATTGTTATTACATCCAATAGTTCTGCACTCAAATCCCATATTTGACAGCTGCAAATCTTCCGCATAATTTTGCACTTTGCCTACTCAATTTATTCCGAATTTCCCACTCAAATATTTGCAGTGCAGCTGTTGTCTGTGTGCACACTTTGCCAAAATTATTTCCAATCAAGTTATTCGCTATTCGCATACGTAAGAGACGTCAATAATTATAATTTGCATACTCATCCGAGCTCAATTCAAGACGTTCTGCTGCCACACCCAATTCACAGCTCACTTTATGCTTCACTTTGCTTTAGATCTTTTTGTGGAGCGACAATCATTAGCAGATTGTTAACGTTCTGCAGTTGGCTTACCTGGTCTACCTGGGTCGCACATAAATTTTAAAGGCCCTGCACATTGGCTGTGCCGAGGCGAGTCTGAGCGAATCTACTTAAGAAACGTGGCTTTATGATTACCCCACCCATTTATAAGCCAGGAAAAAACAAAAAACAAAAAACAAAAAACAAAAAACAAAAACAAAACGTCTACAACAACAATGCGCGTATTTTGAAAGCAAAAGTAAAGTGTTTTGAAAGTAAACTACACTAATTTAAAGCTGTAAATTAACCAACTAAACAACACCAAACAACAGACAACAACAATAACAACAACAACAACAACAACAACAACAATATCAAATTGAATCCAAGAGCGCTTCAGGCCCGCTTTGACCTTGAGTGCAATGAGAGAGCTTTAATTAATTGTTGTGTGTGTGTGAGTGTGTGTGTGTGTGTGTCCACAATTAAAAAGGTGTAAAAAATAATACAGCATCCAAAGCATAACACAACAACAAAATGATATTCTATGTCGCACAGATTGAATCATAAATGCGCCTCATCATTGATCAAGTTTGCTATCTGTGCACATTATGATCTCGAATGCGATATAAATTTGAAGAAAAAAGCGAAAGTTTTGACTGTGAGGAAGTTTAAATACACTAATTTATATTTTATTATCTTAAATGAATAATTTTATAGTACTGTACATACTACTATATAATATGATAAATGGTATGCAAGGGAAATTAAAAATATTTACATATTATTAAAATATATTGAAAAAGCGGAAATATAGTTCAACAAGTCATTTTTAACATTTTTAGTCTACATTCATATATCGGTAAAATATGGAATATATAGGTAGTATAATTTTAAATGTACTACACGATAGTAAATTTGTCTTGCGATATGAAACCATCGAGCGGTGAGGCTAAATGATGAATGAACGATGAATGACTATAGTTTGTTTATAATATAATCAAATAGATATATAGACATATACTAAATGTATAATATATGTATATGTAATATTGAAACATAGAATATATTTTCGTATTTTCTCTCAATTTTTAACCATTGTTAGCCAACTTTATTTTAGTATTTAAAGTCAGAAAAAATGTTCATTAAAAACTCTGGCATTTATTTAACTAATCTAAATCAACGAACCTAACTAACTTTCAAGATTGTAAGTTCCACAACATAACTAATATACTCCACTCATCAGAGTATATGAAATCAACTTGAGATAAAAACTGGAGCAATTTTCACGCTAACTAGATAAAACATACACAAAGCTAAATAAACGTCATTTTGGCCGCAGGCAGGCGACACAGCAACAGATGACAACAAAAGCTTCCCATACAAGCGATCCACAAGACCCGTAAACCCCATGAAAAACAAGACGGCGTGCAGTGCGGCGTCATCAACAGAGTTGTCGCTGCTTCAGCTGCTGTTGTTGTTGTTGTTGTTGTTTGTACTTGAAAATGAGTTGGCCCAAAAGAGCAGACACAAGACAAGTCAGACTTTTGTCTGAATGTCTCGTCTACACTGATGAGTAAACATATACACACATACATCTGTTAGACATATGTATATATAGGTATATGTAGGTATATTTGTATAACCGTTGATTACAATAGGAAATAATCCCACAAATTGCTTTAATATTCACTGCAAATCAAATGAAGTTGTGCCGCAAGCAACAGCACAATGCTTCAACTAAAGCGACACAAAGTCGCAAAGTTTCTCGTTTTGTCTCTCTTTTTGGAACCGCACCTCCCGCACCTCCCCCAACAAGACTTCCCTGATGCCCCAGTCAAAGCATTTAACCTTGGACCATAAAACTCTGCAGACAACAACAACGACAATCGAGTAATATGTAATCATCGCATTGAATCTTAACTTTGTACACCTCGCATGTGTGTGAAATTTTAGATATCAAATGAGTGTTCGTATGTGTGTGTGTGTGTAAGAGGGTCTGTAAGTGTGTGTGTGTGTGTGTGTGTCTCGTTTTTTCGCATTTCTGATACGAATTGTTGGGGGGCTCTCCTCTAATTGTAGCGCATTTAGCATGGCATATTGTCTGCTACCATGCTTGTCCCATGATATATGGGCTCACACACACACACACACACACACACACACACACACTGACACACACACACTCGCTGAGAGTCAGGTGTACTTGGCTTTACAATTGATGTGCCCCGAAATACGTTTTGTGTTTTTTTTGCTTTGTCCATTTATCTTTTGGCTCCATTGTTGGATGGCCACTTGCAAAGTGGGCTAGTTTGTGGGCAATTTTCAAGAATTTGCCCACATTATGTGCACTATGTGGGTTGTGCGGTGGCCAAAATGGCTGCTAGACATGACAGTGGCTCATTTGAGCCAACTTTATGTAAGTGGGTGCAGAGCAGCAACAACAACAACAACATACAACTAACAAAAATTGGGATACGATGCGGTTCGTAACGAGCCAAAAATTGAATACCTTCAACTACTTATGGAACGGCGTAATTCAGAGATTGTTTACGAGATACTTTAGCTATGTGGAATGGCAATCTCGTCTTGTGATCAGTGAATTTAGCTTGAAATAAAAATTTTGATTAAGAAGCGAGATATTAGCTATCTACGAGTAGTAGTTGATTAAGATAAATGATGATGGCTTGAAAATATTTAAATTATCGATTGAAATGATTTTTAAAGCTCGTGGTTTTAAAAAAATTCTAAAATTTGTATAAATATATAAAGCAATCTAATGCGGATCTTTACCATTGCTGATCATAATATGCTAAAGGAATTCTAAGTTGATTGACTTGATTCCTATAAGAATCTTTTTCGAGCCGACAAATGCTGTTGTTTGTTCAACTTGTATTCGAGCATCGACTTTTACACATTTTCTAGCTACATAGTATAAATGATTGATATTCGATAACTTCAAATTTGACGAAAATTACAAGAGTGAAAAATTAAGTTCTTTCCAAAATTTTATGAAGTCTGAGATCAATTATATTTCATCTTTTAATGACTGTAACTCAGTGAATTGCTGGCCAGTTTTTATTTTGATACGTTTTTTTTTACATTTTTCAGTAGCTCTATATTCCATTAAAAAAATTTTGTTTAATTTAAAGTCAACTGTGCGATCTACGAATAGTGAATTTTACCCATCTCATAAGATTCAGAGCACTAATTCAGGCACACATATAAATTTTCGAATTTGATCAAAAATAAATATAGACAAACAAAGCTATACATAAGTTAATCTTAAGATGATAGCACAAACTGCACATCAGCAGTGAAAATAAATTGCTGTCACAAAATCTGTGAAAGCCAATTTTAAATATTAATCGTTTTCCACTTGATTGGAAACTTTAGATAGTGCATAATAATGTCATAATAATTATTCAAAAAATGATAACCTTAATCGATTTGAAAAACTGTTATTCGCTCGACTTTAACGCCTGAGCGTATGCAATTATAAGCCATTGCCGCTGTGAGGCCTCAGAATTGAGCCGAGATTGACAAGATCAAGTTTTGCTTTGGGTGACCGGAAGGAAAAGCCATTTAAGCCATGCGCGACGAATGCCGCTAATGCATTTAGGCGATTTACCAACACTGGAAAACCAGCGGAATAAAAATAGAGAAAAACCAAAGCAAAATAAAAGCTAAGCGAATGCTGAACACTGAAAACATGTGTGCAAAGCCGTCAAATGTAATTGCCCGGGCAGCGCTAATTGAGCTCCCAGTCGGGGCCAATTATTCTGCAATGTGCACACAGCCATGGCTCAATGTGAGAAAGGCGGGCGGGCGGCAGAGTCAGCCGCTGGGCGTGGCATGGCATGGCATTCGCGACAAGAGGGTGCGACACAAACAGCTTGTCAGCAAGTGCGACGCAGCAGCTGCTGCCCAGAGAGCGGCTCGCATCGTCTTGAATCGGATCGAATCGGCGTCGGGCTGGGGATTGGGGTGGGGATTGGGATGGGCTGAGCATGTGTGAGGAGGAGTCAAAGCACTTGGCGCTCACGGGCGACATCCGCGGACGCAACGCAGCGACGCAGCAACTGGAGCACTTTCACTTTAGGCCAAGTGGCAGCGGCAGCTGCGATTGGAATTTGCACATTGATTGTCGTATTTACAATACCCTGTAGCCTAGAGCAGCAGCAGGGGAAGACTGTACAGGAAGTAGAGATAAGTGAGAGTGGAAAATGTTGCAGGGAAATTATTGATGAAGTGTAACTGATAATGCATATAATAATAATAATAATAATATAGTATGGAATAAGGGAGTAACTAATGGGAATGAACTGGAATTGAACTAAATTAAATGTTATTATTTTTTTTACTCTTAGTCTCTTTTCATATAGCAAAATGAATTCTAGAGGCAGAATACTTCAGATCATAGAGTGGGTAGTTCTATTCATGATCTAGACTAAAAAGTAGATAGTTTAACTCTAGCTAAAAATTCAACTCTACAGCTTATGAAAAGTTTGACTGCATTACTTAAGTTTCGATAAAAAAAAACCTCGATTAATAAATATTAAATTCTTGTAAAATTAATTTCTAAGCAATACTTCATTCAACATTTGAAAGCCTCTTAGGAAACTCACTTTAGCTGCTCGATTTTTGAAAGAAAAAAAGATTGTTACGATTAAATTAAGTAATATCTTTATCTGTTTAGCAAAGTGAGTATATAAGAAGCCTAATCACATTGAAATTTGAATATTTTTTAAGCTCTTAAGCTTACACAATATAAAAAGATTTATTCTCATACTGAATACTTATAGTTTTGATAACAATCAAAAAACATTTTGGATAAAATGCTGCAATAGCAAACCTCTACTATTTCCTTTAACAGTCTTAACATTAAAGCTTTTATGTTGGCAAACATTTGTTTATACGTGAGCATTGACTGGACGAATGAATAAGATAAATAAGCTTTATGTTCAGTCTAGACACATATGTGAAAGCCATTCACTTTCTTGCCAGCATTTGGCTATCATCAATGTTCACGGACTTGAGTGAATAGTGAACCGCTTAAACTAAATCTATACACACAATTTGTAAACAGCTCAAATCAGTTAAATTTCTTTTTTAAATTAATTAATTAATTAATTTTAATTGTATACAAATTACAACGAAATTAATTTCTGAATTTTCAACAACTGTAAAATAAAAGTAAATAAAATGCCCAAACTATTTCATAATTGATACAAATGCATATTACAGGATATCTCTAGGTCGTTGTCAATTTGATTTATGGTTAATCTGATGTTGGCAGCGCACGTGGCCCAAACAGTAGCCGCATGTTTGCTGCAGTTGTTGCTGCTGCTGCTGCTGCCGTTGCTGTTGCTGTTGCTGTTGCCTCCTCATGTGGCTGGTTGGCGGGGGCGAAAGGCTGCAGGGGATAGGAAAGGTGAGAGGGGAGGGGGGATTACAATTGGCTCGGCCTGCAATATAATTAGGCCTGCAGCGAGAGGCATTCGGACATGCGACGTTTGCTGAATGTGTTTTCAGTTTTTTTTTTTCTTTCTGTTTTTGGGATGTGCGCAATATTTTATGCTTATGGATGAGGAGGAAAAAATGTTAGCCATGTTACAGTTAGGTTTTTGGCCATTGTTCGACGCCCGCAGCAGAGTTAACTAGGCGCAGGCGCAGGTTGAGGCTCCTTGGGATTCATAGATGTGTACATGTGAGGCATGCACTGGATGCAGTTATTGTGAGCCACCAAAATGGCCAAGACAACTTTCTTCTTCCTCTCTCAGGTGCAAACTGGTTTACTTATGATGTGAATGTTGATACGGTTTCTTTTCAATTTTGTATTTCTTTTTGCTGCTTCTATTTCGTTATTTCTTTTTTTTTCTCTTATATTTAATAGACTGTGTGTGTGTTGAATGTTTTTTTTTCCTCCTCCTTAACTGGCGACAAAACTGGCCGGGTAGCTCGGGCTATCGCTTTCAACTAGAACAAGCTTAACTGGCTGCCCGGCTGGCTGGCCATTGGAATAATTGTATCACCTGGCTCAGTCGAACTAAGTCGAACTGAAACTGAATTCAAACTGAATTATGTGGTAATAAATTTATATCAAATGAGTTGCTTCCACACACACAGAGATAGAGACAGAGACAGAGAGACGGTCAGACAGACAGAAGTGCGAGGCTCAATGAAGAAATAAAATTTTAATTAATTGCATCAGCGTTTAGGCAATCAAATGGAGCAGCTTGTTTTTTTTTTTTTTTTTTTTTTGGCTCTTTGAGTTGCGGTCTCTGATGAAGTCGTGAAATGCACAATTATTTGTATTTATTTCTTTTTGTTAACTTAAAGTGTTTTGCTCAATTAAATATTTGAATATAAAGTTCGCTCCTGCTGCTGCTGCTGTTAAATATCTTGACTCTTTGCTCTCGGCTCTTGGCTCGTTTCGAACTCGTAAACACTTTCAAAATTTCGCTGGGCAACATTCACTCGAGCGAGTGGGTGCCACACGGATATTCATTCACTCATATTGCATGCCATGCGGCTCTCCATGTGGCTCTGCATGTCCAGCTAGCGCTTTATCTATCCACGTCAAGCAAATGAGAGTCAAAGCTAAATGAAATCAAGTCTGATACAGCTATAACAAATTATGAAGAAATTAAAGTCTTATAGTTTTATAAAGACTTTACAGAAAACTCTAAAAGATATTTTGAAAAAATTTTTAAGCTCTGGTATTATTTACTCAACATTTTTGTATTGTTAAGCTAAAAATATTTTATGTAAAAAATACTTTTATTTTAAAATATTCGTTAATATGCTAATAATAAAATAGTAATTTTGCTTAAAAACATATTTGTTGCTTAAAAATGTCTGCTGAAAATATCATTTTAATTTTTTTTTTTTGCAAATTAATAACAAAATAAAATCTTATTTTTTTTTTGTTAATTTTTGAAAAAGTTTTATATTTAATAGTATTAAAAATATTCATATATATTTTCTATTTCCAAATTTATCTAAACTAATTTGCAAAAAAAAGACTATATGAAAATATTTTAGTACATTAAAAAATAATTGTTTTAAAATTAAAAAAAAAGTTTATGATCAGAATTAAACATAAAATTAAAATAAAGGGTGTCAGGACACAAGTATTATTTTTTCCACCATACAAAATATTTTTAAATTGAAAAATAATGTGTGTGCATATTGTTTTAAGTAATTAAGTTTTACAAACACTAAAAGATCGCAATCCGAGCCTTTGATGACCCTTAACATATTAAAGTTCAGGCTACCTAAAATATTTGTAATAAAAAATACGTAAGACGTAACAGACAGCAGATAAATATTGTTTACTCTATCTGTTGGTATATTTATTTGACTGTTATAGCTTAAGATATATAAATTTGATTTGATGTTGCACGCAAGTCCATTTCAAGCATACATCATAGATTACTGTTTACAGCTTTATGAAATTAATCATAAAAACGTGTCAGACATCAGTTATTTAAAAGCTTCAAAACCTACACCGAGAGTTCAATATTGAAAATTGTTTTCTTGAATGCCTGCCCAATCAGACTAAAATCAGAAAGACTTTTTGCAAGGCTTATTCAAATTTGTTTAGGGTATTTCTTAGTCTGCCACTGCACTGCTATTTTCAATTAGCGCAACTAATTCAACTTTAAAGTCGCATATAATAGAGACTTCAGTCAGTAACTCATGTAGCATATAAAACGAACTTTAAATATAGAATAAATGTCAGATATTCGCAGTCGTATATTAATAAGCGTCTGCAAGAGGCTGGCCGCCCACAGGCTCGTATATCAGGCCAACAACCAATGTGGCAGCTGCAGCTACAGCAGCAGCAGCAGCAGCAGCTCAATAAAATCCAAGTCTGGCCAGCAGAGACTTACTTGGCCTGATTGTCATTTACAAATGAGCGCTCTAAACAGAGGAGCATTAAAGTGTCCCACAAGAAGAAGAAGAAAAATTGCTCAACCGATAGTCGAGCGGCGGCTAGTCAAGTTAACCAATTTTGCACCTACGAAATGCGGTGAAAAATTTCAATTATTTAAGCGCTGCCACATGCAACATGCAACAGACATTTGTTTGGCCGAAAGCTGAGCCTGGACGACGCGACGTTTAGTTATATAAAATACAAAAGCCACAAGAAAAACAGCAGAGAAAAAAAAAGGCAGCCTTTAAGTAAGAAATAAAACGTCGAAAACTATAACAAACAACAGGATGCAGCAGTTGCAGCAGCCTGGCGGCCGTTGGGAAAGCACTTGCCACAGTCGAGGAGCCGAGGCAGCTTAGCCACTGAGCTGAAGGCAAGTAGCTCTGTGCGAACAGTTTGTGGTCGATACAGTTTTCGACATTCATTCATTTGGCGACCAACGACCGAGCTTAGATCGAAGAAAGACTGGAGAGGGGAGAGTGAGGGGGGGGGGAGGGGGACAGAGAGGGGTACAGGCAGTCGATCTTTGTTGTTGTTAATTTCGTTTTGGTTAAAAATTGAAACAATTTCCGATGTCACTCTCACTTTTTATGCCACTGACGACCGTCCAGGCCATAGACATAGCTATAGGCAGCAGCAGCAACAACAACAGCAACAGATACATTCGCAGATACAGATACATTTACACAGCTCTATGGCTGGCAGTCGGGCAGCCAATCTAGACAACGAGATATGTAACGCAGACGACAAACGCGGCAAGACGTGATTTGGAGATGTGTTTGCGACTGTTGCAGTAACTGCAGCAACAGCAGCAACAGCAGCAGCAGCAGCAGCAACTGTTGCTGCTGCCGCTACACTTGTTGTGTCCAGCGCTAGGAAAAGTGGTACAGATTGCTCCAATGCAGTCGCATCATCAACATCATCAGCCATTCAGCTGCAAAACGCATCCAACTTTGTTGCAACTTGTTGCTGCTGCTGTCGTCGCTGCTGCAGTTGCTCTTGTTGATGTGTGGCATTTGCTGCTGCATTTCTTTTCAACAACTTTTAATCTGCAACAATTTCTGCCATCATTCACAGTTGAAGAAATGGCATTGAGGCTAAAAGTTAATTGGAATAATTTATGAAAGATTGGCAAGTGCAAGGATGGCCTAGGTAGGACTTGAATATGTTTGTTGATTACTTCAGCTTGTTAAAATATTTCTTTTATTTATTTTTATCTATAATTTTTCAATATTTCTTGCTTTGGTTTTGTTCAATAAAAATGTATATAAGATAGAAATAGGTTATATTTTAATTATCATTCTTGTATTAAATATTATGAAAGGTATTGAATGCTTATACTTTATAGACTCGTATTTTATATAATCGTAATATAAATATGTCTGCTTAATTATTTATAAAAATATAAGCATAATGCGCTAGAGTCACTTAACCAATTAATTAAACAAGCAGAAAAAGTCTCTCTATCTAAACTGTTAAACAATGCAAGCAATTCTGTCTGTTTTTAGGCTTTAAATATAATATAAATTATGATTTTTTTAAGTTTAAACAGAATTTTTCTTTTATTATTACTAAAATGATTCTGTTTGCTTTGCTGACATATACTTCGATCCCCAGCAGAAGCATTAGGCCTTACAATTTAGGCAAATTTATTTTAATTGTTTGTATATATAATATTTAATATTATGTACTTTTTCCTCTCCTAATCCTAATTTTATATATAATTATTTATTTCACTTCAAATATATGTATATATTATACTAAATTTAATTTAAATAATTAGTATATATTTATATTTTTTTATTGTAATATACTTTTATTTACTATTTTTGCTAAAATCAAAAGCAAAATTTTTAGTCTAATAAATAATGTTTTTTTATTAAAAATACATACATTTTATATCAAATTTTTATTTTGTTACTTTTTAATACAAAAATTCTAATTTTATATATATAAGTATGTTCATTTCACTTCAAATATATTTCCTATTAGCTTAGCATTAGTGAACTAGCTTCATATGCGTGAATGATTTCCAATTGGAACTCCAAAATAAATGCCGCGTATTATTTTCATTACCTGCCTCAACTTGCGCTTGACTTCATATATGAGTGTGCGATGAGTGTGTGTATAGAGTGTGTCTGTGTGTGTGTGTGTGTGTGTGTGTTTGTATATGTGTAGCTTTGCGTGTTTGTTTGTTGTTGTTTTGGCCGTTTGTTGTGACGATTTTGGTATCAGGTTGCCTCGTTAGAGTTCGCGATAGATGCGAGTCGAGAGAGTGAATGAGCTGAGTGTGCGTGTGTAGAGAGTGAGTGAGTGTGAGTGTGTGTGAGTGTGTGTGAGTGTGAGTGTGTGTGTATGGAGTGAGTGTGTTTGTTGATCCTGCCAGCAAACGTTTGTCGCCGCAGTGCTTGTCAGTCGTCGCTGTTGCTGCTGCTGTTGTTGTTGTTGTTGTTGTTGTTGCATCTTGCTTTTTGCACTGATGTAACAAGGTTTAATTTTCCATTTCAATGCGCGGCGGCTGCGCTTTGGATTTTTACTCTCGTTTTTCATTGCGCGTCGCGTCGCGTCGCGTCGGCTACAGCTTGACTTTTCGCTATAGTTTTTTTTTTTTATTTAGCCATAGTTTTAGCTATAGTTTTTAGCTTGGGTTAACTGTTAGCTCGTTGCGGTTGATTATGCTTTGCTCCTATCGCGGACCACAAGCGTAACCGAAGCCACTCGCTGATTATGTGGATGACAAAGATGATGACAATTATTATCATGATAATGATCATGATGATGATAATGATGATGATGATGATGATGTTGATGTTGATGATGATTAAGTTGCTAATGCTGACTGCTGCTTGGCGTTATAATTATGCAGCTGAAGGCTAATGACCAAGTCGGTGTGCATTCAAAACAAGTTGATTGGTTGCTAGATACTCTGTAAGCAGGAGAGAATTAGGGGATGATCAAATTGTATGTGAAATTTGATGAAAAATAAATTAAAGAAATCTTACTGCTGGATGTCCTGTAAACAGAAGAAGTGATAAGAGGATCAATCTATAAAGCTTGACTGCTAGACACCCTGTAAGATGAAGTAATGATAAGAACATCAATTTATATATCAAGTATGTTGGTATTAAATAAAGAGGACTAAAGGAGACTGCTTTTGGGTGAGCTTACTCGACTTAAAGACGTGCACTCTTACTCTTAGATAGGAAAGTCTATCATTTACAATTCGTAACTTCTATATGAATAAATGCCACAATGTCTTACTTGGCTGGCTTTACGATTTACAGTTTTAGGAAAAGCTATTAAAGAAAAGGCTTTACACGCTCTATATTAAATTGCATATCTCTTGCATTATCTTTGAGATAGCCACACAAAGCTATTGTGTATAGACCTCGATATAAGAATCAGTTTCTTCTTCAGACTTTGAATGGCATAAGTTTGATTGTTGGCATTTCTAACTTATTATATATTTAAGATAAGACTAGGATTATGAGAAAAAATTCAACAACTATCAAATGCTTTATCAATCAACTAAATCTAGTTTCAAGCTGAGTTTGCTATACCTTAGAGAACTCTAGTTTATATATACTTCGTTGGCAGATTTCAGGCGACTGCTAAGAAATATAAGTCTTTAATAAAATATAAATACATAGTAAATATTTATCAGATTTATACAGTAAAGCCAAACACATTCAATCAATGGCAGTCTGTCACTTTCTCAGCTGGAGCAGTTATGCCAGTAAATATGATACTCCTCTTCAACTACCTGTTTGAGGGTATACACATAATCATAAGGCTGCTGCCGCTGTTGGTGCCTGGGGGCTGGGGGCGAGAGGTGGTGCGGCTGCTGTGAGCTGGCTTTGATGATGGGTACGGTGTGATCCATTTTGAGCATGACCACGCTAATCTCTTCGGCCAAGTATTGTCAACGGCTTTGTGGGGGCTGATTATGTTGGCTTGGCTTCAGCTTGAGCTATGCGGCTGCCAAGATAGGCAACAGTGCTGTTGTTGTTGTTGTTGTTGCCTGTCGACATCTTCCACTGGACATTTTCCAATCTGGAGCGTTTGCCAGTTTGTTGCTGTTGTTGTTACTGTTGCTGTTATGTGTCGCTGTCTGTTTGTCTGCCTGACTGCGTTTTTCGCGGTTTTACAACTTTGATTTCACTTTTCTTTGCAACATGCGACGTTGTTGGTTGCCTGTTGCTGTTGTTGTTGTTGTTGTTGTTGTTGTTGTACCTTCACTGGCCGTTTTTTGAACTGTTTGCTTCATTGCTCTCGTTGTCGTCGTCGTCGTCGTCGTCGTTGGCTCTGCTGTCGGTCCGCTTAAACTTTGTTACTCTTTAATTTGTTTTTTTTCTTTCGCTCCCCATCATCATCTGCTTTGGGCATCCGTTTTTTTTTCTTTAATGATGATGCAGTCTGCTGGCCAGAGCGTTGGCCATAATTGTCAACCACTTTTGCACGTTAGCCACAAATTATAAGCACATCGATATGCAATTCCATTTGAAGAGGTTTCCATGCCGCGTGTTTTCGCAAATTGAAAATTGCCGAGAGAAGGCGTTCAAATATTTGCTCTGTTCATTTAAGGGAGCTCAAAGCAGACGTCTATTAAAGTCCTGTTTGTAATCAAGTCTTTTCATTTTAAATGAGTTTTATGGTGGATCTTATAATTTCGGAATAAATGTCTCTAAGCAAGAAAACACCTGTTTCATATAATTTTTCGTATAAGACTTATTTATATATTTATTATAAAACCTTTGCCCGCTTATCTCTATGACTTAATGAAAGGCATTAGCTTGTTATTATACATTAATGCCATTTAAAATTGAAATTATGTCTGTTGATATACTTGGCTGTTCATATTTATAAATGCTCTCGATCACAGAACTTAATAAGAAGCTAGAGACTTGAAATTATTTCTTATTTTGAATATTTTTAATATTTACTTTCATCGGAAAGTATATTTCGTCTTGGATACCTCCACTACAATACAATTGAATAAACAAATAATAAATAATAAAAAAAATAATAATAATAAAATAAATTTAGCTGCTTTCAAATCGTGACCAAGAATTGATCAGTTTGTTGTTCAGACTTTTTATTATTTCATTTCAGTTGAATTTTAAAAATATTCAGATTTTTATGCTTCAATTTCATTTACAGTTTTACAGTTTTAATATTAGAATTTCCCAGAGACGAAGCTTAGTTATATTATTAAGCAAAAAAATCATTGTATAATTGGCAAAAAACATGAACCCAAGTGAAGTTCACCTTTTAATCGTACTTATCTATAATAACTTAATTATAAATGATCAGATCAGCTCAGATCATCACAGCTGGCCAATCAAATTGATTAGCAGCTCGCTCACTCGCTCCCTCTCACTCTCCCTCTCTCTCTCTCTCTCTCTCTCTCTCTCTTTCTCTCTCTGTCTCCCTCCCTCTCTCTCTATCTATCTCTAGATCCCCACTATGCACTCAAGATCATCCAGTTAAATTGTTTTGACTTAGTCATAAATCGAAACGATCGAAAGCTACTTCGACACTACTCAAAATATGATTCAAGTTCGTCGTGGACTAAACTGTCTCTAGTCTAACACAGCTGCGAGTGTTAAATATCTGTTTTAAGATCGCAGATCAGCTATCTTATGTCATCAACGAGGCGGCCAACGCAAAAGTTCTCAAGCTCCAAATACTTTTTGTTTTGTTTTGTTTTTTGGGTAGAAATATTTCAAGTCTTACAAATGGCTGAAAGCAGTAAATCAAAGCAGCAAATGCGGCTAATTAAGTTTTAGGCCAACAGCAACAAAAGGCAATTTGTTGTGCGATTGTGTGTCTGTGTGTATGTGTGTGTGAGTGTGTGTTGAAGTCGCTAAATGCTGCACCAGCCCACGGAAAATGTCTCGTGAAATATTCTGTTCTAGATAGCAAGAGCAGCAGCAACTGCAACAGCAAAAGCAACAGTTGCAGCTTCATTGAACGCCTACAGCTGCAACATGTGGCAGTTGCAGTTGATGTTGAGATACCCTGTCATTTGAAATGAAAGAGATATAGTTCATACCAGTTCAAAAAAAGAAAAAGCCTCAGAAAGTTGTTCTTACTATATTTTTCAGCATCTCTATGTCTTTCAGTTGTATAAATGCTTTTCAATAGGAATTTATTTCTTATATATTATATCGAATATTTTATAAAAATATAATTATAATAAATATTATAATTTATTAAAATATTAATCTTTATCAGCATTTTTTCTTACAAGAATATATTGAATAATTATATTAAAAACATCTTATCTGAAAAGTTCTTTTAATAAATTATTACTATAAAAATATTATCACTATAAAAATATTGTATTCTATGAAAATATCAATCCATCATTGATCTTAAAATAATAATATTTACTATTATAATCTTTATATATATATTTTTATTTTGCTTTCAATATCAATCTATTATTAATTAGGGATAGTATATTTGAATATTAAGTTCAGTTTTTTTTACTTTTTAGATATGTTTTATATTTATCTATTTTTTATTTTATAATTTATATATATATATATATATATATATTTTGTAATATATATAATATATATATATATATATATATATATATATATATATATATATATATATATATATATATATATATATATATATATATATATATATATATATATATATATATATATATATATATGTATATATAATATATATTATTTATATTTTATTTAAAAACCTTAGACCTTTTACTTAAAACTAATAAAATTTTGTTAAAATATAATTTTTTTTTTACATTGTGTAATATATATAATATTTGTATTTATACACAAATAAACATTTTTTTTAATATTTAAAAACCTTAAACCTTTAGCTGTAACAAAATATAAACAATTTAAGAGCAAAAATAAAGTAAAGCAACAGTTATAAAGGAATATGGCATATGGCCTAAAGCTGGCATGGCATTGAGAGATGCATGATAGAGCTATTAATTTTTATTTTCATAGCTTTAGCTTGGGCTGTCAGCTTTCGGCAATGAGAAAAATGCATGAAGATTGAATACTAAAAAAGTTTATGAAGAAGCAGTCTTAAGAGAGTATATTGATCTCTGCCTCAGACTACACTCGTTTACAGAGTACTTTCAGGTCTATCACTCAACCACAAGAGCAGATTGACTGCTTGCAATTGCAGTTGCAGTTGACTTTGCTGACTGTCAGAGGCTTTGTTTTAGCTGCTGCTGCGGCTGCTGCCTGGTTCACATGACTTGCGTGCCATCTGCCTAGAGGCCAAGTGGCAAAGAGGCAAACTTCCAGCTGGCAACTGCTTCAGACTGTTTGGCTAAACTGCAGCCTACGCAGCACGCACCTCAAACTGACGACCTCCATGGGGGCAAGTAGTATAGATACCCACCCCAACTCCCCCTCTACTCCACCCTTTGCTAATGTGTACTTAGATGTTTGTCTGTGTTTTTTTTTTTTTTTTGTCTGTTTTGTCTTACATAATCGTCACTCTAGATACCGTTAGCATTCGTTTTTTCTCTTCTATTATTATTACTATGTTTTTTTCTTGTTTCTTTCCGTTCCAAAACAACACACAATAGAACAATTGTTTAAACTAGGGGCTTTTGGCATTGCGCCAAAAAAAAGAAAAAGAAAAATTGTTAGTCAAAAAATACAGAATACAAAAAAATAGAAAAAACAGTAACTGAATTTAGTTGTCGCATGAAAATTGAGTTCTCTTTAAGACAATTATGATTCTTTTTTTCTTACTTTTTTTTTTTTTTTTTTTTTTTTTGCACATAAAGCATTCCTCTTCTCTTCTTCTTATCGTTGGTTTTGGTATGTTTTGTTAAAGCCATTAGGTTAAAGCCATGACGTAGATGGGAATTACCCCGAGCCACGAGAACCTGCACAGCTGTGGGAATTATGATGTGACGCACCTGGAACTGTGCTACCTGTGCTACCCTAATATTTAGAGAGAGATAGTAGTGTAGTCCCTCTCTTCTTTAGGCTATGAGGAATATGTGTGCAATAAATCAGAAAATATAGTTGAAGATAAAAAAATATTTGTAATAAATATTAATTGTTATTATTATATTATATTTACTAATAATACAGAGAATATTAACTTAATCAATAGATCTCTTAGTCAGATAAGTTCTCTCAGTTACCTAGCTATTTGGACAACTGATAAATAAGAATCCGGATTTTAATACTTTTGTTGTGTATTTGGATGGAATGTGTTCTTAGCCGAAGGTCTCGACATGTTTGATGATCAATAGCTGTGACAATGGGGCTAATTAATATTTGTTACTTACGTTACGTGTTTACTTATATGTATGAAATATTTAATCTTTTAGTGCGCTTTTACTTAGTTCTATGACAAATTTTTCTTCCCCTCCTCGCTCACTCTTAAGCTCTTTTAACATACAAATTCACAAATATTGTTGAAATTGTTTTTTTTTTTTTTTTATTTAAACTAAAAATTTAAATATTTCTTCTTTTTTTTTAATTTTGTGTCCTTATATTTTTGTTATTTTTACTCGTTCACTATGTCAAATTAGCTTATAGGTTTTGTTCTGTAGACACCTCAAATTTCCAACACCTGTTCTTGTATATTAACCCCAGATAAGCGCATAGAGTCTACAAAGCTAAGCATATAATGCTCTTGTCAATTGGGTATATGCTAATATTCCCCAATTTTAGTGACAGAGAGACAAAAGCTAGACAAGATAGTTTCTTTATATAGACTAAGTGTGGAAAGTCCGAAAAAACTTTAAATTGCAAACTTTTAATTCTGAGATAAGTAGGTTAATCAAATATATATCTTAATGATCTAATGATTAAACTCATATAGATCATTGGGAGCTAATATATACAAAAATATTATTATTAAATATTAAATAATAATATTATTATAAAATAATTAAATTTATATAATTAAATATTATTTTTAATAAATAAATATTTAATGATAACAGTTCACATAGGCAGATATTAAAAAATTAATGAAATTCAGTTTTTCAAAATTGTAAAATATTATAATATATATATATATATATATATATATATATATATATTTTAATTTTTTTTTTTTTTTTTAATTTAAATTAAGCTCTACAAAAATTCTCTAAAATTCATTCTAATCAATTTTTTATCTCTCTGTCTCTCCAACAGGTTTATAAATCCTTCCTTTGAACATTTCTTAACTCGAAGACAGCAAAAATAACAAAAACAAAGAAGAGGAAGAAGCAGACGAAGATTTATTGTAAAGAACCACCAAACCTGAAGCAAGCTGAGCGACAAGAGCAACAACAACAACAACACAATTGAATCAGTTAACAGTTATGAGAGAGAAAGACCACTCACCAAGAAAGATGCTTCCTAGCCCAAAACAGGGCTGTGTTTACCCTGCCTTAGGATTAATACCCACATCGTATATATCACATGTACCTTATGATCTGTCCGCCTCGACGACGGCGGCCACAGCCACCAGCAGCATGACGACAACAGCAGCAGCGCGACACCAGCAACACCAACAGCAACAGCAACAGCAGCAGCAACACCAGCAACATCATCAGCAACAACAGCAACAGCAATCACATCATGGCAACAAGGCGAAGCGACGCAGCAGCTACGATCAGCCGCTGGATCTGCGGCTGGCCCACAAGCGAAGGCAGCCCGTCAAGCTGGAGGAGGAGGAGACGCTGGAGCCGCAGCCGCTGGAGGATGAGAACAGCAATCTGATTCTGTTCGCCAACGAGCTGGCCGCCCAGCGCAAGGAGAAGGAGCTGAACAATAATCACATAGCCGCCTCGCTGGCCGACCTGGGCTTCGATATGAGCCGCAAGATGCTGCGCGCTCTGCGCGAGGGCGTCACCACGTCGCCGCCAGCGCCAGCGCCCAATGCCATTGTCGCTGCGGGCGTGCACTCGACGCTGCTGGAGGCGATGACCAAGACGCTGCCGCTACAGTATCGCAATGTGTTTGCCCCGCCTGGCGCGACGGGCGGGACATGTCCGACTGCGCCGGAGTTTGCGTTTCGTCATCCGCTCAAGAAGAGCGACATGAGCTGGGCGCCCAACGAACAGCAACAGCAACAGCAGCAGCAGCAGCAGCAGCATCAGCTGAAGCTGGAGCAGTTGAAGCTGGACTTGCCCACGGCCACGCCCACGCCGCATCCGCATCCGCATCCCCATCCGCAGCTGCAGGAGTTCCAATCGCGACAACATTCGCGCAAGGCCAAGCAGCGGCAGGCGCAATCCCAATCCCAGCCCCAAGCTGCAGCTGCTGCTGCTGGCAACTCTCTGCCCGTGCAGCGCAACAAGGATCGGTACACGTGCAAGTTCTGCGGCAAGGTCTTTCCGCGCTCCGCCAATCTCACCCGGCACCTGCGCACCCACACGGGCGAGCAGCCCTACAAGTGCAAGTACTGCGAACGTTCCTTCAGCATCTCCTCGAATCTGCAGCGACACGTGCGCAACATCCACAACAAGGAGCGGCCGTTCAAGTGCGAGATCTGCGAGCGCTGCTTCGGCCAGCAGACGAATCTCGATCGGCATCTCAAGAAGCACGAATCGGATGCGGTCTCACTGAGTGCCCTGAGTGGTGTCAGTGAGCGCATGCATTGCATACGACGCTTCTGCGAGAATCCCAATGAGGAGTCCTACTTCGAGGAGATTCGCACGTTCATGGGCAAGGTCACGCAGCAGCAGCAGCAGCAGCAACAACAGCAGCAGCAGCAGCAGCAACAGCAGCAGCAGCAGCAGCCACAGTCACTGCCATTGGCAACATCGCGCAGCTCCGCCTCGTCCAGCTGCTCCGCCTCGCACACGCCCACATCCTCGCATACGCCCACGCAGTCAGAGTCAGCGGAAACGTTGGCCCAGGAGCTGCGTCGGCTGCAGGCAGAGCGTACCAAGTCCGGCGATGACAGCAGCGAGGAGCAGCAGCAGCAGCAGGAGCAGGAGCAGCAACTGGCGCAGCAGGCGCGACAGCAGGAGGCGGAAGCTGAGGAGTCCAAGTGCATATTGCAGCTGAAGAAAACGCTTGCCTCCAAACTATTTCCCACAACAACAGCAGCAGCAACAACAGCAGCAACAGAAGGAGCAGCAACGGAGACACCAACGCTCAAGGAAGAACCTTAAAGGTCAAGGTCACTTCGCAGCCAATCCTGAAGCAGATGACAACAATTTCCTATACGGTAGAAGCGAGCAGCGAAACAACACAAAAACTTGTTTAGCTGTTAATATATATGTATATACATATATGTATATATTTATATGTATATGCATATTTTATATATTTTGTATTTTTTAATTTGTAATTTGTATGTTAAATGTTTTAATGTGTATATCGAATTGTACAAACAGAAAAAAAGAAAAGAAATGAAAATATTAAGTCGAAGATTGGCAAATGTACTATATCAATTTAGTTATATAAGCATTGGTATTTTTGTGTATATATGCAAAGCAACGCGAGACGTATGTACGAAAATGACAAAAACAAACGCCCACTGTTTAATAAAAAGTTACAAGTTTTTTTAAATTTACTAAAATTCTATGAATTTTTATTAAAAACTGTTGGGTGAATTGGCGACATCTAGAGTTTGGTAGATAAACTAAAGGGAACAGAATGAAGCGCCATCATATGTAAGCTTGATATGGCGCCACCTAGCGTAATATATTGCTAACATAAGTTGGTATAGCAACCAACTAGTGTTAAGTAGGTAAGTTACAGAGTTGAGACAGTAAGGAGGTGTCCACTGTTAATCATGACCGGCGTTTAGTATACAGCATAGCAAACGATCTACCTTAAGCAAATATATTGTGTCACTATATGGTATGAAACTTTGCTAAAATTTGATTCTAGCTTTGAGCGCGTTATAAAGGCAACGCTTCGGTCATAGTGATACATTAAATTTCATTGTTTATTTTTTTAATATTCATTTTAGACAGATTTACTATACAAATTTACGGAAATAACTTATTCTCTACTGAACTATTACAGCTCTAACAATACTGAACAATAATGTTGCACTACAATGAGAGTGAGTCTTTTAACAGTGCTACAAGTTCCTCTCCATGTCGCTGATCAGCTGTTAACACTTTAAACTACAGTTTTCTACTAATAACATCTTTGCAAACTATTAAAATAACAGCTGATCTGCTATGTCGTGCCAGTTTGCGTGCTAGACTGATAAGCGTTGTCATAACTAAATAAACACCGGCTAAGTTTCCACACGGCCACCGCCCCGCTCCTTTATCTATGACTAACAGGTAATTTAGATAACTTTATAATAATAATTTAGATTACTTTATAATAATAACAATAGTTGTAGACAATTCTCTGCAGATGGCATCCCGCTTGACAACAATTTCGAATATTGCAGAGCTAATGGAACTGAAGGAGCTCCATCTGCAAGATTGGCCCAAGCACTGCGTGGGCTTCTACTGGCTGGACAACTACCTGCGTTGGCTGCAAAAGAATCCCAACATCAAGTACTTGACATTCTACACCCTCGATGGTAATTGGCGTCGTGATGGCCTCTTTTTACTAGTGGTCCGTATGTGATATGGCTAACCCAGGGCTTAACAACTTATATTGTGGCACTTTCAGCATCGTTATCAATTGTTCTTCAGCAATCTGAGCAGGCGAAAAACACCTGAGCTGCTGACAGCATTGAACCTGATGGACTGGACACGTGGCTACAAAGTGAGCGCCATTCACGAGACGCACCACGGCATCTACAAGCAGTTTCTGGCGGAGCATCATCTGTTCATGGATCGCGAAATGAAGACCATTATGTATCGACTGCCCTGCGAGCAGGCCAAAGAGCTGCAAGTGAGCTGCCCCTCGGGCTACTTTTTGGACAATGTGCGGCTGGAGCATGCAGAGCTCATCAATGAGCTGTGGTCGGCTAAGCATGCGGGCTCGCTGAGGCTCATCCAGCTGCTGATCGAGATGAATACCAATGTGGGACTGTATGAGCAGGCAACTGGACAGCTATGTGCCTGGTGTCTAAGGTGGGTCTAAGTGGGCTATAAATGTGTTAAAACAACTCTAAATTAGTTTATTCATTTGTTTAGATTGCAGAGCGGTTTCCTGGGCGCCCTCGAGGTGCTGCACACGCATCAGCGTCGTGGCCTGGGCTTAGTAGTGGCTGCTGCCATAGCCAAGCGCATAGCCAGCGACTTAAATCATGATGTGATAGCGCTGGTTAATCTAAATAATTCAGCCGCTTGTAGAGTGTTTGACAAGTTGGAGTTTATGCTAATTGAGGGAGAGCATTATTACTGGAGCATGTGCTTGCCCACGGCAGGGGGCTCAATTAATTGGCGAATGAGCGAGTGAGCAGCAGACGGAATGTAAACAGCAAAGCTCTGTTATGTGATACCCACCACCATATAGCGTTAAGCTTTGTCAGATTAGTATTATCTTACCAGCTGCATCGACTTTATAAAGCGCAAGCCCTCGAAACGTTCTATCTTGTCACAAGTGTTCCGCTGAGCGAGCAACTGCCTCAGAGATGAAGCTCCAAACTCTAGAAGTACAAGGCCTTCGCCAACTGCAGGCGCTCTACAGGCGAGAGTGGCCCAAGTATTGCCAAGAGTTCTATAGCCTAAAGATCATGATCTCATTCCTAAAGCTCGATCCGGAGATAAAACATCTGAAGGCTTACACACTGCCGGATAAGCAGGCACAGGAGCTGGGCCTCTATCTAATTGTGGTATTTATGGGTGAAGAGGTGAAGGTGCAACTAAGATTTCATCAAAAGTGTTTTTAGGATCGCTATCAATTGCTTCTGGGCTGCCTGGGCGAATCGTTTGATTTGCTGAAACGGGCTTTGCATCTGCTGGACTGGTCCAAGGGCTTTCTTTGCACCACGATGCCTAAGCGATATCTTGAGACTGTGCTGCAAGTGATCCATGAGAAACAGCTGGAAATTGAATTTCATCTGGATGATATTTTGCATCACTTGCCAGCTAAACAGGCGCTGCAGTTCGACATTGAGTGGGTTATCTCTCTGCAATCTCAGTCTACTCTTATCTGAACTTTTTCATTCAACAGCTGTCCGAATGGCTTCTATCTAAAATCATTGACCGAACAAGATGCTCACATCATTGATCAGGAGTGGACTTATAGCCACGAGGGTTCCTTGTACTTCATACAGCGCCAGATACGCATGTGCCACAGCATGGGCCTCTATGATGACGAAACTCACGAACTGGTGGCCTGGTGCATCAGGTTGATATTACGATTTCCATCATAATTGAACTTGTATTCTAAAAATGTTTTCTTTTAGAACACAAGATGGTCTCCTGGGCGCCTTGCAGGTGCAGAAATCACACAAACGTCGCGGCTTTGGCAATCTGATAGTCCGGGCGCTTGCTCGACGCATTGCCGAATCGGGCGATGATGTGACCGCCGAGGTCAGCGTCACAAACACAGCCTCTATGCACTTGTTCAATAAGCTGGGCTTTCAAAGAATCGATTTATGCCATTGGGTGAGCACTCTGCCTACCAGTGGCAGCTTCACCTGGCCGAAGGGTGAATGAAGCCTAGGAAATACTGAGCAGAGATTTTGTGAGCGATTGTAAAAGGCTTCTTTATTGGATTTTTATGATATGTCAATCAAGTCTATTATATGTTTTGCTATGCTGAGCAAATCATTTAGCAACTATTATATGTTATGCTTAAAAATCGAAGCAAAATCATTTAACTTTTATCAAATCTATTAATTGACCTTGATGTAGCTAAAATATTTAATAATATTTACAAAATTTTAAGAAGAAGCTTCGACTTCGATCTGAATATAAATAACTATTCATATATTTAAACAAACCTAATTGCGATCAATTTTTAAGAATTTTTTATTTTTGAATTATATTTCTTCTCTATATCCCATATTCTATCAATATACAGATTGATCAAATTTATATATTAGAGAAGTAAAAAAGTGTGAACTCTCATTGTAAACAAAATATTATGGCTCACAAAACTGTATACTTAATTTAATGTGAATACAAAATAAATAAAATAAGCGCTTAGCTGCAAACCTAACTATGTTTGATAGCAATAATTACAACTACATAGTTGTACATATTTAATAGTTGATCGAATTAATACTGCCCATAAATGACAGCCTGATAACTGTTTTATAATTTTAAAACTACAGAAAACACAAATAAAAAACATCTCAAATCAAATGAAAATATCGTAAAACACCTCCTTCTCTCTATCGCTCACTCTCAACAGCCCTCGATTAGCTTCTTTATGATAAATAAATATTGAATTCGCTCTCAGACTAAACCTTCTGTTACCTCTCTAATCTCACTGCCGCTCTCTTCAAAACATGTTTCATTTGTGCATTCATTTCGTCTAATTTCATTCAGTCTGTCACGCTCGCTCGCTTCGGGCAGTCGCCTTTGTGCTTCTCTCCGAGCATGTCGCTCCAATTGGAACGTGTCGACCTTCAGCAGCTGGAGATCTACCAGCAGCATTATAAGCAACAATGGCCCAAATACTGTGCGGAGTTTTATTGTCTAGATAATTTCATAGGTTTCTTTAGAGTGGATCCACATATGGAGAATGTTAAAGCTTACACGCTGTCGGAGCAGAGGGCCAAAGACGCAGCGCTCTTTGTGATCGTGGTTAGTCATAGTCGTTGTTATTAAAATAGTTTATTATAGATCTTAATATTTACAATTTGTAGGATCGTTATCAACTGTTCGTGGGTTGCTTGGATAGTGGCAAAGAGCTGCTAAGGCAAGCGCTGGATTTACTGGATTGGTCAAGTGGACTGAAATGCAGTTCCATACCATTTCGCCACATAGAAGCACTTGAGCAGGTGGTCAAGGCTAAACAGCTCAAGCTGCAGTATAGAGATATGACGAACCTATACTATATGCCTCAAAAGGAGGCAGCTGCGCTGGAGATTGAGTAAGTTTGCCATGAGATTCTTATACCACAGAGATCAGAAAACCTTAATTCTTTAGCATACCAGCTGGCTACTATATGAAAAGTCTCACTGAGCAGGATGCAAAGCTGATTAATGAGGAATGGCCCAATCGGCATGAGGGTTCCTTATACTTCATACAGCGTCAAATACGCCTCTGCGTGAATATTGGTTTATATGAATCCAGTACTCAGGAGTTGATTGCCTGGTGCATCAGGTGAGTCAAGGAGGTTACATCAAACAAGTTAACCCAGTTTAACTCCTGCTCCTTGCAGACTACAAGGCGGCTACCTGGGCGCTCTGCAGGTGAGAGCAACGCATACCCGGCGTGGCTTTGGCAGTCTGGTCACCAAGCAGATCTCCCAGCGCATTGCTGCCCTGGGTCAGGATGTGATGGCCCTCGTGAATCCCCATAACAAAGCCTCCAATGAGATGTTCAGCAAGCTGGGCTTCCGAGTAATCGATCAATGTCTTTGGCTGAGAACTGAGCCCGTGGCAGGCGAGTTTATGTGGCCGGACGGGCAGTAAATGCCCGCGCCCGGACTCTGTACATTACATTCGTTACAAATATAATATGATATAATAAAATACTATCGACTATTGACTATTGTATATGAATACAACTTTGGTATACAAAAATATGCCAAGGCCTTCGCATATGAACACTCTCTGTTTGATATATTATTTCTGCTGCTTACTGCAGCTGCTGCCACAGCCTGTGGCAGCGCTCGAGCAGCTGGGCCGGACACTGCTGCACACTCGGCTCCTGCCGCATCTCCTGGAGCAGCTGCCGCACACACTCGAGATCGTATTGCACGTGATAGGGGTTCATTTGATATCTATCGAAAAGTAATTGGCTGTTGTTGGTCGTTGTTGTACGGCGCTCGGCGATGAATTCCAAAAGTTCTATAAAATCGAGGTAGTTAATGCCAAAGCTGGCCCGCAACATGGTCTGGCAGTGGGCCTCAAAGTTATCCATCTGTTGGCAGTCGGCGATCTCTCTGTGCACCGCCTGCAAGTTGTTCAGGAGATTGCGCCAAACCAGCGGCACATTGCACGCATTGAACCAATTGTGATTCACGGAGATGGTGTCCGTCACATTCCACACCTGGTGATACCAGCCGCTGGGCACAAAGACAGCCTCGTTGGCGGTTTGATTGATGGTGAAATAGCGCACATTGTGCTGCTCTAGAAGCGTTTCATCTATGCTAAAGGGCAGATTTCCCAGACGATCGGCCAGCTTTAGCTCCTCGCCGGGCGGCAGTATGAGCCACTTCTTATGGCCCACAATGTTTGTGGACCAGCTGTAGGAGCCGAACACATCCGAGTGGAACGACGTCCTGCAGGTAAAACAATAATTAATGAAGCTATCTATTAGCCAGCTATCACCTACCAGGAGTCCTTGGGTCCCATGTATACGAAGCGATAGTCGTCGCGCTTTTGCTCAATCAGCTGCTCATTCAGCCAGTCGGAGGCGAAATACTTGGGCACTTGGTAGAATTTGTATGCCGGCAGCTGGGCAGCCAGATGCCAGTCCTTGAGGTAGAGATTATCCTTGGCAGCATTGCAGTTGGACTCCGTTGTCTGCAACTTTGAATTGTCCGCTTCCATGCTGTGCTGCCAGCGCTCCAGGAAGTCGTGGAACTGCAGCTCCAGCTTGGCGTGGCTATTGAAATAGGTTTTATTGCAGTCGGCGACGGGCACGGCGAGATCGTCAATGCGGCTTTTGAGGTAGTCGAAATTGATGGGGCTTTGGATGCGGGTATTGGCATTCTCGTTATCATTGTCCGTATGCGTATGCACAGCTTGCGCCCAATTGCGGCACTCCCACGAGTTGGACACATCGGTGATAATCACCGGCCAATTGGCGTGCATGTAGCGCCAGTAGAACTCATTGTAGCTCAACTCTGTGCTGTGGCGCCGCTCTATGTCGGTGTTATCCACATCCGAGTGTGGATTTGGTCGTAGGTGCAGCGCCAGCAGCTCCGGCGCCGCATTCTCTGACGCCATGTCAGAAAAACAAAACAAAAAAACGTAAACAAAATATGACTGAAGATTTTTGAGTGGGCTACAAGGTCATGCATGAGAATGGGCACAAATTATTCTCAGACTTTTAACAGCAAGATATAACTAGATAAATGACATATACTAAAGAGCAATTAATTGATACATTTTGAATAATTACTTCATATCAACATTAATCTTTTAGCTGTTTATGCTGCGTTTAATAGTATACATCAATATTTTAAAATGTCAAGCTATTGTGTGACGTCACAACTACTCAGTTATTTTCTTTGATATACAGAAATTTAAATGCGCAGCGCGTATCACAGCTGCCTAGCTGTAGAGCCGTGCTCAATGAGGAGCATTAATGTAAAGAGTGTAACTTGACTCCTCACTGTTAAGTATCACTTAGTCCTGTTGACTTCTGAGACAATATTGCTCTGCTGTTAAATGCTAATGGGCAAAGCAGTTCGTTCCCCAACATTGTTGCTTAGCCCAGAGCTGCTCTGTTAAATCCGAGTCAAATACTTTTAACATATTTAGCGAGTACACAAACCACAAATCAGCTCAAGTTCTTTCTTTTAAATTTAAAATAAAGAGTCAATTTGTTTTATTTTACTGCATTCATGTTGTCATTTTATTGAAATTTATTTGCTAAAGATTTTATCCATTATCAAGATTTAACTACAATTCGGATTTTACATACAATATGTGTTTCATGTGTATCATTTCTTATATGCAATAACCCAAGGATCGTCGCAGTATTAAGTGACGCGTGTTTGAAGGATTCGAATTGAATTGTTATTATGTGTGAATTTGTTTTCTGTATAAGTTGCATATGCAATTTCTATATATCTATATATATATGTATGTATATATATGTAGTATATGTATAAACTTTACAGATATTTCATGCTCACGCCTTATAGGCAAACATTTAACCTAAAAACTAACGCTCCACTAACAACTTACTAAGATACAATGTAATTGTAATTGTTATTTCAATTGTAATAATATGCATATTAAATTTAATTTGCTAGAAAACTATAAAGGTTTACAAATCATAAAAGTGTGTGTAAGTGTGTGTGTGTGTGACTGTATGAGATGTGTGAGTGTGTGTGTGTGTGACTGTAGGTAAAATTTTTATATACAGAATTGCATACAAAATCGTATAAAATACGTCATAAAAAAGTTTAACAATAGTTTTTAAATATTTGCATAGAAAATGTACAGTTATTGAGTTTATATTATTTTTTATATGTATATTTATTTACTTAGGGCTACGCACATTTGACTAAACTTTCTTTTGTTTTGTAGGTTCAGAAGGTACAGAGATACTGACAGAGTTTTCTTTTGTTTTTATTTAGGGAGAATTTATTCGTAGGTAGAGTAATATATTTATTTATTTTAATTCGTTTTCCAAATTTAATTTATTTACAATTTGTAGGCGTGGCTTGCACTTTAAGCTATTTGCCACGCCCACTTTTTTTGTTTGCTTACTTCACTAATTTAGTATGTGGTACGCTATTTATGCCGTTCAGTATATAGTCTATACAACTGCTTAAAAAATTGAACTAATTATTTAATTAACATTTTATTAAAGCCCGCCCCAAAGTTGCGCAAAGCTTTCATTAATTTCCTATATATTTTATTTATTTTTAATATATTTATTTTTATAATAATAATTATAATAATGTAATATTCAATGTAAGTGTATGCTTTCCCACTTGTTTTTGTTTTTCTTTCAATATTTGCATTAGCATTAATCTAAGAAATTAATTCAATTTTATTTATCATATTATTACACACTTGATATGTAGTTTTCATATATAAACAACTAAATGAATCAAGTCGGAAACATATGGAAATTGTGTTATTCATATATCGTGTTACATATTTCATATTTCATCTATTTCTGTTGTTGGTCCAGTTGAAAGTCGTTATTGGGGAATCTTTAGCGAATTTCATATGGGAGCAGTTGGGTTGGGTGGACAGCAAAAAACCTTTTGTTGTTTGTTTGTTTCTCAAATAATTCTCAACGATTTGTTGTAAACGTGTGTGGGTGTTCTCGGGCTTCTCTTGGCAGTCTGTAGATTGTCTCATAACTTAACAACAACAAAATTCGAAAGGTTTAGTTCGAACTTAGCAATAATTAGCCAAATACTCTTAGTCGTAGTAATATATACTTAAAGCTTATACAAACCATAGCTAGGCCATATCTTACATAACTAGAATGCAATTGTATTTATGTATTTATGTTTTTCTATTATAATATTTCATATTAACTTCTATGTGAATTCACTTTTATATGCAGCCAAATATATATTTATATATTTTATATTTATATAGATTTTCGTTGCATGCACCTCGACAAAACTGGTCTATTGTACAACCTGTTTGGATCTAATGCCTAGATTTAATTAGCTGGAAGTACAATTGTATGGATCGTCAGTGCGAAAATTGGGATGATCTTCGTAGGGCTTCAGTCCGGCGGCCTTCTTCTCATCGCGTAGTTTCTCCACCTGCTGCATGACGCGCAAGAAATTGCCCCCAGCCAATTTAGTTAGCTCATCCATGGTCCAGCCGCCACCCAAAAGCTCAGCGAATAATGTGGGATACGAGGAAACATCCTCCAGGCCTTTGGGTGTGCTGCAAGAGGGAGAGAAAGAGAGGGAGAAAATGAATATATGTATTTGAGTTTGTCGTTTATATATGCTAGACTTTTGTGAAAGCAAATGAAAGTTATTCCTTTAGTTTAATATGTTATTCAAAAGCTCCAGGGCATAATACATAGATGATATCAATGTCACCATATTTGCCTATAGCTATTGAAAAACAAATATATATTTAAATAACTAATTAATTTTAACAATGTTTAATTAAAATATTGAATGGCGAGTCGAATGCCGGTGACTTGACTTATCTTATACTTATAACAATATTACATTATTATAATTTCCCGCTCGAAAGATTCGCTTCATCACAATTGACACAGAATCAATTGTTGCAGCTGACCACGAGCTTATATTATTAAAAGACAATAACTATAGTAGGATTATTGATTGATTGAAGATTGCTTAACTAGTTTAAATTTATTCAAAATACTATTTGTTCCAGCACATCAGAAAATTGTTGCAATATCAAGTGCTGCTTGACCAAGGTCAGGAAATCGTCACCAAGAGTAGACTAAATCGTTTTGTGTTATCCCAAAAGCAGAGAAATTTAATCAAAAGGGAGTGTATTCACCATTCTGCTTGCATTTTTTTATTATAATCAAGTAGCAAATATTCTCAAACAAAAATTTAATAAAACATGTAAATAAGGTCCACTTTGAAACTCTAATATAATAGAATTCAATTCCATCTTTATTCATTATTCAAACTTGAATCTCTTTCATCTGAACATATCTCAACTTGAATATCATTGAAATTGCGTTTAATCAGAGCAACATATATACATATATATATATAATTCCCAAGCACATTCCATTTAGGCGGGGTCTTCAATTATATTTTATTTGCTTAATGGTAAATATGGTCATAAAAATTAAACAATAAACAAGACGCTAAATGTACCCAAACCCTGTTCGGATAATAAAGCAGAGGGATAGAGAGAGAGGGGCAGGAATTTATGCGAGTCAAAGCTAAATAAATAACAAATAAACAAATTATAATGGCAAATAAATAATAAATTTTTATTTCGGGTCGCACTTGAAAAGGAAGTACGAATAAATAATAATTTACTGTTATATGCAGCATTTAGGCCACAATTTAAATGACATGGAAACGGAATATATGCACGTACTTAAGCACAATACAGGGTGCTGAAAGAGAGAGAGAGTGAGAAAGAGAAGGTGGCAGAGAGAGAGAGAGAGGGAGACAGTGGTAGTTAAATCGAAAATAAATTTAAATACAACTTTAATTTTAGACTGTAAATGATATATGCTGCAGTTATTTTCCTGACAGCTGCCATTTGCTTAAGCACCCTGTATTTGTGTTGCTATAAATAGTATTTCAAGCATTCTTCAGTCAAAAGCAAAACCCAATGTCTGTCATTTGCCTTTGTTGTCCTTTATTAAACTTTACATTTATATTGTCTAAGCTTACTTTGCGGTTCCACGTCTCTAATGCGAGCGTGAGTGCATTCTTCCGTTATCTATTGCTATTTTCATGCATTTCGCTTTGGTATTTTATTGTTTGTGCGCAAATTAATATCTCTCATTTGCGGTTATGGCCAGTGCTTTAAATTCAATTCGCATTCCACATGATAAATTTATCACAATAATCACACATTAAAAGTAAATTTAATTAACAATAGAAGAGCTTAACAAATGGCTAAACGAAGTCGAAATACTCTTTCGATTGCGAACAATGAAAGGGTTGACAAACATTTCGAAAGATTTTATGTAATGAATGAAATTAAAATTTCACTTATATTTGTATACAAAAGCTATTCAAATTATTTTTTTCTTTTTAATTGGGGTTTTATCTTCTTTTTCGTATCTTCATTTTATATCTGTTTTTTATATATTTTTTTCTTATTTTCTTATCTTTATTTCAAATCTTTATTTTATATCTTTATTTCGTCTTTATCTCTTATCTTAATCATAATGCCTTGCCAGTGGAAACAATACCAGATAATAACTTTTGGTATTTGTTTTTTATTTACAAATTAGCTTGATACTGTTTAAGTGTTGAATGAGATAACTAAGCATATTCTGACTAGATCACACTATATTAAACCTACTTTATTTAACTGAAATTACAAAATTACATACCTTCTTTGAAAACATATTTAATTTTTTTTAAATACCTGTTCTTTTTGTCTATGAGAAATCATCTATAAGTCTGAGAGAGTGTGAAATAGAATCTATGACAGACTTTCCACTTGCCCAATTCTCGCTTTATATATACACTCCTTCAGTTTTTTAAATCAAAATATCAAAATGATAAATCAAACTTTAATATTTATTTTAATTTCGTATTTTTCTCTTTAACTCTTGACTATTTAAAACAAGCCAAAAATAGTTTATAATAAAAATCGTAATAGCAGCTATAACTAACGAACGAATGCCGAAAACCGACTAAATAACTTAAATGGCTTTAAATGCTACGCTGCATTTCATTTGCTTTGACATCTAAATATGGCAAAGCAATTTTAGGCTATATTAAAATGGCTATTAGGCCAAGATTTATGGCATCAACAATTGCATTAAACAATTTATGGATAAAATGCAACAAAAGCTTTTATCCGCTGGAATCTAAGCACAATAGTTGGTTAGCTATATGGGCTGTATTTAGGGATAGCTTTGAGAGACAAGAGGAGAATTAGAATGAATTGGATTAAAAATCATTGGCTTACGATCTATTTGCCAACTTCATTCAATAATCGACTCAATAAATTCTCATAACACATATCTAAAATGAGCAGTGGAATATTTAGCAAATTTATCTACTATATATGCACTTTATAATACTACTGTGACATACTTCATTTTATAGCTTAAATTCTCTCTGCATTTCAAGTGTATTTTAATAAATATTAAACAAAAAATTTGGGCATAAATATGCAATGGCCTGGCCGAAAACTATGAAAATGTGTCAGGTGTCATTGAAGTGACTCGGAATGCAGTATTACTAGCAGCAGCAGCAGCAGGAATACCAGCATCAAATAAAACAACAACCACAGCAACAGCATATATCGAAAACAACGCAGCTTCAATTGCTGCTTGTTAAACGCATTAAATGCCAGTCAACGCCCAGGGGCGTGGCTGTGGTTGGCCATGCGGGGTTCGAGCCGGAAAAATACCATTTGACATTTTGTAATTTCATAGAATTTTAGATTATTTATTGTGAAATACTTGTGCCACTGTGCGTGTGTATGAGTGTGTGTGTGTGATTGTGTGAGTGTGTGTTGTGTGTGTGAGTGTGTGAGTGGGTGTTGTATGAGTGGCCTATAAATATTCATAAGCGCAATTTCAGTTGTGTTTTTTGCCAATATTTTGTTGTTCTTGTTGTTGTTGCTGTTGCTTTTTCGGCGAAATGAACTTCGTTTCGTTTTGGAAATTGATTTACATGAAAATTGTTGTCGGAAATTTTCATATGCATGTCGCATTACAACAAAAACAAAAAAAAAAACAACAGCAAAAAGCGACTTGTTGTGGCTGCAAAAATTGTGTGGCATGTAGTAAAAATATTTAATTGAAAAACACGCAACAAATGGAAGGGTGTCTCAGGGTGTGTGTCTGTATGTGTGTGTGTGTGTTAGTGTGTGTGTGTGTGTGTGTGTGAAAGGGTCAGGACATACAGGAACATCGTTGCTCCTCAAATTTCGTGGCTTTGTTTATTTTTGTATAATAAATAATTGTATAATAAAAGCCAGTGAGACGAAATTAAATGCAAATTTTTGGTCGACTGTGTTATCGAGTTATTGCTGCTGATAACGTTGAATGCTAATGATAATGAGTGCCATCTATATCTGGGTGGGGCTGGTGTGCTTGCGTGGTTGCGTGTGTCTCTGACATATTGGTAACCATCAGAGCGGACGAAATTAAGTCCACTTTCGGTGTAAACCCCTTCCAGCAGCGACCATTCAATTTAAATTGAAGTGTGAAACAGTTTGGCAAATATCTGTCTCCCTCTAACTAATTTGAGTTGAAAATTGGTGGAGTTTTAGTGTACATATAATGTGCATGTATCCTTGGGTAGTAGACAAATGTTATTGTTTACTTTAGTAGTGGAAGCTTAAAAAAAAATTTAAAATTGAAATAAAGATATAGCAGAGAATGTACATAAAGAAATATGAGCATTTGGAATGTGCTTATAAGAACATATGTAGAAAGAGTATTATTATTGAACTTCTTAAAAAAGAACTTATACATTAGCTGAAACACTTTATAAAAGAATTTATTCGATTATGACTATTTGCCAACGACTAACTAATAATATTTTGCTAACTTCTTTACTTTTCTTACTGCTTACCTTACACAATTTTTAATCTAACAAATTGATCTTGAACTTCACTTAAATATTAAAATGTTTTATCAGTTATGGAAAATAGTTATGGCTAAGTAATAGATACTTAAAAAAATAAGCAAATAAATGTGCTCTGTTCTGTTGGACTAAAATCCTATGATTAGAAGACTTCAATGAATTTGAAAACTTCCTTATATTCATTCGGCCGTTTTCTCTTTTTCTGCAATTCTTACATGCTTTCCATCTTGTTTACTGTCTCATTCGTAATCTCTTTTACTATTTCTCTTTATTTATTGTATCTCTTTACTTCATGCTCATACTCCTCGTCCTCCTCATTCGTTTTGCTCCTTTTCTATCTATATTTTTCTTATCCTTTTTTCCATTTTTGTTGTTGTGTCTCTTCTAATTTGAAGCTCTCTGTGTCATTCTCAATTTCTTCCTCTTTTTTATTCTTTCTGTCTCTGTCTCTCTCTCTCTCTCTCTCTCTCTCTCTCTCTCTGTCTGTCTCTCTCTCTCCTTCTTTCTTTTTGTATTTTTGTGTCACTTTCTCTCTCTCTTTCGTGATCTCTATCTCCCTCTCTCTGTCTTTCTGCCGCTATTCGTGTCTCTCGTTGACTTCTTATTCAATTTTAGTTATTTATCATAGCAAGACACAAATATACATATAAATTCAAAATTTCAGGTCTCTAGTTAAAAACAGCTTATATACTCTTTTTGCTTTGTAAGCGGGTATTACTCGATATATAAAGTTATTATAAAATTCTCAAAGCTGTCGTGGCGATAAATAGTACATCTGCCAGTGGCAACCGCTATAATTATTCGCAGCGCTTATTTCTCCCCCTCTCCCCCTCCCGCTCTCTCGCCTCTTTCATTCACTTAATTTTTTCACTCCCCCATTTTGGAGACCTTAACGAACCGCAATATGAATTGGCAGCCGCAATATGCCAATGTTAAGCTGCTGTACTTAAATAGAATCAATTAATAACTTAAAAACCACCTGGGCAGAGTCAGCAACAAAGAGTGTGAGTGTGAGAGAGAGGCTCTATAGTGGGAGAGAGAGACGGGAAGTGGTTCTCAGTTACCGTAGCAGTTGCTCTCTGTGAAGCTTGTGGCCAAGGGAAATGCGCATTTAAGTGAAATAAATGACTTTTACTTACTAATTAATGCCGTCGTAGCCGGCGCCGAGGCCAACGTGATCGATGCCAGCAACGCGCTTAATGTGATTAATATGCGCTGTTTGTGTGTGTGTGTGTGTGTGAGTGAGTGTGCGTGGGTGTATATCAGCGGGTGTCCGAGTGTGTGAGTGTCGTTTTGCATTTCGTTGTGTTGGTCAGCAGGATATCGAATGACAAGCATTCAAGCGTGATGTTGTTGTTGTTGTTGTCGTTGTCGAGTTCATTAGAGTCCATTGTTAAGTGAGCGCCGTTGTTGTTGTTGTTGTTGTTGTCGTTGCCATCATCATCATAAGCCGTCATTATTAAAATTTTGCAAATTTGAAATGTGCCCAGGCGCCAAGACAATGCCATGAAAAGACAAAAAGAGATGGAAACCAAATCACGTCGCATTAGACAATTGCACATTAAATACCAAAAAATCAAACAAAAATTTGTAAAGAAAGCAAGCAAACAATTAACGAGTGAAAGAAAGAAATTGAACAGGCTTTAGATACTCTGTAATAAATAGATATGTTTATTATAGAAAACTAGGCAAAGGCAGGAGAAGAGTTACTTTATAATCTCAAAATTGTCTGAAGAGAGCTTATTGAAAATTAATTATTGTATGGAAAACTTTATAGTTTCTTCAGATGTCATGTATAACTGATTCTATATTCTATTCATATAACTGCCAAATTATGTCTTATATAAAGATCTATGATCTTTAAGTAAAGATATATGCTTACAACATGGGATATTATCTTGATCAGCTGCCTCAATAATCGCATAAATTCACTTTGAAATCATATCAAACTTCTTTTATAATATATCTAATCCTAAATTATATATGACTATGTATATAAGATTATATAAAATCCTTTACGCACCATATGCTGATTGATTAAATGACTCATTCAACCTTTAACCCTTTATAAGCAGACTTAGTACTCATCTCATTCACCCATTCCAAAAATTTCTAATTGCCCACTGTCCACTTGCCTCAAAGTGCGAGCATACCCGCTTCCTGGCTGCATACCCTACAGCGCAACCGAATTGTGCAAAAGCCAACGAAACAGGAAGTGATTACGTCCGCCATTTTGATGGCGTGTCAAAAGCAATGCCAACAAAAAAATGGCAGCGCTAGCCGAGAGGCAATAATGAACTAGCTGAAACAATGGGCTGACAATCAGCGGTGCTGGGTGGTGCTCGGTGGGTGCTGATGGGTGTTGACTGGAGCCACACAGACCGCAGTCAGTCGGCGGCGTTAATTGTTTTGCATGCTTACAAAAAAGCTGCACAGCTAGTTGGGTAGGAAAACTCAGCGAAATTAAAATGGAATTTCAATGGAAAAAATTGAAAACGAAATTCGAAATCAAAGTTAATACAAATTTAATGTAAAACTTACCGACTGCATCCTGAACCGTTGAATTCTCGCTGCAGGACAAAAATTTAGAGTAAAAGTTGACCATCACGAGGCCGCCGTTCTTGGCCAGCGACTGCAGGATGTCGTCCTGAACATTGCGGCTGGTGTTGCACAGCTCGTAGGCAGAGGAGTGCGAGAAGATAACAGGAGCCTCGCTCACCTCGAGAGCATCGCGCATGGTGCCCTTGGAGACGTGCGACAGATCCACCATCATGCCCAGCCGATTCATCTCGCGTATGATTGTCTGCAACGAGTCAAAGAGACAGAGAGAGAGAGAGAGAGAGAGAGAGAGAGAGAGGGAGGGAGGGGGATAGGATTAATGAAAGTTCGTTAGTCAGTGATTAGAGCGTGGTCAGCAGACATTCGGCGCTGACAGTGGCGAGGGTCTTAAATGGCTTTCATATCAAAATGCGATGCCATAAGCTAAGCCCATGTCATAAAACAAAGGCAACGGACGATTGAGTGGAGGCGGCGGCCAAGGCACGACCCAAGAGTACCAAGAGGACAGCCAAACAGTTTCATTATGCATGTACTTTTACTTAACCTTTGACTCTCGCACAATGTCTAAGTAAAATGATATTGCTTCGTCTGTCTGTCTGTGTGTGTGTGTGGGTGTATCTATGTGTGTGTGTGTGTGTATGTATCTTTGTCCCACTGTAATTTGTATTTATGCGCGGATTTATGGTCGCTGTCTCATGTGTGTGTCTGAGTGCTGTGTATGTGTGTGTGTGTGTCTGAGTACTGTGTGCGTGTGTGTGTGAGTGCGTGTGTGAGCTGCTTACATAATTACTAATCTGATGCAGTTACATTTGGCGCCACAAATTATGAGCAAATTAATTACACTGCGCGAGATTAATTTCAGTCGCAACGATACTTATCAGACACTCGCAGCAACCACAAATTTAGCATTCAAATTGCACACTCGCAAATTGTATCTAAAAACTGCTCAATAACGAGATCTTAAGATAAGTGTGTATATGGCTTTGAGCGTGCTTAAGATATTGGTAAATGGGAAATAGTTCTCTAGTTGAGGAAAATTAGTTGTGAGTTTACTTAAATTGAGCTGTCCTTAAAGTGGATAATTCTATAGCTAAAATGTAATATTGTTTGGCATTTTTTTAGGGGATATTTATTTGAAGTCAGCTCGATCTAAATAGATTGTTGAGCCAAACAGTAGCAGACAAAAATTTAAACAAATGTTCACTTCTTTTACTTTAAAGATGAAAATGTCTCCGATTTAGTACAAACTGTAATTTTTATGTTTACTAAAAGTTAACTTAATGAACAGCTCAGTCCAATCAAATTTGGAACTTGAAAAGTTCATGCTTGCGAAATTTCGGTAAATTTTTAAGAATATTTTTTAATGTATAAAATGTATAAAAATGTATATTTGTCCTGCTTTTATTATGAAATTGTCTAAAATTTAATTTAATCTTTAATTTTTTAGATCAAAAGTTAACTAAATGAACAGCTCTGGAACTAAAAAAGTTCACGCTTGCTAGGTATGTTAAGCTGCATATTAATAAATATATTTTTGTATAGCTTCAATAATATGGAATTAAACTCAGTTTAGATAGCTGAAAGATCTATTCAATTTCCTTCAATACTCATTTAAATTTATAAAATATATTATATTTATTCATCACAGAGATATCGTCTGCTGAATTTATTCAACAGCTGCCATACCTACACCCACTCTATTCCGCTTCTTACTTCCTTCTCTCTCATTCTCTCACTTTCTTTTTTCTTGCACTCTCAGCTACCTATTCAGCAACTCAACCCTTCAAACCATTCTATAGTTAACTATACTTTGTTCATGTACGAATCAGCGAGTAAATTAAAAAGTTTTATATTTGTATAAAACTAAATACATGTCCAACTCAGTGTAGAGTTTTTTCAGTGTATGTTATGTGCGATTCCATTTCGCAGATAATTTTTAATTGCACTCGTGAATGGGCGACGTGGTAAGAGCTGGCATGGGGCTTAGCAGCAGCAGCAGCAGCAGCAGCAGGAGGAGATGGTAGAGAGTTGGTGAAATCGCTGTAGTTAGAGGCATGAGAGATCTAACCATATAGTCAATAGTTAGAAACGGGCGTCTGTTTGTTTGGGGCTATTGGCCTTAAATTAGCTAACAAATTGCAGTTGGCCGAAATGCTCAATTGCCATAATGCCTGTGCACTTAATGGGCGTGGCATTAAAGCTTGAACGTAAACACGGCCAAAACTAATTGGAATCATTTGAATGTGTCTGAGTACACATGTGTGTGTGTGTGTGTGTGATTGTGTGTGTGATTGTTGTGTCGAGTGTTGTGCTCTAGAAAATGTGTATTAAATGCTTATTGTCGCCTAATTACGCACAAATCACACACACACACACACACACACACACACACACACACACACACACACTCAGACATAGACAATAGCAACTGTGGGCTGAACGATGGGGGCGTGGCTGACTGCGCATTAAATCTTAATTAACGGTGCACACAGAACGGCTTATGCAACTGTCAGTACTCATGTGAGAGTGTCTGTGTGTGTGTGTGTCTGTGTGTGTGTGTGTCTGTGTGTGTGTGTGTGTGTCTGAGTGTGTTCGCTGAGCTGTTTACAACAACTCGAAGCAGTAAATTAAAATTTAACAAATTATTTGGTGATTAATTGCTAAGGCCCTGCCAATACATTATATATGTACATATAGTATGTATATATACACTCATATAATACATGTAGATCGCCAGCATATATTTTCGCTTTACATTTCATTTAACAATCATAATAAATGTAATCAATTCAATTGCAATACATTTTTATTTTTGCTTGCGCCATTTAATTGCACTTTTAATTGAGAGCATTATGGTGCCATGCGGCGTATGCTTAATGCTATATCCCCCATGCAAATTTGCCAATAAATAAATGAGGAAATCAATTATTTGCTCTTAAATGCAATAACTCTGCTGTTAAAACAATGCCAGCTAATAATGGCAAGAGTTATATATTGTATTTATATATGTTTATATGAACTGAGCCTTAAGTCTTTCGACTTAAATGCCAAACCATATTGTAGTTTTATTTGAAAACAGCTTCGACTTCTTTGACATATTTCTTAAAGCATGTCTAGCTAGCTATTAAGCCAATAATATCCCCAGGTATTGCAATTGGCTTAATAATTCACAAGAAAAATCAATTCTTAAATTTATTGGCAATTATTTAATAGTTGAACAGCAATTTTCATATGAAAATTGCATCGCATTTTGTATAAAATAAAACAACTTAAAGATTGAATATCTAAAAATATGACAAGAAATCAAGACCGAAAAGCGCTTTATTGCTTAAAATATTATATTTATTTCATATTTTCAAAAATTCATTTTTATATTTTTAAAATAAAAATAATTGAAAAATAAAATATTTTTCGGTCTTAATTTCTGGATTTTTCTTTAACATTTTAGTTTCAAATAAATAATTTAAATTAAAAATTTGATTCTTATATATATAAAATGCTGCAAGCTTCACACAGATAAAACAATAATATAACTAAGTTATATGTATAAATTATGGTGATAACTATTTAAGAGCTTTAACTTTAAACATTCATGTTTATTTTCATTTTGTAGTAGGTCAATGGGAAAAGCACTAGAGTTAATTATTGATACTTAACTATAGCTCAATCAATACTCAGCTAAAATGTCATCAGGAGAAGATAAAGAATATTCAATTCAATTCGAAAGGCAAAGCAAAGGCGATAGCAGCAGAGTCGTATTTATTTAAATATTTATGTAAAACAAAAATTTTGTAAAAGTTGACTTCGAATTTCTTAGATGAGCATAGCTTAAAATATGAGCCTCTTAATCATCATCTGCAACTACATCATCTACATCATAATAAGTTTTCAGTATAAGTAAAAAGAGCGGCACTTGAATTTGATTTGTACGAGTAATATTTAAAATTGAGGTTTTTTGAATGCGAATGTTGCTCTAGTTATATTCGATCTCTGTGTGTTCTACCTATGCTCACCCTCCTTGTCTTTGCTTAGTGCACTTACGGTGCGCCTACTTACAGATTATCTTACTGAAGGCATTGTCGAATTGAGTCACAGGATATTTCTGTGATATCCTGATTCCCTATATCAGAAAAAGGCATTCGAAAGTTGCTTTCGTAACAGAGCTTGATAGTATAACAACTGCTTTACCAACACCAATACAATTTGTCTAATTACCACTCTCAACAGTTTTCAGTAGTATAATTTAAAAAATAAATAATTGTTAAAAATAATATCTTCAATTCATATATCTGATCTCCCTTTTTTATTTATTATTATAAATTATGCTAATTATATCTTACATTGTGATTAATTACATGATACTGCAATGTGAGCAGCCCTATTATTGGCCATATGCTACATTCAAGTAGCTTCGAGTAGCTCGCTGCTGACGTGTTGTCTATGTCCGAATTGCCGACAATGTTATCAAGACAGGCATTTAAAACCGCCAAAAGGCGATGCGCATAATGCGAATCACTGGCTCTGCTGTTGACTGAGTGACAGGCAAATTGAGGAGCAACTTTTCACAATGCTCATTAATGTCAGACATCAGCATCAGCTTCAGCTTCAGCAGCTGCCAGCTAGCTACCAGTTGCCCCATGCCCGGCCACTTTTGTATCGATGTGTCAGGCTTCAGCTACAGCTACAGCTATAGCTATAGCTATTGCTATAGTATGAGGCGCCAACAATGCCGCTGTCAGCAGCAAACTCAACAAAGAAGAAGAAAAGGAAGAGCTGGACACAGGACTCGGGACGCATCCTTGCAGCCATTTGCTGCCATGTCGAATTTATGGCTTTTGTTAGCCATTTCAATTGTGAATGCGAAATTGTTATTAATTTTTGGCTGCAGCCAAGTGTATATATATATATTTTTTTGTATAGATTAGCAACGATTGCATTTTCATATTCCAGTTAACAATTAAATTGCGATTTTTGTCTAAAAAAATATATATATAAACATATATGCTATGGCATGGAATGCCAGCTGAATATGCTTACAAATTTAATATTCAATTAGCAGTCGGTAGCATTTTGCTGCATCGATAACAACAAATCTGCAAATGCATTTAAATTGAATTTAGTTTTGTATTTTTTAGTTTTTTTATTTATTTCTCTGTATTTAAATTTGCTTAAAATCTGCGCTAAAATAGTTAAATGAACTTTTGGGCAAAAATAAATGAACTGGCGTAATGAAACAAATGGCAAGCCACAAAACGAGTTAACATATACACATATAAACACATATATGTATATATATACACTTATATATATGTAATATATACATACATACAAATTCATATATATATATATATGTATCTATATAACAAATTCACTCACTCGCAAAACGTGTTCAGTTACGTGTTGGGCATTAGCGCTGTTTGGCAAAAACTCATTAAAAACTTTAAATTGAAATAAAATAAAATGCATATTTATTTTCATATACACCATATATGTAGATCTATACTACATATTCTATACACTTATAAATGGGCCAATGCATTTGAAATCTCATGACAATATGCGCAAAAAGTAGTAAACTCACAAAATATATATATTTTTGCAATCGGCTTATAAATATTGCATAGGCCACAGAATGTGTTTCAATAAGTTTTATGGCTGAGCTTATAATTAATTTGTTTTTCTGTTTCGACTTTTGCGTAAATCTTTCCTTTCAGCTGTTTGCCCCCAACATGTGAAACATATTTAATTAATTTTATGCAACTCTTTGTTTATCAATGCAACTTTCGTATTGCATATATCCAGCTTGATTGACACATTGATTGGCAAAGTGACTGGTTGATTAATGATTACAGCCCGGCTCTTACGGTCAGCTGACAATGACAATGTTTTACAATATTTACAAATGCCTGTGTTAAGCTGTTCAAAATTTTGGTCTTAAAATTTTTAAAGGCAGCGAAAAATTACTATAAAAATTTGGTTTTGTTTGCATTCAATAGACCTTTAAAGTTATTTTTGTATACACTTTTTTGTAATATTTATTTCAGAGTTTTTTTTTTTTAAGTAGATAGAAAATAATTTTTATTTTATTTTATTTTTTTAAGTAGATAGAAAATTATGGACTGGGATTTTGGCAGTGAGAGTTCTCATTTTGAATATATTCATTTATCGAGTATTTTTTTTATGAATCTTGTAATCTTGTTGATTTTTGAAATTCTTTTTTTTTTATATATTAAAATTTATAATTAATTTGATTTTTTAAATGCATATATTTACATCAATATTAATACACATTAATATTAAAATAAATTTAAGCAAATAAATAACTCAATAAAAATTATATATAATTTTATTAAAACTTAAAACTGATTGCTATTGCCATCATTGCAAGTCTAATCATTATTAAATAAAGTTTGTATTAAATACTGTTTGGCTTAAATACACATCTCATATAAATTTAAAAATTCAATAAATTGTTTAGTAAGATTTTATTATACAAACATTTCGTACACATTTTTTAAGCCTTTTAATGGAGTTTCTTTACATTACCCCAAGCGACAATTAATATCGGTTGCTTTGTGTCGTCGAGGCGGGGCCCTTTTCAATTTACAAATAAGATTTCATTGTCAGCGAGTCCCGATTCGCATTTTGCACACACAAATTGTAAGAATAATGAGAGCTCCACTGAGCTCTTATCTCTAAATACCGACTGTGCTTACGCAGCACGCAAGGCAGATATATACATATATATATTAATATATGTCAGATCCAGTGGCTCGATTTCGCCCCCTCTGTGTATATATGGGAATGACCTAATAAATCCGTTTTATGTCTTGCCTTGGCGCCGCCTTCGACTGCCCGGAAATGCTGGCGGCTGTGGCTGTGGCTGTCGCTGCGGCTGTGGCTGCGGCTGTGGCTGCGGCACATTCACTTCCTGTTACTTCAACTCCCACTCGATTCATATTCAAATTCGAATTGTGGGTGTGGATAGGGGTGTGGCCTAGGGGCCGTCATTTATTGACTGCGCCATTAGCTGCACTAATGATCCATTCAGGCGCAACTGGAGCAGCAAAAGAAACCTAAAGCGAACCCATATTCAAATTCAAATACAAATTCAAATTCAGCCGCAGCCGCAGCAGCAGCAGCAGCAACTGCCAGCTGCCAGGGGCCCCGTCTCCAAACCAGACATCCAAACACATTGGCATTGTCAATATGCTTAATGGATTTTCAAATATTTAAACAGCCCGACAAGCAGCGAGCATGCGATTGAGCCTGAGCCAGAGCCAGAGCCAGAGCCAAACAGCCGCCAGGCCATAGCGTATTGGAATGCCAGCTCTGACTTCACTACGACTCCATTTGGAGACAAACTCGCAAACGCTTCAATTCTCAGCTGCTGCCCAAATGCATTAGGCACATTAACTCATTTTCCAAATACAAATCAAATATTCTGTTGACAAATTAAAGATTAGCAATGGCGGTTCTATAAAATGGAACAAGATTATTAATAGTAATAGAATATAATATGAGAAAAAAACTATTTTAAGTTTTATGATTGTTAAATAATTTGAATGTATTATATAGCATTATTAGCCATAGAGGAAAAGAGCTGCACTTCAATTTTAATTTGTAGGAGCAGCATTTGAAGTTGAGGTTGTAAGAGTGTAGAGGTTTTTACTGCAGTTGAGCAAATTGTTAAGGCATTGTGAAATTGATGCTCAGGAGACAGAGGAATGAAGCTGCATGCAGTAGCCCTATTTAAGTATAGTTCCATTATTGGCGCCCTCGCATGAACAGAGATTGTATACATAATCTTAATACACTCAAGACTTAATACTGGAATGTATTTCGAAATATATGTAGCTAAAGTATAAACTTATGCGAAGTTATATATCAATTGCTCTTAAATTGAGAGAGTAATTTGTACAGCAGCTGCACTCGCACACTCATATTCGCAGTCATAAGCAGCGCTTGATAGTTTATGTTGATAGTTTATGTTGATCGGAAATATATATAATTTATGGGATATATGTTTCAGCTGCAATATATTGTGTTGCACTAATTGAAAAGAGAAGCCTTTTATTTATAACTCTTATATAATATGTTATATCTATTTTTATGGTTTCCCATGGCGTGTAATTAGAGCATAGGACACAAACGCTTTCTTATGTCCTATAGCATATGGCTTGACGTAAGGGATGGTCGTTCTTTAATATTCTTTCGCAGTCCACTTGAAGCCGTCAAAAAGTGACCGTCAATCAGGTTCAAGCTTGAGCAATATTTATACTCTGTTATACTCTTATCTTACTACTAAGCTTTCTGGCAATTAATTTTCAGATAATTTGTCGCAGCAGGGGGTCGATGGTATATACATGCGCTTTACAGTTGATATGGCTTACAAATATATAAATTAATAAATTAAATTAATATGTATTTAAACAAATTTCATACTATGTAAAGATGTATCCATATATCTTTAAGGTATCAGAGCTGTTTCGCTTGAGTGAACTGTATGGCTGTAAAATTGTGGTAGCATCATCTAGCTTTACATTTTTTCAATAATTTATAGCATAACTAAAATTATATAAAACACTTTTACCAAGTATAAACTATGCTTCCTCGCTTATCAAGCACATCTAAAAAATGTTTAAAATTTGAGAATCATGTTGTCGCTATAACTAAGACTCAGCCGTGTCTATTCGCTGTGTAATTATTTGCCAGCTGTCAGGATGCATTACGAATAATATCTGTTGGCTATTGACATTACTTAAAAAATAAAAAAAAAAGAAGGAATAAGTGCAGATGATTTTTGCCAAAGCTCAGCTGCAGGGCAAGCAATAAGAGTGCTTCTGAGCAGGTAAGATAAGGTAAACTCACTCGCAAACACACAGCTACACTCGCACACTCATATTCGCAGTCATAAGCAGCGCTTGCAACTGGCACGCATTGCGCGCTTGAAATAGCAGAAAAATGTTTGCATTTTCTTGCGTAGCATTTACTCGTTTCGCCAGTTCCCGATCTAAGACTGAGACTCAGACTGGGACGCAGGACGAGAGTCTCAGTTTTTCCCGTTTCCCGTTCCGCGCTGATGGCTGTCAGTGGCTATAATTGAAGCTCTTAGTTGTCGGAGCGGATGCGGGCGGATGGTTGAGGAGGTAATGTAGGTAAGGTAAGGAAAGCAACAATCAAATAGCAGAGAAAACTGCAACTGAAATTACAACCCAGGGCATTCGCCAGAGTGCAGAGAGCAGCTGCCATTGCCTCAAATAAGATATAAGAGCCAAGATATATAACTCGAGAGCAGCCAACTAAAGCGAAATAAGCCAAGCAAAATATGCACAAGGGTGCATGAGTGTATGTGTGTGTTTGTGTGTTTATGTGTGTGTTTGTGTGTGTTGGTGGTGTGCAGAGCAAATGTTGCAATAAATTGCTTGCAGCCAGGTGAAATTAATTGGAAAGATATTTTAGCTATTTTAGCTGCTACCCAAATTCCTTTGGCTGGCTATTGAAAACTTAATTAAGACTATGCAAAATGCTTAGTTGTCTTCTGCATTTCCTGCACGTGCAGCTAATTAAGCACAGTGTTCTTTTACTATACGCATATGTTGTTCGAACAGCGGTTTGACCAGCAAAAAATCCAAACAATTTGTACTAAATTATGCATACGCTGGCTGTGATGGGCGCCCAACGAGCCGTGTGGCCAAAGAACTGACAGCCTGTTGGCCACAGCTCACATGACAGTCGTTGGCCTGGAGTCCTGTCTTGTTAGCCAGAGGAAACCTGACATTTGAGAGCCTGTCAGAGCTCGGCGACCAAAGCAATGACAATGTGAAAGGTAGTTGATAAATAAATATTCATTTAAGTGAATTATGAAAACAAACACTTGCTTGTGCAAAGAGGGCAAACTTTGAAGACTTTTGTAAGTTGATCAAATAATAGTATGCCATTAAGTAAATTATAGCAACTAGTTAAAGCAGAGCGAAGCCTTTCGCTTCCACAGTTGTTCAAATATTGCGCATACGCCATGTGCTGCACACTTGAGTTTTAGTTAATGCATTTTTCAACTAAACCTGACTTCGATTAGCTTGCTAAAAAATTCATTAAAAACTTTTAGCGAGCGACATGCAGACAGCCAGCGAGTCAGGCAGATTCAGCGAAGTCGAGGAAGCCAGGCATCTGGAGTTGGCTGTCTTGCGGCTCCCTAAGCAGCCAAGCTGAATATTTTATAAACTGTCGTTAGTGGCGTGGCCCCAGCTACTGCGAGCCACGGCTCAGGCCACAGCCACACACACACTGCTTTTGCCAGGTCATACAATTTGTTGCAAGCTGAAAAAATACGTGGCAAAAGCAAAGAAAAACCAAAAAGGAAATAGGAGTAGCAAATCTCTCGTATAAGTTGCGACTGAGACTGCAAAATGGCTGCTTCGTGTTGATGGCGACGTCTGAGCCCGCAGGGAGCATCAGGCACGACAAACACAACAGCAACAGCAGCAACAACAACAGCAGCAACAACAACATCAACAGCAGCAACAGTGGTAAATAGAGGCGACGTGGCCTGGATCTGGCCTTAGTTGGGTTAGCCAAGATGGATGGCCAAATATTTAGTGGGAGGTCAGCTAGTTGCAGTTGTCAACCAGGTGAGCAGGTGGACAGGTGGGCAGGTGGGCAGGTGGAAAGGTGGGAATGTGCCAGATGGCTGGCAGCTGCTGCCACACACGGCGGGTCACACAGTTGCCAGTTGCCAGCAAACTTGTGCGACATTACAAAATTACCAATGTGAAAATCAATTTCATCAATTTTCAATATTCCCAATGGGGCAAACAGCACAGAAAAAAAATGCTTGAATACTTTACTCGGGTGGGCAAAAACTTTTATAGATTGTTTTGCGAGCTTAAAAAAGTTTCTATGCTTTATTTAAATAGAGAATATGAGCGTTAGCTTGAGAAAACAACTCAAACTTTTGCCAGCTGTGACGCATTGCTCTTTATTTCATTTGGGAATTATAAGTGCGAACATTGAGAGCTTGTTGAATTAGGCTTTGGGGTTGAGCCTTAAATGGACTTCTAACGTTCAAATTGCATTTTTATTTGTATACTCATATGTGTATGTGTGTGTGTGTGTGTATGTATGTGAAGAGTGCTCGTCCCCCAACCGAACCAAACATGTATTCTGTTTCATTTAGCCAACTGAGTGAGTTGGTAAATGGATTTTGGGCAAACATCAAATGAAACTTCTTTGCAAAGGACTCAAATTGTGTCTTAAGCTGGACTCAACATGCATTAGCAACACGCAATAGGAGTCCCCTACTACACTCTGTGTGTGTGTGGGGGCGTGACAGGGGCAAACAGAAGTCTACTCGGCTGCCAGCTGTTGTTACAGTTGAATACATTCAGTGCAAAAGGTGAAAACAAAAGCCGTTACACATGTGGCTAGATAATAACATTCTCTGAGCACTTGAGTTGTCCCCAGTTGCCAGCTTCCAGCTTCTAGCTCCCAGTTCCAACTCCCAATCGCAATTTTAGACTTCAACGTCTAAGGCTCAGCCTCAAATCTCAGTCTCGCAGCCTCTCGGCCTCTCAGCTCTGACGACAGGTGCGCAAAATTTTCAGTTGAATCTCGGCCAGCTTTGGGCACTGACTGTGCCGTGTCACATTTTTAGCCCAGCCAAACGTGCCCAGACAATGGCAAAAAGGTCAACACTAGTTGGGCATTAACCCATTCGACATGCCAGCCATGGATGAGGCCACTTTGGGGTCGTTGAGAGAGATACCGAGAAAGAGAGGGGGAGCAGAGGGGATTTGCCCCAGCCTCTAGGATTTGAGATGTGACTGTGCGTGGCGCGCGTGTTGTTGGACAGCCGAAAGCTGTGTAAATAGCATTTAAGTCCCAGGTATTCTATGGGCTGAGTCGCATTCAGCTCGTTACATGCTGAGCAGGCTGAGCCGACGAGTGGCCATTCGGTTTTAGACAAGCTTTATAAATAGAAGCCAAATGGAATAGGCATGTACTCCACGTCCTCAACAATGGCCAAGAGCAGACTGCAACATGTGTGTGCCAAAAACCAAGTCAATTTTCGAGGAATGTGCAGGCAGGCGACTTAAATACAGAGGAAATTTTAAAATAGAAATTGGCATAGTAAAAAACCAAAAATATTAAATAAATAAATGAATACACAAATAATTACAGTTTTAATAAAAAATAAATATAACTGAAATCAAAAATATAATAATTAAAAATTATGTATTAAAATGTGTATATACAGGGTGGGGCAAAAGTAATCACCCTATTAGGAAATACTCTAATTTCAGCAACTGGTGCCAAGTGCCAAATCGCCTTTAACATTTGTCAAATAAACAAACGTAGAAGATAAATCGATAAGTTATGAATCGGCTTACTCCGCAAGAACGCGGAATAATGAATGAAGAAAGCATTTCCGGAACGCCTAATCTCTCATTTCCGGCCGGTCAAATCTCCGATTTAACCATTCCAGACTTCCTTTTATGATGTTTTTTGAAGTCTTGCTTGTTTGCCAGGAATGGGAGAATCTGTCGCTAGATGTTCTGGCAAGAGTAATGGAAAATGTCATGAAACGGCCCCGAATGGTCATTAACTCTGGCGGCAACTATTTGGTCGATATTATTTTCTCGACTTGATGGCACAAATTCTAATGTATAAATTAAACAAAATTCAAAAGCTGAACAAAGATTCTTTACTAAAAATAAAACAACAAATTGAAAGTCGGCTGATTACTTTTGCCCCACCCTGCGCTTGATAAGGCTGCAAAATTAAGGCTTTAGCTTGAGTTACTATCTGAATTATAGCTTTGTATTCTGTTATAGTATATGTGAACCGAGTGGTTTTATAATCTCTTTTCTTTTATAAAAACAAATTTTAACGACTTTAACAGCATATTCAAACTCTGCTGAAAATTTTATTTCAAAAGTCGAACTTTGCTAGAAATATTTAAGATGTAAATAGAGCTATTAAATTAAAGTGGTTTTATGTATGATGTACAATTTCAAACATATTAAATTCTTGAATGAATGGTATAACACAATTTTATACATATATATGATATATTTTTATTTCTTTTGTAGATATATTTGTCTGCTATATAAATTCATGATTTTCCAATTTCTACAGCTGTCAATAGATAAACAAAAGCTGTGTTGTCATATTTTATGCGGACATATCTATGATTGCTAACAAAATGTCATCATTACATATATATATTTTATATATTTCTTTTCTTTTAATAATAATAATCAATGAATTTGAAATCTTCAATCAGTCAATACAATCATTTCTGTATATAGTAGATTGCATAACTCAATATAAGTCAACATATATCAGCACATGCTACGAGTTGAAAATAGTTTTCTATTCATTTTGAAGCTGGCGTTCGTTGCGGTACCTGTTGCCAGAGATTCTAATGAGAGTTTTTTTTTTTTTTTGGCGTTTGCACACGAGAGCGTCAAAGGTTAAGCCACAGTGAGACCGAAAAGAATTTACATATCATGGATCAAACACAGTGCGAGCCTAGTTGTTGGCATGAATGTGAGATGAGAGATGCGAGATGTGAGCTGCGAGATGAGAGCTGCGAGATGTGAGCTGCGAGATGATGGGTTTGCCAGAGGGCGCCAGCAGAGCTGTTGGAAAAACAACACGCGTCTACATACATATGCATAAATTTCACGCACAACTGAATTGCGATGGCGATGATGATGATGATGGTGCTGGAGTGTGTGCGGATGTGTTGGTGTGTGGTTGGGCACGGGGCCAGCTGGCTGGGCTGAGTTGTGTACTATACTGCAACGATTGGGTGCGGAAATCTGCACAAAGGAGCCCGGCCACACACTGAAAAACAAACCACACTGGGTGTCAGCGGTGCGGCGGTGGGGCGGTGGGGCAGGCGGGACAGGCGGTACAGCTGGGCAGAGACAGTTAAATAGACAGGCTGACAGGCGTTGCTGGGCGTGCAAAATTCTGAAATGCCGTCATTAATCTTTATTTGCGCCGGCGAACGCGTGAATAATTTAGCTACCTAATAATAAATCATTGCAGCTGTGCATTAGTTGACTGTCGCTCATATATGCTGCTGCTGCTGCTCTCTCTCTCTCTCTCTCTCTCTTTGTGCGTGTGTGTGCTTTGTCCCTTGGTTCTTGCCCTTTATCTCCCAGCGGAAGTGCCGAGTAACATGCTTAAATGCTTATCAAATTTAATGCGCCTCACACCCCAAGAGCCTGATGAGCATTAATTAATTGCCAGCGCCAGCGCCAGCGACATTTCAGACAAAAACGAAACCAAAATCAAGTCCGCTTCCGCTTCTTAGAGATAGAGCGCCTTGGCCTAGGCTGAAGCATATGCAATTATTTTGGCTAGCACAGGTGAGCGCGTCTTCCATTTGTTGTTGGTCTAGTTGGGAATTTGGCGAAAATTTCATTTGCCGAAATGAGCTCAGGATCACACTTGGCTAAACATTACGCATACGACGCTTGGGCAAACATTTGTCTATTCACGCTCTGCTGTTCACAGAAAGAAAACCCACTGGATTTTGTAAGAATTTGTTAAGGAAATTGTAGCATACAAAAGGTTGTGGATGAACGGTATAAAACTATTAATTTTTTTTAGAGAATTACGGTTGAAAATGAACTTTTCAAAAAGTATATAATATAAAAATAAATAAAAAATTAATAATACATGCTTATTTTATATAAATATAATTTTTTCTAAATTTAAATTTTACATTTTTGCTGAATTTGAAAATTGTAAACAAAATATTAAATATAATATTTAGTTGATAATAAATAATTTACAATAAACTTTTTCAAATAAACTAAACATTTAATATAATTTGTAATTTTTTTTTTTAATTTTAAGTTTTAGGAACTGTAAAATATTTAATTAATAAAAAAAAAAAAATTAAAAAAAAAGCTTTTCATATATTAAAATTTGATAGTGTTTGCAATATTTACTATATTTATATTGTTATTTTTTACACATCTATCGCAAAAAATATATATAATTATTACTTATCATAAAATTTTACTATATTACAATTTTATACTTATTAAATGTTTTCAAAATCCTAAAACTGTTTTTTATTATATATTTATTTCAAAATACATATATAAATATAACACATTTTCTCCTAATGTATATTATATATTTTTGTATATTTAAGTTGGCGAAATTTAAGCGAAATATTTGACTTGCAGAATACGCTCAACCATCTACCTGATATTCACCTGTGAAAGCATGTTGTTCCAGCTGTCTGGAAACGGCTTTTCTGCCCCTTGGGCACACGCGACGTATGCGTAATAGCCAGGGAATTCAGCACAGACGCGGTTGGTGGTTTTTAGCTGCTGAGAAATGCTTTTGCATTTAAAATTTTCGGGTTCCCAACCATCGTCCAAACAATCAAGCCACATTCAAACGTAATTTCAATAGATGTGTGTGCACATAATTTAATTACAGAGCAAGCACAAAAATGTGGACGTAAATACTAAAAATGAGTAAATGTGAAAAAGGTTATTCACATTCACACACACACACACATACAGAGAAGACAATTTTGTAGCTGGAAATGCATTTAGTTGAAGTAAGAATTTTAATTAAACTATGCACAGCAAAATTATTGCTTAAAAATTCCCCAAGCTAGGCCAGGTGCAGGCAGATAAATTGCGGTCCAAGTGTTTGGCAGTTGCCATCAAGTGGGAAAGTGTCAGGTGGCAAATACAATTAAATATTCAAATGTACAATCAATAAATGGTTTGCAAATTTGTGATACAGCAATTTGCAGCACTATATATATCCAGTTTCCAGCATCCAGCATCCGGTATGCTGCATGCTGTCTGCTGCAGGCATTTACAGAATTTTACTATTTTGGTATTTTTTTTTTCACTTTTTTCTTTTTCAATTTTCATGTTATGTGGCCTATAGGGCATGCATTGATGTCGTATTATAAAACGCAAACAAACCGATTTATAGAGTGTTCTATTGTGCTATAGGGCATCTGGCAGTCGACATTGCATAACTCTGCTTGATTTTTTTGGATTTTAAAATGCATGCAGCTCGTTGCAGTTGCATTGCGGTCAATTGCAGTGTCAAACTTGCAAATATTTTCAATTAAAAGCGTTTGCATCTCTTCCTCCCATCCCTGATCTATCTCCATATCTCTTTCTCTGTCTCTCTCTGCTTTGTTGATCTTTGCTGCACTTTTGTCTCGATTTAATTGTGTATGCAGAGTAGGCGTGGCAGGCAGGCCACAATACTGCTAGCCGAAGTTAAAATGCTGACATTTTTCTTCCTTTTTTTTCTGCTCTTTTTTTTTTTCTTTTTGCCAGCATAACAAAGCGAATCGTGTTGTAATTCACACAGTCTGGCCGTAAAGCTCACATTCAGGTGGTCTGCATTTAAATTGTAGATAAATATTCCTCTGCTTTCCGAATACCATTTTGTGCAATCATAGAAAAGTTATTCGCATTTTTCGCATTACCAATGGTTAGGCTACGTTTAGTCCCTTGGCTTACAGATTGCATGGCAGACTACAAATGCACAAATATCTGTCTAGCTAGCTGAGGCTGAGGCCATATATATTTTAGTTATAAAGGCAATAAAGCAGTAGAAACCAGATTTCCGAATTTCAAATTTATGGTATATGAAATTTTGCTTAAATACTAAAAATAGTTTTTAATTGCAATTTTTATTTGCAATCGGCTTAGGGCTTTAGAAATGAATTTTGTATGATAAACTCTGAAATATAAACCTTGTTCATGGTTATTCAATTTGTTGTTTAGAATAAACGGATTAAAAAGTGGGGACGAATTGATTAACATTATATAATGCAATTTTTTAATGCGACACATCAAAAACATATTGGAGGAAAGTATTATCTAATTCTTATTTACTAAATTAAAAAAATGTTACTTAGCTATAATATATTAGCTTATATATATGTATTATATGCTTAGCTATAATATTCTTCACTTTAATAAGAAATTTTCAAATATTTTCCACCGATTCAAAGTTAATAAAGTAAATGTTTTCTTTTACAAATTTTTCACGACCTCCCCCATGTTTTGCCTGCAGCTTGAGCCATTCTCAAAATCTACAATTATATTTGTGTATGTCTATGGCGTAAGTATAACAAGCTAGTTGCAGGCATTTGCATGCAGGCAGTCTCTGGGCTGTCAGCTTACACTATTCATCATGGTAATCAGTTGCATTTGCAGCACATGTATATTTCATCTAACACCTAAATCACCCACTTAATTAAATTTGCTGTGCCCAGACGAGCAGGAGCAGTTGCTGTGGCTCAGCTCGAATTGCCACTCCAATTGGCTAAATATATAAGTACAACAATTTCTGGCGTTGTTGTTGTGTTGGTTGCTGCTCCGCTCTGCTCGTATCACATATCAAAACACTTTGAAATCTAATTGAACATTATTGTGCTTTGGCATTTACAAAGTCCCAGTTGGGCCGAATCATTATGCTGAGCCTGATCAATAACTCGTAGCAGTTGGTCGTCAGGCAGTTGGAGAGTTCGGGCTTTATAATAAGCATAAATGTCATTAAATTATTTGTGGTAAATTGATATTTGCCTATTCGATATTTAATGAAGTGTATTTGCAACATTTTGCGGGTCGTTTATTGTGCATGTTTTTGACTTTTACTGGGAGTGGAGTGCGGAGAAGTTATGCTGCGGCCAGTGTAAAGCATTGTGCATGTTTCTAATTGCGCACTTGCCTTTGGACTACATCTGCTCTTGGCTCAAGGACAATGGCATCCTTACAATAATTGGGCAAATGGGATTCAATAAAGTTGAAATCAAACACTGAATCTCATTGCCTGTGGTTGCTGAATCAGAAATAGATATGTGCACCACTTGGGGCAACAATGCTCAAACATGTGCAAAAGAAAATACAAATTTCGGTTCTGCTGTTGTTAATACGATAATCAGATGAGAAACTGAGATAATTATAAATAAGCTGAAGCATCTACAAAAGAATAATTGAAAGCTGAGTAGATATACATATTGGCTTTGAAGTGGTTTCAGCTTCGAGCAGCAAATGTAAGCATTATACCTTATTTAGGTGAGGTATGTATTGCTTATAATTGTATATACTAGAATGTGTATGGGTAATACTTAGCTTAAGAATTCAAGTGAGGTAATCAGAGTTGAAGATTAGATTATCGAAGCAAATGTACGAAATGACAAAATATTTACATCCAAAATATAATTAAATATAATTTTTTTTATTACAAATTGTAAATGAACGCCAATTTGTATTAAAAATAATTATAATGATTTGGCTTAAGAGCTTAGAACGGGAAAAGGGAGCTAACTCAAATGCCAAACAATTAATGGAACCAAGTCATTAAAGCTTTAAGTAGCAAAAAAAAAAAAATAAAAATAAAAATAAAAAAAAATTTCCCCCTTTATAGATATCTGTAGGTAGCTTTAGAGCATAAATATAGACTGATAGATATGGACTATAGATATAGACAGATATTGATTCCCTAGGTAACACATACACAACACATACATTTTAAATATATATAAATACATTTAAAACAATTCACAAAATATCAAACATTTGTACAATATAAATACAATGTTGTCTTTTAATATAAATATTTCAGCTAAATACGAAAATATTTGTTTTACAATTATTAAAACAATTATTTAAGCAAACTAAATTAATTGTGGCTTTATTTACTTTTTCTAAATTCTAAATTCCTAAATTCGAAAGACAATCGAGGTGTATTCATGTGTTTTCTGTTTTTTTCTACAATAAATTCTATTATGTAGTTAAATTTCAAATAAATTACATTTGCAAATAACGTCATACAATGCGAAATCGATGTGTTCGTTTCGCCTCAAGGCATGACTGTATTTAATTAACAAAATGTGATTAGTCAAAGTTTAGAATTTTGTAGCAAATTGCCCACATGGTAAACAGCAAATATTAATTTGTACATTGTGCATATAGACATAATATATATATTTATTTCAATTATTGCTGCTGCTGCCACATAAATTATGCAGGTTGTTTGACCAAATAATAATTAATCAACAATTATAATCAAATATTTATTGATTGGGCCCATGGCAGAGTTGAAGAGTAAAAGCAGCAGCAGCAGCAGCAGCAGCAGCAGTTGCAGATGGCAACAATATCAACTAACTAGCTAAATAACTAACTAACTGCCAACTAATTATGCACTGCGATTGCACCGCACGCACCACACACAAAATGGCGTCTATTGCCAGCAGCGCATAATATAATTATAAGCACGTTTTTTAATTCGTACTTGGGTGTGCCTGGGTGTATGTCTGTGTGTGTGTGTGTGTGTGTGTGGCATAAGCGCCGCTAAGCTGCAAAATATTTAATTAAATATTAAATTATAATTTTGTTAGACTATAACACATATAAAAGTTTCAAGTTGTTGTCAGAGCTGTTGAGGCAACTCACAAAAATTGTTAATGACATTTGGGCGAGAGGGGCCGACGCGAAGGCGTGGCTAAGGGGGCGAAAACTTTTTCACTAGCTGCACAAAACTTTGTGTGGCTTAGTCAGTGTGCATGTGGCTCTCGGTGTTTGTAATATGCACAAAAGCATAATTAAATACATAATGAACAAGGCAACAATATACATACATACATATATGAATATGTATATATGTATATGTATGTGTATATACTATATGTGTTTCTGTGCGCATATCAAAATGTCGCATAATGTAAAAAGCTTTACAAAATTTGTTCAACTGCCAAGGTGTGTGTGTGAGTGTGTGTGCAGCTCATTATGACTAACTGCAAACAGCAAAACAGCTACAACAACAACAACAACAACAACACCAATTACAACAATAACAAGAACTAGCTAGGTGCCTTTTTTTAATGTATGCATTTCCAACGCATATTTAAATTTGCATTTTTAGTGCACCCCTTTGTCGTTTATATTGTTGAGAGTCACTTAAAATGAACCTGAGCACAAAAGGTTAGCTCTTCTTATACCCTGAACCCATTGAAAATGGGAAATCAGGGTGTAATGGTTTTGTTAAATGTATGTAACAGGCTGAAGGAGGCGTGGCAGGAGAATATATGTATATTCTTGATCAGGGCGACAGCTGTATGTGTGATCGCGTCGATATGAGAAACTATTAGAGCTTAAAATAGAACAAATAGAATTTGTCTGTCTCTCTCTCTCTCTCTCTCTCTCTCTCTCTCTCTCATTATCTCTAAGTCTGTCTGTCTGTCTCTCTGTCTGCTGCTGTCTGCTGTCTAATCAAAGCAACCAACGAAAATGAGCTACAGAAGATCATTTCTGTTGTCTTTATGTATTCAGCAATATTTGCTTACATTTACATTTAAGTTGAACTCATTTAGAATGCTTGAAGCAGCAGAGAGTGTTCTCATTGGTCACTTCACGATCGACTGCTGCGACCGCCACTCGACGCAGGCTCAACATTTGAGCGCGCCTTGGACTTTGAGTGAAAGTGGCCCTATATAAAGAGCAGCAGCTGCAGCATTTCTTCAGTCGTCCAGGCCCGGTGGGGGTCAATTGTGCAGTGCAGTGAAGTGAAAGTGAAAGTGAAAGTGAAGTGTGGTCAGGTAAATATTTGATTTGTTAATAATGTTAAGTACTTTAAGCAGAATTGTAATAGTTAAAAATAATTATTAAGAGTTGTTTAAATATTACATATAAAAAGACTGTAGACATAAGATAATGTTAATGATCGTTGAGCTAAGCAGAGAAAGTGGACGACTTAGAAAATTAGGAAGACTTAGAAAACTTGAAACACTTAGAAAATTAGGAAGACTTAGTAAACTTTAAACACTTAGAAAAATTGAAAGACTTAGAAAATTTAAAACACTTAGAAAAATTGACTCAGATAAATTGAAAGACTCAGAGGAATTGAAGGACTCAGAGGAATTGAAGGACTCAGAGGAATTGAAGGACTCAGAAGAATTGAAAGACTCTTAGAAAACTTGATAGAGTTAGAAAATCAGAAAGACTTAGAAAATTAGGCAGATCAGGAAACTTGAAAGACTTAGAAAACTACAAAGACTTAGAAAATTAGGAAAACTTAAAACACTTGAAAGGCTTATAAAATATGAAAGAAAGAAAAATTGAAAGACTTAGAAAATTAGGAAGATTTAGAAAATTGGGAAAACTTCTTCCAAATTTAGCTGCCTGAAAAATTATATTTTTAATTAATTATCGCAAGTACTTTCAGAAAATATGTACACTAACATATTATTATCTTAGGGTTCAGGGGAACTCGTAGTCAAGCAGTCTCGACTAGAGCTTTGTTACTTGTTATTAATGCCATTCAGTTAAGCAAACGAAATCTAAGTCTGACTACATCAAGTGGTTGCATTCGACGAGATTTAATTTCAAAGACAAATTAATAACAGAAAACAATAATAAATAATTATATATTACAATTAGAGGAATAAAATAAATTCTATTATTTTGTTATTTACAAATTAGGAAAAATAGGCTCAAAGTGAATAAGATTAGTCAATTTTAAATTGAAGTATTAAAAGTATTTTTGAACATTAATTGCTGTTTAATTAATTAATTGTGTTTTATTATGTATAGGCAAAAATTATTTATTGGTAATCAATACTGTTATTTAAAACGGGAATAGAACTAAAACGATTTTTGGCTTAAACTTGATATGTACGTGCTATATAGACATCTGAGAAATTGCAATTTTAGTCAACTCTTACTTATCTGCTGATCTATTATGATTTATTTAGCATAACTAACTCAATATAGAAATTGTTTCCTTATTTAATTTAACCAACTTTTCAACAAATGTTTTGCGGTTGCTTTGAATTGCTTCAAATCTGATTTGCAGCGCTCACTAAATTACGATTTAAATGGCAACACACACATACATATATACATAGGTATGTGTGTGACTGTGTGTGTTGGTGTGTGTCTATTGTCTTACAAACAAGCTGAACTCAGTTGGTTAGATGGGGCTCTCAAGTAGTTGGCGCACATGTTTACAATAAACCAAAGCAGTCAACTTGAGCGCTAGCAAGCCAAATGCCAGCTGCGCAGCAAACACATACAAACACAGAACGGCATGCCACATATGGAAGCACACACACACACACACACACACATACATATATATACATACTCAGTCAAAGTCAGTCACTTAGTCACTTAGGCAAACGGCCGCCGCCCGTTTCAATTTGTCAGTCATCAGCAGTGCCAAGTGCAGTAACTATGTCTATGTGTGTGTGTGAGTTTCGAGTGTGTGTGTTATTTGTATTGTGTGCATGTCAAAGTCATCGTGTTAACATTAATTAAATCTATGTATCCTCGCCTGCCAACCCAATGCATTCTCAACATGCATTGTCCTGGCTCTGCTCACGTCGAACAAATTCATTTTGATTCGACATTTTTTGTATGTTTCTCCCATTGCATTGGCCTCTCTGCACAGTTTGTCAAAACTAATTAAATATGAATGAGAAATATTCTTCTTTACATGTATAAATATTTGTGTGCATGGCTATTGTTCAATTGTGCTCGAAATTGGCAAACATTTATTCAGCACTCATAAGTATGCGGCAAATATATCAATAACCGTCTAATCCTTCGGGAGCAATTGAAACAAGCCAAAGAAAATAGTTTGTTTATTTATTAATATTGATTTAAGTAGAGCGAGATAGCGAGAGGACGAGAGAGAGAGAGAGACAGCATATGGCTTCTGTGACACTTAAAAAGTAATTTTATTAAGCTGTTTATTGAGTATTTAAGTAAATTTATAAAGCTTTTTTCCAGGGTTCTTGAATTTAAGTAAATTTTTAAGGCATCGCTAGACTATAAGAATTTTATTAGTAGAAATGATTGTACAAGATTAAATGAAACTTATCTCAAAACGAAAAAAAAATGTGATCCAATAACATTGATATTAGTCTAGAGGAGTTGCAATTGTAGATGGAGCTCTATAGCAAAATTTTGATTTAAAAATGTTATTGAATTTGTCTGAATATTATATGACTACTATATAGAACAGATAGCTGATACCAGACCAAGTAAGATGTTTGATAACACGCTAAAAAAAAACATAACTTGTAATAGACTAAGATTTTATTAAGAGAAGAAAAAGAAAATTCATTAGAAATCACAAAGCGAGAACAAAAGCAGCAGATCCAGAAAGAAATCTTTAGTTGCACTTATATATATATATCGTTAAGAATGTAAACTTTTAAATTAGTAGTAATAAGTGAGCATGGCGGTGCTAGTATAAGACACAAGGTTGATAATAGAGCAAAAAGAAGTTCCGGCATTGTTTGTATTAAAAAAGGAAACTTTCGAATTACCGCCCCATTAGACGGTTAAAAAGACGTCAATATGCAAACCTGATTACCCACTATATAGAAATTAGCCTGCTGTAAATACAAGCTTAAATTATTAGTTAATTTAATCTTGCTAATAAGACAAAAGGTTGATAATAGAGCAAAAAGAATCTCTAAGTGTTTCCTAATAAATAAAAGTAAAAATAAAAGAACATCTCAGAATCTACAATTTTCACAAATCTTCTATAATTTCGAATAAAAATGTATACAAAAATCTTCTTATTTTACTTTACTTACTTTATTGTTATCAATTCACTTCTTTTACAAGAATAAATTATTGCAATTAAATTATATCATCAAAAATACATAATGTTATAGTGAACTCATTTAATTTCATTTATTGTGTTTAGCAGCAAATATTTATGATTTCATTGCAGTGTTTTTTGATCCTTGTCGCTAATTCAAATTATTTTCATATAATTTAAATTCCAGCTTTGATCTGTGTTTTGTGCTTTGTGTTTTCTCAACATGAATCTTACGCTCCCGGCTGCTAAATACTTAATTAAAATGTGTGGGCGCTCAAAAGTATGCTATGCCCAGAGGTGTCTGAAATGACAGCTGGAGCAGCAAACTGTAGCACAAACTGTAGCACAAACTGTAGCACAAACTGTAGCAGCAGCAGCAGCAGCAGCAAAGGCAGTAGCAATAGCTGTGGCAATAGCAGAGGAAGCCACACACAAAGGCATTTGTTTAATTATTTAAATTTAATTTCATGTCATATCAAATTAGTGCCACTCATTTTCACCCCAAGCACGTGAAACGTGAAACATAAAAGCCTAACACACACACCCACACACAGACTCCCACACACATACAGACATCCTCACACATACGCACATTAAGTGGGTGTAAGCAAAGGCCAACAGTTTTTAACTCATTTGCATTACGTAGCCGACTCGTTGCCGCCCGCCTGGCACAAAGGCAAACTGCGCGTTGAAAAAACATCATCTACATGTAATTATTATATATATTATTATTATAATAATAACTATTATTATTATTATTTTGTATACGTTCGCTGGCTGTTAATGCAAATGAAAAGACGGCGAACAGTTGAATGCGTGACTGAATGCGCACAAGTGTGTGCAGGCAGGTGTGTAATAGACTTGTATGTGTGTGTGTGTGTGCCTGCCACTTACATAGACAAACAATCCTACACAGCTGAAACTCACGTAGACGTTGCATAATTGAATTAGCCAAACAACGACGTCGGGCTACAAAATGCCTCAAACAATGGCTAATAATGCTATGTGAATGCAAGCCCATAGGGGGCATGGCAGCTGCAGCTGCAACAGCAGCTGAAATAGCGACAGCGACAGCAGCAGCAGCAGCAGCAGCAGCAGCAGGTAATTGTGTGGCAATAGTCCCTGCGGGAGAGCATGGAACGGGGCTGGTAGTGGGGAAGTGAACAATGCATAAGTAGTTGCCCACATTGAATGCGACCCTCTGATGTAAAATTCTTTAGGCGGCCGACAGGAAGCAATTGGAACGAGCCAAGTAGCTCACATTATTTATTTTCGTGTTGCTGTAAGTCTTAGGGAATGTAAATACATATATGTCGTTTCTAAATAATTTATTCAAGTTGGGCGCCCAAGCGAGGGAGATGTCAAAGTATATATTTTAATAAATATAGCTATGCATAGACTTGTAAGTTTAGATTAGTAGATAATCTCAACATGGCGATGTAAATTAGAAACATGCTTGATTATAGAGCATGGAGAAACTGCGTGCTTCCAAATAAAATTACACTAATTTCATCTACTCGGACTTCTCGTAACAATCGGTTTGCTCTCCTTAAAAAGGCTGACATTGACACTGTGAATGTGAAGGTTGATAGCACGAAACAGTGGCCTCTATGCCAAACATTCAATTGCTCAAGCCCCCTTCAATTATTATTATATCGGATATTTTTGATTTTTATAAATTCAAGAAAAACATTTTCTCCATTCATTATGACGACTTCATCATAAAAAATCTCGGAAATATCAGAATATATATCAACTTTTTTTAAACACTTAAATAATATGTTTTAGCAATTTTTTTAATCATAATTTACAATATGTATATGTATATATGCATATTTATATATTAATATGTATATATGCATGTCTATTTATGTATGTGCATTATACAAATTAGTTTGGCTTCAACGAAATCAATTTACTAATATTACAATTTATTTCGAATTACAATTTCCTTTACATACACACAATTACACCCTTATACACTTACACACTCACGCATTCACACTTAATCACACTCATACACCCCGGCACGCCCACATGCTCCCCCTACACACTCGCACAATAGTCAATTAAAAGCTGGGATTTAGTTTTTCCGCCTCCCTCAACTTAATATGACATAAATTGTAGTCGGCGCTCAACTCCATAAAATTAATTGCCATTGAATTTTTAATTAACTAAAACTAAAAACATCTCCCAAAAGCAAACTGTGACTAATTTCAAGAGCTTTGCCGCAACGCCCCCACGCCCACGCAGCACGCCCCTCGCCCCATTCCCACGCCCCACGCCCCTCGCCCCATGCCAACAGCGAATGGATTTGCCACGCGCTCGTTTTGTATTAATAGCTCATAAATAAATTTTCCAAAAAGAACTAATTGCTTTATTTTGCGTGCATGTATTTTGTTTATGGCGAAAAAAATTTCAGCATGCCGCATGGCAACAACAAATCGAAGTAATTTTCATGAGAATAGTCGACGAGCAAATGTGCTGCAGCCAGTTTTAAAAGTGAAGTCATGTAGATAAGCAAGTTGACATAGATATAGATACCCATATGTAATACTAAAATAGTATGTACATAATTTTATGTATATATTTATGTGAATTTGCCTAGAAAACATTAGGCTACTGTTTAATAAAGTCTATCCGGATATTGTAAATTATGCTGTATGTTTATAAAAATTGTAGTGAGACTAAGCACTAAATGTTGAACAACAAAACTTAATGATAAACACAATGTTTTGAAAACAATACATAAAGAATATTTAGAATAACACATTTTTTATTTACTTAGGTGTTTTTTATTACAGACTTAGGAACATGTGCTGAAAAAGTAACAAAATTTTTAATTGATCATGAAAATAGTAGTGGCTACCAAATCAAAAAAAAAAAGAAAGAAAAGTAAAACATAACTATTTCCAATTAGTCTAGCCTCATATGATATGTTTAAGATATACTTATTGGTTTAGTATATTAATATATATATAAAATACTTAAATCTCAATTCATGTATTTATACAACCATATCTGTATATACTATATGTTGCCTGAAGGTGAAGCATAAGTTGGTGATTATGTTAAACTATATTTAAATCTCGAAAATATATTATACTTCATCATATATAGCCAGTAACTATTTTCTATATATACATCCTATTTATCCAGTGACTATATATATTTCATAATTACTTATATAGCTATGATTATGAAATGAAAACTCGGCTAAACGAACTTCTGACCTCGCCTGTAAATCGTATTGCCCATAATGTAAATGCTGCTTTGCAAATATATGTAGATTATGCACAAAATAAATCCATTTTATAATATTCTGTTAATTATTTGTAATACAAAAGCAGCTTGTAATTGTAAGCGCTATGCAGGGCCCACATCAGGCACCCTTCTTTCTGTACCTCAATAGCTGTTAGTAATCTAGCATTATATCTAGTTTACCATATAGCAATATTGAGAATTTTTAAAAATATTTTTATTCATAATCCACATGAATTTTCATTAAATTTCTTATACTTATTCCAGATGATCGTATAAGATAATAGCAAGCTAAGTGCAGGCAAAGGCAAAAGCTGATCAAAATATTTGCTTTTGACGCAATGTTTTTGCTTCTCCATAGTGAATACATATACATACATACACATTATATTTTTGCTGATGTCATTCATGCTCAAGTTTTACTATTATTGCTGTGGCTCTGTGTTGTTGTGTTTTATTGCTGGCCAAAGCAAGCGCTGCGCTGTCATTTATCGATTTTATAGCAACCACACCTTGCAGAGCCTTCTGCCCTGCAGCCCGCCAGCTCTTCTCGTTCGCCCCTCGTTTAACCCCTTCCACACATTCGCTTTATCGCACAGCGATATCTATATAATGGAGGCCTCTGTTTGATTTGTACGCATTAAGCTGTAATCTGGTCAAGGTTTTCTCTTTCTTTTTTTCTTCTTTTTTTTTGCATTGCAATTACTGCGTGGAGCATCTTGTTTTGTTTATCATCTCATCGGATATATATTTTTTCGCTTTTGCCAATTTACGTTCCAATAAACGCGGCAAAAAGAAAATAACATAAATGAATTTATATTTTGATTGATATTTTGAGTTTATGACTCAGTTTTGGAATGCAAAGATCAAAAGATGTAAGCGGCCTGAACAAAGATCTGAGCGATGGCATTGTAAAAATTAAAGTAGATCTGATGGAAACTTAATGAAAATGCAGCGATAAAATGGATTATTACAACAAAAGCGTTTTGAATATACATATTAAGAGACTATGGAATAATTGGCAATAAAATCTTGTGATTAAAGGCGGTGAAGAGCAAAACTGACGAGTAATATTTCCCCAGAGTACAGACCGGAAAGTCGTAAATATTTATTCAAGATTTTCAGGATTTTTGACCAATCAAATTTTTTATGATATGGAAAATTTATTATATACAGAAACATTTAGATTATTTAGTATTAGATATTCAAAACTGATCTTAATTAATAAAAATTGCTTCTCATAGACAGATTCAAATGTGGAGCTGAATATTTATTGAATATTGCTAATACTGATTAAGTTAGTCTCCAAGATATGTAAACAAAATATTGTTGTATTTTAAACCAAATAGAGACTATCAACCTGCTGGATTAAAGCTAATGGACCTGTCCATAAATCCGCATATCTCATCACAGTCGTCTGCTCATTCATCACATTAAATTTCTATTAGAATAAACATTTTGTTTTCGTTTCGTTTTTGTTTTCTTTCGCACCTCAGCAAAAACGAATTTTCATTTTTTTTTTTTTTCAAATAAATGGAAAATCTATAGGCAAGAATTTTGCATTCGATTGCTTTAGTTATTTATTTATATGAATTCGCTCGTTTCGTTTTCAAAGCTGAAAAATAAAGAATTTTATCTGCACAAATAAAAACAATTTCAATTAGTTTTTTTTTTTTTCGTTTTTCGTAACCTACTCTAGAGTTTCGTACGGAATCGTTCCAAAATACACATTTATTCACATTTAAAAAAATAAATTCAATACATTTACATGAATATAAGAATATATGTATATATATATGTATATAAATATAAGTGTTGTGCGTGTGTTTCTGTTTGTTTTGTTTGGTATATGCATTTGAATCGTTAGACAAATATTTCTTACATCGAATGCATAAATGCGAAAATATACGAGAGTATCTATGCATATACATATGTGTGAGTGTGTGTATATGTATGTGTGTGTGTGTAAATCAACATTAGTTTTGTATCGAGTTTGATCTTACTTGTTTGTCGTGTTATTCTAAATAAATAAATATTTTTATTTCTGCACACATTTGTTTTAACATGAATAAAAAATACATTTTCCAACTTTTCTGTTTCCGTAGAAAGACTTTCCTCTATACATGAACATAACATTTATATATATATGTGTATTTAGATAGTATGTAGTATAGTTTAGATATATATCAACAATTTGTATAAGGTAGCAAGTTTTAAGAGTTAACATAAGTAAATATATATATATCGTAAACATAATCATATTTAATCGTAATAGTTCAAGAGTTTCTTCATATAGTATATGTATTTATATATAGTAATAACAACAACAATTAGGGCTTTAGACATGGCACATACAGTTCAGATTCAGATCATATAGCTTTTTTATATTTGACTTTAAAATTTTATATATTTATGGTCCAGTTAGGAACTTGGGGACCTACATAAAACTGGATATTTATATGTATATATATAAAGTAGATATATATATATATATATATATATAGAAAAACAAGTAAATTGGAAATTTCATTTCCAGCGACAACAAAAACACAAAGGAAAAATTGTGTTGTGCACAACAAAAATACTCAGTATTATTGCTTTAAGCCTGTGCCAAGCCGAGTCTAGCCCCGATTCCTATAGCTCTATATAGCTTTATAGAAATACAACATTCATAAGTTAAATGTAATAGGCATCAAATGTGGACCACTTGGACATATAGTTGTTAGTTGTGCGACTTGTATTCGCAGAAAATGGATTCGACTCCCAAGAACGAACTTTATTTCGTACAGCTCAATCTGTAATGTTCAGAAGGCGCTGCACATAGTAAAGAAATTGAGTTCGAACCTTTCAAAAGAAAATATGTAATTTATGCTCAACCTGAAAAGATTTTCACAAAGAAGTTCAACTTCTAAAATAAAATCCAGAACAGTTCAAACTAAGGAGCGGTATTCGAACCGTTTAAAAAATTTTTTACTACAGTTCAATTTGTTCTGTTGAGCAATTAGAATTCTAAGAAATTCTATAACAGCTGAATCCTTCCGCTAAGATCTTAGCTCAAAACTTTCATCAATCTTCTTTGGTCGATTCGAGTCCCTGAAAAGTAGTTCGAGCACAGCTGTAACCTTGAGAAACGGGCATCGTACTGCTAAAAAATGTAGGAAGTACCGCTCAATCTTTCTTGTTGAGAAAGTGCAGGACATAATGTAGCACCAGATCGTAGCAGTACTTATATTCGGTCATATTCTCGACCAGCTGTGGACGGTGTCGCCGCACGGTCTTGACGGCCTGAAAGACATCGACCTCACCGTGCTGTATGACCTGCTCGATGCACGCATTGGCGGCACAGTAAACCCCGGCACGGCTGCGACCATCGGGCGAGACAACACAGACGGGTCCGTAGTCGGTTTTATTGCGCCAGATCTCGACCATATTCATTAGATAGACCAGCGAATTGGTTGAGCTCGGCACCTTGTGGCCCATGGGCCAGCAGGTTAGCTGAAACAGCTGGACGGTACGTGTTGGCGCCTTGACGCCCGCCATCATTTCGGTCAGCGAAACGATCTTCTTGTTGATCTTGAACTCCCACTGCTTGATATTCGTATAGCTCTTGGACATCACATAGTGCACAGTGAAGACTGGGCCGTATTTCTCCATTTTCGATTTGTTGGGCCAGAACGAGGGATACTGCTGTGACTGCGAGGGCGGTTGACAAAGCACCACAACGGCGGAGCACTCGTGATCGTAGACCAGCGACCAGAACTCGCCCAGCGTATGCTTCATGGGCCACTCGGTGACAATGTATTCGCGCGGCTTGGTATACCCATCCACAAAGACCGAGTTGATGTAGTCCGTGAAGGCGTTACCCTGAAAACTGGTCAAATACGGACGAAAGTTGTCCGGCGGCACGCAGAGGACATCGCGATTCTTCTCCCGATTATCCGCTCGATGTCCGCCCGCACAGTCGCCGATCGTAAAGCGTGGCGTTTGCTTGCAGATCTGATCGTACTCGGCCTGGTATTCGTTCATCTTAGTGCCGGAATTGCGACGTGCCTTGGCCTTGAGCCGATCGGACAGCTCGGAGACGGGAAACCAGGTCTTGCCGCATATGATGTGCTCCTCCAGCGTATCATAGATGAACTTGTATTGCTCCACATTTTCAACCAGACCCTTGCGCGATTGCCGCAACTTCTTGAGGTAGCCAAACACATTGAAGCATTCCTCCTCCTCGGCCAGTTCCAAGTTGGCATCGATGGACATGTAGACGCCGGAGCGGCCACCACCATCGCTGCAGTGCACCAAGATGGGGCCACGCATTTCCACGTCGTCGCCCTCCTTGATGATGTTCCCCACAACGAGACGCACGCGGCGCCTGAACTCGAGCAGAGCATTGGAAAAGGGACAGGAATGGGAATACCATTCCGTATAATGGAACTGCAGTATCAGCCGCTCATCCGTCACCTCGCCCTGTTCACCCTTCTTGTACAGCCGAAACGTACGTATGTGAAAGTTGGCCAGCTGCTCCTCTCTGACAATGTTGATGTGTATATCGCCGTAGGTTTCGTGCACCTCCATGTTGGGCGGCCAGTATTGCACGCACATGACCTTGGCAAAGTCAAAGGTCTTGGTCAGCATGACAATGGCGCTAATGTTCTCTTGCCACACCATGCGCCAGTAGGCATTCACCGTCTCCTCGACGGGGCCCTGGGTGACGATGTAGGCATTTGGCTTCAGCAGGCTGTCCATATAGGAGGCATTCACATAGTCAGAGTCGGGCACACCCGGCAGCTTTTGCAGCACAACACGATTGTAGTCATATGGAATGCACTTGGGATTCTGATTTTTCTCCAGATTGTTCTTCTTGAGCGCATGCCGACAGGTGTTCGTTTCCACCTTGGCGGCTGTTTGAAATTCCAGCTTATAGAGCACGGGAAATTTGCGACGCAGATCACACAGTTTGAGAAAATGCCGCACATCGATGGGTCCATTCGGTATGGTCTTGGACAGCGAGTTGTTCTCGTCTCGCGCCTCCAGCTTGATGCGCTCAAAGGACAACAGGCCGCTATTCAGCATGCTCAGCTTGATGGTGTTCGGTATGGAGACGATGGCCCGACTCTTGCGCTTTTCCACGTCATCATACCGAGCTGATGACTTCGACCTGTGTTTGCTTTGTTTCGTCGTGTTGCCACCCGATTTTGTTGTGGATGCCGATGTTGTTGTTGCTGCTGCTGTCATGGCTGTGTTGCTGTTGTCCACTGGTGGTGGTGGTGGTGGTGGTGCTGCTGCTGCCGCCGACTCAGTCGACGACGCTGCTGCTGCTGGTGCCGCTAGTTGCTGCTGTGTTGTCATCATCAATCAGTGGGTGTTTGCAAGTGTGTGCGGGAGTGTGCGAATGTATGAGAGAGAGTGAGTGTGCGAGTGTGGTTGTGCGAAAGTGGTTGTGCGTGTGTTGGTTGTGCGTCGTTGCGTATAGGAGGAGGAAGTAACCGATTAGTATTTGTACACTTGGCACAGCATTCGCTTTTGGATTAGTAGCTTGTTATTTTGCATTGCATATGCTTCTTCGACGTTTCTCGTTTCTTCGTTGAGAATGTGCCTTAAATTTGTATGTTAGCTTGTTAGTAACTGTAAAAATCTTTGGTATTTGTTCACCTTTTAATGCGTCGGAATTTGTTATAAATAAATATAATGCACACACCGTATATTGTTGGCTAATTTTCTAGTCGTTTAGCTGACTTTTTCCTGCTATTTTTCTGTATTTTTTTTTTTCTTTTCTTTAGCTGCTTGCTGCTGCTGTTGTGTTTTCCTCTCTGCTCTTCGCTTGGCTTTTCTTCACTACACACTACACGACTGTGCTTGGCTCGTCTGTATCATTTGGAGCTCAGCAGCTGCCTCGTTGGGGCGAATTTCGTGGACGACTGTTCGAACGTTGCGCGATGTTTTGCGCTTTCACCTCAAAGCAGGCCGAACGAACTGGCCCCAAGAGTGAGAGAGTGAGAGCGCCCGAGAGAGAGAGCAAATGACAGCCTGGCAACATTTTCACCATGGCACATGTGACTGGCGCTTCGTGGGTGCGTGACGGGTATTTTTAGCTATGCGGGTGGAACGGAATGCTAAATGCAAACAGTGGCACAAAAACACTGGTTAATTAAGTGGTGTATGGAAAAAGGATTATCTAATACTAAAATGTCAACTAACAATATAGTGTGATTTTAGATTACTTGGGTAATTATTCTTTTTTTTGTAAGTCAAATTTTATTGTCAGTAATTTTGGCTTACATGTATAAAAATAAAATTAAAATAATAAAGAGATAAAAAAATAAAAGAAAAACAAATTATATAAAAAACATCAAAATAAGATATGTATAAAAGTAAATTGTAAATAGTAAAAAAAAAAAAATTAAAAAAAATATATATAAAAAAAATACTCAGTAATTTTTTTTTATAAAAATAAGTTTATTTTTGTATTTTTAAATATAAAAATCTAAACAATTTTTTTTTAAGGGGGCTTCCAACAAATTCTTAACATTTTATATAGCTTTTTTCAAAAAACTATTTATTATTTGTATAAAATATAACATTCATTCATTGCCTAAAATATAATATAAAATTTTTATTATTTTCTTATATATTTAATTCACAAAATTAGTACATTATAAGATCCGTATTATTTGCATGGTTTATTTATGTTTGACTACAATTAATTTTCTTACTTATATCTATATTATTTTACAATATAATTATTTTCACTCCTCTTTGAAACCAGTTGACAGCCCATCACACTGTGCAATTCACCTTATAATATGAATGAAAATTATATTTTCCCATTGCCTCTCATTTCGTCGAGGCGAAAAATTTCCATTTACCACATAGAAACGATTTCGCCCCATACAGCAGCTGGCGCTCTCGTTCTCTCTCGCTCTCTTGGCCTTTAGGTGCTCTTGACGCATGCGCTTTGGATGATTTTCACTTTTCATTACGTATTTCATTTTCGCCTATTGTTTTTTTTTTTTTTTTTTTTTGACTCGTTTTTCTTTTTTCTTTGGCATGTGTAATTGAAAATTCCGTTATTTAAATGAGGAAGTGACGTTGATTTTTGTTGATTTTGTTTTTGTTATTGTTTTTGATTATAGCCAAAAATTTTAATTTCCATATTTAATTGGCAGGGCAAAGCCAAACAAAATTATGATTTATATTGCCTGATGGTAGCTGATATATCCCGACTTTTAATGACTGCAGTAAATAAACATTTCCTGCTACAGTCAGATGTATAGGTTGGTCTCTGTGATTTTATTGTTGATTGTGTTGCTATTGTTGCTATGTTTGTTGTTGTTCTTGTTGCTGTGCATTTTCACATTTTCACGTTCATACATTTAATTTCCGTATGCACTGCCTCTAAATAGCTTTTGGCAATAGCCCACAGCCAAAGAGGAAGCGCAGCGTGGCCCCTCGACTCACGCCATGAAGAACAAACAGCAACAACAACTACAGCAGCAACAAATAGGTGATCATCATGATGTTTGATCATCATCATCAAGAATGTCGTGGCTGTTTGCCGTTGAAGTGGTTGGCGGCTGGCGCTACTCGAGGTAATTTCGAATTTCGAAATAATTACACGAGCGTATGTCAAAGAATTTTTGAATGTAAACAAATCTTTCTGTATACAGTGGGCCCTGGCATTCAAGCGACAGCCAAAATAATATAACAAAAATTTTATTCACATCAGCCTTGAACATCAATTCTTCAATTTGCGTACCTTGATCTTAAATCCCTTCGACTTGGAATCATCTCGATTACAGCTCACGCTTTACTACCAATCAGCATTTATCTGGCCATAAGCTAAGATATAAAAACTAACGCCTGAATACGATAATTGTACAAGACTTGATTTGAAGAAATTTTATATTTTTACTTTACTTATTTATTTTATTATATCTTATACACATTCTTTATCATACAATCCGAAAAGCCCTCTCTTTAAACAGGAAGGCAAGAAACACCAATTATCTCTTAAGCACTCAAATTTCAATTTTAATTATAAACTTTCTAGCATATATAAGACTCCTCTTTCTAGCACATAAGACTCCTTTTTCCAGCAAACAAGATCCAGTTGACCAAGTTTCACCATATTCATACTTCGGCATATAGCTTATTTTAAGGAAGATTATTTAAATTATTCGTGGATACAACGAGCCACTCGAAACGTATTGAAGTGGCAGCCACTGCCGTGGTTGGCGGGCCGTAGTTAATTTAAGATATTTGCGTACCTTCAGCCCAACGATAATCCGGCGTAAAGCTGCGCGGCTCTTGCAAATTGCTGTAGCCACCTAATTTGAGAGCTGTTGACCCATTAGGGGCACAAGCCGTGGCGCCCCAAAATGGCGCCAGCACGCGGCTCAAGCACTTAAATATGCCACCCCTTAGCCAGCTACAGTTCAGCCACATGTATACGCCCACACGGGCCCACACACACACACTGACAAACATTTATGGCTAAGCCAACAAAGCGTTGACTGTGGCTGACCGCAGGTTACAAGGACTGAGAAGCACGCATCCTTAGCGCCACAAAATCCGCCTAAAAGCCACACGAGAAGTGCCCCAGAACCTTACGCCGAACGCTGAACGCTCAACCGTCCTCGACTAATTAGCATTAAATCAGCTATAAGAGAGGACGGACGGACGGACAGACAACAACAAGGATATGATTCCCGTCACTTACCTTGCCAAATATGGTGAGCCCGCCGTGCTTCATGTTGAACGTTGGCGCGTCCGCGTAGCTCGAGTCGGCCCACGGAGTATGGCATGTGGATGTCAGCGTCATGTACCTCACCCCAATGGCGTACAGGGTGCGCAGCACAGCCAGCGAACCGCCCAGCGAGTGGCCGCCCTCGACGCCGGTTAGCGAGCACAGCTGCTGGTTCTTGTGCGCATCGATGATGTCTGCCAAAGAAAATACCATTGCAAGCATAAATAGTTGAAAGCTACAAAATCAAAATCAACACAGATCAATGTTTTCGCCACGCCGAACAATAATAATAATAGTATTAATAATAGTATTAATAATCTTAGATTTGCCTGGACTCAACATCAGTTAGCTAGTGATCCACTTGCATGACGACTTACTAATGATATATGTTTGGAAGAGCGGATTTATAAGAACACCGGATACCGGATAATTATAATGATAAAGCGATAATAAATATATAAGATTTGCCTTGACTCGAAAAAATTAGAAATTCAGCCCACCAGATATATTAGAATAAGCACAAGTAAACGATGGTGATAATAATGTTAAATATATAAGACTAGCTTCGATTGGCATCAGTTAGCAGTAGTGATGGCACGATTAATCATATGATGTCCATTAATCGATTATTTTGCTTCGAATTGCGATTCAATTGTATCGCAAAACGGGGTTCAATTAATTGAAACATTAATCGATTAATTGCTCAAATAATCGCATCACTAAGAAGCAACTTTAGCGCGCATATCATAAGTTGGAAGAGGGAAAAAAACAAAACTTTTATGTTTATAATGGCACCAACAACTAGTAAAGTGTGGAAATATTTTTCCAAAACAAGTGATGCAGAAGTGCAGTGCCGATTATGTGAAAAACAATTAAAATTTTGCAAAAACACAACCAACATGCTTCAGCATGTAAAGCTGAAGCATATCAACGAGTTCGCGTCTCTCAAGGTAAGCTTTAAACTTTACTTGTAATAAGCAGAACTTTATTTAGATTTGTTTCTTTAGACACCCAATGAAAATTTTGAACGTGAGGAGGAGAGCATGGCAGTGGCTAGCACAAGCCAACAATCAAAACCAGCTAAAAAGCAGCAACACATTACCGATGCTTTTTTGAACATGGAAGTGGCTAGCACAAGCCGACAATCAAAGCCAGTTGAAAAACAGCAACACATTACTGAAGCCTTTTCAAATGTGCATAGCTTTGCTTCGGGTGGCTCCAAACATACCAAGATGACAAAGTCAATAGTGGAGATGATTGTCATGGATAACTTGCCATTTTCACACGTGGAGGGTAATGTTTTATAAAATATGTATATTAAGACAATATGTATATTAATGTAATATTGAATATAAATTTAGGAAAAGGATTTTTAAAACTGATGAAGGAGCATCATCCCTTATACAAAGTTCCAGCTAGGAACACAATCAAGGCGGAAATTATAAAAAAGTATAAAGTGGAGCTCGAAAATTTCAAGCGCATGGTATGTCAGCTTTCATGTATATCGCTGACTACGGATATTTGGACTGACATAAATATGACGGGTGTGATTGGAATAACACTTCATGGCTTATTTGAAAAGAAGCAAATCTATGCAACGATTGGAGTGTTTAAACTAATAGAAGCCCATACTGCTGCGCACATATCTGAAGTCTTGTTAACGACGCTGGACAAGTTTTCCATTTCTAAGGAGAAAGTTACTGCAGTGGTGACGGATAATGGCGCAAACATCGTAAAAGCAATACACCAAAGCTTCGGAAAGTCGCACCATATTCCATGCTTTGCGCACACTCTGAACTTAGTGTGCAGTAATGCCTTGGAAATTAAGGAAGTATCAGGGTTAGTTGCCAAATGCCGCAGTATAGTAGTTTGGCTTAAACGCAGCGGGAAATCCAAAGAAAATTTGCAACAGCTGCAGGTTTCTGCTGGCGCCTCGGAGGGTAACGTCTTAAAAGTGATTTTAGACGTGAAAACCAGGTGGAATTCAACATTCTATATGCTGCAGAGATTCATTAATTTAATTTCGTACATCGGCCAAGTGGTTTTAAACTTTTCGGATGCCCCACAAATGATATCCACCAAAGATAAAGACGATATGATTGAAATTATTGCTTTGCTGAAGCCATTGGAAGCAATGACTACACAAATAAGTGGGGAAAAATATGCTACTTTGAGCCTTGTTATACCTATCGCGCATTGTGGACGCCAGCAAATAATGAAGGTAATTTGTAAGTCACCCACGGGAAAAAAGCTCAAAGTAGCTATTTTGGAACAGTTCGATCGCAGATTTGGAGCGATAGAGCAGTCGTTTTTATTGGCTGCATCTACATTGCTGGATCCGCGCTTCAAGAAAATTCATTTTCAGGACCCGATAGCTTTGGATTCAGTTATGAAGCAGATACGAATGGAAATGGCAGAACTTTCAGATAAAAATGAAAGTCAAGGAAGCATTAGTGACGGTTCATCTACTGGAGAAATTGAATTTGACTTTTGGGCCCACCACAAGTCGTTGGTACACAAACGCCGTAAAAAAGACGACCCTTATCAAATTCAGGACGAACTTAGTTTCTTCTTAAATGCTCCTGTTTTGGAGCTTAAACGCAATGTAGTCGATGCCTGGGAGGAGATGAGTACTGTATACCCCCAACTATATATCATAGCTTGTCGCTATTGCTTTCTGATTGGCACTTCTGTACCAGCAGAACGTCTTTTTTCTAAGGCAGCTGCTACACTTACCGAAAAGAGGAACAGGTTAACCACTGAGCACCTGTCTGAGCTACTGTTCCTCAATTCAATACTCAATAACAAATAATAATTAATGTATTTGTTACTTTTTGCTAGGCCTAATAAAATACTAAATAAATAATAAACATAATTTCTACTTTTCTATACAAATAAAAAATCATTTGATTAATCGATTATTTCCACTTTTGTTCGATTAATTTCGATTTATAATCGCCCAGCTAAATTTAATCATATGATTCAATAATCGATTAATGTATATTTTCTGCCATCACTAGTTAGCAGTGATTCACTTGCTTATGCAGAATATCTAAATTATACCCTTATACACAAAATAATACAAGATCGGAGGAGGCGCAAAGAGCAACCCAAATGATGGCGATGTCATCATTAATAGTACTCATATGATAAAGAAGAAGAAGAAGAAGATTTCAGCAATAATTTGGTTTAGATGATAAGATATCATGTTCATAGCTCCGCTAATTCATGACTAGTTTTATTTATAATTGGGAATACATCAAATTGGATAGATCCAATCAAAGCACAGCATATTTAATAGCCTGGAAATACTTATGCCGAGTGATGGTCTAGAAATAATACTTTAGGGAAAAAGCCCCGCTTTACCGCTCAGAAAAAAGCCACAAAATTATGAAGTCAACACTTTTACAATTATAATTGCGAACCGTTAAAAAGACAACCAAAAAAATAAAATAAAATATATGATATATAATACAGTATTTTTTATGTTGTGTGCATCTCTTTTCTCGTCTCTGGCTAATTGTTATAACCTTCTATAACAAAGGAGCACATAATGAGAATATATTGCTCTGCTGCCCCGTTGAGCTCTGTGTTCAGTGCGGTCTTTGCAAGTCCGTCCGACTACCAGAATGGTTTAAAGTCTGTCCAACTACTGCTCTGTCAGTTTAGCCCAACATGGCATTTGTGCGATGCTGTGCAATATTTACGCTTGTCTTGTTCAGCAGCTTTGATCTCTTTTATTTCGTCTCGTTTCGTTTCGTTTCGTTGCCAGGCACTTGTCAAAATACTTGCTCATTGTTCGTTATTTATTTTTCACTTTTTATACTCTTGCATTGTTCTATTATTATTGTTGTTTAGTTTTTATTTTTATTTGCTGTTAGCCAGCAAGTTGAGCAATGTCTTCATAAAATTGTTATACAACTTTATTCTTGACGACCTGACGACTTCTTCCAAGTAAGAAAAGCCATTTGCATAACCATGCTGGAATCTTAATCTATTAGGAATAATAATCTTATGATAATATTAGCCGAAGTCGCGTAGCTGATCATCATCAATCAACATATACAGGGTAGAGACAAGGACATATTAAACAAAACTATGAAAAAGCTAGCAAGCCCAAAAAAGAAAATGTATGAATAATCGATAATTAGATAAATATACTCCTCCAAAAAGACCCAATATATACCGGATAAAATATAAATAAATAAATAATAAAAACAGTCAAATAGAGATATTGCAATTTGCAACAGAGGACAACAGCATGGCTGGTCCAGTAAGAAACAACGCCATTGGGAGAAACCCATTTATGGCAGTTGCCATGAGCGACACTACATCAATCTTGAGATTGTGCAACAAAAGCAGATAAGCTGACTTTTGATGTGCCAATTGCTTATTTTTCAAGCAACAGCTCGTTAGATTTTAAAAATCTAACAAAAAAAAAAAAAATTGAGTTGGAGCCAGCTGAGCGCTGGAAGGCAACTGAATTCGTCTGTGAGAAATCCAGCCTTATATAGGCCTTCGGATGCCCAAATTTGCCAAAGTACACGTCATAGATTACACGCAGTGTTGATGGCTGCCAAAAACAGTGTTAGAAAATGTAATTTTTCGATTGTCGATTGCTGACAAAGTCAATCGAGTCAAGCAGGCCAAACAATGTGTTTAAGCAATTTGAATGGAAGTACAAGTAGTTAGTGAATTGCTGAGGCAGTAACATACATACATACATCCATACATACATACATACATATGTATAGTTTAGGCATATACGCACGGTAAACGATTCAATAATTTGTCGCTGCATTCAAATCAAGCATTGTAATAACATTTCAAATGCCACAAACAGGGTAAACGAGTCAATAAATTTGCCACAAAAGGACGCCAATGGGGGCCGGCAGCACAAGTCACAGGATAGGGACTGCTAGAATCCTGCTTTGCAAGTTTTCAGGCAATAAGTAAATAAGCTGCGTAAAATCAAAAGGACGCACTTGTAACCCTGCCCTGTCCTGAACGGCTCTGCAGTAGTTGTTGCTGTTGCCATGGCTTCTGTTGCTGTTGCTCCTTTGCTATTGTTATGGGAGCCAGGAAAGCAAATACCTGCCACAAAACCTGCTCGATGTCGTCGTTGCCGTAAAACCCTAAAATATGGAGCAAATAAACAAATATTCAGCCAGGACCCTTACTGCAACAGCAGCAGCTGCCGTTGTTGTTGTTGTTGTTGTTGTTGTTGTGGCATTCAAAGGAAAAAAGCTACCAAAGGTACTAAAATGCGCCACGTGAGCTGAAGTTCAATTTTTGTTGCGATTGTCAGGGCAAAAGAATCGAAGCTGGATGCTGAATGCTGGATGCTGGTCCGGCATGTAATTGTCTGTGACCGGGCTAGCAACAAGAATCGACCATGGCCCCAAAACGTAATGTATAATATATGGTCGATGTATCGGATGCGATTCGAGGCAATAGAGAAACGAATGCTCCAACACATTTCAAAATGAAAATCCCAGCCAAATGCCACTTGACGCAATAAACCAAACACAAGGCCATCAAAACAAACCCAATTTCCACAAGCAAAACTTCAAATGCACTTACGGGACTTTCGATGGACTAACTGATTGAAATTGTATTGTACGCTGATTAGCTGATAGAATTGGGGATTGAATTTGAGGAATAAAGGCTGATCGATATGAGACTAAAATTATTTATATATAAAAATATGATTGGAACTAAAGTAAAAGCTTTCACATTATTTTTGTTCACATTTTCTTAACATTTAATTTATTTACATACAGAAAGAGTTCTCCGAGATCCAAACAAAGCTATAGTAAAAGTGCTAGCTAGATCTGACTACTGAAGATGAGAGGAAAATATGATTATACTCTTCCGTTTGCCTTTCAAAATCGAATCTCCTTATACTCTGGCCTCAGCACAAATCTTCTTCAAATTTCTTTTCAGTTTCTCATATTCAAGCTGAACTAGAGAATCCACATGCTCCGTGGAGAGAGCATGCTAGGAAAATGTCAAAGGCTTTTCAAATCGAATGCAATTTTGGCTCTCAGCTCCCCCGTTTGCTCAATGCAATGCGGCAGCTCAGTGTAAATTGAAGTTTACACATTTCGAAGGTGGAAATTGAAAATTGCGAATGAAAGGCATTCACACATCGACACGGTAAAAATGTAAAGTAGCAAATGCTAGCAGCAGACAGCAGTCAACGAACAGAGACAGAAGCAGAGACAACAAAGGTGAGTAGAAAATCAAGAAAGAAAAAAAAAGGTAAAAAAGAAAGAGGATTGGTGTAAACTCAGTTTCAGGTTTCAGTTTTCACATTTATTGTGTTTATGCAACGCGAATGCAACGCTCACTTCACACTGCCTTGATGGTAACCAAGGAGCAACCAGAACCCAATTGGACATACATGTGTTGTACTACATACATTTGTAGAGGCAACAGCAGCAGTAAGGATTGTGACTAGGGAAACGGGCTTGCTGAGTGACTGACTAAGTGACTGACTGACTGACTGACTGACATGACTTGTCAGTTGTCGACGACTCGACGTCGCGTTCTGTTTCAGTTCGTTAGCTTTGCATTTTTACAATCACTTTGGCAGTCAGCAACATCTCTCACTCTCTATCTTTCTCTCTCTCTCTCTGCCTCATCTTTCTCCCTCAGCCTGCTCAATGGACATTCTATTTACAGGATATGCGTGTGCAGCTACTACAATTCCAAGCGAGTGCATTTATTTCGTGCATTTCCAAATAAAATGTTGGTTTTATTTGATGCCAGAGCAGCTGCAGTCCAGCTACGGTCAAGTGGTTAACATTCTTGGCTCAGTGAATCGATGCGGGGCTTAAATATGTGCTTGAACCTTTGCGTTGCTTGAAATAGTGCAAATGTGGAATCATTTCGATTGGTTTGCCCGACGTGCATAGGCGTTGATAGAGGAAACTAAGCAATGACTGCAAAATTCCCTTTTATAGTTGTTGATGGCAATAGTTAAACATCCCTTTCATATATATATATATAGATACAGGTACAGCATAGTAAGTATACATTTACAAATATTCGATTTATACTTTAATTAAAGCAACTTTCAGTTGATAATCCTCAACTGGAATCTCAATTGCTGCAACCATTTAGTGCTTAACAACATGCAACATGATTTGAGCTAAAGCCGCCTTAAATGCTCAGTGCTTCAGCAAATATGACCTACAACTGTTTATTAACTCGGCTATCGAATACTTTCCTCCATTTGCCAATTTTCCATTCAAACTCGAGCACACACACACACACACACACACACACACTTACACACAGAAAAACACACGCACAGTGGGGGCGATTAAAAATTTTGCTTGCTGCAACGATATAAACTTTGCTTGCAATTTCAGCTGCACTTTTCACTCGCCCAACTGGATTTTGCAGTCGATTTTTGTTTTGTTTGCGTTTTTGCTGCATTCAAGAGCTGTTGGCTTGCCACAACCTTCTGCTGTTTAGAGTGCGTGCATTCGGTTAAACATATGGGGTTCTCTTATCACAATTTAGCACTGCCTGCAAGTACATACATATATCGCATATATATATATTTGCTTTTTTTTTGGGGCATGCATTTCCGCTCGTAAATTTCGAGCAAAAAGTTTTCTTCCTGTGCATGATTTTTATGGCCATGTGATTTATTGACATTTCCATTAACGGCTGCGTAAATGTTTCAACGCGCAATGCCGGAAGCGATTTCTTGTTTGTTTCGCCGCGGTTTTCCTTTTAGAGTGGCAAACAAATACCAACAAAAATAAAAAAGATTTGAGAGTGTGTATGTAGTCGAAGGATTTGTACTTGAATATACCCCGGTCGGAAAGGTATGCCTATATAAATAGAGAAGAGTTTAAGATCAGCAGCTATAAATGGATGCATATGGAGAGCTGAGCTATAAAGTATTATATTATAAATTTGATGCTGCTAAAGTTTAAGTCTGCCCTATAAGAAGCGAAATCAATGAATGTCTTCATCTAGCGTCACATATATATATCTTTATATATTCTGATAGAGTTTAAATATAGCCAGAGCACTAATAGCTTGAAGAGCTACAAACGAAACCATTTGCATACTAGCTAAGAAATTATTTGAATCAATTGTTGATGCTGTGAAGCAGTAAAGGATCTATAAATAGATATATAACATGTTTATGCCCCTTTTATTGCTATCTATATCATTCATATATATACCCGATCAATCTGTTGAAGAGTAGAGTTGAAGCTGAAGCCGTAGCACTAAATAATTGAGAAGCAACAAACAAATCCATATGGAAAGCTGAGAAATTATCGAAGTCGATTGTTGATGCTGCTAAGGAATCCCACAAAATATTAAATATATCTATGTCCTCTCATTTTTTGTCTATATCAACTATAAATACTTATACCATCAATCTGATAGAGAGTAGAGCTTAAGCTAAGCCAAGAACAGCTTGAGGAGCTATAAACGAATGCATATGATAGATGAAAATTGATGAAATAATTGTAGAGGCTTTATATTCAATAGAATCGAAATATATATTAATACACGAGTATATACCTTGAGCCACATATCAACTGCTTCATATCAATTATAAATATCTAAGTATCTACATCAATCATCAGCATACCCAGCCTAAATTCCTTTTTATTTACAGAGTATTAAAAGAATGCCAAAAGATTGCCAAGTCCTATAGCAGCAAATCAAAATGCAAAGCGGAAAACAAAACCAAGAGCATCGGCAGCAGCAGCAGCAGCAGTTGCAGCAACTACAACGACAACAACAACAACAACAACTTGAATACTGGCCGGAGACTCGAACATAAGTCAAACTTTTGCAGGCAGCTGCAGCTGCACTCGTGGCTGCTTGCAACATCAGTTGCGACCCGTTGCGGCGGCTTCTATGCGCGAAGGACTGCCACCCGCTGTTAACTAGGTGAGTGCGGCATATCAAAGGAAATGGCGCAAAAATATGGCACGCGGTAAGCAGTTGACTCAAGTGCAAGTCTGGAGCACTGCTGCAAGTGCACCAACTGCTGCGACTCGCTCTTCTTTTTCTCCATTTCTTCAAAATTACTCTTTCTATTTTGTTTCTTTTTTTCCCTTTTTTTTTTTTTTTGGCTTTTTTGTGCTTTTGGATACTTTTGAACAACTCGGGAAAAATTTCCGGCATAGCAGCAAATTGAATGCGTGCGCTCTGAGCGCTTTTTGGCATTTCAACAGCAGATTCACCGCAGCTAAACTGGGCTCAGGCGGCGTATGTGCGATGGCTACATATTTTACTTTCGCTATTTGGGATTTGGTATTCGGTGCTTGGCATTTGATGTACTTACCCTGTGCCGAGGTGCAGGTGGTTAGCTGCGGCGAATATCGATCGGTTAGTCTTTTGATCACATCAATCTGCTCCAGCGTCAACTGCACTGCATCCCGATGCTGTGCCTCACAGGGCACGTAGGCGGCCCAGAACTGCAAAGGAGAGAGAAATGTTTTGGGGTTAATCAGAGGTGAATAGGAATAGAGTAGGACAAATGATTTAAGTGATGATTTAAAAGTAAGGCTCAAATTTATTTCAATAGCAATCAATATTCATAAAATTCACAATTGATAAGTATTATAAAATATTATAAAATTAAATATATTGATATAGTATCATAAAATATCAACAAATATTTTTCTTTTCATTTCATATGACTATTAAACTTGGCTAGAGAAATATATGGATGTGCATTAAAAAAGAATTTAGCTCTAATCTGTTTTTGCTGATCAGGAGTAGCAATAAGTATTTTTATAGCTCTTTATTTATTGATTTAAATATATTAAAATTAATACATATATTTAAAATTATTTCCTCAATTTTATAAGGTAATAAAAAAATACTTGATATACCAAATTAAAAACAATTAAATTTATAATTTATCTATATTATTCAAACATCTTGGCTTACAAACATGTAAACTTGACTTACTTTTAACAAATATATTGTCTCCAATTAATTATTGCTGATTATGAGTAGCAATAAGTACTGTTATAGCTCTCAATTATCATGTCTAGATACAGTTGCATATAGTTTTAATATTACTTAAAAATGAATAAAAATATTTCAAATTTTGTTTCTCTATTAAATAAGGCAATAAGAATATACTCAATATAGCAAATTACAAACAGCAAAATTTGTTATCCATATTATTCAAGCGTTTTAGCTAACAAACTCTGTTTGTCAGACGGAATTTATGTGCATGCAACTTTCAATTATTTTACTTAGTTCTATTGTCTGCTCTGCTCTGCTCTGGTCTGGTCTGGTCTATAAACTACTTTCCAAATATTTGTAAAAATTTACATTTGTTTGTAGTTGTTACACCTGCATTTGTTTATACATATATATACACTTTCACACACACACACACACACACAGAAAGAGCAGAAATTGTAGCAGTTATCCATTTATTGCCGCATTTCATTATTTGCATCAAAATGCCAGACAACCCAGGGGGTTGCATCATATAGGGGTAGTAGTAATGCAGCAAGGGGAGGGAGGGGTGGTGGGCAGCAGGGCTCCACAACAGCCAGTAACCAACTAATGACATGTGGCAACAATAGCAACAACAACAATGGCAATACAAAATTTTGCAAATACCTTATGTAAACGCTCGTTCGTGCAATCGTAATGAACGTTGCCACTGTACAGGTGGCACACAGGTAGCCACACAGAGGTAGACACCGGGCCTGGTGGTGCCTGGTCAGCTCTGCAATGGCCATACAATTAACCCGAATTGAGGCAAATGCTCATGCACTTTTGTCCCCTGATAAGCTGGCAGAGCATGTATATGTGTATAGCACCCGGAACTAAGCAGAAATAACTGCAAGCCCCAGGGGGAGTGGAGCCTAAGAGTTTCATACAGAATGCAGAAAGCAAAAAAAGTTGGATAACATAGATAATGTGTAGCCGATAAGCACATACCCTGTGACGGGTGATTTCAAGTACTTTATATTGTGGATACAAGTTTTCTATAAATTCAAAATAAAATTCTCCTGACAGGAAACATATGCACTAGCATAGTAAACCTTTCAAATATGCAAATAACATTCAAGAAACTAATTTAAAAAAAAAAAAAAAAAAAAAAAAAAAAAAGCAGCAAAAATCAATTAAGATAAGCCTAAAATATATATATATATATAAATAAATAGATATAACAGAATTTTATTCAGCTTTATGCTTAGCTAGTTTCTCTATCCTCAACATTTAGATATTTTGGAATTCAATATTTGCGCATTTAAATAACTAAAGCTTGGCATGTCATAGTCCAAGAGCTTAGATTGCCATAAAAAAAGTCTCTGATTGTTAACTGTTCATAAAAACTAACTGAAAATCAACAGCAACTGGGAAACGTGCAGGACCGAAACATGTGGGATCACAATGCTGGCCAGTTGGATAAACTTTGTTGCTCTGCCGTAAATGGAATTTACCCATGAGCTGAAGCTGCAGCATTGTTGGGTCCTTGCTGCAGCTGGACAATGGAGGGAGAGGTGGTGCTGTAAATTTGTTAGTTGTACAATTAAAATTGCAGAAATGTGAAACACTGAGTGAACGACGCGTCGACTGACCTATGCGCTTCAAATCCAATTGTTCGGCTAACCTGGTCGAGCTCAACACCTTTAGCAATAAACTCAGACAGTGCCTCCCTGCAGCTGTTTCTTAACTCGGCTAAATTGTTTTTTGGCCACAGAACTCGTTGCGAGTCGTTTATTGAAAAGTTGTTCTCCAACTGGAAATGCCAAGCGGGCCAACAGCAAAATTTCTATATGAATTGCGGTGCTTAAATGTATGCACTCTATCATCAGCATCGAAATTATCATCATCAGGTAGACAACGATGATGCTGATGATGCTTCTGCTGCTGCTGCTGCTGCTGCTGATGTTTCTTATGGGAATGGGAAATGGGCAAAACTGGTAAATGAACATTTTTCAGTGTTTTGGCTGTTTTGTTTTGCTTTTAATTTAGTGCCCCTGGAATAATTTTTGGGGCTACGTGCCTGTGTGTACGGGGTCTGCGCTGGTCTGGTCGAGGCTTTGGTGAGGAAGGGGGAAGTGGGGGCTCTTCATAGCTGGGCATTTCTGGCACTCGTCCAGCACAGCCCCTTACGAATTTATATTAAAAATTATTTATTGCATTTTCTCTGTTGTCAGGTTCTAGTTGTAGTCCTCTTTTTTTGTTCAGTTCGTTTTTTGTTCCAGCAAAAAGCCAAAAACTTTTTAATTGCTCTTTCAGTTGTTGTTGCTGTTGTTTTTGTTGTTGTTTGTTGAATTGTTTTTTGCACTTTGGCTGCTTCCTGTTCGATGGAGACACGTACGTGCCTTCATTTTTCCCTAATGATATAACGTGATCTAATGGCTCGCATACGTTTTACGGCTCTGCTTGCGCAGTTACTGTTTATAGACTTGCTCAAAGCTAATGATTCAGTGTATACAGCTCTTTAAAGTCACAATTAATGGAAAGAGAAGAGAGAAATAGGAGGAGTTTAAATGCATCAAAATATAAGATCTGTGGAGCATAAGGCAAGTGCTTTTTTTTTAAGTATTGATTGTCCCTGTTTCATTTGGAATATTCTAAGAATTTGTGGAAACATAAACTGTGGTTAAAATAAATTAGAACTAGAATTCGAGATAAATATGATGAGTAAGAGATTAATTAATATTAATTGTCTCTGCTCCATTTGGAATATTCTAAGAATTTGTGGAAACATAAACTGTGGTTAAAATAAATTAGAATTAGAATTCGAGATAAATATGATGAGTAAGAGATTAATTAATATTAATTGTCTCTGCTCCATTCGGAATATTCTAAGAATGTGTGGAAACATAAACTTTGGTTAATATAAAATTGGAATTCGAGATAATTTTATAAATATGTTTCTTTCATTTAAGCAGTTTGTTCTACTGTGTAATCAAGGCTGATTTCTGTAAAAAGAGAATTACATTTCTCAGAAATTACGAAAATTTCAGTTCATTTTTAGATATTTCTGAACATAAATGTCAATTGCTTGTACTTCTATTTTATTGAAGCTAAGCATAGGCACGTTGATTGCTGTAAGCTGAGCAACATAATTCTCAGAAGATAAATATTTTTGCTTTCACACTTAACGTTGGCATACAAGTCCCAAGGCTCAAAGCTGAAGTCTCAAGGTACAAAAATACAATAAAATGATGAAATAAAATTTTGTCATTTGAAAATTGACAAACGTAGACAAATGAAAAAGAAAATCAAATGGAATTAGAGCAATACGTACATTAAAGCAAAAATCTACTAGAAAATATTGTTTACGATGAAAGTCTACAAGTAAAAAAAATCTAAAATTTATTGATTTTAAATAGACTTTATTTTTTTGCTGGTTGCTAAGAGCATTAAGTCTTTGGTTACCCAGGGTATTTAAGCTGTTGGCCAAATACAATAGAAAGCTTATTTACTTTGTACATTTATTGATTACAATCTGAAATGACAAGTAATATAGACAAGTAGTTATCTAACCAGAGGTTAGGAACTAACTAGCTATCTAATACATGATTGGAAATGGTATTAAAACTAGCTTTACCAATTATTAACATCTAACTAACTGCGTAAGCAGATATATAAAACCTAATTGGTAATGATATTAAAACTTTACCTTTACCAATTATCAATTTACGCAATTTCAGCAATAATTAAATCATTTTATTGTGACACCTTTGCAGCAGCCAAGACGAACATAAATATTTTACTTTTACATTAGCTGCGACTTTGCCATTTTCAAATTGCTTTATGAATCGGGGAGAATTTACAACTTTTGCACTTGCAAACAGCAAAAGAAATTAACTCGTTTTCTTTTTTCTGCTGTTGCTGCTGCTGTTATCTGTGGTTGGCTCTTCACAATTGGATCTCCTTTGTGCGCATCATTATGACGCGCACTTAACATTTCCGTTGCGTGGTTCTCTCACCTTTTTTTTTATGTGCTTCCCTTTGCTTTGTTGTTTGCATTTATTTCTTTTTCTTTTTTTTGCTTGCAAATCCTCTTAAAACATTTTTGTAGGCATTAAACAGGAGGTGGAGTCGTGAGAGGTGTGGCATGTGGCGCCTCAGCTACTTTTTTTTTAGGCAGCATGAAAACCGCAAATGGCAACAGGTAAACGCGGCGTATGCGCAATATTTGGGCAGAGCGCTTAGAGTGTTATGCAGCAATGTGTATGCGAGTGTGTGTGTGTATGTGTATGTGTGTGTGTATGTTTGTTTGTAAGGCGTTTTGTCTGCCATTGTTCTACCTCGACAGCTCGACAGCAATTGGTGAAGCAAGCCAGGCCGAAACGAGAAATATTTCACTTAGTGCAGCCGCATCGAGTCACCTGTTGCCCACAACAAAGGCCTCGCGGCCAGTGTATATGAATTGGCTGGACTGGTGGGCGGCCAGGCTCAGAATATGCTTAACGGTGCGCTTGAAGTGTGTTTAAGCGTGACACTTTGCCATTAGCAGCACCACCTGCAGCACGGCGAACATTCACACACATTCACACACATACACACACATACACACCCCAAAAGTGTCGTCAATGTCTCGGCAATGTCCTTGGCGCTTTGTTTGTGTCCTGTCCTATCAGCAGCATCCGCAGCACGAGCACCATTATTGTCATCATCATCATCATCATCATCAGCAGCAGCAGCAGCAGCAGCAGCAGCAGCAGCAGCAGCAGCAGCAGCAGCAGCAGCAGCAGCAGCAGCAGCAGCAGCAGCAGCAGCAACAGCAGCGGCATTGTTGTTGGCTCAAGGCATATTAATATTTAAAGTTGTTTGACGCTGGCAAACGAGAACAACAACAACAACAACAACAGCAGCAGCAACAACAACAATTCTCCCCCAAGGATAGCATTTTGGCTTCAAGTTAATTGTGAATGCTCTGCTCGGTGTGCGTGATTTGTTGTGAATGGGCGTGCTTGTGTATGTATTGGTATATATATATATATATATATATATATGTGTGTGTGTGTGTGTGCTTTGTTGTGTCTTGCGGTTGTGGCACTCGGATGGCGTTGGCATTTATTAAACGGCTGCTACCCAGCGAATGCAGCTGTTGTTTTGCGGTCGAAATGGCAAACAGAAAGTTTCGTCACAACAAATTGCACTGTGAGTGCGTTCTATTCAATCAAATGGCATTTAAATTTGTTTTACAATGCAATAAGTCAGCAAATCACAAATTACACATAATTTGAAATTAAATGTTTATTTACATATTATAAATATTGGCACGTTTGTGTGACACAAAGCTGTTTGCCTAATTAAATGATTTTCATATGATATTTGATGGGTTTTTTTTTTTTCTATTCAATTTATTTAGTGTGTTTGCTTGGAATAATTTTTAAACAAGCTTTGTGGCTAGGTGAAATGAAAAACATTTTTTTATACCCATTTATTTTTTTTAAATATTTATTTAATGGTTATTTGAATGATTTAGTAGAGCTTTAAAATAAATAAATTAAGTACTTGGGATAGTAAAAAAAAGAAGCTGCAGAAATATAATTATTTAGCTTTCCTTACATTAGTAAGAATTTAAAATATTGCCATAAAGTCCAAAAATTTGAGGACAGTTCATCACTAAAATTATAGTTCAAGTATACAACAAAATCTTAGCCTTAGAGCCAAGTACAGAACATCTACTAAATAGCCTTAAAAGCTTGCACAAAATAATTGAAAGAGAATGTTTTTTTAGATCTTCAGTTTAAAATTTAATATTTCTAAGTAATCTCTTTTAAAATTATCTACTCCACTGTAAATGGCAAGTCCTCTTACTTTAATCTGAATATGCTCTTAGCAAGCCCAAGCTATTCAGATAGACAAAAGTGAAAAAACCTAAACCAAAGCAATGAAAATAAAGCTCTTCATAATAGAATTATGAGTACTTTCCACAGAATTCTGTTGCAATTAAGATCAAATTTGTTTAAGGGCGCCCAGAAGTATGCAATGGTAAATTGAAATGCACTCAAGAGCACACAGAGCACAGCCTCAATCAGCTGCTGCTCAAAAAAGGTGCTTCGGTGTGTTTGTGTGTGTGTGTGCGTGTGTATGTGTATTTAGTAAACTATTTCTAGGTAAAACACATTCAGCAACGCCTCAAGCAAAATACAAATCCCTGACAGCTTAGGCCGAAAAACCTAAAGAGCATCACAGACCAACAAAAATAAAGTTAAAAAAAAATAAATAAATAAAAAGGTAGAGACGGAGTGTTTAGCCCGGGCTGCTTCCGTTGCCAACATTAAATACTTTTTAAAAGTAAATACGAATTTGAAGCCAACGGCCAACGAGATAAGCGGCATATGCCCAGACTCGGGGCTCAGCCTCATAGTCGTAGTCGTGGCAGGAGCCAAAAACTGAACCACAGCAAACCACCAACAAGGACCGACGACCACTTTTCAAATCCCAGCGCTACATGCATGCTGAATGCGGCAATGTGCTCTACTGCATGCCCTGGCTCAGATTACAACATGAAATGGCGGCGGCGTTCACATCCGCCTTCGTCTGCTCGAGCAGCTGGGTTGGGCTGGGCTGGGCTGGGCATATATGCGCTTTCTATTAGACTGCAGTCAGCAGCGACAGCAGCAGCTAGAATGCAGCCAGCCATGCAGGAGGACAACCGTAACATGACGTTTCCGTGTCCGTGTCCGTGTCCGTGTCCTGGCGCTGATGCTGCGCTGCCACTGGTTACGGCAGCTGCTCAACGAACACCGCTGCCAGTTGGAGCCAACTTTTCGTCTGTCTGATATTTCAACAATGTTGTTGTTGCTGTTGGTATTAGTGTTGCTGTTGCTATTGCTGCTGATGTTATTGCTGCTACCTGCCCAACTATGTTGCAGGCGCAAATGTAGTTGTTTTTTTTTCCAGATATGCCATGCAGAAAAAGTAGTGGAGTATATTAGCTTGGCGACATCTGATCATGGAGGTTGGAGAGAGAGAAAGAGCAAGGAATGGAGGGACTTAGAGAGAGGAGAGAGAGAGAGCAGAAAATACAAATGGAGACAAATGGAAGACAGGAAGGTGGGCGAGCATGATGAATAGAGACAGGTAGAGTAGAGACTAGAGGCACAGGAAGAGAGAGAGAGAGTGAGAGGGAAGGAGGGAAATAGCGCTCGATAGGCTGACTAAAGAAAAAAGAGGCAAAGAGAGAGTGGGCGAAAAATGAGAATAAAATGAGAGAAAAAGATAACTTGAGAGCATAGAGACTAGACAAATAAGGAGAGTGATAGAGTTAAAGGGAGAGCGAGAATCCCAGGCAGAGTGAGCATGAGAAGAGGCAAAGGGAGGAGAGATATATTGACAAAAACCAGGATAGATGGAGCAAAATAGAGAAAATGAGCTGAAAGTCGAAGATGAAGAGAGATAGAAAAAGAGCTTAAAACTCCGTTTTCATATCACAGCAAACTACATTTTCTTTAACTGTTTTGTAACTGTTATTGATCCGCCAACAGAGTATGCTGCAGTGACTAATATCCAGCTGCAATAATTTCACTTTTTTTTGGTTTACTCAGCTACTGCTTAGGCGCTGCTGCAGCAGCTGCTGGCACCACATTCTGGCAGCTGTTCGAGCTGCTTGGGCGCCAAAATGATTCGAGCCGCTGCCCTGCAGCACTGCACTACACGCGTTTGAGTTCTTTATGGCCTAAACGTGATTTTCAGCTTGTCTATTAAACATTTTGCTGTCGTTTTTTTTTTCTTTAGCATCGTTCTGCCTGCTGCGCATTGTTTTTTGTCGTTGGCCTTGGATTTTTACTGGATGCTGCTGCTGCTGCTGCATCGACGACATGCAGTCAGTGCACGTTTCGAATTTTGGGCAACAATTGTTGAAACATGTTGTCATCCAGTTAGTTAGTTGCCATGTTTGTCATTTTGTATTCTCTTCTCTCTTTCTCTCTTTTTTTAACTGCCCTTATTGAGCTTAGTTTTCCGTCACGAATTAAGTGCGAAATGGCGCAGTTAGCGAACAACTTTAACAGGCAAAATGTGTGTCACGTAGTTAAAGCTACAAATTGGAATTTATAATGCAAGTAAAATGCTTGACATGATTTATTATAGGACTCAAAAAGTGCACAGTTGGCGTGTTGGCCAACACCGTAAAGTTATGAAGTCAAAGAGCGCATGTTGGGGCTCAAAAGGGAATTTATTTAAGTGCTGCAGTTTTCTTAGAATTTGTTGGCAATAATTCTACAAAACAACTACAAATTTTATCTAAAAGGAAAATCATTTGAGCTTAAGAAAATACTTTTATTACATGTTTGAAATGCTCTCTTTTTTTATAAAAATAATCTGTATTTTTAATTTGCATTTGTAAACGCTTTTCTAGTCTTGTCTGATTCAAAGTAAAACTAGATTTTTTTGAGAACTTAGGTAGGGGATTATTTTAATACTGAGATGAAAGTTAAGTGCAGCGATTCGGTAACTTTGATAGGATGAATATTCTCTCCAGTCTTTTGCGTCTTCTTCTGTGGTGGAGTCTTTTGGCAAGCATGTCAAAGTGGGCGTACAGTTTCTAGTAATATGTTTATTGTTTATTTATCATGTCTCCAACAAAGGTTGTTGACATTTTTGCTAGTTCAGTTTGCTTATTCAGCACAGATCAGACATCTGATGAGAATGGTCTGTGAGTAGTACGTATTTTTTCAAAGTGACATTTTGATGAGATTCCGATTTATAGAAAACTTTCTTTTCTTTTTTTCTATATCTGGAAAGTGGAGCCAGTATAGTGTTGTATAAGAGAATGTTTAGGCACCATTTGCTATATTTTTATATTATTTTTGTAATTTTAATTTCTATCGGCATAAGAACAGCTGATATCAAAACTTGTTCTATTATCGAGATCATTTATCGGATTATCGAATATGTCGATTACGTATGCAAAAAGTAGGACAGTGTTGAGTAAGCAATCGAATGGATAAGTTGTTTATTTATGATTAATTATTATGTTTATATAAATTATTTATGTTTATATAAAATTAAAGCTAACCTAGGATTAAGCACTGGCTGCTATGGCCTACGGCTTGAAAAAAATACCAGCATTGATACTGATACTTTTATTTTATTTTATTAAAAAAATATAATTAGTCAACATAGTACTTCGATTTTCAAACATTTATTGTTTTCCTTGAATAGCCCTAAAATCTGATATTCATCGTATATATAGTAGATTTCTATAAGTCAAAATTTTCATATATGTACATACACACATATGTACTTAAATCATAAAATAAAAAAAAATAAATCAAATATCAAGAATTGCTGATTATCCTACATATTCTTTGAATATACTGCGTGAATTTTATAATAATAAAATACTACTAATTAATATATTCCATATAGCGACTGCCACACACTAAACATTTCCCAACTCTCGCTGCAACTTGACATAAATCAAATGGCCCAAAGTAAATATCCGTTCGAATGCTAAACTAGTTGTACGTGACGCGCTTTCGGCGCAAATGAAACGCAGCGAAAGTTCATAAATCAAAGGCAAATAAACACTTTTTGGCTACAAACTACTTCAATATTTCAAATCGAGAGCGTCGCAAGCCAACAGGATGAATTCTCACGTTTCACACGCGAAAAAATGCGCCCTCAAACGATTCCAATTACAATTGCAGTTGCAATGTTGGCAACAGTCTTGGCCCAGTGAGAATGCTAAAAGCAGGCTTTAAACTTAATGAAAATTAACTTGCGCCATGCATTTTGGGTCGTGTCATGGCCACATGCCACGCCGCCTCAATGTTGCATTTGCTCACGCGATTCTATGGCTTGGCCCGCTGCCGCCATAAATTTAATGCTGGCAAACTATTTTTGGTTTTGTTTGACGCAGGGCTAACAGGTAACAGCTAACAGGTAATTGCAGTTTGCGGCGCAATATTGCAAAACTTGGCAGCCGGCAGTAAATGTGAAAGGCAACAAGCCGAAAGGCTGCAATCAAATACCCTGTAGTAAGTGGGAGCAAAGGTCGCAGTCTGTTAGGCTTTTAAAGCGTATTCAAGCTTGAATAAAGAATAGAGTGTAATTGATCAAAGTGTTGCAATATGAAAAGAAAAGGCTTTTTCATTTTTAATTCGGTTAATATTGGAAGAGAACTCCAAAAGTAGTTTTTAAAGTACTTGAAAGTTTATTTGAACGATTAAGTTCAGTCAATCAAACTTTAAGCAACTTGTTAAGCTTTTAAGCTTAAATGCAAGTAAGCGTTGGATGTTGAAATTTTTATATTCTTTTAAAATATGCACTGAAATTCTAAAGTAGCTTTTAAAGCACTTTAAAGGTTCTATGAGCGATTTAATGCAGTCAATAAATGACACGCAATTCTCAAAAAAAAAAAACATCAATAAACTTTAATCAAATTTAAGCTCTTAAGCTTTTAAGCTTTTTTGCAAATAATCGTAGAAGAGTAGGATAATGAATTCTCTATATTGTTTTATAGTACGCACTGCAAGTGGTAGCTTTCAAAGCGTTAATAATGCTTCGATGATTAGTTAATCAAAGATGCAGTCTATCAAAGACTTACAATACAATAAACAAGCAGCCTAATAAACTTTAAATAGCTTTTGCTGTTTGTCAGCTTAAATAAAAACAAACGTTTAAGAGTGAGAATGGTTGCATAATGAAGCATAATTTATTTGTAGATACTACAAAATTAAAGACTTAGTACATTTCTTTTTAAAGCTTTTGTAAGCAGTAAACAAGCAGCTTAATTAACTTTAAATTGCTAAGCAGATTTAAGCTTCAGTCAAAACAAACGTGCGAATGATTGCACATGCAAGCATAATTAATTTGCTCACACTCAAAAATGAAAACTTTTAGTATATAATTTTTAAAGTTTTTCTATAAAGTGAATATTATATGAAGCTAGGTGTTCCTCTGCTATCCCAAGTCCAATCAAATTTATTCAAATTATTCCTTTACTCACAAATCGGCCCCAGACTACCGCTTATCGTTTAGAGGGTATAATTATGCTGCACTCAATTTAATTACGTTGGCAAATGGCGTGACTTTGACTCGTTGGCGGGAATTGCTCACTGGCTTTTATGGGGCCACAAGTCGATGCTTATTAAAACTTCACACTTTCAAGCATTCGTGCCACGCCTCCCCGCAAATGGGGCGCTGTTTTAGTTAACTGCTCCCAGGCGTCATTATTGCCATACTTATTGGTATTTGCAACTAGTTGGCAGGAAGGCAGGCAGGCAGGCAGGCAGGTAGCTGAAAAGCTGGAAAACTAGAAAACTGTGAACTGAAAACTTCTAGATTCTCGTGTTCGATGAGAGGCGTGCAAGAATTTACAAGTCCGGGAGTAGCTAATTGAACTTGTTGATGATGGCGGCAAATTGTTGCCACAAGACGCCATCCGCAAGCTTTCACTTTGCATTTTCAATATGCACAAAGATACACTCACACATATACATGCAGTATGTTTGTGTGTGTGTGTGTGTGTAAGTGTTTCGTTAATTGATGTCAAGTGCGATTTCAAGTGTGCGAAGCAATGCTCGCAATTCACGTAAGTTATTTTCCCTTCTGCGGCACACGGTTAGGAAATGAGCTGCTGCTGGCAATGAAACATACGAAATGCTCTTGCAATTTTCATGGGCTTTTCCTGATGGCAAATTTTCTTTGAAATGCTCTATTGATTTTGTTGCAAATAAGTTTTTATTTGAAAGAAATATTTCCTATAGAAACGAATATGATAATATGAACATATTTATAAAATAGACATAGATAATAATAAGTTGATAGTTGATTTAGAAACACAAGTTGGCAAGTTGATTTAGAAACTTTAATTTTATTTGATTCCTGCCCAAAATATTGGGAATTATATATAGTATATTTGTATATAATCTTGTTTACCTATTTATTTAATATTTTATTTTATTCATTTGTATTTTAGGGATTATTTTGTTTATTAATGAATTTTTATTGTATTCTTCTTCTAGCAGCAAGTCAAACTGAAGTAAATAACATTTTACAAAATTAAAAATGTCAGTTAAATAGTACTTTATTTATTAAAATAATTAATTTACACGTTAATATTTATAGTTTCGTTTATTTATTTGTTGCAATATATAATCTGTAGCATATTATGTCGAATGTAATTGATTATCACCTTTATTTGTCATACTTTCTTTAGAAACCCAGAGTGTCTTTAGCCGTGACCCTCGTTCCACAAGCTCTACTTTCACACTAATTTAACCATACTGGAATTCGTGGGATCGTTCATATACTAGCACACACACTCACATTGCCATGGAGCCACTCAGTGATGCTATTTTGACATTTCTCTCACTTCCACTCACTCTCACTCTCTATCACAAGATAGAGCTGCATACAAAACTCTGCCAGGTAGTTAGAATCGAATGACATTCAGCAGTGGAGAAAAGTTCAAGAGAGCGTAATATGCAAACGGACTAACTAGTTAATATGAAAATATGAATTAAGACAACAGAAAAAGCGTGAGAAATAAACGCTCAACAGGCAGCAAGTCGTACTTTGTATTGTCACTTCTGTTTTCATATGCCGATCGAGCCTCTTCTCTCTTACATTACTTTTCTGTTAGTGCCTCAGGATGGGTTCCTTTTATAACTAAAATTACGCCACACTTGGTCGAAGTGACTCTCTTACTGTCAAAACTTGTCCCCTGCACTAGAAGATTATCATATGAAGTTGTCATTGGTTTTCTTTTTTAAAGCTCTGCTTCATTTCATTCTTCTTTCATAATAAATTGCTATTTAACAGCTCTTCAACATAATGTACTTATATTTAAATTGATTTAAATAAATCTCTAAAAAACAGCTTTAAAATAAAAAATAAAAATTTTAAATTATGTCTTACGAAGCACATTTGAAATTAAATTAGACATGTACTTATCAAAAAATTTCTCTCCTTAAAGATAGCTGCAATGCTGAGCATTGTGCTCCACAATGTAGCCAGAGTCAAAGTCTCTATAAATAGTCAGCGGCCTTCAGCTGAAATAAAGCTGTAGTACTTTGCCATAGCAGCCAGCAGCCATCGACCTTAAGCTACTACTACATTCAATGCTCAACAGGCTTGTCGCCAATGGCATTAATATCAAGTACGCCATTTAAAAATAGAGAATATGACGTACAAAATTGAGCTTAAGGAATCAATAATGACCAATTAGAAACGACGCTCTAAATAGCAACAGCAGCAGGCCGTTGCATGGCAAAAATAATTAACGCATCAGCATGAGAAGCAGCAGCAGGAGCCAGCAGGAGTCGGCAGTATTAACAGAGGCACAGAAGCCCGACCAGGGCGAAAGCTGTTGCTGAAGCGCTGCTTCAGGTGAATAGTGGTCCATAATTAATTTTTTTTCTTTTTTTTTTTTTCTTTTGCTTCTCTGACTAGTTGAAAGATGTGCAAAGCAAAAGCTGGAGCAAAGATAGCTTCAGACGACTGCAAAGGTTGCCAGGACAACGACTAAGCGGCAATTAGAAAAAAATGTGAAAATGATTGAAAGAGAAGTGAAACGAAGCAAGAGAAGCTAAACGACTCCGCAATACTCTGTTTGAGATGCGTAAAAAAAAAACAAAAATATTGAAGCTGTATGAAAAAGAAATTGATAGAAAAGAGCTTAGGAAAGATATTGTCTGAAGGAGAACAGTATACATATAGTACAGACTATGTAAAGCTGTCAGACCAATATAAAGAGATTTTGAGCATAAGACTATAAGAGTATATGCTCTAGAGTAACTAGGGTATTTCTAAAGCAATATCGATGAATTGCGTATAATATCGAACATTCCTAGAGAGCCTGACAAGCCGGGCAGCCAACTTATGCGGCCCACTGTCGAGTAGTGCTTGATAAGTTAGCTGGCCAATTAAAGCTTAAAGTGCCAGCGACAAAGATGCCGGATGGCAGGTGAGCTAAGGCGGGCATATATTTTGCACTTACCTGCGCTGATATGCGTCCCTTCTTCAGGCGCGTTAGATCCGTGTGGCTCCAGTGGCTGCGCGCCCAGGGCACCACATTGCGCAAGTCCTCATCAAAGCTGAAAAAGGAAAACGGAAAAAAATTGAAAAAAATAAATAAATTGAGGGAAAAATTAAAAAAAACGTTCGTTTAAAAATATATGAAAAATTAATTGCATCTGCGTATTGCTTACTTGAAGTCGTTGAGTCTGTTATGGAGGAACTTGCGTATATTCCAGGGTAAGTCATTATGCCCATCGATTAAAGGCACTTGATCCAAGAGCTGTACGGCAACGCGCAAACGCTCCTCAAAGGGTGCACCTGTCAAGGCAAAGAAATGGAAAAAAGGGAAGAGAGAGAGAGAGGGAGAGAAAGAGAAGGTAAAAAGTGAATGTGTGCGGCTCATAAAACCCAGTTAGCAGCAGCTACTAACTAACTTGAACGCATTAACACGACACACGGACACAAAGGCAAAACGCACACACACACACACACACGCATAGCTTCTCTTGACACTTTGAGCTTTGGCTACGTGTCGTATGCGTTATGGTAATTGATTTATTGTCCGGTATCTGAAAGCGGAAAACAGTCTACACAGTCTACACAGTCTGCACACTACTCACTTGCAGCCACACGTAGCGCCAGGGGCACTGCCACACTGGCAGCGCCAATTATCAAGAGTATCGAGCTGACTGCCAGCCAATGCTTGGCCGCATCGAAGCCTGGCCAATGTTACGTATACGCAACGTATTGCCAGTAAGCAGGAGCACCAGCAGCAACAGGAGTAGGAGCAGTGGCAGCATCAGCATTCATGATGATGACCAGGGACAGCGATTCATGATGTTGTTGTTGTTGTTGTCAGCCATGTTGTTGTTGTTGTTGTTATTGGTAGTTCAATGCCAAGTCGTTTGTAGTGCCGTAGAGAACAACAGCGTCGTTGTCGTCGTCGTCGTCATCATCATTGTTGTTGGTTGTTTTGTGTTGCATTTTGTGTGTGTGCAAATTGCCGTGACAGTGGCATTGATTACACCAACAACAACAGTTGTTGTTGCAGTTGGTTTTTTATTTATTTTTTATTGTCCCCATCATTGTGTGTAGATAGAGCAGCAGCAGTAGAAGAAGAAAGTATAATAAGGAAATATGGTTAGTTAAACGTTTAAAATTGAATTGCTTAGTTGGTTTTACTTGACAAAAGACGAACAATTTCTTGTTGACTGACTGAACTGAGTTCAGCATTTTATGAGGCATGCAATGAATCGAGTGTGAGTGTGTGTGTGCTTACAACTGAGATATTAGCTCTATTATTACGCAATTGAAAACACTCAATGAGTTATTATGGTGCATCAATATGAAGTGAGTACAAATTAAATAAGGGCAATTGCTTAAGCTGATTATGTGTGACAGTTGAAAGCAATCAAGTAAACTATAAAGAATGGCAATTATTTAATTTTCTTGTAGACATTTTACGTATCCTTATGTCTACTTATAAAGTCTTTGGGTGACTTTGCACATAGAACTTGAAACTTGTAATTGAGCTGAAATGGAAAACTCTTAAGAGTAACAAAGGGTTATACGAGCAATAATGTCTGTGGATGCAATAGCATGAGATGGAGCCAAGGCTTACTTGATAGTAAAAACTTCTGCACTAGTGTCGTATTTAGGAAAGGGATATATTATATAGATCAAATGACAAGGTAATATGATAAATTAGTATGCGATACTGAGCTTTGCTTATAACAAAGCTGAAAACAAATATGTTCACTTTGTGTATATGTTTACCAACTTCTTCTGCAAGTGTTCAACTAACGAAATGAGTTGGCAGCTTCATTAGAGACTTGAGTGAGCTTGAATGAGTTTTTGTCTTTTATGAAATACATATAGTTTAGTATCCGGTTACTTTACGGCAACTTAATATGAACATAAATTAATTAAAGATAATCTTTATGGAAGACAAAGAACACAGAATAGATAAGCTGGGAAATAATAATATATATATAAGTTACAGTTAAAGGGAATATTTGTTAGATATTAAGCTAAGACCTGGATCAGTAGGTCTTGAGAGTGGTGGCTTTAGAGTCTGCCTCTAGGGCAAGAGCTAACACATCTCCAAAGTGCAGTACCTTAACTACCAATAAAGCTGTTTGGCTGAGTCGAGTCTCTCGAGGCATTTACAAAAAGCTTCAAAAATAAAAATCTCAATAAAATTCTAAATATACTTCATATTATATTTTCAGCTTAATATATTTATCTCTAATATATTTCCTCTAATTGAATTTATGTAATATTGTTTATAAATTGTATAGAACTTCCTGCTAAATTTTTTGGAAATATATAAAACTCAAATTTGTATTTCCTTGTATTAAGCTAATTAAATATTGCTTGTAAAATTTATAAAATTACTAGGGCAAGCATATGTACATCCCTATTTAAATTCATGTAATAGTGATTTCAAATGTATTCAATGTACTTTAATGTAATACATTTAAAATGTATTTAGCTCAAATCAGCATTGCCGTAATTATAATTCACATAATATGAAATATAAATGTAATGGGGAAATTAAAGGTAACCCTATATAGCATAACATGCATACATAAGTCTCTCGTTGAACTCATATAATATTGATTACAAATTGTATAGAATTTTGCCGCAAAATTGAATGAAATATTAAGTAACTCAAATCAAAACTAAACTCTGATAATTGTTTAAAAATTGAAAAAAATTTGTATATCAAACATGTTTCACCCTCTTCTAAGGATCATCTAAAATGTTAATCACATTTTTCAGTCTAAGTTTTGGAAACATTTGTATCAATAGCATCAAATCGATTTTAATTGCAAGCCAAATTTGATTATGCAACTGAGTCGTTTGATCAGAGAGAGAGAGAGAGAGAGACAGAGAGAGAGGAGCCATCAGCACCGGCAGCAGCTTAGCAAATAATGTCAAGTGAGGCGTAAAACTAGCTCAGTTTTTGCATGTTAAGCAATCCGCTTGATTATGGAAAGAGCTCGGACTCTCGCAGGGACTGCTCAATGGCTGGACCTGACTCCAAAGTGAATTACCGATAAGCAAGTTGCAAATGGAAAGCATGTGCCGCAGTTGTCTGACAAATGCTGCAACGAGTTGGGCTGCTGCTGCTGCGGCTGCTGTTAAAGTGGTCGGAGCAGTGGTGGGCGGCGTTGCAGGCATCAGCGATTTGCATAAATTTAACATGACAGGACATCGTACGCAACGCAGTTTTTGGTGGGCGTCGGGCACTGAACTAACGAGCTGCAGCGGCACTGGCAGCGGCAGTGGCAGTGGCAGCATCAGTACCTGCCTTTGGAGTGATGTGCGCTTGATGAGTAGGACAAAGTCACGCGGGCATTGGCAACGTTTAACATTAAGCGTTCATGTTACATGGGGCGCAATCAAACGGCTAACGACTAAATAGAATTGTGTGTGCCTCCCAAGAGAGGCGGCTGGGCAAAGGCACAGGTCGCTGCAGGCCCCTAGAAGTGCAATGCCAGGTAGCACCAAGCTAGGGCTGCGTATGCAAAATGAACTAGTTCAGTGAGCAGTGGAACTGGGACTTAAAATATGTAAATGATATAGAATTTGCTACGATTAACTTGATTTAGAAACTCTTATTGAAATGATTTATAATTTGACTGATTTGATTGCTTAAATTAGTTTAATATTGATATTTATAATGAAATATGACGGGACTATAGTCAAGTTGCAAATAAAGGCAGTAAGCTTCATATATAAAAATATGCAAATTTTTAATAAACAAAAATTAAAAAAAAAAGTTATTAAAATAAATGAAATTTGAAAATATTTATAAAAAAGGTGTATTTTTAAATCCAATTGTAAAATATGGAGAATTAAAAAAAAGTAAATAAAAACGATTAATAAAATTCAATTCATGTAAAAAGTTAAACTGCGAGATATTTATAAGTAAGGTTATTTTAAAAGAATAAATATAAATAAAAAGTATTTTCAAGTATAATAACAAAATCGGCATCCGTAAAATTTATAGATATAGTAGCAAAAAATATAAATATTTTTGATTAAAAAAACATGTGCAATTCTGAAAAAAAAAAAAAAATAGCCAGAAATATTTATACACAAGGTAACACAAAAAAATAAAAATAAAAAATGTATAAAAGTTCTTAAAGTAAAAAAAAAAATGATAAATAAAAATTGTCATCACGTATAACAATAAAAGTAAAAAATCGAAATCTTATACAATACAAATTTGTGCAATTAAAAAAAAAACCTTTCTATAGAAATATTCATATATTATTAGTAAATATATTATATTACACAATCGAAAATTTAGTGAACTTACGAAAGGAGTTCGTGCCCGAACTGGATGAGCCGCGACTGGGGCACTGTCGATGCTTCCATGGCATGATGCTCGTGACGCTCGAGTGCAGCTGATGATGTTTCTGTGGCGTGGCCGGAATGGCGCCACTTGCGCCAACGGCCGCATGATGCAGCAACGAATGCGCCACATCGTGTGCATGATAATGATGCGAATGGCCATGTGGATGATTGTGTGGATGTGAATGGGCGTGGGCTGGCAAATGTGACTGCGAGTCGCGCTCTTTGAGTATGCCGTTGCTGTTGGCGCTGTCGAAGGAGTTCATTGTGAAATTGGAGGAGGCCAGCGCCGATGATTGTTGCATTTTCTGATACGGCACACGGCAGCCGCCATCGATGTCCACCAAATTGCCAAAGCTGCGACTATTCATGGGCAGTGTCCAGTCCATGCTGCTGGTGTGAAATATATGAGCTGCTGGCTCTGTCAGTTGCTGTAGAATGCCCAGATTTGGCTTGGAGTCTGCTTGCTGTTGTTGTGGTTGCTGTTGCTGCTGATGCTGCTGATGCTGCTGTTGCTGCTGGTTGATCGGAAAGTTGAGCAGCGATTGGGAGAAGCAGCGACAACGTTGCTGCTGAAAGTGAGCCAATTGCTGCTGCTGATGCTGCTTCTGCAGATAGCGGCTATAATGTGCCAGGTGCCGGGCATAATCACTGCTCGGCCCGATTGTATTGTATTTGCTGGGCGCGGCAGCAACAGTTGCTGCTGAGCCGCTTGTGGTACCAGCTGCTGGTGGGGCTGCTGCGGCTGGCACAAAACATAAACTGGGATCAGATTTCTGTGAGTGCGGCGTAAAGATGTTGTCCTCCTCGTGTGCGGCAAAGGGCGGGTGCTTGGGCTTGTGCGACTTCTTAAGGCTGTGGGTGTGGCCATTGCCATTGCACAGATCCGGTTTGACATTTATATTGCTGTTGGCGCTGCTGTTGCTATGGCCGCTGTTGGCGCACTTCAGCAATGCGGCCGCACAATCATCGAGTGCCGTCTTGGTGCAATCCTCTAGCAGATCGCTGCTGCACAGCTGAGCCATGCCCAATGCCAAATTGTTGTTGCTCTTGTTGACAGCCAACGGCAACAGTTGCTGCTGCTGCTGTTGCTGGTGTTGCTGCTGTTGCTGTTGTTGCAGCTGCTGCAGCAGACGCAGGCTGCGCATGCTGCCGTTGCGTTTGAGCGCAGGCGGCGGCGGCACAGGCGGTATGATGTCCACATCCGACAAGCTGGGCGTGTCGCTTAGCTGCAAAGCACAACAAGAAGAAGAAGAACAAGGCGTTAAATAAATTGAAAATTTACAGCTGTCACAAAAGCGGAAATAGCATTAAATCAATCGACATGGAAAACTTCCGGCCAAGAGCCAAGAGCTGAGAGTTGGCCATATGCTTAAGAGGCAGTTTGCTAAATGATTTCACAGGCATGTTGAGGCAATTTTTAATGGGAATTTAGATTGACTATTAATGATGTAATATATATATATATTACTCTATAAATATACTGTGCTTGACCCTTTGCTTTTAGCTAAGCAAAATTTGGTATTCCATATCTATATCATATATAACAGTGCTCAAAGTCCCAACATAACAGCTGCCTCTGCTTATATATAGCCTTTCACTGGCCTAAGCTTCTCTTTGCTTAATCAATATTAACTAAGGATATTGATGCTCAAAGAGTTTTCAATATATTTTAATGCGGCGCCTGAATGTATGCTACACTCTCGCAAATTGCTGAAATTGTATAGAAAGAGATTTTTTGGGGGTCAGCTCATGCGTTTGCAACTGCCCAACGGCTACATGAAATTTAATTATGCCATAGACAGAGAGTTACACACACACGCACACATGCACACACACACACTGGGCGCATTAAGGGCGTGCGAAAAGAGCAAGAAAAAAGGTTTATTTGAGTAAAAGGGAAACTCCTCTATAGCCAGCTATTGCTATTGCCCAGCTTCCAGTTGGCCATCTAAGTGCGCAGTGCGTGGTGTTGGCGTCCTAATTGAATTTGTTACGGTCAGGTCATGCCGTCATCATCATCATCAGCAGCAGCAGCAGCATCACCATCATCATCATCATCTTCATTATTATGATTATTATTATCGTTGAGCATGAAACACCGACGCTCCGGGGATTTGAAATTGAATTCAGTTACGGGAAATACATTTGCATTGATTTGCTTTTTATTTTTATACGTCTGGCCGAAACGAAACGCATTGACATTAATAAAAATTTCCTTTGAATTTTGATTGCTTTATGTTGGGCCTCTCCACAGGCCTACACGCCCCCCTCTCGCTGCGCCGCCAACCAATCTGTTTGGCTCCTCACTTGTTATTATTGTTGTCGCCTGTCGTGTTCCTGTTGATTATTTTTATTATTTACTTAGTCTTGTCCTGTCCTGCCAGTTCCCTGCCAGTCCCCTGCCAGTCCCCTGTCTGTCCCCTGTCCCCTGTCCCCTGTCCTCTGCCTCTCCCCTGCCTGTCGCTCAGCTCAGCTCATGAACGAGCATGTCCGCTGCTTAAGTGGAAATTGAAAATTTTCATATTTTCATTACACGATGCTGGTAATTTCCTACGCCTGTCGTCGTCACAGCAAAAAAAAAAAAAGACTTAAATAATTTATGCAAATATCTGCGGTGGCATCTCTTGCATATTTTGCCTGTCCAACGGGCTGACCAAATTTTCATGAAGCAGCGCGCTGATTTTATGATCCTCAATTTTTTTTTATGCTTCCCGAAAAGTTTCTAATAGCCAATTAAGGCAAAGAGAAAGGTTTTTTTCTTCTTTGTTTTCAAATAAGGAATATATAAATATTTAGTGAGGTGTTAGGTTCAGAAAAGATAAGACTTAATTTTTAATATAATATTTCCATATGCATGGCATGAAAGTTAAGAATTATAAATCGACTGGCTGAACTACGACTAAGATATGGATTGATAGACAATGCAAGCTAATCTGCAGAAGGTGTCAATTTTGATTATTCATTTCAATTTTTTTGCATAAACAAGATTTTTCTTTTACTTTTTCTAAGAATTGAATTTATTAAAATTTCAATTACGAAAATGCATATTTTATGGAATACATATATTTTTATTACTTATATTACATTAAACATAGTAAATCCTCAAAATTAGTCGATGCTTTTCCACACCTCCAAACATTCTCCAAAACCTGCTAAAATAGTTTTCCTAATATTCCATTAAATTTAAATAAACATCCCGCACAAGTGCGATAATTTGTTGTTCTTACATTAATTAGTTAGTAACTAGTAAAAATTCTACCGCAAGATAATATTTGTTTTTTGTTTTTTTTTTTGTCATTGTTTATTGTACATAAGTTTTTCAAGCTGTTCCCAGTGGCGCTGGCGACCTCAACTTTACAAAGTATATTTACTAATTAAAGGCTGAGAGACGGGACGGAGCTGTGCAGGTCCCAGGCATCATAAATATGCTTGCATATGCACTTTGAACTTCTTTCGCATCTTGCGCTTCTCACTGATTTGTTGTTGCTGTGGCTGCTGCTGCTGCTGCTGTTGTTGTTGCTGCTTTCGCTTCAAGTAGAAGCCATTCTAGCATGCATATGCATATGCATAACTCCCCCTGGGTATGCTGGTTAACTGCGCCCCAAAGTATGCAACATTATGCTGCATGCTGTATATGCTTATTTGGCGTTTATGCCACAAATTGGACGCCATGTTTATGACGATGAGCGAAAAAGAGATGCGGCAGGCGGTGCAGAGCTCGGCTATGAGTGGCACCGCAGGACTTGGCTAACCACAGCTAGCTGCTTTTTTGAGCATGAAATTGCTTGATATATCGTTGCATAACTACATATATAAATTTATATATGTATATGTATATGTATATGTATATTTATATATCTTTTATTTTACATTCGCGACTTTTAGCTTAGCTTTCTCTTTGCTGACTTTCTGCGTGCGCTTTTCTTCTTTTGAATTATGCGCGTCTTTGTCTCGCCTTAAATTTCATAATGTACATTTTATAATCATTTTTCGTCTACTTTGCTGCAATTTTGTGCAATTTTTTATCATAATTTATGTAAGTATGTGTGTGTGTATGTGTGTGTGTGAGCATTCATCATTGTTTTTTTTTTTTTGCTGCTGCTTCTCTTCAAGTTTCTCGCTACGAACATTTTTCCAGCTCAGCTTTGCGAATATGCTCGCAGTTGTCTGTATGTGTGTGTGTATTTGTGTAGTATGTGTGTGTGTGTGTATTTGTTGGGTGTAATGTTGAGTTATGGCAGTTTTGTAGTTTGCACCAAACTTTTTTTATGCTCCGCTTTCGTAGCTGTTGCTCCGAGCAGATCCTTTTACATTTTAGTAGTTTTCTCCTTTTTATTCGAATTTTCTTTTGGTTTTTAGAGACTGGGCAATGTGCTCCTCTGCCCGGGTATTTAGTTAAATGTTCGTAAAATTGAGTGTTGGCTCTCTATATATATTTATGTTTATTTTTTTTTGTTTATTTTTTTTTTTTTTCATAAAGTTTGCTACGCTTTGGCTCTTTAATCGATTTGCCAAAAGCAATAAGGAAGACGAAAACTTTTTTAAATGCACAAGTTTGTTTTAGTTTTATTTCAATATTTATTTTTTCGGAATACTATCAGTGCTGGACTCGTAATTATACGACAGCCTATTAACTTTACGACTCTATCAACGGATATTTGCAGATTTCATTTTTGTTTCTAGCATCCGTAATTATTTGAAATAACTTCGTTTAAGACACGCTGTAATAAAAGTGTTGGATTTTAGTGTATATAAAACATTTATTGCGCATACGCCATGTGGCTAGGGTGTTAATTGAAGTAGTCAAGATTAAGTTTAAGCTTCGCAAGTTCAAGTACGGAATTGAATTATAAAAAAGAATATATGGCTGATATAGATAAAGCAACTCATTCGCATACATTTTGCACTTCAATTAAATCTTTAAGACTTCCACTTCTCAACCTAATTTATTATACAGTTTTTTTCACTTTCATTCGCAGTTGAGTCTTAATTTATCGACCCGGCGCTGGCTTAAATATGTACTCAATTGTCTGATTGATTTATTAAGACAGAGTTCACTGTTCAGTGGGTTAAGTGCTCGGCAGGCAGGCAGCGTTAGTTGACTGAATTGTCACATAAATTGCGTATACGCCGCATGGCCTCGCCTCGAACAAGCAACAGCAACAGCAGCAGCAGCAGCAGCAGCAGCAGCAGCAGCAACAGTCTGATGAATTTAATGCCGCTGGCTTGACTTGCTGCATTCTGAAGTCAAAATAGAACAACTAAATGGCGCTAAATGCAAAGCATAGCGTAAATAAAAAGTTAAACGATGCTACTAAATAACGAGTATGTTTGCCGGGCCAGAATCCGGCTGGAATGCACCCACGCATGCCACCAAATTGTTGCCGCAATTTGTTGCAACAACTCGGCAAACTGGAGCAGCTGCTGCCACCCACACACACACACACACACCCAGACGCAATCCTTTGCCTGCCTGGGGCCACAGCAAACGCATACATCAAATGCGTCAAAGAGATTTGTTATGCATGACAGCGGTCGGAGCTGAACACAAAAAATAAGGACAACTAAACACAAGCATATCTAGCTATAAAGCCGAGCTGTGCGAGATAATGCGAGCATGGAGGTAGAGGCCATTCTTTTTCTCTTTTTTTTTTTATACGTAATTGAAGTTCCGCCGTGCTAATTGTGACAAATGGCAGACAGCAGCAAAGGCCAGGCCAGCATAGGCCAGGCCATCACAGGCCAGGTCCAATGCACTTTTAATAGATGTAAAATTGAGAAAATTTTTTTATATTTTGAATGGAAGGTAGTGTTTCCTTATAGAGAGCTTTATTTAACCTTAGCATATCCAAACTTCTTCAATCTGTCTTCTGTCACGTGTGAAATAGTGATAGCAAAGCGGCTGCCTGATTGATATCTGTGCATATATACATATATATGCACATGTATACACAATCATGTATTGTTCGTGTCTTTGGGTCGTTTCCCCCGTGCCATACCTCATTAGTGTTTGTGTTCATCTAAAGCCTGCCTAAATCAAATTCGTTTTCTTCACAACATTCAAGTACTCTTCGCGAGACACTTCGCCATCGCCGTCCAGGTCGGCCTCGTCGATCATCTCCTGCAGCTCCTCGTCGGTGAGCTTCTCGCCCAGCTCGGTGGCGACACGCTTCAGATTGGTGAAGCTGATGTGACCGGTGCGATCGTCATCAAAGAAGGAGAACGCCTTTAGGCTGTCCTCCATGGCGTCCTTGGCGGCCATTTTTAAGCGCATCAAGTGTAGGAAATCATTGAACGCAATTCTTCCAGTCTTATCCTTATCGATCTCATCCATCATGTTTTTGATCTCCTCCTTGTTGGGCTCAAAGCCCAATGCTCGAATGGCCACACGCAGCTCCTTCACCTCAATGAAGCCGGTGCATTCCGTATCGAACAGATCGAACGCCTTCTTGATGTCCTGCTTCTGCTCCAGCGACAGATCGAAGGACGGCAGCAACTTCTTGTTCTTCGCTTTGCGCGCCTTCATCATCACCGAACCCGACTGTATCGTGGCCGCCGAGACGGTGCTGCTCAGATTCAATTCCATGCTGAAGTCCTTTGCCTTTGCTCTACCTAACTGTGCAGAATGTTAAAAACTAAACGTTGTTTTTTTTTAATTTTTACTTTTATAAGTATTTTTTTTTTGTTGCGTATAGGTTAATATTTTATTATTTTTTTAGTTTTTTTTTTTTCGTTTTACTGTGTATATGTTTACAATCCTCGCCGACGGAGAACTGAACTGGTTTCCCAAAATGTTTGATAAGCTAGTCGAGCCAAACTGCTGGCAGTCGCCTACTTGGAGGCGTGGCATGCCATGTTTGAATCGGTTTGAAGTATATTTTGATACATTTAAAACATTTTAAATCATGTAAAAACTATTTAAGTTCTGTTCTTTCAGCCTTCTTCAGCTTACTTACAAAAAACATACGGAATTTTCTTACCTCAGCTTAAAATCTAAAATATATATAAAAATTCTCATTAAATTTTGTATTTCTGGTTTGCATTTGCTTAGTAAAATGTAAAATCTCAGCTCAGGTTTAAGAAAAATCTTTGAGCACAGTTTTTGTCGCTAATGCCACAAGCAAAAAAAAATCAGTTTCTTATATTTGAGCTGTTTTATAATCCAAATGTGCCCAGCAGCGGGCATGAGCCAGCTTTAAAGTCTAAATTCATAAGAAAGTCATTTTAAGTCGTGGCCAGTCACTTTTGTTGGCTTTTAAACTTCCTGGAAGTTGGACTTATCCGCCCCAGAAACTCACGAAGTTTTTTTGACATGCTGTTAACAGCGCATCAGCTCTTTTAAATTTTTGTTAATATTCAAAACGTGTTCTGGCTTTCATATTACTTTAAATATATATATATATATATATATATATATATATATATATATATATATATATATATATATATTTATATCTAAAAATAATAATATTTATATACAATTTTTAATATAATATTATATAAATATATAAAATAGTTTACAATTTTTATATAAATTAAAAAAAAAAAATATTATAAAATTAAATCATAATTTGATTTCATTTTACTATAAGTTTGTTATTATACATAAATGTATTTGAAAAATATTTTTGAAATTATAAATTTAGTCAATTTATAGTATATTAGTATAATTAGTATAATATATAAACTATGCAATTGGTATAATTAATTAGTTTTTAATTTATGTATTATTATAAAATTATAGTATTAATTTATTAATAATATTTTATCAGTGTATTTAATCATTATATAACTAATTTTATGTACAATTTTGTAGTTATATAATATTTAAAAAATTTTTTTTTTAATTTTTAGATATAAAAATATTTTATATTAATATTATAATTAATTAATTAATATTGGTCTTACTTATAAAACTAAACAAAAATGTTATTTAGGAAAAATGTTATTAAACATAAAATAAAAATGTAGTAAATACAGTTGATATATCTTAAAATTTTATACAAATAATTTCTGGTCATGGCTAACTTTATAAATCATTCACATTAGACGGGGCAAGGCGTCAAGTCCAACACTGAATGACGCAGAGCATACTCTCTTCTGCTGCGAAAGGTGGATAGAATAAAGGAACATTGAAATAGGTGGAACTATTGTTAAATTCTAAGCAGAGAGAATAAATCTGCGAGGACAAAGAGAAAATGTAGATTGAAGATTATTGAGGCATAACGCTAGGTACAAAGGTAAGAGGCTGCTTAAGAGAGAAAACGCTTTGTTTAGTTGATGAGCAGCAGTAGCAAATGCAGTTCAAAACATTTATTTTATTATAACTATATTTATTTATTTATATATATTAGTATTATCTTTACTATTATAGTTGTTATTATAAGTAAATGTATTATAAATATTTTAATTAAAATCCAACAAATTTGTTATCTTCCTGGGGCAGATTTTCTCATTTTCTTAAGTTTCCCATTCCCATTTCATCTTCACTTATGCAAAGCTATTTGAATAACATAAACGAAAACTAAATAAGTTTCTGTTCAGCTTTGACTATGAATAATGCTTAATTCCCAGTATTGTCATTTCATTTTCATTTGAGAGCTGAGCTCAGTATGCAACTAGGCTAGTTGTAGTGAGTAGCTTTAGCAGCAATTTATTCATAATCTATTATGAATATTTAACAAAGTGCTAGCTCAATCTGTGCACTTGTGTACAGTGTCGTGCCACCGAGTGTTGCACACTGTATTAAACGCTGGCACAGCTATGTATTTGGATAGGCAGCAAGCAGCAAGCATCAAGGTTGGCACTTGGCAGGTGCTATGTGCTATGTGTGCTATGTGCCGTGCGCCGTGTGCTGTGTGCCGTGTGCCATATGCCATGTGCCAGCTGCCCAAATGTCAGTCAAAGTTCTTGCTGTTCTTGTGGCAACTACGTGCCGCGAATTGTTTGCCTATCAAATTTGCCTGCAACAGGCCGTACATATATTTATATACCATATATATGTATGTATACATATTGAGACAGGCCTCTCTCAGCTCAGACACGCGCCGCACGTGCCTGGCACTCAGGCTGCTCATGATTCCAATTACATAAACATAAGCATTTGCGCTTACCTGCGATTCGCCTGTGCCCTGACTGCCGCTCACGCCCATTCCACCGCCAATAGAAGTCAGTGATAATTTACGATTACGTTCGCGCTCCAGTCTCATGAGTATCTGTGCGTTCTGCTCACAGGTGTAGGTGTGCGTCTTGCGGCGTCGCTCCAAGCTGTACTCGTACAGCGGACGCGCTGCGTCCGGCTGCAGTTGCGCCTCATCGCCGGCATCGCAGCTGCAGAGCGATTGATTGCTGCGGCCCTTGGCCCGCTTCAGCGAGCCACGATGCGAACTGCTGTTGGAGGCACCACGTTCGCTCACATAATCCGAGAAGGTGACCACATTGTGATTGCCGTTCATATTATTGTTGGCCTCGTAGGCATTAGCCGGCCGCAGTGCTGGCCCAACAGGTGCCACGCCCGATTTCCGCTTAGAGGGTGAGACATAGTAAATGTCATGCTCATCGAACTCTATGTTGCGCTGCTGCTGCTGCTGCTGCTGCTGTTGTTGTTGTTGGTGCAGCGCTGTGGTGGCAGTGGCTGTGCTGCTGCTGGTGGTGCTGGCCACGCTGTTGCCACCGCTGCTCAAACTGCAGCCGGCCAAATCAGCCAGCGAGCGCTGCAGCAGCAAAGGATGTGGCACACGTTCGCCGCGCAGCGAATGCTGCTTGTGCAGTGATTCCAGGCGTCGCAGCTCCGTCATCTCAGTGCAATTGTCTCTCTCACTCTGTAGACCAATATCTATTGTGCTTGCTCTTAGTTACTCTTGGCTTTCGCTCTCACTCTCTCTCTCTCTCTCTCTCTCTCTGTCTTTCTATTCCAGCTTGCTGCTGCTCATCTTGGGGCTTATTGTCATCACTTGGCTGGGCTTAGCTGCCTGAGTCATGTTATATTCATGGCCCACTCACTCGCATTAGCATAACACTTTGTCTGCCCTCACATACATATATATTTAGATATATATCTATCTATGTGTATGTATTTTTTTTTTTTTTGCAGATTTTTTAATTTTAAATGCGCCTGCCGAGCTGGCAGCTAGCTAAGCCGGCTAACGATTTCCTTATGTCAATATAGCAAATTTTCAATCGGCTTTTGCCAAACCGTCCAACTGTTTCGATTCGCTTCCAGCTTCAGCTAAGCTGGCTGCTGCTGCTCCAGTTGATGCCCTTGCTGACAGCAGTGTGTGTAGCGTCTCATTGGCAGCCGCTTAGCAATTCGATTTGCCAAGGATTTTGTCTCTCCTGCCACGCTGTCCTGCTGCGCCCTTATTCTTTCTCTTCTCTTAGGCTGTTTGTTCTGTTAATAGACTCGTCTTTCGCACTGGCTGCGCCTCTAATAACTGCAAAAAGAGAGAAACAATTTTTTTTCTGCTTTAGAATTGAGTGGCAAAATAAATGTTTGTTGTGTTCTTTTTGGATTTTCATTGTGTGCCTTATGGCCGTACAAACAGGATCAGCACGAGTGTGCGTTACATTTGTGTGTGTGTGTATGTGTGAGCGTGTGTATCGTATGTATGTGTTGGTGTATTTATATATTTTTTGTCGCTTAATTGGTTTTTGGTTACGCTTAAGCCGTTAATTTGCAATGAAATTCAATCTTTAGCTTTGAGTGAAGTCTTTTGATTTCAATTAAAGAAATAACGAAAGTAATATATAAATAGATCGAGAGAATAATTGAATTTAATCTGAATTCGATAAGAGAAATATATCAATACCAATTGACTGTATCGTAGTCTAATATTAGGAAAAGTTTAGTATAAGAAAAAAACTTGAGCAATAAATATACTATATATTAACTATTTAAATCAAATATTAAATATTCCAGATAAATAATTAAAAAGGAAAATCTTAGAAAATTGTATGAAAATATTGTTTAAAAAAAATATATTAAAAACTTTACAAATAAATAAATAATAATATTTTCTTAATTCGATTATCAATCAACTAAATTACATTATACAAAATAATTTATTAATTTTAGTTTTAAAAAATTTTGAAAATCATAAGAAATTAAGTTGCAATATATATGCAATAACTTATTCACATATTCATAACTTATTAATAAATTATTTCACAAATTAAATTTATCTCTTCTTTTTCACTGCCTAAACTGAATTTCATTATATAAAAGAAGCTAACAAAAATTACTTTCAAATATTTTATTCATAATCTGTAACCAACTGAATCATAAAAATATTTATTCAAAATTCAAACTTTTCTAAAGTTTTAGCCGAGCTTTTCTTGCAAATTGTTGAAAGTGCTATAATCGGCAAATACTTTACAAAATTGCTAACACACACACACACACACACATGCACACACACACACACATGCACATACATACATATATATACACTTAAGTTAAACTGTTGTCAACTATTTGAACTCCGCCCTTAAAAACTTGACGCTTAGCAACACTGCAAAAGAATTAACTCATTACATGCGCTCATTAAGCTATAGCTAAAGTTGATTAAGGCCTTGAAATAACTTTTGTTCAGGAATGTCTCAGCGCCTGCCACTGTTGCCTGTCAAGGGGGCGTGGCTGGCGACAGAGAAGACAGACACAAGTCTGACAACTTGAAGTGCCACTCGAAATATGCCCAAGACAAAATGTTTGTTGTCGTCGGGCGGAAAGTAAAAGTTGCCGTGGCAAACTTCTTAAAAATACTTAAGAGGCGATAAATATCGTAAAGCGTATACATATATAGATATATATATGTATATAAACATATATATATTTATTGCATATACGTACACATGATATGCTTAGGGGCTGGCAAATGTTTTGACTCTTCAAACTTTTGCTCAAGTTGCCTATTTGTTACACTTCATGTTGTTTGCTTGTCGCTGTGGTTGTTCCTTGATGGGCGTTCGCCTGCCACGCCCACACTCAATACGACAAATTTGGCATTGTTTTCGTTGCTGTAGCTATTGCCCCAGCGCCCATTATATTTTAACGTTATTATTATGCTGCAAAAAGTTGCCAATTTTGTTACTGGCTTTAAGCAAATTCCTTTAGATTCCCATCCAAACTTTACAGCCTAGGCAGCTGCCTCAATTATATATATTTGAAATTGTTGTTGTTACTGTTGTTGTTTTCTTGTTGTTGTTGCTTATTAAAAACTTGCTAACGTTTGTGCAAAATGCTGTGCCATCAAATGCTGCAAATGTTTGCCTCAGCAAATGGCGTCTCAATTTTTGCTTTCAAATCATGGCTAGAAAAAGTCTGAAAGTTGATGCAGAATGTAAATGACTGCGTAATGCTCTATTTGCAGCATGATAATAGGTTTGTAAAACGCTGAAAAGATATTACGTCATTGGGGTATCTTTTCTGATTATCAGTTTGAGAAATGATACTGAAAATCTATATTAAGTTTTGTTGCTCTAAGTGTAGGCTTATTAACTTATTGCAACTCGGTTCTAGGCTCTAGGATCTAGGCTCTAGGCTCTAGGCTCTAGGCTCTAGGCTCTAGGCTCTAGGCTCTAGGCTCTAGGATCTAGGCTCTAGGCTCTAGGCTCTAGGCTCTAGGCTCTAGACTCTAGGCTCTAGGCTCTAGGCTCTAGGCTCTAGGCTCTAGACTCTATTACCATTCTTTGTCAGACATTTCTACGTATTTTGCTCTTCAATCATGTCTATGTCCAACTAAGCTCTCATATATGCTCCCATCTTACAGTTCCTTAACTTTAAACATTTTATATAAAATCAATATACACTCTTTTATATTATAAATACAGTGTATAATAAAAAAGGCTCATGAAAATTCGCACAAAATTCACATAAATTCTGATGAATTTGTCTGTCAATCAATAAAGGTAACAGCCAAGGCACACGCGATTTCGTTGTATGCTTTCTCGAAATTAAAAACAGAAATGGAAAAAATATGTGGTAAATAAAGCGAAACTGACAGATATCCTGCAAGAAAAATTAAATTTAATAAAAACATATATATGACAAAATAAAATATAAATATATACATTTAAATAAAAATAAATAAATAAAATAAAAAAATATAAAAAATATTTCAGAATTAAATAAAATATGTGTACATTTATTAAGTAAACGTAACATTTATATAAATTTGAGAAAATGAGTAGAAGAAATAATTATTTTTGAATGTTTTAATGATGACTACATATAAAAAAAAATATTCTCGACTTCAGCAAATTCTTTTTCCATTATTTAAATTCTTGCCAGCCCATATAACTTCTACAGGGTATAGATGTTTGTGGTGCCGCTCCAAGCATGTATAATCAATACAAAAATGGCAACTGACAGCTGTTGACAGACGCAGGCCGAGACTTCGAGCTGTCTCAGTTAGTCTGGCTTTGACGCACGCACTTCTAATAATAATAATAAAAATACATGCTTTTTCTGGCTTGGATTTTTATTTGGAAACTCTTAAAAGCGCATAAATTTTCCAAATACAAAAGAACAAAATAAAAAGAAATAAAAATAAAATATAAATTTTGGCGCATGTCATGTGGGAAAAGTTGATGTTGCGTCTAGTTTATTGCTGCACTAATTTGGATTAATTAATTTTGGCATTGATTTTGCACAAAAGCTGGCGAAATGTACGCTGGGGTCAGGTTCAAAAGGGTTTTATGTGTCAGGTCATAAAGTCTAAGTGGGCGCAGTGAATTACAAAAGAGTCGCGTTTCGAAGGACGTCGACGGCCCACGCAAATGAAAATCTAATTTAGAGCAACACGCACACAAAGAAAACTCAAACCGAAAGGAAGTGTGTGTGTGTGTGTGTGGGGGGGGGGGGGGGGTCTGGGGAGTGGCGTTAAGAGGGTTAGGTTCGGCTGCGTCGCATACACAAATGATACATGAGCTCATGGCAGCAGTAAAAGCTTCGGTTTGCCTTTCATTTGCGTTTAAAGACCCAAAAGGACTTCCGCCTGCAGCGGCCTACAAATTAACATGGCCCCAATCTGTGATTCTCCCTATGTGTGTCTGTTTGGGTGTGTATGTGTGTGTGTGGGTGAAGGCGTGTGTGTGTATGCGTGTGTGTCCCGGCGAGCACATGAATTATGACGAAGCCAGCTGCAGACTTAATGGAAAAAGCTCCACCACAGCCTTAGTCGGAGCCCTAGCGCACGCAAGGCGTAAATTAGAAAAAAGTAAATTTCCTATAGCATACTTATTTGGGCGCGCACGCTGCGTATGTGTAATAAGTTGTTGTTGTACGCCATTCGCATCCCAGTTCAACAGACACCAAATTGGACACGATCTCTGGCTCTGGATTTGCTTAGAAACTTCGCAGGGCCCCCCACGATATTGTTCTTCTCTAAGCCTGGGCACTTTTAATTTTTGACACGTTCCGCAGGATAGCGAAACAAGAAGAGAATAAAACACGTGTTCTTTGACATTGTGAAAGCAGACAGGGCGTAACAACTGGCAAATACAATACAGCAAAGATATACATACATATATATATCTATTTATATATACGCTTGTTATGTATGCTCTTTATATATATTTTAAAATTCCGGCAGGCAGCGCGTATAATGAGTTTTCTGGTCGTAAATACATTCGCCCGCCCGTAGATGCGCGTACAGTCGCTTATATAAGTATGCGCCCATAGGTGGGCTATAAAATTTGTTTAACACCAATGCGCCGCACGCACTCACGCCAATCAAATTTATTTCGTTTTATATACATACGTACATATAGAAAAATAAAATAAAAAGTAAACATATATTTTTCTTATACTGTTGCGAGTTTTATGACAAAGCAGCAAATTAATGAAATTTTTGCAATAAATCATTGGGAAAACGAATAAAAACGCACTGCGTATACATGTATATATTTAACATATGACATATATACATCAGACATGGACGTAAGAAAAAAAAAAAAAAAATAAAGTGAAAAAGAAACAAATAAATAAAAAGAATTAAAAATTAAAAACATTGCTGCAAAATGTAAGCGTCAAGTGCCTTAAATATTGATTGACTTTTATTTCAATGAATAAAAATATTTGTTGATATTTTTATTTAAAGAGAAACGTAAAATGCCAATTGCTGAACAGCTTCAATTTTAAATAAATAATAAATAATATTTTAAAATTGTTGTAATTTAAAATAATTTATATTTACATTGGACGAATATTTTATCTGATTTTTCCTTGCGTCAAGAGAAAAATTTAAATACATTTATTTTTTAAATTTATTTATTTATAATTTATTTGGGTGATTATTTAATCAAGCTGAATTCTTATTTACAAATATTTATATGGTTAATTTCTTAATCAAGCTGAGTTCATATAGTCGTAAATACATTCGCCTTTTAGAAAAGAATCCACAAATTTTTCTCATATTTCTACATGCTTAGGGCCAGTCAATTTTTTGTATTATTTCTTAGGCCTATTGAATAAATTTAACCCTAGCATAATATGTTACAACGGCAAGTCACTTGTTTCATAGATTTTTGAACAGCTTTCTAAGTATTTTGTTTGATTTTTCACTCAACCCTCATAAGTTCTCATTCGCCTTCCTTCATAATTCAGCAATCAAACCCTCAATAAGCAAAAAATCAATTTCTACAAAATTCCTCGTAAAATACCTTCAAAAAATGCTTTTCAACAATTTCGTGCCATAAATTTTCTAATAATTCTTTTCCCTTAACATATTTTCAGCCATTGCACACACTTTCCGAATTCTTTTATATGTATTTTGCCAAAACATTCTCGCACTTATTTAACCAAATAGTCAAGCATAAGCCAGGGCAGACGCCAGACACATTCCAAGCTCCTATGCCCATTTTCATTCCCATTCCCAGTCCCATTGCAATTTCAATTCCTAGTCCGAAAATCCATTCGCAAGTCATATTTTTTGGTCACCAAGTGCGTTGACTGCACTTTTGGTGGGCGCGCATAAAACTTTAGCTACGGCCCGTGTCCAACCACCCACCACCCACAAGCCACCAACCGCCCGCCATAGTCTCTAGGCGCCACTGAAAATAGTCAACTGTGGAAAAGAGGAACTAGTTTTGGAATATATCCCTAAACTCCCTTTGCCTTGCGCTCCCTCTCTCTCTCTCTCTCTCTCTCTCTCTGCTGCTCTCTCTTGCTCGCTGGTAATTCCGCTTGCATCCGTTTCTAAAAAGTTGTGACCAAATTCAAGTGGCTGGAGCCAAAGGCTTTTAGCTGACTTAACACCAGCGTGGAGGACATACTACACTCTAATATATTGTGCCACCTCCCTGCGACGCCTGTTCCAGCCTTTAGTAGCCTCATAAAGCTCGAGCTTAAGCATGTCGGTCCAAAAAAGGGTTTCCGGCTTTGACTTTGGCCAAAAAATTTGCACAAAAAGCGCCCACATGAAAATTGTGCGTATTTGTGTGAGTGGTTGGGTGGTTGAGTGGGTCAAAAACACAAGTTAACAATGGCGCTCGTGACTTTAAATAAAGAAATAACTTGTGCATAGTTCAAGTCAAACAATGCGCGACGCAGTGCTAAGAATTTAACATGGATACGCTTTTATATATTGCTCTATGGTTACAGGGTGGGCGTGGCCGTCGCCCTCACTAACAATGCGCGGCAGTCTTTGTACAATTTTTGCATTTTGTTTCTCTCTCTATTCCAGTCTTGTCTCCGTCTCTCTCTCTCTCGCTCTCTCCCTCTGACTGGGCTGCCATTTTTTTGACAGGCAACGCCAAAAGTTTAGCACTTAATATTTTCTTTACTTCTTGGCTTGTGTCTTTGGCTTCTTGCTATGGCCTTATTGGCCAGAGCCGTTAGCGCTGGCTGGCTATAAAACACTGTTGTTCTTCATCTTTTCCCCATCTCCGCTTTATTTATGGCTCCCACGCATTTTAGCTGCATCTCTGACTTATTTACGTACCTTGCACTTCCGCTACAGTTGCCTTCCGTGCCACGCATTTGTTTTTTCACCCAGCCAAAGGAAAACGCACTGCAATAGAGAAAGCATAATATATTTTTAATAAAGAGTTTTCCAGTAATGGATTGTGAGTTGCAGTCTGTGTGTGCTCGCGCGTGTGTGTGTGTGTGTGTGTGTGTGAGTACGTGCTTTTTTCCGGTAGCTGCTTTATCAATATTTTGCCAGCTGCAATTTCACATTTAAATTTTAAGTATTTCTGTGAGATAGAGTAGAACAAAAATATTTTAAAAATTCATTTTTAACTAGCAAGGCATCAGCTAGTTTTTTATATTGAAGTCTATTGAAATTTAAGTTTTTTTAGTATAATAAGTATTTTTTGTATAATTATTTGCAATAGTAGAATTTTTATAATATTAATTAAATTTTTTATGACGTGTAAGTAGATTTTTTTTAATTTGCTTCTATCTGAATCTATAACTTTGTTTTTATATTATCCAGTCAATTTTGATTGAATCGAATTGTACAGTTTTTTGTAATAATTTTGGTATTGCTGCTATATTTTGCTCTCATATGTTGATGATTTACAAAAAAATTGAAATACTTTTTTAATAGCAATGATATTTATTATATATTTAAATTTTATATATATAAAAGAAATTTTTATAAATTTTTAAATATAATATCCATATATTTAGAATTAAATTATATGTAGTAAACATTTTATATATCATACGACAATATTTTATTTATTTATTTATTTTATTTTATTTTTTTCCAAAGCAATAAAATTTTATTTTATGAGCTCAAAACAATAATTTTGTATTTCCCATTTCTTTTATTCATTTTATATATCAGTCAGCTTTTCTGTTATGCAGTCTTAAAGTAAAAAAAAAAAACTGTAGTAAATATTTTATATAAATATATTTCCATTAAAGAAACTATTTAAGTCCAAGTAAACCGTTTCTATTTATTGAAATACTCATACAGTATAAAATTGGTATGATTTTTCAGACATATCTTATTCCCTCTGCAAATAACTATAACTAAATCTCCAATTAAGCTGCATTATCTCAGATATATTTTTGCATAATTTAGCATCAGACATTACCAGATGCAAACACACTCACCCACCCACACACGCACACACAGAGACACACACCCACGTCTATACGAATGCATTGCAATGCGAGTTCAACACATTGTCATAACTAACACAAACTTATTTATCCCCGGGGTCCGATTTATATTACTTCCCCGTTAGCCATGTGGCAGTGTGCTTTTGCCCTCCAGCATTTTGCCCGGCCTGGTCCATTTTGAACAAATAGAGAATGCACAGTCGTTCTGTCGTAGGTTACAACTCCAAGGTCTGTGCTGTAAATTTATCAGTGTCAAAAATAATAGCGCGCCCGTTTTCGCTTTTAATAATTTCCCTCGGCAACGAGCCGAGTGCGAGCATTTGGAGCGGAAATTGCTGCTCGAGCAACGAGAAACGGCAATAGTAGAACAAGTCAGAGTGCTTAGCCATTTCTTGCATGATAGACCAATAGATACTCAGTAGTAGTTGTTGTATTAGAGTATAAAGTATTTTAGATTTAGATTATAGCAATATAATATTTTTGCATTGAAAATTATGATTGACATTCCAAAAGTATATTAGTTTGGTTAATATTCAAATTTATTTTTTTATTTTTTTAAATTTCTCATATTATTCTATATATATGTATACTTATATATATATAAAAAGCAGCAAAAAATTAAATACATAACTGAGATTTGATATCTTAAAAAAAAATACGAATTTTTATTTAATTTATTTTTACAAATTTCAAATAATTAAATAATACATACTAAAAAAAAATATAGAAAATTATTTGAAATTTAAAAATGAATTTTTAAGATTTTCAGCAAAAATATTTATATGTACATAATATAATATAAAATATAGAAATTTATTTAAATGTTTTAGATATAAATCTTTATAAAATGTAGTAAAATTATAATATTTTTATAAAATTCCAATAATTTTCAATATATAGGTATTGGTATCTATAAAATTTTCAGTAAATAAAAATGTTATTTAATTATATGTCTATCATATCATCACTTGCTTCATTTACTTATTTACAGGGCATATTAATGTCAGCCAGCGACAACATCAGTTGGGCATTAGAACAATGGTTCTGCCTTAGTGCATGCGCTGCAGGACAGAAGCACACCACACCACATGCCACCTACACACGCGCACACAGAAGCACTTACACACACACACACGCACTCAGACCCTCGCTCACACACATATATGGTATATTTGTTCTTTGGTGTGCCATCTAAATAATTTTAGTTAAGACTTGCTCGCGTCGCTTGCTGGGGTAATGGAATTTGTGCAGCCCAATTTGGGCCAAAGGAAACACAGCTCGAAATTTCCGCTTGTCGGCCGCGCAGCTTTCACATTTTCCACATTTCCCACAATTTACGTTTCGATTTAGAGTATATCATTTGTTGGCTTTTGCCAGCGTCAACATCAAAAGCCATCAATTATTTAATTAAAGTTGGCCCAAAAAAACTCTATTTGATATTTGTTTGATTACGTCACAGAAACTTAATTTAATTAGGATTTTTATTTGTATATTGTTTAAATAATTTCAGTTCCAGCAATTACTTTTGACATCTGTGCAAATGGAACGTCATAAATAATTCCACATAAAGCTAATTGCAAACTTACAAAAATTCATTTGCAATTTAATTTGAGTGTGAAAAGTTTATATTTTATGCAATGGGCTTAAACTAAAGCAGAGCGAAAGCAAAAAAATAATTCTGTTTATTTTTGCAATGATTGGACGGCTAAACTTTGACAAACTGTTTCACTTTTGAGACTGTTTTTAATATTTCGAATTTTTTTTCTATTTTTTCATACAATTTGTGCCTACCACAATATCAAGTGGCTGGTCGCGGAGACTTTCCATTAGGATTTCAGTGCCCTGCAGTTGTGCACATTAAACTGAAACTTTGTACATAAATTCAAGACCTCGCACTCAGACTGTACAGCCTTACATCGATAAGATGGCCCCTCCAAGTTGCGAGCGAGCTCACATAATAATAAATAAAATATGCAGCCAACTTTTTCTTCATTTCTTTCACTTTTTTTTTCTTCTTTTTTTAAGCTATTGACTAAATACTTTGGCAAATTCATAAATTGAGGCACATCATAATAGCATAAATATTTAGGAGATCCAAAGATGCAAAGCAACGAGAAATTACTAAGCAAAATGCCCAAGAAAATTGAGTTGAAAACTTTGGCCTCCTTATTCATCGTTGTTTTTTTTTTTTTTGCTTTTTTTTCTTTTTTTTTCGTTTTTGCTCTCTTTGGATTTGCTGCACGAGCTCGTCAACTTTATTGACTTGATTTTTAGCGGGTACAGCAGACAATGAGAGCGAGAGAGAGAGGGAGAAGAGAGAGACAAAGGTAGTATGAGACGGGCGAATTATTTAGTAAATATAAACTTATTAGGATTTAAAATAATTTGTTTTTGCCTGATTAAAAAGGCTGCGAGGCACATTAGATTTGCAAATAAATTTCAGATGCCTATCAACCTTTTAAACATTTCAAAAAGTATACAAAATTCTCAAAGTATAAATAATGCTTTCCATTAAACTTTGCAAAAGAGATATATACCATCTAAACTGTCTAACATTGCTTTTTCAATACTTACTCCTCTCTAAAATTACAGGGTATACATGAGCCTAAAAGCTCACATCAGTCAGCCAGTTATTTAGTTTGGCACGCTTGCTTATTCATGAGCATTCATCAAAGCTCACTTAATGCCCCATATTGGCCAGGGCTTAAACAGTTTTGACCACAACTTCGACACGGCACACAAACTTAGATATTTGGTAATGTCATGTTATAATCCACATTGATATTAAATGGCCACAAACAGACAGATACAACTTTCTGGCAGTCATATGCACAGCATTCGGCATTCAGCAAGCCACTGAGACAATTAGGGCGTGCGTCTGGGCGTGGCACACTGGAAAACATGTCCCGGTCGAGTCAAGTCGAGTGGAGTAGAGTCCATTATCACACGCCCCTCTACCCAAAAAAACAAAAATGGCCATTAGACTTTAATAAGCCAATAAGTTTGCGCTCAGGTGCCTTACGTCCTGGCAGCGACCTGGCTGCCATTCAAAAAGGCACTGCATTAATATTTATGCGTGTATTACGCTTGATTGTGGCATAGACTCGTTGCCGAGCAGTCGGTGTTGGTAGGCCAGGCCATGCGTGCGTTATAAATAAAATTAAATGTGTATCAGTTAAGCTGAATTTGGTTCGCAGCAAGGCGAAGGCGTCGTCGATAAGTCGACTCGGCCAGCGGCTAATGAGATTCCACTCCTCGGACTGGTTCTTAGCGGGTTAATGATGCGTCCGTTAGCATTTAATGTGCTGATGTAATTTACAGCGATGTGATTATCCCCTGAATGTGAGAGGGCCGCTGTGGCACAGGTTGATGCCATTGAGAGTGGGCGTGAGAATGTTAGGGAGTGAGTGTGAGTGAGTGAGTGAGTCAGTGTGGGTTGCAGGTGCCGTCAGTTCAACCTTCACGCCCTGCCCATTTGATTTGTGGTTATTATCAGGAAAATTGTTTGCCAAACTTTGAAACATTGTCTTTATCTACAGCAGAATAAACATGCCATTAAACATTGCCTAGCTGAAATTTTGTACAGATATATGTACGCAAGTATATATGTTTATATAAAAGGTTCTTTGCTCCAAGTTTAGCAAAGCCTGGATTGAAGTTGAATTAGCCGTACTGATGATGGCATAGACTTAACTCCTAATTAAATTTGTATTTGTCTTGATTGTTTATATACTTAGATCAAAAGCACAAAGGAGGTGGCTTAACAATCAAATATATTTTTAAAAAATACAAACTTAGCTTACATGTGTTTTCATGAATCTGTAAGCGTATGCCGAAGAGAACTATGGTCATGGTACACTGGCCATGTATGTAAACAAATCCAAATTAATAAATTTTCAATTAATTTAAAGGGTATTTTTAACAAGAAATATTGATGCAAGGAGTGTACCTAAACTTTATGTGCCGACTGTATGTATTCTTTATATTTCTATATGTATATTTCTTTTTAAAGAGTTTTCTTTTGTGTTTATATAGCTTGAACATCAATTTGAAGCTCAACTGCATTAACTGCTCGAATATAGAGTAAGATAACTTTAATTAAGAAATGTTATACTGAGTGGCAGAAGTACATTGGAAATCAACTCATATAACCATTTAATAGTTACTTAGACTATTGCAAGCTAATAACCAATATAGTAACAATATTTTATTTTATATTCGTAAATTTGATCAAATTGAATAGCTTAGACTAGACTAAGTTTCACCTTAATATAAAATGCACATACTAACCTACTCTTTAACTTATTATATTTACAATACAAACACTCCTCCCTATCCTCTGTCAATACTAAAATTGCAACAAATAAAAAGCAACTCATGTGAATACACTCCCCTCTAAGCTCTGTGCTGCATTCACAACTGAAAATCACGTTCGTCTTTCATATTGAACTAATTTATTTATCGCAAATTCGGAGCCAATCATTAAGCTATGTATTTTATTTAGAAAATTTAAGTAAACTCTTTCAAGTGCTCCCTTTGCTGTTGGCTCCCCTCGAAGGATATCCTTATCAGGGAATGTTTTCGTGTAACAAGCACGCGAATGAAATAAAAATAATGAGCGGTATGGCAGGGATATACAGGAAATTTGTAGGGAGTGGCTACAGCTAAGAGCGTGGTGGCTGCTGCTGCTGCTTCTGTTGCTGTTGGCTGTCACAGGCAGCAAGAGCAACAGCTACAATAACAACAACAACAATACGAGGAATTAACTCGCATGCTTGGCATAATAAACATAACGGCCCTGGACTCATCTTTGCAGCTTCTTTTCTCTGTATTTTGTTTATTTTTATTTTTTCCATGCGCTTCTTTTTTGTTTGTCTTGTTGGCGGCTGCTCCTTTGACTGGATTTATTTGCGCAGCTTTCGCGCTGCTCGCATGCAGAGAAAACCTTGTATGTCGCCTTGGGGCGCGATACATGTTGAGAAAATGGCAAAAACTTGTAGCCTTTACGACTCGACTCGACTCGACTCGACTCGCCTCGCCTTGAAGGCCACCAAAAAAGAGGAAAACAGCAAACCCGACTGACTGCAGGAGCTGATGGCTGATGCTGCACGGCCAACAAGCTCGCAATTAGTAGAGCGTTGGCAGCTCAAAAGGCTTTGCCGGCTCCTGCTAACTAATTGAGTGGCTGTGTGATGCTGTGGGCAACGCGGCGTATGAGCGATGCCCTCGTTTGCCTTGCCTTGTCTTGCCTTGCTTTGCTTTGCCTTAAGCCTAACAAATTAAATTGTTGTATTGGGTTAGCCACTTAATGTGCCACACAATTTCGTTGCCTTCATATTTTTCTTTCTTCATTGTTGTTGTTGTTGTTGCTGAGGTTGTCCCTCAATCGGTGGCTGTAAAACAGCTAATATGATGTCTGGCCAAGATTACAGTTTATTGATATTTGGAAAAAGTCAATTATTTTTGGAACAAGAAAAAATACGAATAAAGGTCACTCGTCTGGCGGTTAATCTTCTGAAATCACATGGGGTAGGCTACATATACAATTATGATCAACGCCAAGAATATGTTTTTGTTAATAGACAAAACTTTCAACGAAAAGCATAATACTTAAATACAAAAGTATACTAGCCCCATTTTGGATATATGTAATACAAGTCTACGAAAGTTAATCGAATTATCACCTACACAAAATACAACCAACCTTGTTTACATACGTAACATTGAATTAGTAAAAAATACCAACGACCTTGATCGAAGACATAATATATAAACAATCAACAACATATATGTCCCATCAACAGGAGTCTGTCTGTTCCAGTCCAACTAAGTCCATAATAAACCAACTTACTTGTCCAAAATTCTTTTCAATTCTGATTCATTTTCTTTTATTAAACATAAAGCACAGCCAGCGAACTAAGAGAGCGAGCATTGGAGAGTGAACAGCGGGAGAGCAATGATAGTGAGCCGCTCTCACCATTTCAAATGCTCTATTCTAAATATATTGTAGTAAGAGCTAAAATTTACATTTCAAGGTATTTATCACTTAGATAACTTTCATCTTAATATTGAAATATTCCCTTACCTACGGCTAAGTGTTTCGACTATAAAAACAAGCAAGACAAACTCTCTTGTCTCCACATTACAATAGCACACTAGAAAAGCACTTATAAATGACAATTATTATAAAAAATATACATATACATTTTATTAACATACAAAATATTTAAAAATTTTGTTTTTTCTTTATATAAATCTACCTTATAAAAAATTATTTTTTTTTTTATTATTTTATTTATTTTCAAATAATTTTACTTATTCAATGATGGCATCAAAAAAGGTTCTCTAAATTTGGTTTGGCTTGTTATTAATTAAACTAAATATGTTGTTAAAGTATGAAAATTATGTAGATTCTATTAATAAATATAAATATTAAAAAAAATAAATATAAAACTATCAAAAATCAAAACAGCTAGTATTATTTTCCCAATGGCATTATATAGTTCTATAGAAGAATTCTTACAGCGTTTCAGGCTAAAGGGCGTCAGAGCTATACATTGGAGCAATCACAAATTGTAGACAAAGCTTATGTAAATGAAAATAAATGATGAAAAATGATAGAAATCTAAGATAATTTAAAAGAATAAAGAAAAAGTGTAAAAATTAAAAAGCAACCAAAGCGAAAATAACAATAGAAATGAAGCCAAAATAAATTGAAATTCCCTATAAAAAAAAAAAATAAATAAAAAAAATAAAAAAATGATATAAATTTATCTATAGCAAATTCATTTCAGTTCAGTTTTAGCTTTAAATTTATAGAATATAATAAAAGAAAATCTGTACCTTTTACAGGAGTTAGTCCTGTGTCCACAGCGAGGCATTCAATCAACGCCAGAAAAAGTCAACTTTAGTTTTGGCTGATATGAAATAACCTCCATTATTCATGCCACACACACACACACACTCTATCTCTCTCTGTCTCTCTAGCTTGCTGTCTCTTTTCATCTATCACTCATTTTGAATTACACAAAAAAAAAAAAAGAAAAAACTTTCTGCTCTCTTGCCCTGTGGCTTTAAAAAAAAAAAGAAGAAAACGAAAAGGTTTTTTATTTTTATTTGTATTTTTGTGAAGTTGCGGGTTGGGGTTACGCTGGCTGTCTGACTGTCTCGCTGTCGCATTGTTGCCTTTTACTCTGCTCTTTGTGTCTGTCTGGCAGCCATTTTGGCACACCCAACACACACACACATACAGCGTGAGAGCGAGAAAGCAAGAAAGCTGCCACTTATGCGCTCTTGGCATGCTCATAAAATTTTATGATTTCGATCAACTCGAGTGCGGAAATTATTAAGAGTCGAATCTGTTTCAACATCCTGTGCCGCATACTGTATAGGCGCAGCTATCTGTATGGGTGTGTGTGTGTGTGTGTGTGTGTGTGTGTGTGTGTGTGCTACAAAATTTCATATGACAGCTGCCAGAGGGCTAAGTGCAAGCCAGCCTCAAAGGCAAGAAGCGATTGTGTGTAACAGAGAGCGCGATATACAAGAGTGAAGAGCCCACGCACAAGCACATAAACTTCAATGGCCTACATTGCCTACAGTGCCTCCGCACTCATTGTGCCCCTCTCCTCACACACACACACACACACACACACAGACACTCTGCATGTGAAGTGCCCGCCATTTTAATTTATATTGTAGCTGTGTTAAAGTTCAAATATAATAAAAGAAAAACATCGCATATGCCGCTTCGTTTGCTCATTTCACTTATTTTGCTTCTTTTTTGGGCATTTCTTTCTCTCTCATGTTTCTTTTCATTCTTGTTTCTTCTTTATTTTTTTTTTTTTTTTTTTTTTGAGTGCCTGGCACTGTAAAGTGCGTTTTATCTTTTGGCAGGTGGCGCCCGCTCACTGTGGTGCGGTGGGTCGCATTTTTCTCGCCAACTTTGCCAATGGCCAATTTCTTAGTGCTGCCAGTTTTTATGAACAAGTCGGCAATGAAATTTCCGTTTCCTGTGGCCGCCATTTCATTTACTGAACACTTTTACTTATATGAAATGTTTCGGCCCAGTTACATTTTGTTGCCATTGTTTACGCACAGCGTAAACTACGATATATAGTATATGTATATGCATATAAATATATATGTATATAGAGTGTAATATGATGTTCTATATGTCATCTATTTCTACTACTGTGTGTATCTTTGCAAAAGGAAACGAAAGTTGTCTTGGCTTACTTTTTGTCATGTTTGGTAAAGTGAGCTAATTGAAAAGTAGTGTGAATTGAAAAGTAGGAGTAGTAGCAAAAGAAACTATAATTTAACAACAATTTTCGTTTTATTTTTCGGCTACATATATGCCATTATTAAATGGATGTCATGGCCTTAGGTTGACCAAAGAAGAGCAGTAGCAAAGGAAATGATAGTTATGCAAAAATTGCTGAAGATATTGACTTGACTTCATTTTCAAGCTGCCATTATTTTCGAAATTTCTTTTCAGGTGACAAAGACATGATAGTTATGCAAAAATGGTTGAATTTTTTGACTTGACTTTGGTTTAATTTTTAAGCAACATGTATGCCTACCTTGGTCTTAGAATGAACAAAGAAGAGTAGTAGAAAATGAAATTTTAATTAAACATCAATTGATATTGCCACGCTTTTGATTTCATATCGATGCCATATATATGTCACTCAAATAGAAGCTTTGATTGTGCTGACAGTGCTTTGAGCGCAAAGATCCATTTGAGATGACTCGGTGCAATATATGCTTTGATACTCTGGGCAGTAGAGGCTCGAATGACTTTTTGGCATCTTCTTAAATTTGGCTACTATGTATATACATTATTCAGTTTGTATCAAACACAAGTTTTCAATGCATACAAATTCTGAAATATTTGGTATGTTTCAGCAGCTATATGTTGTAAATAATTTAAAGAGCTACTGAAATACAGTCACTAGAAATATAATAGTATCACGCTTGACAACGTCTACCTTTATGCTATGTAGATAAAGAGTCTTTTGATATATACACTGATAGAAAATATTATCACTTTTCTCACTCTCCATACAGATTGTCTCTTACAAGCAGCAATAGTAAAAAGTATAACTTTTTTACTCTATATGCATTTGGCACAAATATAGACTATCTTTCAACCCACTAGGAGCAATATATTTCATGTCATTAATACTCCATCTTCATTCATCTGCCCACTCATCTCTTCTCGTTCAGCATGCCCCATTAATTCTCACTTACTTTTGCATTCAATTTTCATTTCATTTCAGTTAAGCCTTAAAGAACTAATATTGTTATTATAATAATAAATTATAAGCACTACAAATTTTAACCTCAGAAAGTTGGAAAATATGCTATAAGCCGCATTTATAACAAAAGTAAAACTTTTTCGTTGCCCTCAATCACTATCAATAATAATCTGTTTCAAATCGCTTCAACTTTAAGTCAATATATATCTATATATGTATATGCTCGCTTAGAGCTAACTGGCTTTAAATTAGGTTTGCCATTTGGGCATTAAGCCCATTAAATCCAATTAGCGGTGGCAATTTTAAAGTGTCGCCTGGATTTGCCAGGCGCTGCCATCAAAAGGACATAAATAACTTTCGTTCGGTTTGCGCATGCATGAATCCCTGGCAGCTGCTCAGTCCAAAGAGCATTTCACGCCGCCCCACCAAACCGGCAAAAGCAAGTTAGGCTTTAAAAATAGCAAAAGCATAGCAAAAGGAGTGAGTAAACCAAAAACTGGAACAAGTTGTGACCGCTTCACGGCTTTGTGTTGGTTTTTCCCCAACTCTCACACACTCACCCTTACACTCTTCCCTTCTTAACTGATGACCCGATACGCAACGCAAAGCCGACCCATAAATTTTGTGCGTGCCTTTAACGAGCTGACTGCCCGCCCCGCTCACCTGGCCTGTGCCCCGAATATTTAGTAAAATGACCGCAAAGTTATACATATATATATATATATATTATATAAAAAACATTTTCAAACAAACACATACACGCATACACTGTGCAAAAAGTTTGAAGATAAGCATTGGAGCAGCTGTAAAAAGCGCATAAACATGCGTGACGGGTCAGTTTGAACAAGTGGCTGAAAGTGGAGTTGACTCGCTGGCTGGCATCAAAAGTTGATAGCTTAGAACCATCTCCACCTACCACTCACACCTGATAGCCTTGATGTGTGCACTTTTCTCGCCTGTTGTTGTTGTTGTTGTTGTCGTGCTACTTTGAAGGTACTTAGAGCGTTTTGAATTTTTTATGAGCATTTTTCCTTGGTCATAATGTTCAGAACGAATATTGAAATAAATGTGAGAGCTTTACTTTGTCTCCCTACGTGTGAGTCTGTGTGTATGTGTGTATTTATTTATAGCTATGACTATATATTTTTGCAACGATTTGCATATCAACGTGTTTTCTTGCTGCCTTTGATCGAATTTTAATTTGTTTACTTGTTGTTTTTTTTTTTTTTAAGGTTTTGAGTAGAAGTACGCTAAACTGTATAAAGATTGCTTTTGCAAAATGAAAACAAGGAAGAAAAATATATTTAAGAATAAATTAAATTTTTATTTAATTTTGAATGTTTTATTTTTTTTTTTTTTATACAATTGGTTTTAGCGTTGATAGCTTTTTTTCTTACTCTGAAAAATCTTTCTCTTATACTTCGGGACTACTTAAAATGAATTGGGACAGAGGGTGTTTTTTTCAATACGAATATACATACTAATTAACTAATTTATATAGTCACTTTACTTATTTATGTATTTACCAATTTCTTTATTAAGTTATTTATTTTATTTATTTTATTTACTTTAGTATTTTATTTATGTACTTATTTCATTTATTTTATATATTTTATTTTTTTTTTAATTTTATATTATTTTTTATTCTTTTATTTAAATTAATTAATTGATTATTTATTTTTTAATTCTTATTTATCTGTTAGCCCTTTTTCAATAAACTTTTCTGTGTCTTTATTGTTTTTTTCCCCCTTTTTTATTTCCTATATACATATATGTATGAAAAAGTCCCTGTATGCTAACAACATCTCTATTTCATATCTCATTTATAGAGTATCTAAAATTCACTCATCTGGCGCCAAAATTTTTATTTTGATTAACTGAATTGTTTATCGTAGCTGTTGCTACCTTCAGCAGCTGCTGGCACCTCTGCTGTTTATATTTGGAGAGTGCGGCTAATGTTTGCCTGGCTAATGTTTACCTGTCATGTTTATAATACTCACTTTTATCCCATTAATAATGTTTGGCTTTTGGCTTATGAGTTTTTAAAGTGCATGCAATATTGATTGGATTTGCGGTCAGCATAATGTTTGGGCCCGCTCGACTTTAAAGCTAGCTGCGTGTACATTATAAAATGATTTTCGGTCCATTTCGGCTGTTTATATAAATTTGGCAGCTAATTTTTCTTTTTTATGTGTTTGTAGTAGGTATTAAAAATTTGATATGAAAATGTTTTTAGGGCATAGCCAGCAGAGTTAAGTAAATGTAAATACTTTTTATCTTTACTAGCAGCAGAGGCTGGCTGAACTTGCTTGGAGTTTGTTTCATGTCGAGGTCGATGTGGAGTTTGAAAGATATTTGAAAAGATTTTACTGGGTGTTTAATGAGCTAAGCTGCTATCCTTTTGGCAAGTAGAGCTATTATTTACAACTTTTACCAGCTCTTGAATATGATTATTAACTGTTTAAATTCTCATAGTTATATATACCTTTTCAAAGCTCACTTCAACAGATGTTAAAGTTCCTTCATGGATATCTGAAGACAAGTAGTGCGGCAATACGATATATCTTCCAATTAATTTAGTAGTATATAACAAAATTTGGTAGCTCTGTTTGCCAAATTAATGAGATTACACTTTCCTTTGACTTCGTTATCCTGATATTAACAACTTTTTCTTTTGTAAGCTTTTGCTCAAAATATTAAAAAAAAAAAACATTTGCTGAAATGATGCAGAGTCCAATTTTATTTTAATTTAAGAAAAATAAAACAGAGCTCCTAAGAAAAAATATTTACGAATATAGCCTTTAAATTATAGAAAATATTCAACATTATCCCAGAGCTAAAACAGTGCGCTATCCTGATGACGCTCAGTGTATATACATACATATGTATACTTAATTTATTTTTTTTCCTGCACCTGCTTATGTGCATTTAATTTTATTTAACTTTTAATTTAATGATCAACGAAATTATATTTCATTAATATTTATTATATATTAAATTATAATGTCATATTCTTGCTGCTTGGCATTTGTCATAAAATTCTCGGTTGGCTCTTCAATTCTCATAATTGCCGCGAAATTCTATTAATGGATATTGCAAGCCATAAACAATAATGTAATATTTTTACATTTTATTTTGTTTTTGTTTTTGCTTTTTTTTCTTTTTTATTATAATCATTCTTATTGTTTATGTTGTTGTTGTGGCAGCCTTTGAGTTATGCATTGTTTCGCACATTTGGCGCTCCGATTTATTTTGTGGCTCTCATAAATTTAGCCTCGCGACGCGCATCGTCTGCTGCTCGAGCCTTGCGGCCCGTGGCAGCACTCTGTCACGTGTTGCATGTAGCACGCACACGCACACACACACACACATACATACACACACAAGCACACACACACACATACTTGTTGGCACGCGGTTTTTACCATACAGCAGTTGGAATATTATTCATTTTTATTATATTTTGTCGCCTTAACGACCATAAATTGCATTAAAAATGCTGTCATTGAATACGGCCTCAGATGTTAATGGAGGTGCAGGTGGCAGCACCTAAAGGATGCTTACAGTGAAGCTTGCTTATATTTAAATATATATATATGGGATATATATATGAATATATGTAATAAAGTTTATTTATATTAAATGGATTGTAAATCGCTTAAAAGAAGAATTGTAAAAAACTCTTATAATTAGCTTAAATATGCACGATAATAAATTCGTAATAATATTGAAAAAAAAAAAAAAAATGGCCATAAAATAAAGTGAAAAATATATTTTAAGTAGCTTTTGTTGCTCCAGAGCTGACCCGCATTAAACTTACTTAAAGGACCTCGGAAAAGGAGCAAAGGAGAGGAGTCTGACAGTCCATTGACAACTTATAAGCTCGATATCGATTACATGATAAGAGCAAATCATTTCACAGATATAAAGAATATTTTAATGCCCATTTGAGGAAAGAGTGTCGAAAAAAAGCTCAGCCATATTAATAAAAGGATAAAAAGTAATTTAACATATTTTAAAAGTGTTTTTATCTAAAATTAATTTTAAATTCCCTATATGTTTTTACTTTCTGAATATAATATACACTCTCATATAGCTATATAACAAACAATTCGCCATGGTTAAAGGGTTTTTTTAGAACCCAATTTAAAAAAGAATTCAAAGTAAAATGTATTCTGTTTTATTTTGGAATAAAACATACTCTGATATATAAAATAATAAAGCTGAATATTTCCGATACACTTTCCTTTCATTTCTCATAAAAAGCTTTTGTATATTTTAATCAACTTAGTCAATATCTACTGTAACTGCTGCGTTTTTTTTTGCAAAGTATTTTATTTATAAATTTGCCACAAAAAGTATTTTGAGGTGGCTAAAAAAAAGCATTGGAAAAAATTATTTTCCATATATAGAAAACTGTGATGCCATCAAAGAAAAACAACTGAAAATGTATGTGAAAAATATGACAAAATAAAACCAGGAACAAAAATTAAATAAAGCTATATTCAAATTTTCCAGCGTGTCGCATTTGGCGGGATTTTTTCTCCTTCATTCATAGCCAAGTCACAGAACCGACTTTTTTATGGCTAATGGCTTTTCACGCAGCTGAATTGAATAAGCAAAATGCCAAACTGACAACCTAATGCAAAACTTTGACTTTCGCCCGAAAGCAAGCGGCAAAATTTTGAAAATGTATTCTAAGCTAAATGACAAAAAGTTGGCACGAAAACTCAACCGCATAAAGGGGTGCGGTAGGACAAAGAAAGGCAAAGGGGCTGAGGGTCTAAATAAGAAAATAAGGCGAAAGAAATGTGTAACTTAACCCGCATCAAGAATTTGTCACGATTTGTAGTCAACGTCCTCATCGTCGTCGTCGTCGTCCTCGTCGTCGTCGACGTTGTCATGCGGCATGAAAAATGACCAAGCTGCCACAGTGCGTATACGTAATGTGCGCTGTATCTGCGCGTCTTGTTCTGTGATAAGTGTATGGCTAGATTTGGCTACCTACCCAGCCCAGCCACCAACACACTCTCTTTGTCTCGCTGTCTCCTTCTGTCTCTTTCTGTCTCTCTCCTGCCACATCAGCTTCAAAGCACTTCACGCTTTCAGCTAACCCAACAGCGAACTGCTTCACACATCGTTTGTCACATTGTTCGCAAGGATTTTTCGTGAGCTCCAAATCTACGTCCTTTGCTTTTGCTTACAAATAGTGTCAGCTATTGTGTGTATGTGTGTGTGAGTGTGAGTGTGTGTCTTGTTGTTGGTGTTATTGTCAATGCCATTACTATTTGCTATTGTCATTGTTGTTTTGCTTTTTGTTGTTAATATTTGTTGTAATTTTTCATCTCATGTTCTGTGAACTTTTCTTTCATTTTTTTTTCACACCGTCTGATGTTTGCTTTTTTGCCCATTAGCAAAGCTCTCCATGTGTGTGTGTGTGTGCGTGTTTGTGTTTGGGGGCGTGTCATGTGTAATCAATTTTCAAGCCATTTGTGTGAGCCAAGTTACCTGCATAGATAGTTAGTTTGTTTGCGGCCCAGGTGTGCAAAGTGCTCAGTTGATATGAAAAGCAAAAAATCTTTTGACTTGTGATTCGCAAACACTCGAAGAGCAAACTTTATAGCAAGCTAAGTAGAAATAAGCTTACAAAATGAAGGCAGCAGGCAGCAGTTGAATAAAGGCACAGCTGGATAGAGATTGAACAGAATTGGGTTAGAGAATGGAGAGAGATACCTTTAGATAGAGAGATACCTTTACTTAGCCAATGTCCAGATAATTTATTTATGACAAGCTTAGAGCTAAGAGTTTTTATTATGGTTTTAGAAGCTTAAATATTCTTAAGTGGTTTGATATATTAATATAATATATATAGAGATATATGTTTCGTAGAGCTACAAATGATCAAAAATTGTATTGAAACTACATGAAAATCGCAATTATTTTAAGCTTAAATTTTCATCCACTCTTAAGCTTTGTAAGCAAATAAACTAAAGTTTTTACAATTCAATAGTTTTCACAATTAAAAAAAGTTTTGCCCAACTGATTCACACAGCTAATACCAATCTAAAATCTCAATTATCCGCAGCAAAAGAGGAACAAAAAAAAAAAAAAAAACTAAAACTTAAGCTGCAAATATAACAAATTCAATTACATGGCAAAGTTGCAGCTCAAAACTTTTCGCTGATGAAATTCCAAAAAGCAAAAAGATAAAAGAGCTCAATATGTATGAGTGTGTGTGTGTGTGTGTGTGAGCTAACAAAAATTGAAATGGCTATAAACAGTGCGCATATATTTCATGGCGCACAGTGCGTATGATTGACATTAAAACATTAATTATGCAAAACGCAGACTGAGACGGCACAAGGGCAACAGAAAGAGATGGAAATAGAGATAGACAGACGGTTAGACAGTGGAGCAAACTTTTCAGCCATGTTGAGTGCTTTGTGAGTGCATTTGAGAGTGCTAGAACAAAACACAGAAAACAAAAAAAAAAGAGCTGAACAGAACAAAACGACAACAAAAATTTACAACTTGCTCGACAAATGTTTTGAAAAACTTTTGCGTCGCTCATCGCATTGGGCCACACGTCGTATACGCAATTTCTGCCTGCGCCGGCACAAAGTCAAGTTTTAATTGATTTAAAATGCCGCCACGCCGCTCACTTGAGCACCACCATCTCACTGGAGCATTCATTTAAGCAGCCAGTCAGTCAACCTGCTCGTCTGCCTGCCAGCCTGTTTCATTAATACATCAGACACCCTTGGACTGCGTCGGCGTCCTGCGTCCTGCGTCCTGCCTCCTGTGTCCTGCTCCTCTGCGAGTGGGTGTGCTGCTCTAAATGGCCGCCGCATCGTGTAATCAGCAGCGAAAGGCGTGATTGACAGGACAGCAAGCGAAAAGGAGCCGCGTATAAATTAAGGCGCACAATTTCAGCCACTGTCGCGAGCTGACATCTTTTATTTATGAGTGTGAACTTGGGAGCACCCGCAGGATTTTCAGCCTGATTGTCTGATTGCGGCTGCTCTCGCTGCAAGTTTCAATTAAATGCACAGATTTCTTGCACGACAATTCCTTATTGTTTTTAATTATATTTTCAAAATGGGGGACGACGAGGGGGCATGGCATTTAATTGTCTATATTTAGAGCTGAGAGCTGAAAGCGAGAGCAGATTAGTGTGAGCCACACGGCGTATGCTTAATTGAAGCTTTTGGTTAGTTAAAATTGTTTTGCTGTTTCGCTTAATTAATGGGCGTAACTCTTGTTGTTGTTGTTGTTTGCTAGCAACAAGCAATTGGGCGTGAAAAGTCGCTTATGCAGCGCTGGCTGATTGATAATCCAATTACCTTGGCCAGACAGAGTCTGCTTTACAGAGCGAAACACTTTAAAGTCAAAGTTGAAAGAATTTGCTTTATAAAATTTTACAATGAATATCTTATATTGTAAGATATATCTTATAAATCTCAATTTTGTAATATACTGTATTAAATATATTATAAAATTCTCTAATAACATTGCATTGCTTTCAAATTCGAATGTAATTACAGAAAAATGTTCTCTGCCTTTGCCTTGTCTACAATTCATATTTTATTCAAGCCTACCCACAAAGACGTGTATTTTTTATTACCCTTCCATATTTCACTTATTTTTAGCAGTCAGAAAAATCCTTTCTCGATTCCCTGTCACTTCTAATTAACACATTCAACATTTAACACAGCTGACCCAAATTTACCTGCCAGTTAAGCCCCAGAACGTGTTCGGTCTCTTCAGGCCCGCCTTTTGTCGACATTTTTAGCGTGGGCCCCATTAAAATTTCATAAGCTTCAAATGAAACAAGAAAAAGGCATTTAATATATGCCAGCCTGACAATCAACTTCTAATAAACCCAATTAAACAACTTCCAACGTTTTCTTGACAATTTGAGAACACAAACTGGAGCAACTGCGGCTGATGTGCTTGGTTGCTGGGCGTGGCATGGAGAAATCAATTTGTCCTTTTTATATACGCCACATTCAATTAGTAAAAAGCCTGTATGAGAGCTGCTGAGTTGGGTATTTGACGAGGAGATACTCTGTAAGGCTTAAGGGTAGACTGCAGATGAAGTACTTTGCTTCAAGTTTTTAGCTGAAGAGTTGAGTAGAATAAAAGCAAGTCTTAAATGATATACATATATGATATATATATATCACATATATATAAATGATCTAGTAAAGTTAGTAAACTATCTCATATATAGACCCCAGCTCTTGGTAATGTAGTGCATATACCCTATCACACTTTATATACTAACGAGGGTATTTAAAAACTACTAAAGCCAAACGTTGTCAGCTCTTTTTGCTACCACTCTCACTCTCCCTCTTTCTCCCTCTCTCTGTCTCTGCCACTGTCTCTCTCTGACCAACTGCATCTGGAGACTGCGGTAATCAATGTGTCAAAAGTTAATGCAGCTCGAGGTCGGAGTTCAGATCTGCATTTCAAGGGGCACTTAAGCCTGGCTGCCAGGATGGCCAGCTGTCCGGTTTCTCTTCTCTCCGTCTCTCTCTCTCTCTCTCCTCTCTCGGGCTGTCAGGTTGGCTGAATGAAAAAAGCATTGCACAAATTGCCTGGCCACTAGAACGTTGTCCACGCCGTCAACGTTGGCGGCCATTTTGCAATAAATTTTGCAAAATGTCGTCGTCTGCGTTTCCTGTTTGGCACTTTTGTGAAATATGTGTGCCACACACGACATCCGCTTGTCACACTCTCAGCACTCTCAGCGCTCTCCGCACTCTACCCAATTGTTTATTATTTCAACTAAGAGATAAGGCGACCACCGCTGCCACGCCCACTTGCTATTTGCATAAGCCATGTGTGTGTGCTTGTGTATGTGTGAATGTGTGTATGTGTGTATGTGTGTATGTGTGTTTGTTTGGTGTTTTTGTTGCTGGTAGTCAGAAATCAAATAAAAGTTGAGTTTTTGGAGTAGGAGTTGGAGTGGGAGTTGGAGCTGGAGCTGGAGCTGGAGTTGGGGTTGGACTGCAGCCTCATCAGCATCACTCCTGCTGCCCGTCTTTGTTGTTTTTCGTAAATTCTTGTTATTTATCTTATAATTATGCAAATGCTCGCACAGCCAGTTCCCCTTTCAGACGCTCTCTCACTTTCCATCTCTCTCGAGTTGCCTAAATGTGCCAGCAACATTTTTGTTTTGCATATTTTGGGGCGTTTGGGTCGCAGCTCGAGTCGAAAAGCCAGCGAAAAAGTCAACGGATTTTTGTAAAAGTCAAAAGAGAGAAATAAGTGTTGACTATGGGATATGGAGAGAATAAGGATGGGATATTTGAAATATCACAGAGAGAGAAAGGGAAGAGAGAGAAAAAGAGAGAGAAAAAGAGAGAGAAAAAGAAAGAGAGACAGAGAGAGAGAGAGAGAGAGAGAGAGAGTTAGACAGTGAGAGGATGAGATACTGAGAGAGAGAGAGAGAGAGAGAGAGACTGTGAGGGAGAGAGAGAGAGACTGTGAGGGAGAGAGAGAGAGAGTGAGGGAGAGAGCGAGAGTGAGGGAGAGAGAGTGATGGAGATAAGTAAAGAAAGAAAAAGGATAGACAGGGATAGAGAGATAGAGATGAATGAGTCTCTCTATTAATATCAGTATGTCTCTCTTCCAAACAGATTCTCCGTTTTGATGCTGTATAAATTTTCTATGATTACGAGCGTCTACAATAGATTGCTATTGTCTAGAGTATATGTAGAAGTCAGACGAACATTCAGCAAATAATCTCATCGAGAACTGTCAAATCGAATCATCAATGCGGTCTGACTTGCAATCGATGTGGAGAGACTTGCAATCAGCTTACTGAGCCGCAAAATTTTACCTTGAACACTGCGTTTTAACCATCGAGCTGGAATTTAAGTACATTTTGGCAAAAATTTCCACAAGCTGAAGAAGCGTAAGACAATTCGTGATTAAGTGCGAAACCCTATTGAAAATTTTGTGACGTTATTAATAATTTAAGCTACTTGTACTTATGTTTAAAATAGAAATAAAGTCCCTCTTTTTTGGTTACTTTAAATCTTGAGCAAAAGATAATTTTTTGTATACTATATTTGTGGAACCATCAAATATTATTAATAAAACTTTTGTAATTTCTATTTATAGTTTGCGTTCATTATGAGAAAATTTCTTAAACTAATAAAAAAAAAACCTTCTTTGAGTCTAAGTATTAAATTTTCTGTACAGAATAAAAAAACTCGAATCGAATATTAAAATTAAAATAAAATTATTTATATATATTTACATATATATATCTGAATACTATGACAGTGTAAAAATTTCTTTCTCTTTCTTACCAATAAATGTATTAATTCACTGATCTAATTTCCTTTTTTTCACTTCAATCAAACCCAATCGCAGCCAAAGCAAATTCACATTTCTAAAGCGTATTCAGAATTCGTAGCTAAGAAATTCGGTCCCTAAATGTTTATGTCCATTGTGAAAATTTGTTGCTCTCTTTGCTATTGTTGCATGATTTTAATTCAGTTGTTGTTGCTGCTTGTGTTGTTGTTTTTATGTGGTTTCTGTTTTGCTTGGTTGCCAAAATAACAAATAATATTATTGTTGAGCTGTGCTGTGCTCGGTGACACAAAAGCTGTGGCCCCGGTCCAGCTGAGCTGAGAGCACAGAGCTAAGGCATAAGGACTTGGCTTAGGATAATAAAGATGACGATGACGATGAAGATGATAATGATAATGATAATGAGGAGGGCCCTTCAATCAACGGCAATTCAATTACACATGTTGGCTCCAAGTTCTTGCTCAGCCGCTTTGCACAACAATTAATTAAGCAAATGGTGGTCAAGTAGCTCAGTGAAAATTGGAATAAATGGGTGGAGAGAGGATAGATATGGCCGAGGCTATGGTAAAGACAGAGTTTCTGATTAGGCTGTGGGGCTTATGTAACATTCCAATTAACTGTGAACTCCAAGAGAGACCAATAGAGCTTTCGATACGCATTTGAAATGCAAATGCCAAAAAAGGACTGAAAATCATTGGGGAAATCCACTCGGTGGCCGAACGACCGACAGTTTGTGCTACAAAAATATACATATGTGAAAATGCCACTGACTGCAGCATATGTATTTTCAGCTGTGTTATCCTTTTGCCTCAGCATTTGCCTTCTGCCTTCTGTCTTCTGCCATGCCATGGACGTAGTTCAAAGTCAAATTCCGTTTCATCTGCAGGCGGTTTGCCTTATTTTCTTTAGATTTTCCCTAAATTAGGCAGCTAGATAAAGAGCAGAAGAGAGAGAGAGAGCGAAAGAGAGCGAGGTGGATAGATAAAGAAAGAGATGGCCAGCAAACTCAATGTTGTCTTATTTGTTGTTATTGTTGTTGTTGTTGCTGCTGTTGTTGTCGTGTTGTGACATGTCGTGTTTATGGGATTTTGTTACTTTTGGGTTTTCGTTCGTCTGGCTCCATTTTATTTTCTCTTTTTTGTCTGTCGTCTTTAGAAAATGATTTCATTTTATTTAGAATTTTGTGAAATAAGATATTTATTTGGTTCTTAGTCGGTTTTCGGTCTTCGGGCTTGGCCTTTTCCAAATTGGCAAATAAATAGACCGACGGTCCGGTTTGGTTCGCTGCTCGCTTTGTCGCTTTTTGTCAGCTTGGCTCCCAAGTCCCCAAGTCAATTGTTTGACTTAGGTCAGTCCTTGGGCGCCTCGCATTCACATTTGTTTGGCTTTTCGCAGTGTATTAAACATTTTCTTCTCTACTTTCGTTTTCGTTTTCTTTTTTTTTTTTTTTTTTAGCTTTGCCCAAAAGCAAATTAATTTTGTCATCTGTTCGAGCAGCTCAATGCAAAACTAAACTTAAAAGTGAGTTCGTGCTGAGCATGTGAGACACTTCCTATTCATCGATTTGAATTGCAAATTGATCTGGGTTGACGGACTGCAGAGAAATATGAAAATGTAAACCAAATCCAAATGTATAGAATTTGATTAAAAAAGAAACGATATACAAAATGTAGGGCAGGGCTGAGGCAGGCGGATACACATAGAGCTTATCACAAATTTACAATTAACTGTATCATTTACATACAGACTATGAATGTTTATGCTTTGAAAGCAATAAAAAGAACGTTGAGAGCTGTAGAAATTTGTTGTAGAAAACTAGAAAGCTGATTGATGCGCGTGTGTAAAGAGAAATAAAATATCAATTAAAAATAAAAAGTTGTGCTCAACTATAGAGAGCATGATTAGAAGATATGTTGTACCTTTTATAGAGCTACTCCTTCTATCATACACACACATATACTGAGACATATATGCACTTATTATTTATGCTGTTGTTTTCTTTCTACCCTCAGCCTTCAGTTACTATGGCAAATAAATTATTGAATAACTTCAGTTCTAGATGTGCAGACCAAATGAAATTTCAAGCGCATAAATATCACAACGAAAGATGAAGAGTTTCCTAATTTTATGGAAATCGAAATGGGCAGGGAAATGTTAGTAATATGTATACGCATTAAAGAATTAGGTAAATTTATTATATCTAGCATTTAAATTCTTCAATTTAGGGTTGAAAGCAAAGTAAAAATACAAATTTCAATTAAAAGTTTAAAAAAACAAGATTAAAAAAAAAAAAAAAAAAAAAACAACCAACTTATATTGAATTTGTCAATCTATTTGTCTTTCGGTCTTCCTATGATCGACTTGCAATTGGTAATAAATATAACTTATATTGCATTTGTCAGTCGATTTGTATGTCTACCTAATTAAAATAGACTTGCAGCTACCTCAAAGCCATTAAACTAGATTAATATTTTTTTTTTTCCAAATGAACAAATATTTTTTTAATTAAAAAAGAAATCTTCCACACTTTTGAAAATTTAACTTAAGTTATCTAAGTAAATACAAATAAATAAGACAACTAATCTTTTCAAATTTCGTTTTATAATGAAACTCTTATAATTAACTGACCAATTTTTGAATTATTTAAAGCTCCCACAAATTTATTCTCATTATAAAGTCCAGTAATATTTAATTGCTGGTCCAAATTCTACTAATTACCATCACATTTTATTTATTATTTTTGTGAATGCAATTTAACACGTAAGTAATATTTATTTTGTATTCTTCCTTTTGCCAAAAAGCCTTCTTAAACTGCAATCATTTGCTGCATTCATTCTGCTCTGGTCCAAATAATTATCGCTTAATGATGTGCACAGGCATAACACAACAGCAAACAAACAGACAAACAGCAACAACAACAACAACAACAACTTTTGTTGAACTATTCATAAATTGTCTGCTCTTGGCACTGGAGTAAAAGTTTTGTATGATAGAACTCCTGCTACCTCCTCCCCTCACCTCTAACTATCCAAACTTCCACTTAAAATTAGTTCAACGAACTTCCAGCTAAACGACTTGGCTGCATTTGAATTTCATATTTTAGCTTCTGAAATGCATTAGCAAAAAATGAGAAATATATGGAAATATGGAAATATATATATATAAATGGAATACTATGATATATATATGTTTAATGTTATATATAATTCAAAGTTAAGCTGTTGGTCAGCCATGCAATTAAAAGTATGTATTAAGTCTCTGCTATGACATCCTGCTGTCCATAGACGTCTGCCCATCTATGAACAAACAATGAACAGAACATTTCTAGAGAATTGAAATTTTGAATATTTTAGTTCAGTTCAGTTATTTTGTATACGTAGACATATTTAAATAAATGCGTAGCTTTTTATGACTGAAAGAAGTATAGTGAGCAAAAATTTATTTAAAATTTATAGAAAATTTTAAATCAATTTTTCTTTGCAAGAAAATTTGTTTGAAAAATAGAGAAAATTTTTAGATAGGCGCATAAGTATATAATAAGTTTCCATACTAACATTAATCTGTTTACTTCAATGCACTCAAAAGTCGAGTAGCTTATCTAAACAATACTGTCTTATCACTCTACTACTACTACTTTAAATATTATTCAGACAAGGAAAATGTTTATCTTTTTATACCAAAGGCAAACCAAACTGGGAAATTTTATTCTCGAAAAATACCAACGACCCAATTTAATAATTGATAGCTTATCAGCATTGAGTAAATGTAGAACTCATTTAGTGCTTAATGCTAATTGTTAATGGGCTGTTCAGAAAAAAAAGCTTGGCAATTTGAAGTCGTGTACAATCAGAATATTTATTGTTTATCTCATGTATATACACAGCTTTCACAAGAAAAGTCTCTTAAGGAAAATGATTTTGCTTTATAAACCAGGATATAAACTTAACGAACTTGTGAAAATTTTCCAGATACTGTTAAAGAACTTTTCTCAATGTTATACAGATTGAAGCTAGAACTATGAATTTTTGTATGGCTAGAATAATTTACTTGACGATAAAGCGATTGATATACTACTTATGAATTAATAAATGGAATCACCGATTGATTGATTGACTCTGATTATTGACTGATTCACTGATTCATTGAGTCACTGATATGGTTGACTGACTGAAGGAATCTGATGATGGGCCAATGCACGAAGTGATTGACTGACTGACTGTCTGATAGACTCTGGTTGGCAGTGAAAGGGAATGGTTGAACCTCTAACTAACTCACAAAATTTCTCTACTGACGAACGATATGACAGACTGATGATTGACTAATGTATGGATTAATAAGCTGACTGACTGACTCTGATTTTAGACAGATAGATTAACTAATTTGATCCAGATTATCAGACTGTCCTACTGATGGATATTGCCGAATTAATTGATTCATATCGTATATAGCCCTACAGATTAAATACTGATTGACCAAATACATAAAAAACGTTCAGTTAAAATCCGCAATATCTTTGCTGCCTACAAACTGATATACCACATTCCAAGCCCGAGCCACAGCACGCATAATCTTTCCATTTTTAATCTCCACTGCCAGCTTATCAGTGCTCAGATTAGGCATGTTTTATACCAATAAATTTGCATTTAAAATGCACTTTAAAAAAAAAACAGATATGAATGTTGTTGTTGTTAAACCTGTTGTTAAGTGGATTTCACATAGTCACTCCAGGGGGAAACTCGTTTGAAATCGCATAACTCATTGTTAAAGTCTTGCGATAAGCTGATAAATTTATTTATGCAGCATTTATCTCGAACTGGCAAACCATATCGGAGCGCAGATATAGAGTGTAAAAATATTTTCCCAGCTGCGACCGTCAATTAGAGTAAATTATTTGTATCCGTCATAGAGCTCGCCGCATTTATCAGATTGGATTGCAGCACTTGTGCCCCGCCCACCCCCCTCACATTCACCGAAATGTAACTTGAGCTGTTGACTATCGCGACCTCAGTGACTCGACTGTTTGATTAGATTAAACAGCGGCATAGCTCGAGCAGTTCCATTCCAACTGTTGAGGGAAGCACATGTCAGTTCGTCAACATGAGCACCGAACAATGGGAATCCAATGAGGAAATACAATACTTTCGCGACTATTTGCGTATAGCCAGCGTTCATCCCAATCCCAATTATGGTGTGCAATGTTTAAATGTAAATTTAATCCGCTTAATTATAAAATAAAATTTCAATTTGCTCAGCACCTTGTTTGGAGTTCTTGAGGCAGCAGGCCGAACACCTGCAGCTGCCGCTGGCTGTTCATTATCCATTCGATAGCGACAATCCTGTTGTGGTGCTCACCTGGCAGGGCCTACAGCCAGAGCTGCCCGCCATTTTGCTCAACTCCCACATGGATGTGGTGCCGGTGTTCGCAGAGAACTGGACACATCCGCCCTTTGGCGCCGACATGGATGCAGAGGGTCGAATCTTTGCCAGGGGCACACAGGACATGAAGTGCGTGGGCATGCAATATCTGGCAGCTATTAGGGCACTGAAACGCAATGGAATCAGACTCAAACGCACAATACACATCTCATTTGTGGCAGGTAAATATATGTACATATATGTGAATATATATATATATATATAGGTAAATAGGTAAAATATGTAAATGTAATATGTGATAAATATTATATTGTATTGAAAATACGATATATACTCCAATATACGATATAGACTCTAACAATCATGCAATGCATATCGAATTGCTAGACTGTACACAATTAGACAATCCATTTTCTCTATAAATGTTTTAGTTCTGTAAATAAAATTCCAGTTTGCCTGGAATAGAAATATTACCCGACAAATTTAATAATATAGTTGTGTTTCAGCATAGGTTGTTCGTCAACGTGAACTATAGAAATTATTCAATAATATTAGAATAATATAATTCAGTTCTCTCATAATATTTGATAGAAATATCTGCCTCTGTCTCTTATAAATGACAACTTCTGTTGAGCTCATCAGTTAACAATCATTATCACTTGTAGAGTTCAATAATTGACCGATACAAATAATTCAAGTGGTATGAAGCTTTCACAAGTTGCTGAATAACTGACCTAGTGAATGCAATGAACAATTAAACTGAGTTCTCGAATACTTATATACAATCGCATTCCCTCACTCAGCAAAATGAAGTAGTATTTAATCTACTAAAAAAAACTTATATATCTGCATGCCAAATATTAAATTTACTTTTAGATATCTGCGCTTGAATATTATGTTGCTTTAATATTACATCAAAGCTTAAACAATTCAATCAATTGCCTTTATAACATTCGTATGCTATATTAAAAGGTTGTTGCTTTTTTTTGTTATGCTCGAATAAATAATAGTTGCGAGAAAAGTCTAAGCAATATATAGCTTTAAAGTGAAAAAAAAAATGTAATGGAAGAAACTACTTTATACATATATTAATAATAAAAAAACAAAATTATAAAAATACAAAAAAAATGTTCACATATAAACGTAAATTTTTTCATGAATCTTTTTTATTATCTAAAATTTTTGTCATATTTTTATTATTTCTTTTTAAATTATTTGATCAATTTTTTTTGGATAGTGAACTTTTCCAATTGATTGCTTTATTTAATTTATTTTATTTGATATTATTTTGTTTATTTTTGTGCGTTTAAATTGTATTTTTTTTTTTTTAATATTTTTAATTTTTTTGTTTAAATATAATTAATTTTTGCAAAATTAATTTTTGGGTTTTTTGTACACATTTAATCAAGTTAGTATATTGATATTCATGTTTTATTACACTTTTAGTTTTTGTTCGTAGTAAGTTTTGTTTATTGATTTATTTTTCTTATATTATTTCTCTTTTGGATATTTTTTATGCTTGTCTGTAACATAGCAATGCTGACCATAATTTTAATTATTATTTATTTGTTTATTATTACATTATTATCTTGTCTTTCTAATTTTTCAGATATTATTTATATTATGAACTTAACTTTATATTATTACTTAACTTTCATTCATTATTTTAGATAATTAATAGCATTTCTCTCATTTTTTTTATTTATTATTAAGATTATTACTATATTTATTTAATTATTGTTTCTTTAATGTATTATAATTATTTGGGTTTTCAATTTTCTTTAAACATTAGATGAAGAAATGGGTGGACGCCGTGGCATGCGTCCTTTTGTTGAAACTGAGGAGTTTCGTGCTTTAAACATTGGCTTCGGGCTAGATGAGGGTCTGGCCTCGCCCACAGCTGAGTTTCCCGTTTTCTATGCTGAGCGCAGTGTTTGGCGTGAGTTCAAATGAAAAAAAAAACTAATCTATTGCACATCATGTCTATAGCAAATATATCACGCTTAAGGCATGACCTTTAAGATATCGGGCACAGCTGGCCATGGCTCGCTTTTGCTGGCGAACACAGCTGGCGAGAAGCTGCATTATATACTCGATAAAATGATGCAGTTGCGTAGGCAGCAGGTGGCCCGCCTTGAGAATAATCCTGAGCTAACAATTGGCGATGTCACAACCATAAATCTGACCCGCATTGGTGGTGGAGTGCAGAGCAATGTGGTGCCACCACTGCTGACAGCTGGCTTCGATGTGCGCCTAGCACTCGATGTGGTGCACGAAGAGTTTTACGCACAGGTGAGTGCCACAAACTATATATTTATACATATCTATGTATATATGTATATTGATGCTGAATATATTCAATGTTACCTTAGTTACAAAAGTGGATGGAGCAGGCAGGCGGAGGCATTGAGCTGGAATTTGATCAGAAGCATCCATACGTGCCAGCCACAGCCACAGACGATAGCAATCCCTTTTGGCTCGCCTTCAAGAGCGCCACAGATGAACTGTAAGCGACCATTTGCAGCTAAGAATTATTTCTCTTATCAATTTGCTTCACAGCTCGCTAAAGATTCGACCACAAATATTTACGGGCGGCACGGATAGTCGCTACTTGCGCAAGTCGGGCATACCCGCCCTGGGTTTCTCGCCCATGAATAACACGCCCGTTTTATTGCACGACCACGATGAATGGATTGGCGCTGATACATACCTGAAAGGTATTAAAATATATGAAAAGATTATTAGTAATGTAGCTAATGTCGATTGAGATTAATATTATTCAAAATTATGTGAATAAATGTTATTGATATGCAAACAAATTGGTAGCAAATGCGATTTATATAATTTAAGTCCAACTTTTTAAAGAGAAGAGCTTAAGGAATATATTGAATCATTTTTAAAGACAATATGTTAATTGCTCTTATTATAATAATATTTTGAGATCCTCTAAACACACTTAGCTATTCGTTTCCACACAAGAAGTGATATAAAGTTATATCAAGAGTGATAAAATATATATCATACTGGTAAATATATATATTATAGAGAAATAAATATTATTAAATATTATATAAATATTTTTATATATTTCGTTTATCTCACCGTCTAAATTATTCATGAATATATATATATTTTTATTTATTTATTTATTATTATTATTATTATTATTATTATTATTATTATTATTATTATTATTATTTTTTTTTTTTTTTGTGTTGTTGTATTATAATATTTTTTTTACTATTTTTCATTATTTATTATGTATGACCTATTTTTTTTATTCCTTTCAAAGCAATGTTTATTTATATATATATATATAGTTATGTCGATGTTGCTATTAATAACCAAATAATATATATACCAATCAATCATTACATCTTTGAACTCCAAATGAACATAACTATAAGTTATGAAAAAGTTATTAAACAAACAAATTCATGTTTCACATTAAAATCCCCAACATCAAGCCACATCAGTGTGATATTCACAATTGAATTTAATTGAATTTTAACAACAGTTTTTTATAAGCTTTCTATACAAATATTTTTATAAATATTTGCTGCTATGATATAGAGCTGAATTTTATTTTATTTTAAGAAGAGCCAAACTGAGGTTAATAGAAAGATGTTTTGGGGCTATAGTCATATAAAAAAGGATATTCCACAGTAACGGAGAGCATAAAGAGTGCGATATTCTGCTAATGAGCTGTGTTTATAAAAAAAACCTACATTACTCCACTACAACTCCACTAACAACCACTATTCAATTGAATACATTAAATGCATTACAAGTTTCTGTAAATGTTTATTCGTTTTAATGCACATTTGCAGTTGGCTTTACTTATGACAAATTGAAATGATTTCTGTATTTTGACTTCAAATGGAATTCACGCGGGAAACAAGCTGTGAATTGGTTAAAATACATATACATGTATATAAAGTATATATAAATTATAGTTAATTTCTTTGCTTGCCCACCGTTGTGGACCTCATCAATTACAGCGCGAGGCAGAGGCAGAGCAAGGGGACAGGGCAAAAAACTCAATTAAAGCGCTAATTAATTTATTTGCTTAACAAGCCATGTTTGGCCGCAAACTCATTAAGTTGTCACATGTAATCAGCGTACGGTTTGTCCAGCCAAAAATTGCAAAAAAAAAAAAAAGAGAAAACATGGAGTTTTTAGGGACGAGAGTAGTCGAAACTAAAAACTAAAATTGAAACTAACTGACCAGCTCTGGTCGGAACATGGACATAGACGAGACGACTGCAGCCGGACAGGAGACACAGGCGGCAGGATGCGGAGGATGGGCGAACTGAGCAAACTTTGTAGCGTTGCAGCCGCTGAACTTTTAAGTGAGTGACTTTTTTTTTTCGTCCGTCCTGCCAGTTGCCAGGCAGCTGCCGCAACGAAGGGGCCATGATGAGTTTACAGAAAGATGCCAAAGCTCAGTCCAACAAAAAAGATAAAGAAAAACGAAACGAGAGTGGGCGACAGACTTTCCATCGATGCCAGGCAGCCAAAGTGTCGTCGTTATCTTTGCCTTTTATAAAAATACAAACAGAAGGCCTCAACTTAATTGAGATGAACCTGGCGGGGCCAGCACAACGAGTGGGTTGCTTATAAAACTTTAAAGTCAAGTAAAAGTCTAAAGTTATATCGAAGTATATATAAGTTTAGTTTTGTAATATATTATATATTGCTAGATTATATATATTCATGGGTCATGGAATCAATCAGTCTATGAATTAGTAGTGAATAGTCTGAAAATGCTGTTTAACTTTTTATGTGAATCAGTCAGTCAAGTAAACAATCAATCAAGTAACTTAGTCAGTCAAAAAAAAAAAAAAAAAGTCTTTCAATCAATCAGGCAATACATTAGTAATGAATCGAAGTCGGACGCAAATTAAAACTTAGATAGTGATTCATGATCATCATCTGTCAAAAAGGAATTCAGTTACTCCAGTTTCTACTGAGGCTTATATACTTTGTCAATCATTTAGTCTGGCAGCTAAGCAGACAAACAGTCTGGACATCACAAAATAAGTCAAGGTGTTTGCTGCAAGCATACGTAATCTTTTAGTCTTCAACTCAATTTAGTCTCCGTCAGTCAATCTTTTAGCCGTGACAAAGTCCAATATATGCTATATATTTTATACAGATATGTAAAAATGTTTTGATGTCTACTTTAAATCAATAAAATATGAATTAATGTAGGATGGGTATGAATTGCTGAATATAAATTAAACTGAATTCATACAGAATAATGACTACTAATATACATATAAAAAAAAAAAAGTATATGAATTCAGCAGTAACAACTCTACAAACAATTATTTAAAAAAATAAAAATTTTAAAAATATTTTAAAATTTTTTTCGGAAAAGTAAATGTTCTGTTAATATTTTTTAAAAGCTTTTTAGAACTCGTATTATACTTTACAGATTTAAAAATATAAAACAAAATAAATAAAAACAAATTAAGAATACAAACTTTTTTATGCTTATAAAAATTGTTAAAATATCTCAAAATCTTTTTTAAAATGTGTAAAATAGTAATTTAAAACAATTTACAGAGACTATAAGACTATAAAAAAAACTTACTAGTAAAATTTTTACATTTTTTAAAATAGTATAAAAAACATTTAAAATTTGTTAGCGAGTTAAAAAGTTTAAAAATTATACAAAATATAATATGAGAAACTTTTCCAAATTTTATTAAACGCTTTCAGTACTTTAACAGCAGCCCTCTTCAAAAATCTCGAAGCTGGCTAGTGCAACGTTGCATTATAATTAAAAATCTACAAGTTTCTCTGGCATCGATCATTAGTAGTTCATATAATGACAGCGCAAGTGACACGTGTAAGTTACGCTTACAAGAAATTGTAGAAATATAGAAAAAAGTTGAACGTCAAGGCTGGGGCAAGAGCAAGTTTTCAGAGTGCTGCTGGCAGCAGCCGCAGCCACCAAAATTGAACTTGGGTATAATTTTTGTCAAAATGCAACGTTTCAATATGGTCACCAAGGAGAGGCAAACGATATGCACAAGTGTGGGTGAGCGGGTGTGTGTGTGCAGGTGTGTGTTTGTGTGCAGGTGTGTGTAGGTGTATGTGTGTGTGCTGCATATTGATGACGTGATTTGCATTTGAATATGCGGCCAACGTGACGTTCTGTTGCCTGACATGCTGCTCAATTGTGGTTGTTGTTGGCAATAACTTGTTGTTGTTGTTGTTGCCTCGTGCGCTTCGTAATTTTCACACGTTGATAAACTTGTTTTAGCGTTGCACAGTTGCCGCATCATGCATGTGCAGTCCTTGGCTGCCTCTGCCGCTGCAGCTGCTGCCTGTGCCTCATCATTGGCTGCGTCCTGTTGCCAGCCAGCTGAATTTTGTTTCCCCTGCCACTCCACCGATATTTTTTCATTGTTACCAAATGCGTTTAATTGGCAAAAATGGCTGCTGTCGTTGCTAGCTAAGTTTGTTGCATAATTTTGCAGGTGCTGCTGCTGCTTTGTCCAGCTCGTTGTCCTGCTTGTTGTCCTGGCTGTCCTTGCTGTTTGTCTTTACTTTGCTGGCTTCGCCTAATTGCAGCGTTTTGTTTTGCTAATTTCCTTTGGCCGTGGCTGCGATTTCTCGCCAATTATCGAACTGCACACAAGTTGGCAACTTGGTTGGCCTTGCTTCAAATGCCACAAGATTTTCATGGGACAAACATTAAGCTGAGCTTTAAGCATGTAAACTGCCGCAATTTGCATATTTTTGGAATTCATTTTGCAGCGGCAACAAGTTGCCAATTTTCACTATCGAACTCTGGAAGTGAGTGTAAATAGTGTAATAGGCAGACACATGTAATCGAAATGGCTGTGATAAGAATCGGAGAGAGTGAGGAAGGAGACGGAGAGAGGGAGAGAGATAGGCGAAAAAATAGAAGGAGATACGGAGAGACAAAGGGCGATGGAATAAAAGACAGAGAACGAAAAGAGTAAGAATGAAAGACAAATAGATATAGTTTGTCTCTCTCCCTCTCTTTTATTATTCTTTATTTATTCTTTATTGCCTTATCTTTGTATAATAATAAGCGAAAGATGGAGAGAATGAAAAAGGAGGTTTATAAGAGAGGTGGATTATAGATATAGAGAGAGGGAGAAAGAAAGAGAGAGAGAGAGAGAGAGAGAGTGACAGAGAGAGAGTGACAGAGAGAGAGTGACAGAGAGAGAGAGAGAGATCGAGATAGAGGTGATGAGACCTGGAATGAGAAAAAACAAAGAGGGCGAGAGAGATATAAATTTAGAGGGAAAGAAAGAGAGAAAGTTGGATACAAGAACAGAAATATATAGAGAAAGCGACTGATGGAGATAGAGATCGAGAAAAAAAAAGAAAGAGATAGAAGTCGGTAGCAGGCCTGTGGACAAGCTCAGCGAGAGAGACACAGATAGATAAAGAAACAAAGAGAAGATTAAGCAAGAGAGAGAGAGAGAGAGATAGAGAGGGCGAGAGAAAGAATGAAGCTGTATAGAAATCAAGTGTCTAGATACCACAAAGATTACATGAGCTTAATCCTTCTATATTTTTAATTTATTTACTTTAAGTTGACTCTTATTTCTTAAAAAATAAAAAATAAAAATAATGTTTAGTTGTTTTTGTCAATGCTATTCCTGATCAAGAATTCATATATTTTATATAAACGAACTATCAATATGCTAAAATTTTAATATTAGACTTGGAAATCCCAAGATTCATGAAGACATTTTTCTCTGAATTTAAAATGAGCAAATTCTGTTTTTCATATACATATTCCCAGCTTTTAAATCATTCAAAAATACATTAAATCAAAATCAATACTCTTCACTATCTTTAACTCACTATTTAACTAACTGTTATACAATATTAAATAGAAGTAAGAGTCAAGTTTCATTTTGATAAAATCCTAATTTTCACACAATTGTTTCGCTTACATCATTCAATTGGTATGCATGATTTCAACCTGAACCGACAAACATTTTCAGCTCTATACAAATATTCATACAGAACTCTATTGTTCAATTCAATTTGAGCGAAAATAAGAGTTTAATTCCATAACAGTTCGGCATATAAAGTCGATTCGAAAAACCAAATCAAAAGCAAAACGAGATCCATGCAGAGCTTTTGTTCGCTGACAATTTGCAAAGCGGGAAGGGAAGAGAGAAGACGCCAATGGAATGGCAACGAAGCTCTGCCGCCTGATTGCAAGCTACGTTTTGTGTGAGGGATGGCCACCTGCGGCGTTAACTCTCCGGACGGGCAGACAGGTGTGGCACTCAATAAACGGCATAATGACCACAACTGACCGCAGGGTGGGAGCAGAGGGGGAACGGTGGAGAACAGTGGCAGCAGTAGAGCTGCTTAAACGGGAGACTTCCTCCACACAGTTCAGGGGCAAAAGGCTGGCACCGTCTACCTGGGCCCCATAATTCAGGACAAAGAAATTACGTAGCCGGGCAATAAAAAAACTTTTCGCCACAGCGGGGTCAGAGTTGAAAGACAGAGTTTTTGGGCGACTGCGGGCGCTATTATCATTGGTCGTATTAAAAGTTTTGATGTTGCTCAAATTATTTCTCGAAATTGATGCCCAAGGATTAACTTTGCCGCAAAGGCAGCGACCACAGAGCAGAGAACAGACCACAGTCAAGCAGCGCCCAAGAAATATAATAAAGGACATATTTTTGGACAGCGGTCGCAAGTTTCCTGGAGTTTTTTCTGTTTCGTTTTTGTTTTTTTTTCCGTTCGTCTCTTGCTTTGGCCTGGCGGGTGCACATCAAACGGCGTATCACACCGCTGGGACGGTGTCACGCCCACTCGCCCCTCCCACCCATCGCCACTGACAGCTAGCCACCTACCGTGGCACATGATGATGAGCAATGATGATGAATTCTTTGCCTTTTGCCTTTGCGGTTTTGCGCCCAGCGCCGAGCGATAAATTTCGATGCGGCTTTTTGCGTTTACTTTCATCTTCTCGCATATTGTAGTTTCAGCTACCAAGCGTCGCATCCTTTGTACCCCGCCCACCTACAGACACCCCAACCCCGACCCCAACCCGACTCCGACGAGCGCCCCCAGCACCCGCTAGAGCATCAACTCTCTGTCCGCTCTGGACTCCCCGGCTGACTGACACGCCACTCATCAGCTGGAAGCGTTTCGCGTAACTTTCGTCGACCCATTCCCAGTCATAAGAGGACGGCTGAGGGTGTGTAAAAGATTTTGATCTTAAGATACCCTGTAAATGCATTGGAAATATTTAAGTTTTTATATTATAATGAATGATATGCAAGAAGTTTTTGTATAGAGAAAAGTAGCTAGAGAAAGGGAGCTATAACTGTTAGCTGTTATTCTCATCTGTGATTGATTGATTGATTGATTGATTGTTTGATTGATTGATTGTTTGGTTGATTGATTGCCACTAAACAATAAGCACCCTAAGATACTCATGCCTAAATGCGGAATATTCCCTAAAAAGCAGAATTCAACGTTTATAAATCAATATTAAATTTGATTGAATGCATCTCTGATTGATGATAACTAATGCTAAATATTTATATCAATATATTAAGCTCTCAATATTTATTTCTATCTATCTATTTATCTAAAGATACCCTGCAAATGAATTGGAAATTTTTAAGCGTTAATATTATAATGAAAGAAGGGAACTACTATTGTTAGCTGCTATTCTTTTCTACTCTATGATTGATTGATTGATGGATTAATCATTAAACAATAAGCACCCCAAGCTACTCATGCTTAAAAGGAATATTTCCTGATATGAAAAATCTACCATTTATTATTATTGTAAATTTGATTGAATGATTGAATGTCCCTCTGATTGATGGCAATCACTGTTATATACTTATACGTCTATCACTCATTCGACTTTTCAATATTTTTTCTACTTCAAATTTCTAATGAAAATTGATTCAAAAATTTGCATCGTCTATTACGAACTGCCTTTTAAAGCATATATCATTGTCATAAATTCAAATGCCCTTTATGGAGCTACAAAAAACGTAGCAAGTACAAAAAAAAAAGATGAAGAAGGAGAAGCACAACTTTGCCAGTTGCATTACAAAGAAGTTTTCATTTCCCAAAGCGCCCGCAGGACATTATTTCTTTGGGAGCCCCCGCCACGATTTAGGAGCCCTGGTGGCTTGTCAGGCCATTGCCATGAATGTCTCACACTGAGTGTGTGGCTGTCTGAGTGTGTGTGTGTGTGGGTGTGGGTGTGTGGATGTGCGTATGTCCAAGTTGGATATCTTTGTTTTCTTTTCATTTTTTCCTCTCTTTTTTGAGGACTTTTCTTTAACGCTTTTTGTTGCACTTGTCACAAGTTGAAGCTAAACTTGTCGCAAACTTCGGACGATGTAATTGGGAAAAACTTATGATTTGAGAAATTACTTCATATGAAATGTTGGATAGGTATAAATAAATGTATATTGAATACGAAAAAGAAATTAATATGAGTACCTGAATTGAAGTTGTTTGAATAAGTTGAATACTAAGATGATTAGTTCATTCTTATAGCGAATTATGAATGAACATGAATAAAAATATATATATATATATATATATATATATATATGTATGAATATAAAGATAAATGTTAAAATGAATATATAAATGAATGTGAATGAAATTTGAAATATAAAATTTAATATGAGTATCAATGTACAGAAGAATGTAATTATTAAATGAAAATAGAATTTGGAAAATAATATAATTTCAATAACTATGAATATGGATATATGAATATATAAATAAAGTAGATTATAAATAATATGAATATGTGAATATAAAATATGAATATGTGAATATCTGAATATTCAGTGAATCTGATACTGAGAATGAATATAGCAATAATTGAATGCGAAATTTAACATAATTACTTATGAATATGAATATAATTTGGAATATTGATATATGAATACAAATATGAAGAATAAATATATGAATATAAATGCGAATATTAATATAAATAGGAATATCAATATATGTATTGTAATGTGAATATGAATATTAAGATGAAAATAAATAAACAGGAAAATATTAATATGAGTGTTAAAGTGAATATTAACTTGAACGTGAATGTAATTAGATATTTGAATGGGAATACAAATATGAATATGAATATGAATATTTACAAGAAATATACTGAGGAATAGGAATAAAAATATAAATGAATTTAAATATGAATATGTGAATGCATACTTATATGAATTTAAAAAAAAATGAATAGGAATATTAAAAAATAAATAAAATATAAATATGTCAATTGCAATTTACACATATATTTAAAAGTAAATATGAATTGAATATTATTAATTAAAATATATACATTTGATTGTATCTACGATAGAATGCTTTGTGAATGCCTTGCCGAAATTGATTTCAAATGACTTCATAAAATAAACATAAAGAAACTCAAGTAAAATGCCCGAAACGTTAAATTTGAACCAAAACAATCGAAAGCTCATATTTCTCTGGCTATTTTTCCGTTTTTATCTTATTTATTTTCGACCCTCGACAATTATCAAAATCGTTGCACATCTTTGCTCCCATATGATTTACTTTATGACATGCCTTTTGCCATTTTGCGAAAGCTTTTCGATTTTTGCGTTCATTTCCGGCTACGGCTTATGTTTGCTCTCAACTGTATACGGTGTGGCGATAAATTAGAGAGCGGGTATATAAGTTGGGTTAAGTGAACTAGAAACTGAAGTATATAAGTCTATGAATAGAACTTGATACAGATTCATACAGATTCTTAGAGGTAACTCTGTAGCATTATAGAGAAAATCTATCTTGGATTATAGATGGTTGAGTTCACAAAATCAAATCACAATTAAATTTCAAGACACGCCCACTTCCCCTTATTTCGTTAAATATATGTCACTTCACTTTCTCATCCTTTGTCAACCTTAATCTATTGGCCTGGCTTTGATTCAAGGGTATTGTGAAGTCGTTTATAGCCAATTGCTTTTTGGTCTAAATGTTCGTTTTATTGCGCCTTTCCGTTGATCTGTTTTTATGGCTTGACGCCAGCCACGCCCACTTTTCAGCACTGTCTGTGCTCTTTGGGAATTGTACAGTCAGTTTTTTTTTTCTCCTTTTTTTGGTTTTTTGTGTTTTGTTACGAGGTGCTAAATCAAGTTAACGTTTAAGTGTCCGTTTAGTGCCTATGCTAAGCCTCAATCCCATTCTCTATTTCTTTCTCTCGCTGTCTCTCCTCCTACTCCTCCTCCTCTTTCTCTGCCTGTGTCTCTCTCTTCCCCTCTCTGTCCCTTTATTATGATTTTGCCTTTTGTCATAAAGAGTTTTCCTGTATTGCTTTTTATTGACTGTAAACTTTATATTTTTTAATATTTTCTTTATGTGCTACGCTCTCTCTGTCTGCCTCCCTCCCTTCATCTCTCTCCCTCTCTCTGCCTTTTTTGTTTTTCGTTGCTACTTTGCAGCTTGTAATTGTTTTTTAAACAAAGTTTATAACTTTCATGCTGCCCGCTGCTTTATTCTTACGGGTATACAGTGTTTTTTTTTTTTTTTTTTTTTTTGCTGCTTTTTTCTCTGAGTTTTAATTTGCTTGTCTGCCTTTTAATGGCAGTTGTTATGCAATTTTTCCAAAAGAAAAAACTTCAATTGCATTTTTCCTGCTTTGTTGCTAAAGCAGGCGCAGAGAGTGCGTAATTAAAAATATGGAAATTCTCACAAGATTTTTCGTTGCATAGAAAAGGTTGGGTGTAGAAGGGGTGGTTGACGATGGGTGGGGGTGCGGAGAAAGAACTTAAGTTTTACAGAAAAATAACTATGAAATACATAATGGGAACAGTCATAGAATAATATCACTTGAATTTCACACAGTTTAGGGAAAGTGTATCGGTGGAAAATTTAGTTTATGGCATTCGACAAGCTTTTTGGGGAATTAATTGCATATGGAAAAAGTATTAATAATATATAAAAATAATATAACTATAGTAATCTTCTGCAAATTGTCCAAAGAAGAATATTATTAAAATTTATTTAAGAATTTTCTCCGAAGAAAAAATATTAGATTAAATAATTTGAAAACTAATTAATAATATAAATAATGATATAAATATTTGTCATTTATATATATATATATATATATATATATATATATATATATATATATATATATATATATATATATATATATATATATATATATATATATATATATATATATATATATATATATATATATATATATTTTATATATTATATATTATATTATATGTATATAATATATGCATAAAATGCATAGAAGAATCTTCTTAACTTTAATTCCATCTCTCATTCCCACTTATTTATGTGAATATGCAAAAGCCAATATAAATATAATATTAATTAAGCAAAATAATAATTATAAATAATATTATAATAATAATAAAAAAGAAAAACAATTAAATATATAAACATATAAATATAATATAAATATAATATTAATTAAGCAAAATAATAATTATAAATAATATTATAATATTAATATTAAAAAAAAAACAATTAAATATATAAGCATATATTTATATATGCTTCAGAGATATGACTATATAAAATAACCAATTTCAACTGCCATTTATTATATTTTATAAATTATAAAATTAAATCAATAATTGAAATAAAATATATAAATTTAAAGCCATATTAATAAATCTTCTACAGCAATAATTTATTTGTCAAATCGTTTGCACTGTATTCCCTTTATTCATATAAATTTAATTTCCCCTATATTCTAACAGATTTTGTCTTTAGTTAGTTGGGTTTCACTCCATTGTCAACGGCTGCCCTTCGTTTATTACATGTCGAATGTCTTTGATAAGTGCTACACGCAAATTTCAATTTCTATTTCAATTCAATGCAAGTGCATTTCAATTGCATTGATGTAATCAACAAACAGTAGACAAACCAAACACACGCATTCACACACTCACACACACTCACACACTCACACACTCACACACTCACACACACACACACATTCACACACTCTCTGTAAAAATCGTGCCATCGTGTTGCATTATTGATGCTCTCGTTGTTTTGAGTTGAATGAACATATTTTGCCTTGACATACATTGCATTGTTTAGCAAACAAGAGTGTCAAGACCCTACTGCTGCCACGCCCACACGCATGCCATAGAAATGAATCAGCTCTGCCTCGCCGTGCTCTGCCACTGCCTCTGCCTCGTCCTCGCTTCCATCAAGGCTGAGTGTGCACAGTTTTTGTTCAAATAACACGAGCTTGTACAAGAAAACCAAACAGTGGCAGCAGCACCAGCAGCAGCAGCAGCAGCAGGAGTAGCAGCAGCAACAACTTGCACCAAGTTGCAACAACAACAGCAATGACATTTTGACTGGCAGTTGCAACAGAAACAGCAACAGCAGCTCAAAAGACAGTGTTGGACAACGGCTTAAAAGAGACACGCATTCAAAGAGTGCGAAATAAAGCAGAGAAAAAAACATACGTTTGCTGCTCAAAGTAAAACGAGTTGAGCAGTGGCTAAGATATACCCTATACTAGCTCCAAAATAAAAGTAAATATCAAGTAAAATAAATTCTTATATATACCAAAAAATTAAATAGAATTTTTATATGTGTGTACTGTCAACCACAAGTCTCTAATATTTTAAATACATCTTTCATTTTTTAGAAAAGTGGCAAAGTATAATAAAACTCAAATTTGTTTAAAATATACATGATTTTGAATGCAACATTTGGAGACTCTAGCTCAAAATATTATATGTATAGATATACTCTAATAACTATTTTTTAATAAGATTCATGATAACATTAAAACAAAAATAGTCATCGATTTTTTTTTTTTTTTTTTTTTATTTATTTATTTTATTTTATTTTATTTATTTTTTTTTTTTTTGAAACAAACGAGATTTGTACTTGCTATAAAGGGACCTACAAATAAATTACAAAATCTCTAGCTCTGATAGGTTCAGGGATAGAGGCGTTCAAGCGTACGAACAGACGGACGGACGGATAGACAGACAGACGGACAGGCTAAATCGACTCAACTCATCACCCTGACCAGGAATATATATATTATATACTTTATCTGGTCTGCCACGCCTCCTCCTGACTTTTACATACATTTTACAAAACCATGATACCCTGATTTTCCAATTTTAATGTGTTTAGGGTATAATCATACAAATGTGCAAAACTTTTGTATTTTCAGCTGTCATTTTTCTTATGTATAGAACTCAAATCAAATGAGCCAAAATAAAGTTTTCGAGCATATATTGAATATATGTAAAATCCCTATTGCAAGGCATATAACTATATTCTAAGTATATGTCAGTTGGACAAACCAATGAGAACTGTATATGGTAATTATCTAGTGTTAGTGAGAGTGGCGGAGTTCTCTTTGTAATACCAACTCAGGCAGAGACGGTGCTGGAGAGTAGAGTTTTGATCGGCATACGAAAAGAGAAGCGATGTGCTGAGTGCGATCACGTAAGGGAAAATCATATTGAGTCTGAAATGCGTACTAGAGTTGCATCAGCATCATAATATCATTATCGTTATACGTATATACCTATGAGTATATATTTTATATAATGGTATTTTTGTATTTTGTATATTTGTGCTATGTAAACTGTAAATGATCATCATTGAATTTTTTAAGATATATGTTTATATATTATTTTATTTATTTTGCTTTTTTTTATTTAATTTAATATAAAAATTTATTGTGAAATTTGATTATGTTTTTTTTTCGTCTCTATAAATGAACTTATCCCTTATCACAATCATAGAGTTTTAAGCTCGTGTAAATATTTTTTAAATTAAAAACAAAAAAAGTAAATTTAATTCAGTCAGCATTTGAGGTCAGTTTAAATCAGTTTCCATCTTAGTCTTAGGTCTCAGTCTTAGGTCATCTTAATGTTCATTGCATCTCTCAGCTTTTGTCCACACTAACTCACTTAACCAATAACCAATCGCTTTTTCAATAGCCTTGCTCAAGCATGCACTTCAATTGCACAATCACTTGCGTATACATACATATATACCCTAGCCTAACCTGATTAGTTAGGGTATGGCGCTTACATGGAGCGCTGACGAGGCTGTTCACAAAACTTGTTGTGCGCTTGTTTGGTTAGGCTCTTGTTGTTTCCAGGTTGTTTGCTTCACACACACATACACACGCACACACACTCATACACGTACGTATATATATTATATAACATATATAAACTTAATGTTGTTGTTTCTGCTGCAGTTGTCGACATTGAAGTCTTCTGTTCACAAATACTTAACATGCTGTTCGCTATTTACACATCTGCACTTGTTGCAAATTGTTTTTATTGCAATTAGAGAGCAACGACGAGATGAGAAAGTGAAAGAGTGAAAAGGGAATGGAATGGAATGGCATGGAATGGAATAGGAAATCAGGATATTGTTGAAGGATTTCGCTTTCTTTGGCTAATAAACCAAATTGTGGATTTACTTCAAGTTTGCCGTTTTCCATGCCCCACAGACATTTTATTGAGTTTGCCATTGAAGATAAGAATAAACATGCTTTGGTTATTGATAGAGTGGCAAGTGGAAAGTGGAAAGTGGAAAACGGAATGTAGAAAGTTCGTCCTTAGCCAGGTGCGTGGGGCAAATACTTCAATTGACAGTTGGTCCAAGCAAAGTTTTCCGCTCCAACTACAATGCAATGAAGTTTTCAAGTTTTCCCACAGCAGCGCACATATTGTAATATTTGACTTTATTTGCAAATAGATAATAGATTAAAGAAAATATATAGAGATTGTAAATGGTTTTTTTTTTTTTGTTGTTTTGGAGTTTATTGAAGTTGATGTGGGAAATGGGAAAATACTAATTAAAGGAGTTGAGGAACATCTATTGTAATATCATCAGATTGAGGAGGAGTTAAGAAGGTATAATATATATAATGGGTAAAATATATGAAGATTGGTTGACTCTATAAAGGATATATGAAGGATATAAAAAAATATAGTCAACTATATGAATGAATGTATCCTGGGAAGTATTCAGTACTTTTGAGTTCAGTACTTGACTATTTTTACATATTTATCTATAAGTCAAATCGGTTTTAGTGAAGGCCTGGATGAAAATATCGAGAAAAAAATGTATTTATTATATATATCATACTATAAGCATTCACAAGCAATCTATATACCAAATTTTTAATATCTAAGTCTTTAGGCACTCGAAATATGCTCAAGTAAATAAAGCTCTGTATATTATTTGATCGATTTCTTAGTTACCAATTAGAGCTATCGATTTTTGTAAACAAATTTTGGCTTGTGCGAGCTCTAGAAAGAGCTATGTCTCAAACTTTAATGTTCTACTTCTTATACTCACAGAATTTGCTGGCTTAAGGATAGACAGAGGAACAGATCGAAGCTCAGACGGAAAGAGCTATTGATAATAATATTATCATATTAATAGATTGACTCTCTAAATGTCTCTTGATAAAAATCACAAATGTAAATGTTATATGCAGCTAGTCAGGCCTTCGTCTGCCTATCACATGCACTTACACCAAGCCAATATACCCTTTTCAAGCATTCAAAATATGTTTAATATATAAAAAGTTAAATGCTTTACCAAATAGAGTCTTGACTTAATGCTAAAAGAATTTTAATTCGCAAACAATATGTGTAACTGTAATCCCCTAAAACAAATGAACAAATAAACAAATAAATAAATAAATTCAAGAGTCTCAACATCTTTTTACATCAACATTATTTTATCCCAAAAATACTTTGAACTTCTCTTTATTATTTTCCAAGCAATTTAACTGAAGGGAAATTCCGACTCTTTTCTTATTTTTTAGAAATTTGTCGTAAAATGCAGGTCCAAATGTCACTTACAGCCATTTATTTATTTAAAATATTTACATTTAGCTAAATTTCTGAGAAAATCAAAGAAAATTCATCAATTGACACTTTTCCAAGTGGCAATCGAAAGTGTGTGAAAAGCAATTTTCTGGTATTTTAAGCAGTTTTTAAGCATGTTTTTTATTTGAGGCTCCATTAGGCAAGCACAAAGGAAACAGAAGATACTTGTATATTTCAAATACCCTGGAGGCTCAATGCAAGTGGGTAGATTAGTTAGGAATAATTAAGGACTATGTAAATGAAGTTTAAGTGATAAAGACAGACATAGCTATAGAGATATTTATAGAAAAATATATACCCAGTCGGGTGTAGCCGACTAGTCAATTCCCTGTATACATGTTTACAAAAATTTAAAGCAGTTGGTATATATTATAACTTAAGTTTACAACTTCTTTTTTGCCTTAAAATTTTATTTAAAATATTGCTAGGGTATTCCCAAGTCGTCTATGCCCGCCTGTAACTATTTGTCGGCCATTTTGTTGCTGTTGTTAATTGTCGGTTCGGTAAGCTGCAAAACAATTTGAGGTCATTTAAACTAAAAACCAATCAGCCATAAATATTGCATTTTTGGGGCCCTATAAATTTTGTCTGTTGGCCACAAAAGAAAAACGAAGAAGAAGAAAAAGGCTTAGCAGAAGAAGAGCAATGTGTGTGTGTGTGTGTGTGTGTGTGTGTGTGTGTGTGTGTGTGTGTGTGTGTGTGTGTGTGTGTGTGTGTGTGTGTGTGTGTGTGTGTGTGTTGGCCAAGGAGTCGGGCCTGACTGACTGACAGCTGCACTCATTGAGGCAATTTGCTTAAGTTACAAATTGAAATATTTGCATTTTATCTTAGAAATGCAAATGCAGCATGAACCAGCCCCTCTTCCCAGCAGCCCTGCCCCGCCCTAGCCTTCCCAGCCTGGGCAAAGTATCTGAGCAAACAATGCCAAACAAATTGGCTATTCAAATCCGCAGACAACTTACAGCAGCAGCAGCAGCATCACCACCACCACCACCACCATGCGCCCAACTCCCACTGCGCCCATTTCCGCCCACACAAGAGTTAAGGATCGGGTTCAGGATCGAGCGTGGCTCTGTGGCTCACAATTTATGCGTTGGCCCCCCACGTTGAATGCATTTTGCAATTTTCATGGGCTGCCTTCATTTTGCTACCATTTTTTTTTTCTCTCTCTCTCTCTTTCACATATATTTTTTTCTTATGCAGGGCTGGCGGCAACTAGAAAGTCATTAAGATTACTTTCTATGGCCAGATTTGAGTCGCCAGCGTGTGCGAGCGAGCGAGAGGGACAACGAACAGGCAAGCACAATGAGCAAAAGTTTGAGTGAAATGCAGCAATACAGCAGACGAGCAGTAGCTGCAGTAGAACTTAACTGAAAGAGAGGCCTGATGAGATTTTTGCCAGTTTCTCTTCTTTTCTTTTTTTTCTTCTTTCTTTCCGCACACGCAAATGCAAATACACACACAGCAGGGTATGCAGCTTGTGTATAGATTGCTCAGCAGTTGATACAAAAGAGCAGCGTGCATGTGTATGTGTGTGTGTGTTTGTGTGTGGGGACTTTCAATAGGACCAGACAATTGATGAGGTTAGAAAACTTAGCAACGCAGGAGCACAATACTTGGACTGTTGCAATCGCATAAGCTGAAGCAGTAGCAACGTAAAGAAGGCTTAACCCTTAAGTGTTTCCTTTACGTCTGCAGCTTTTATTTCAGTTAAGAAAAAATGCTAGTAAAGATGTCTTTATTGGTTTGAATTCCAATTTTATAGATTTATAATTTAAAGTTATCTGTCTATACGATAACATTCACAGCTTTCATATGATATGAAATGTTTGTTAAGGGTTAACCATTCAACTGTGACGTCACGTTGCGCGGAAAACGCATAAGCTGCATTTAACATGCATATTTTTGAATATTTCATATAACTGTTAAATGTGCACAGACGCACTCACACACGCACATGTTGACGACGATTTATTCAAAAGAAATCTGCAAATATTTGCCATTCGCATTCAACACGAAAAATTGTGTACAATTTCACTCAATACACTCCGCTCTCACCGCACTCGCGGTTTGGTCATAAAGGAATTGCCGAAAATTGCGGGCAGCGCTGCTGCTGCGCTGCACGCTGCATTAACTTTGTGATCATTGCTTAGATGACTGCGCAGTTTGCATTCTCTTGCGGTTTGGTTTCTTTGAGTGCGAAAGTTGTGCGGTGGCTATTTTTAATTGAGCGTAAAATTGGCGTGAAGATTACAGCTATTTTTAATGGCGTTTGCGGTTGCTGTTATTCTTATTCTTGCTGCCCAGAGCACAATGAAGAGACGAGAGTGAGAGAGAGAGAGACATGAGCGGCACTCAAATGCAACGCATCCTCGATACGCAAATTAGTTTTCTAGTGCGCGCCTTGCTGTGTACACGTGATCACAATCGGTCGGGTCGGAAGTTGTGGAAAATTCGAGTGCATTCGCAATAAAACCAATTTGGATTATTGCTCAGTGTTCGGCGTAATGGTTATTTGGATTAGTGTATTGTGTTAACAGTTAAACGCAAGATGCAATAAGCCGGCGTGGCAGTGTTTACTAAGCTATCTGCATAATTGCTGGCCCCTTTTGTGGTTTCATTTGTGATAGGAGTTGCTAGTGAGTGTGAGTGGGATAGGGAACTGCATTGAACGGGTAAGTACTATGGAAAAATTAGCATGATTTAAAAAGTGAAATTGGGAGAGCAGATAGAAATGGTTAAAGCTGACCTGTATATTCATATGTATATGAAATCTTGTAAGTTATTAATACCTAGCATACATATCTCGCTTGGTTGAAGAGAGTAATTTCCCAGGGTATTTAAAAAAAGTTTTCATATTATAATTTACTCATTGCAGACAAATAAAAAAAATTAAACAAATATCTATAAAAATAATATTTCATAAATATATACAAAAATAAATTAATAAAAATATTCCTCAAATATGTATTATATATAATAAAATGATCGCTTATTAATGCTAATACACTTCGCATAACTTTTCCAGGGTATTTTCGCCTCGATAATCAAAGAAAAATAATCAAATCTTTTTCATCATTTACCTTCTATGCCCATTCTCTGTTCGTTGCTTTGTCACTGCGCAAATTAAAAGCTCTAACGGTTCTTTTGCGTTCTACCGCAAAATACTGAAAACAAAAGACAAAAATTTTCAATTCCAAAACCAAATTGTCTTTTATTTCAAGCTCATTAGCTTTTAATGCAATTTCATGCGGCTCAACGCGCCTCAATTTGAGGCACGCGTAAATGTGCCAAAAGCGAGAGGGCGTTAAAGCAGAAAGGGACGCATACACATACATACATATGTATGCATATTTCAACATATATACACACATACATACGCACATCGTTCTGCATTATATTTTCATGTGTGCAATTGTTGCTGTTATGCCATATGTTTCTCTGACTTGGAGAGCATCGACTTTTGTCGTCATGAATTAAATTCTTTGCTCCATATTTTTGTTGTATTTTTTATTTTTTTGAAGTAGCTGAGAAGACGTTTTAACATTTTATGCAAATTTTCTTAAATATTTATGGAAATGTAGCATATTGTGAGAGACTGCGTCAAAATGGCAGCCAAGTAAATACATTTGCATGTGTGTGTGAGAGTGTGAGTGTGAGTCTCGCTGCCCACAAATGTTACATCAACACGAATACACATTCTCACACACGCACACTCACGCATGGCAAAGAGCACAGACATCAGCATAAATTTTAAATAAATGTTACAGAAAGAGAATATTAAATGCTGTTTTGTTGTTGCCTTCTTCTGAAATCCGCTTTACAGGCGCTCTCTCTACCTCGCTCTCTCTCTCTGTCTCTCTTGAGCTAAACGCACAACTCGCCGGCTGAGCTCTTTGGCTAATGTACCTCAAGACATTGGAAAACAAGCAAAGCAACAACGCCAAAAACCAAAACGAAAGAAACGCAGCCCGAAAAATCCCAACCTCAAATTGCCTTCAGGTTGAAAGGTTAAAGGCATTTCAGCAGCAGATCAGAGTTGAGACGCTTTTCATAAGCTTTCATGTTTTAGTTTTGCATTTTGTTGTTGTTGCTGCTTGATGACGTTTGCATATTCTATTCATATGCTGCCAACATACTCACACATACATGAAACTGAGTCAGAGCTAGAGTAAGAAAGGGGCGAGAGCGTCTGACAAACAGTTATTTGAGCTGATGTTGCAATTTTTGTTCTTTTTTTCCTCTTTTGCTTTGTTAAAGCAAATGCTTGTCTATGCTTTGAGAGAGGGAATGCGAAAGCGCACAGCCCTAACGAAGTAGCTGTATGCAAATGTATTTGCCAAGTGCCAAGGCGACAGTTTTATTGAGCTTATCTCAGCTGCTGTATTGTGTAGTGGGCGTGCAAGCGAGATGCCAACAGACAATTGACGGACGTGCCGATAAAGTGTGAGAGGCATTAGGAGACAGACACACAACTGCGAACATGAGTATGAGCTAAAACTGTCGATCATCTGAGATTTCACTCAACAAAACTTTGAGTGTAATAGTAGAAGAGTGGAGTGACCGACGGAATTAGTTGTGATATGAGCATTGAACGTGTGATGAAAGGAGATAGAGATTCTTTACTTGCACAATATTGTGAGTGGAAAAAGGAAAGAACGCATGCATATACATAGCAGAGAGTTTAATATAATTGTATTAAGAAATATGAACTCAAGTATATGTTCTAGCGCATGATAAAAAGAGACGGCACGCACACTGTTTGATCCGCAAAATATTATGAGAGGAACAGGGAAAGAATCCATAGAAGAGAGTTTAATATAATTTTATTAAGAAATAAATAGCAATAAATAAACTGATGTAACTCAACTATACTTAAGTAGAAGAATATTTCTCAAAGTGTACTCCAGCGAAATATAATATAAACGCGAGTTATAATAGTTTGCCATTATTTTACATTTTTCCAGTTACTTTGTGGATTATTTTTATTTTTATTTGAATTGCTTTTTCATGTCCTTTGCACATTTTTTTAGGTCAATTTTCCCAACTACTCTGAGCTAGCCACTCTTCATTCTGCAGTCAATTGCGGGTCTTAAAATACATTTAAAATGTATTTGACTTTAGTTTCAACAGCAGCAGCAGCAGCAGTAGCTCCTCTACTTCAGCAGTTGCTTCATTTTGCATACAATTTTCCAAGTTCAACCCCAACTTTTATGGTACACTTTGCGCTATGTTAATATTTCTCACATCTAATAAAGTTTTTCGCATGCTATCAAAAGTTATTCAACGTTCAACTATCAACAGACGTTGGCACGCCCTTTGCATAGTCTGTATACACTCTACTCTATATACAGGTATTCCAGGTACCCCTTCGCATACATACATGCATACATACCCAACTGTACTTTGCATCCATCTAATGCGCTTAATCAAATGTTTATCTTTGCGCTACGTTTACCCATCCCTTGTCCCACATTGCTCGTTCTCCCCTTTCTAGTCTTTTGCCTCGCCTGGTTTTTTGTGATTTTTCTCATTTATTTTCGAGCGCATAGATTATGTAAATTTTACTACTTTCACTTCGACATTTTCATTATGTCGAGCCAGAAGAAGACAACGTCTTGCTTCACCTTCCCATCCAGCTCCTTCTCCTCTCCCTTCTCTCGTCTCCTATCCACTCCACTCAATTTCTGTCTGTGAAAAATTGCGTTCTCATTTTGGAAAAAAAAAAGAAGTCAGAATTCGTATTTAAAATACTTGCACATAATTTATTTTCTCGCGAATACAAATCATTTCATTTTCGTGCAAGTCACGACGGCGCAAAAGTGTAGCATATCTTCCAGCGCCATTAAAGCGAACGCCAGCTCTCACCCCCAACCCCCGTCCACATGCCACCCGACTGGGAGCCTCTGATGATGGTTATATTACATTAACTGCAGCCAGCAACAAAATAGTTCCGTGTGCCAAAAGTAAAATGAAAATAAAATGTTGCCTAACAAAGAAAAAAAAAGTATGGCTAAGAAGCCATAGAGCCATAGAGCCATAGAGCACATAGAGTACATAGCACACACAGCGCAATGAATATGTAACTAGTTCGGGGGTCTAGCGGGGCTGCGAGGGTTGCTAGAAGGGTACTCGAATACTTGATGCACTGCACTTAATGTCTAAAGTAATTTGGCTAAAAAAAAATTATATAAAATCCATAAAACGGATATGATATTCTAATAAGCATTTTGGCAGGACGCCATCTGGTGTCTGAAATTGGCAACAAGTGATGGAATTTATGGGCAATGTGATAAAGAAAGTACCAATTTATATATATGTATATGAGATATTGTATTTTTATTGCCATACTGTTTGAATAGATGATTGACTGATAGACTAAATGATTGATAGACTGCTCGACTGAAGGAGTAACACTAAAAAAAGTCAATTGATTGATTCATTACCAATTTAGTCAGAATCTGGCTAAGTAGTACATAAACACGATTATATGTCTAACTGCTTGTTTGATGGGTTGACTGACGAAAAAAAGTATTGACTGATTGACTGACTGAATGAGGTCAATAAAAATATACCAAAATTCGTTTGCTTTTTATATTAAGAGCCTTCATAACATATCTAATATACCCACACAATAACCGACAGCATATTGATTGACTAGATGATTGATTGAGAAGCAGAATGATTGATAAACTGATTTACTGATCAAGTAATAAGCATAAATTGACATAAGTCAATTCATTGATTAAATGATCCATTTCCAACTAATGCACTGATGCATGACTGGAATAATTGTCTAACTGTTTGTCTGATTGAATTGAATGAATGACTGACTGCATAAACTTACTGAAAATATAAAAACAAATTCTCTTTGTTCTTTTCAAAGCATATCCCTCAATTCATAGCTAATATGCCCACACAGTTACCGACAGCATACTGTCTAGATGGTTGAATAAACATGCAAAAAACCAAAAAAGAGATTCCAAAATTCTTTTTATTCTCTTCAAGCACCAACCCTCATCATAGAGGTAATATGCCCACCCACGTAACCTAGAGCAACCCAGATGAAAGTCAGTCAAGTGTGACACGCCCATTACTGCGTTTATGGGGGCGTCGCATGGTTGTATGTGGCCTGGTGTTAAGCTAGGTAAACAGAGTTATGTTAGACTGTCACTTCGCTCATTAGTCTGTTCGCGTTAAGTGCATATATTTTTAATGCTGGCGACTCGGCGTATGCGTAATTAAATTTCATGTGCGGAAAAAACAGTGCCACAAATGAAACCAGGTTGTCTCCGAGACAAAGGGCGAGCAGGAGAGAGAAAGAGAGGAAGAGATGGAGAGAGGGAGAGGCAACTAGACGGTGGGCTGCTCAGGTAAATTGTTTTTTGCAACATGCGGGCGTTGGATGCTGCGGCTCATCCTCTGTTTGCAATTTAAATTCTGAAAAGTTAACTGCTTGGAAATAGCTCCAACAGCACATACCTCAACTGCAGAGCTCACTTTCAATAATGGAAGAAAGTCTGAAGAGATTTGAGTGTGATGAAGAGCAAGTTACTCTCTATTCATAACTATTTGAAGACAAAGAGATATTTTGCTTGAAAATATTAAAAATTAATTATAAATAAATATATATATAGTCCTTATCAGGGACCGCAACAGTTATGAATTTAAAAAAAATTGAGGCACAACAAAATCCTTCAAGAAGAGTGGAGAAAATTCAAAAGCAGGATAAATTATTATTTGGAAGTTTTTATTTTTAATTATTAAAATAAATTTATATGACCTAACTTTTATTATAAAAATTGAAAATAAAAATTGAATTCAAATATTTTTTGTAGCAAAGGAGCCAGATCATCATATATATGACCTATATATTTGCATCATATACATTTATTTTAAAAATTAAAAATACTTTTTTTTTTTTTAATAATTTGAAAAGTAATTCATATTTATTCATTTTTTCTTTTATGTACATGTATGTACATTTAATTTTTTTTATCATACAGATTAATTTATGATAAAAAATTTAATTAATAATTAAAAACAATTAATATTTCATAAATTTTGCTATAGAAATAGTAATTGTTACGGTCCCCAGTCCTTACTTATTTATAATCTTTATTATTATTATTGTTCTTTCACTGCTCACACAATTATCCAGATTTTCAATATAACCCATTTGAGCTATTTTGACCAGGGTATGCTGTCAGCCCTTCAACGCTGTGACTGACAGTTTTGCGTACAGGTCAAAGTTCAAACATGCATGCAACCCGAGCAGGCAGCCAGCCAACCAGGCAGCCATCAGGCATCAGCTCACGTTTATTTGCATAAATTTCGAGAGCTAAGTCCTATGGCCGAAATTCAAGAGGAGCTTGCTGCAATCCGCTCAACTGTTATCTTGTCAAGCGCAATGTTGTTGTTGTTGTTGTAGCTGGCAAATATCAACAACTGTCCGTCCGTTTATCCGTTTGTCTGTCCTCTCTGTCTGACTATCTGTCTCGCCTGACAGACGTTTGGTTTTCCACCAGATCAACACTTAATTGCTTGACCTTTTTTTTCGCACTGCTTTTTTTCAGTTCAGGCAGCTCCGTCGTCAGCCGCCCGCTCTCTTGCGGTTGTCGCCACTGTTGACCTTTGACTTTACGCTGCAAACTTTGCATGCGTCAACGCTGACGGAGTCGCTGCTGCTGTCGAGCCAACCATTGACATGGATAACCACTTGGAGTCAAGTGCAAACAGGCGCAAGGCCTCAACAATGCTTGGACAACAACAAGTTCAAAGCCACATGCGAAATTCACTTCAAATGAACAATTTGAAAAATTTCGAACTGCAAAACGTTTAGTTGTTGCTTCAAGCGGATAAAGGTCGAAAGTTATAGTTGAGCTAAGTGGAAGTGTGACTGTGATGAGTTGATAGTTGATAGTTGTTTGGCTTGACAGCTAAATAGTGAAGTAATTGCTATATAATTCATACTGAATTTGAATTTGAATTTGAATATATAGATAGAGTTAATTGATGGAAAGTTGGATAACTCCTGAAACATTTGCATGTGTGAAGTGATATTGATTATTTAAATAAATTTGTATTAATTATTTGAGTAACATTATTTTATAAGATATCTACAAAGATGTAGCTATAATCCCTCTCTTATTCTTGTTAAGTTTCTTTTTATCTCTAGTTTTATTGAACTCTGAAAGTAGCTCATTTGATAAATTCAGCTGTGATCCGTAAATGACTACAATAGAAAAGGCAGTAGAATGTTACCTAAGTTCCTAATTCCAAACTGCTGATAGACGAAAGCAAATAAATATTAGCTTAATTTGATTCACCAGAAAAAACCTCATTTACTACATAGTCGATGTCATTCAAGTTCCAATTGCAGCTCAGGATCTAGTGCAATTGATATGTTCGATTTGAAACTAGATCCTTATAGCATGACCATGATAGAAAAAAGCAAATAAATATTTGCGTAAGTCCATTCAGTAGTAAAAACGTCTCATCTCAATCGATGTCATTCAAGTTCCATTTGCTGCTCAGGAACTAGTTCAATTGATATGTTCAATTCGGAGCGTAGCAAATCATTTGACAGAACAATGAAAACCAATTGACACCCAATCCATTGGTCTGCCCTTGATGCCATTTGTCCCATTGGGGCTCTATGGGGCTTTGTGTACTCCGACAACTGTCAACAGCCTCAATCAGCATTTTGTCATGCATTCATTGTCCTGTCGTTGAGCATTCATTTGTCGCACCTGAAATTCTAACTGAGCCAACAACTGCAGCACTTGCAGGAGCAGGACGCCTCTTTTGTTTTTGCTGCTCAGCTTGGGGCGATTTGCATATTTATTCTTAACCGAAATCTAATAAAAACATTGCAGCAAAGCAAATGCATAAATCAAGAGCAAGCTAGAAGAGTGGGGATGGTTGGGGGCGTGAAACAGGAGTTCTTCGGGTTGAGGTTAGATTTTAGGGTTGTTTTCTTACTTTTTTTTGGACATGAAAATGCCAAAACCAAGTGCCATGTAAAATCCCACAAGTGCATAAATTTTAAGCGTTCACCTAGTGTTATGATGGTCACAAAATCTACGCACACAAACACACACATACTCACACACACAGAGCACAGCACATCCGACCACATACACCTGCTGTGTGCCCGCAAGCTGACATTGTGTGTGGCATAACAACAACAACAACAACAACAACAAGTACAACATTCAGAGCAGCGAAGAAACAACTTTAATGTGCAGTTGCAGCAGCTAGGAAAACAACTTCAAGATGCAACATGTGTGCATAAGAGTGTGTGTGTTGGTGTGTGTTGGTGTGTGTGTGTCGCAGTGTATGTTTGCCTGCAGAGATTTTTGGACATGTGCCGCATACCTCTACGCAAACTTATGGCTACATTTTTTGCCCCTTTTTATGCAGCATTTTTGGCTGTTCCTTTTTTTTTTAGTTGCAGAGATTTTGAGCGGCGTAAAAAACCACCAAAAAAGAGGTAGAAGAAGCAGAAAAAAAAACAAGAAGCTGCTGCTAAACTTTCGCTTGAGCAAATAAAAAATGTGCTGCGGCAGCTGCAAGACGTTTAATACACTGGCCGAAGGGTATGGGAACTATGAGATGTGGTAGGACATATAAAGTTGAGTGTAAGCATATCAGTGTATATATGAAATGAAATAATATATATTGGTTATTTCAATATGGTTTATATAAAAAATCGTGTATATAAAAAGATTTTTAAAGTGTGACAGATAGAGAGAGTCTTATATGAAGGCAATTGAAATTTATGACTCACATGAATAATGTGCTCTATTGCTCGCCAGTAATTTAATTTAATTTAATTTGATTTGATTAAATTTTTCCGGTATATAAAATTCGCCTTTTATTTAGCATTAGAATTTTTCATAAAGCATTTACCATTCACCTTTAATGAGCATTAGAATTACACTGAAGTCTTCCACCAAAATCTCTCTTTAGGTTCAATAAGAATTGTTCTGAAAGCTTCTATAATCAATTTTTAAATAAACTAAAAAATCTATATTAAATTTGGTTTCGAATTGTTCCTAAAGTTTCAATTAGAAATTTTTGTAAATAAATTTTTGTAAATCTCTTTTTAATTAGTATAAGGTATTTTTATTAGTAGTATTAGTATTCCATGATTCATTCTTTAAAAAAAATAACAAATCTCTTTTCAAGCAAAACTTGAAATACATTTAAAGCTTTAATCATTCGTGTAAAAATAAATTAAATAATTTGACTTTAATTAGTATTATCATCATCATCACCATCACCATCATTGAGTTTAAAATATACTAAGAAATCTTTTTTAAATTAGTATTTGCGCAATTCTCAATGCTTCCATCATTCATTTTCAAATAACATTGTAATTATTAGAATTAGTATTAAAAAATTCTTAAGCCTTCCATCATTCATCTTTAAAGAAATTTATAATTCTAATATCTAAATCAAAATAGAAGTGTAATACATATTCGACTACTGCTTCACTGTCTCCACACACATATTTGTTTTCCCTTTATTTGGGCGTGGCGTTGCCCTGTTCCCTTTCTATCTCTCTCCCTCTTTCACCTCTCTCTCAGCTGCCTCAACCATTAGCCTGTTCCGCATGTCAACTGGAGCGGCAATAAGTGCCATGCATATTGTCGCAACCAGGTGACGCCACAAGCGCTGGTTGACAGCATAAACTGCAACTTGGCTGCTAACTTGGCTTATTGGCATTGCCAGGTAAAAGTCGCAACGATAGTTGAGGAGTAAATGGCACGCAACAAAATGGAAGAAAAGGAAAAGAAAACACACCAACTATGCCATGGCTTAAACCTCAGTGCAGCAGCTTACCAAAAAGCTGGTAAAACTTTCTTTTATGGCGCAGCTTGAAAAATTGTTGCTGCCAGAAGAAAGGCGCAATTATATTGAATGCAGTTTGATTAAGGGAAATAAAATGCAGGGAAAGCCATTAAAAATAGTTACTTAATAACCATAAAAGTTCAACTCTAACAAATACAATCTCTGGTAAGCATCTTAAATAACTGTATATTGTCCAGAGCTCACCTACTATATCTAAATTGACAACAGTTATATTTTATAGCTTGCGCTAGCAAAACCAAAACCGAAACTCAAAAATTGTCTCTTAAATAAAAATTGAGTTCGCATTTTATCGTATGCCCAATATCTATGCACATGTTCTACAATGGCTGAAGAGAAATGGATTTTGTTGCTTCCCTCGTTGTCCTCTCGTTCTCCCCTTTATCGTTCATCAACAATACATGAGCAATTCACACTAGTTTCCCCCTATTTTCCACCTCGCGATTTTATTTTTATACCCTGAACCCATTGTTACTGGGAAATCTGGGTATATTGGTTGTGTTGAAATATCTGTAACAAGCAGAAGGAGGCGTGGCAGAATCTAATAAGTTAATTTATTCTTGATCAGGGTGATGAGTTGAGTCGATTTAGCCGACTGACCGTCTGTCTGTCCGAATGTTTGAGCTAGAGACTTAAAATGTTCTTTGAAGGTCCCTATAAAGCACAGGCAAATCAAGTTTGCTTTATGAAAATCGATAACTATTTTTGTTTTAATGTTATCAAAAGGCAATTCTAAAATTATATTTGCTACATCATTTTAGCTAGAGTCTTAAAATTACTGTCTTTTAAATCCACTCGATTGCCACCAGTTTAGTAAAAAGATATTTCAGTCGCTGCGTCAACTGCGCAGTTAGCAGAGCGCGTGCTTATGCGTGCTTACGTATGTATGTGTGTGTGTGCTTTGTTTCTTTTATATGCAGACAAACGAAGAATTATTGGAATATCAGTTCCTCCAGGAGTTCAGGGTATCTCGTAGTCATGCAGTCTCGACTAGAGCACTCTTACTTGTTTATTTATTTATTTTTTTTGTTTCTGTATTTCTTTGCACAACCCTTGAAGCAATTTACGCGCTGGTAACGATTGCATTGCAATTGCTTGACCCACATGTCATAAACAATAAAATATATTAAAATATATACGCGGCATATGCGAGTTGGACCCATTTAAAACAGGACGAACAACAGCACGAACAATGGCCAATGGCCAATGGTCAATGCAATGCACCACAGGGGCTGGCTGGTTGGCTGCCTGCCTGACTCGCTGTAAAATTTAAACAAATTTTTGCACATTTCCTGTTACCCATTGTTGTTCATTCTCTGTTTTCTGTTCCCGCTTCCCTCTACCCTGTTGCTTCTTCCCTGTTCTCTGCCCTCTGCTCGGCGACACTCGAATGTTTGCTGCGTTGCACTTGCAGCTTGACACAGTTTTTAACCACACCCATTTATTTGCAATGTCAACGAGGCTGTTTCGAAAAAAAAAAAAAAATGAAAATGAAATATGAAAATATTCGCATTGTTCTGTAGTTGGGAATGCCTAGCGAAATGATATGCTATAGCTGAGCTCAAAGCAAATTTAAATTATAATTAAGCAAAGAAATTTTAATTAGTTTTTAGCTGAAAGTTTGGCTAGGAAAAGTAAAATATATTTAAATGCAACCAGCTTTAAAAAATTCTAAAATTAAATTTTGTGGAAAATTCTTAATTAAAATGCATAATAATATAATAATATTATATATACCATTTACAATATATAGTTATATACATATACTGAATATGTAAATAAAAATATAGTTTTACATATAAAAATGATTTCATAATTTCAATTTGGACATTTAAAATATTTAAGCTAATGCAGAATCTATTTTAAAAGGAAAGAAATAATTTTGTTTTGCCCGGTAACATAAAATGTTTTTATAAATAAACGATAGTTTAAAAACGAAACACTCTGAATTCCCAGAGTAAAAAATTATTCCAGAGAAAATTATGTAGGTTAGGAATTAAAAAAAAAAAAGATAAACAATTTGTTTGTCATTATTCTAGTTATTTATATGACTGGTAATTTATTACTTGAATATATTTTTCACGCTGTTTCTGCGAAATATAACTAAACATTTCTCAATTTCCGTAATCGTTTTCCAAAAATGACAGGGTATTCAACAAGCATGTCTATTATGATGCCTATGTGCATGTTTATTTGTAAGTGGCTCCTGCTAATGGCTACTACATGCAGCATGAAATTTGCTTGTAATAATATGAGCAGCAGCAGCAGCAGCAGCAAGAGAAGCAGCAGCAGAAGCACAAACAAGAGTAAAATGGGTTGATCATGTATTTATGATGTGACAACAAACGCTTAGTTTCTCGAGACACGACCTTGTCGCAAGGACCTTGAACTAAGTTGCAACTAATGCAACAGACAGATAGAGAGAACGCCTTCTTGCTGTCGAGGCGATAAGAGAGGCAATTGGTAATTCGCTTAGTGGCTAATTAGCCATTGGCAAGGGCGTGGGCAATGGCGGCACTTTAAATGAATTTCAAGTGAGCCAATTAAAGCCAAACTTAAGTTTATTTTTGTGGCTTGCAGCATTATATTGGGTTTTAATTTCCGTTCTTGAAGGAATGCATGTGATGCAACCGCAAGAGCGTGTGTGAAAATTGAAATGTCAATTCTGGCAAGTCGACTTGCTTCACTCTCCCTCTCCCTCTCTGCCAGCCTCTCTCTCTCTCACTCTCTATCGTTTACTCTGAATTTGCTTGAATCCCTTGCTGCAGTCAGTGCATGTCGTGGTTCGCTTTTGCTGCCGTTGACAGTCATTGACAGCGACGAGGACAAAAACGAGTACCATATCGAACGGGTAGTCAAGGGACAGGACAGAGCGAGGACTATGGATGCTGTTGGGGATATTTGAGAAGAGTGAGAGGAATCTCGCATAACATGCAGGCAATGTTGCATGCTGGGCTGCACTTAATGCTGACTCAACGCTATGTAAGTTCTTATTTGCCAGGCGACTTGGCTTCTCTCCTTCCTCTCTTCCTCTCTTCCCCTCTCTGTGTCTTTGTCATGTTTCGATACTTTCGCTTGGCTTCCCAACGTGCGGTACTTCATTTGTGCTCTACGTCGGTCATAGCCGACACTTGAGTGTGCTTTGTCGAGGCGAATAATAATTTATGCAAATTAGAAAAGTCTATTTGGAATGCCTTTGACTGAAGATTGAGCCATGTTGAATAGCTGCTAATGCCACGTTTTTCTTAGCCATAAAAATTGAATGCTGATAAATTTTAGAAAAAATATTTTACTCTTACTATCGTCTATTATTTCCATTTACTTAAATTTAATTATTACTTAAAACATTTCCTTGTTTTTTCTATTTGACTCATACAGAATTCATTTCAATTCAACTTTACTTTTTTTTTTAGGAAATTAGAGTACGCCTATCCTTCTTCTTGGCCAAAAAAGGTAAGCTCTCATATAATTGAATTTAGAAATATATTAATATTATAATATTATATAGATTAATATTATTATATTATATAATTTTATATAGATAATATAAATTAAAAAAAAAATTATATTCTCAATATATTGTATATAATTATTCAATTAATTAAATTTAATTATCCCTATTTTTCCATTTAGTTCACTCAGAATTCGCTTATATTTTTATAAATATTTAATTTATTTTATTTTTTTTTTTTAAGCTAAGCTACTTGCACTGTCTTTTACTTGCCCTACCACACCAATGCTTTACCTCGCACCACCTCGTCCCACTCTGCTCTCCCGCCCGCACAGCATTTACCCCGCTGTCTCTCTCAGAAAAAAATCTTTAGCTGCTTTTTAGCACAAATCCTTTTTTGTAGTTTAAAACGCTTTGGACAGGATTTAGTTGCATGACTTTTTGCTCTTAACATTTTGCAAGCCCACATTTCTAGTGTGTTGGTCAGTTCGCAGCCGCATTTTCTCTCTCCTCTCTCTCTCCCCTTCTCTCTCTCTCTCTCTCTCTCTCTCTCTCTGGCAAACTCCCACTCATCTCCCTTTAGCGCTTAACTGCTGACTGGCCTGAAGCTCTGCTGTGCTGTGCTGTGATCCTTATTTGGTTTCTGCACCAGACACGTAGCTCCCATGGCCAAACGTGCGCGGCATTTTCAAATACAAATACATGTCCGCATTTTGTAGCTGCCACCCACTTACTTAGCGGCGTCCTAATATAGCTCGTAACCCCTGACATCTAACCCGATTTAACCCTTTACTTACAATAAATTGTATTTCAGTTTTATTTCATTTCTTTATTTTTTTACATCTTCCCATTTTGCGTCGATCGCATCTTTATATTCACGTTACAATTTGTGGTGGTAAATTGTTGTGGTCCAGTTAAGATCAGATTCTCTCAAGCTGCTGCAAAAACAGTTATTATGGGCTAATTGTTAGCCTGTTGACGAGTAGCCCAGTTTTAAGGCTGGCAACTGCAGCGCTTTGTGTGTGGTAAAAACTTTGTTGAAATATTCTCTGTTTTGAAGGTGTTTCATAGAGGGTGTATTTGTTTTGCCGTCAAGTATTTGAGATAAATATTTCAGAGTACTGAACATGAGAGAATGAATAATGAACTGAATAAAAGTATGGCGATCTAAACTATGATTTAAGAAACGTCGAGCCCAAGTTGCTTTTACTTCAGGGTGATCAAGTTTCTATACAACTTATTAATAACTTTCCTAGTCATCACTAAAACAAATATAAAATTTTTATTTTTTTCGAATATTATTTTATATACAATAATAAATTTACAAATTTTAAATATGTTTTAAAGAGTTACTAGGAAACTTTTTTAAACAAGTTTCGTTTAATTTTATAAATAACTATGCCATAAATAAAAAACAAAATTCTATTTTATCAGATTGATTCAAAGTAAAATAATTTTAAATATATTTTATATAAACTAAATAGTTTCTAGTAATTTACTGATTAATGAAATTTAATCAAGTTTCCATTAAACTACAGAATAGCTCTCTCATTTTGCACTAAATTGAATCAAAAACTATTCTTCAGAAAATCAATAATATTTCATGATAATAATTTTAGATATATTTAATATAAGCCATAACTAAGAATATCCTTTAGTCGATCATGCTCATTTTCTAGTTGTTGTTTTGTTTCCAGCTTTGTTAATTCGGTCAATATTTGCGGACACACGAAATAAAAATGGAAAAGTCAGCGGAAAAGTTTTCGCAGAGTTGTCGCAGTGGCGACCAAGTTGAGGAAAAATAATGAAAAAATCTATTTAACCCCTTAATGGCTCTTGGGCTAAAGTTTTGTGTGGTCTGTTTTTTCTTCTCTTCTTTCTTTTTTTTTTCTTCTACTTCTTCCTCTTTTTCGTACTGTGTGGTTTGTAGTTTGTTTTGGTCAAGGGAAGGGAAGAGCAGAAAGGAGCTAACTTTTGAACTATTTGTAAAGCCTGAACACTAAAGTAATAGCATATATATATAAGCCACTCTCTCTCTCTCTCTATATATATATATATATAAATATATTTATATATAAGCAACAGTTGTAACAGCTGCAAAGGAAAACCAATTTATAACGTTGCGTTTAAAGTTTTTGCCCAAAAATATGCACATAAAAACAACTATAAGCTAAATATTCATTTGGGCTTTCATTATTATTATTATTTTATTTTATTTTTTTGTATTATTATTGTTTACTTATATTTTGAAGCGTTTGCTCTTAGCGCTAATTATAAGTCGAGTTGTTTGCACAATTTACCTGCTGTTTAGTTTTCCTGCCACGCTCCACGCTCCACGCTCCAGTTCTTCAGTTCACTTGGATTCAGTTCTGAAAAGCATAAAGCAAACAATTTTTTTTTTTTAATTTTTTTTAGTTTTTTTTATTTATTTGTGCTTCTTTTGTTTTGTTGTTGTTTATGTTTAGATTTAGCTGGCAGCGAGCTAAAGTTAATTAGCTTGAGCTACCTTTAACAGTTCTAGTTGAGAGAATCTGCAGTTTAATTAGCATTGCCGAGAATATGGCTTGGGTTGAAAATAAATACAAGTATACAATGAGAGCACGCAAATAATTGAAATTAAATTTTAAGAAAATTTTTGTATATGCTAAAAAATCGGAAAATCGTTTGGCCCGTGAATGAGTATTCTGAAGCCAGTAATGCCCGACTGCAGCGCTCTTACTTGTTAAAATATATTAACTTCAGCTAAAACACTCATTTTATCGGTTTGTTATCCATTAGTTAGACCATTTGTAGCCTTGGCAAATTAATGGTATATATCTAAGCATATATATATCTAAGAAAAAATAGTTTTGTTTTTCTCATAGCTTATATACTTATATTTCTCATTTTGATTTCGAAATAAATGTATATTTATATAAAAGCATTAATATACCTCTCATTAGATTGCACTTCTGTGCTACACAAAACATGTCAAAAGATGAAAAAGAAAGAAATAGTCCACGTAGCAGCCGCAAAAGCAAACAGCTGACCATAAATAATCAAATCTTGTACACAATCTGCAAACAGATTTTGCGTTTCTAATAAATTTCACTTTGCAAGCGACCGAAAAGCCGGCAAAAAAAGTAAATAGTCTTTACTATATATACTACATAGTATATATGTATATCTATCTAATAAAAAGGAAGATTGGCCCTGAAGGCTGTCCTCGCAAAAAGCCAAAAGCTTTTTGCCAGACAAGAAAATATAAAAATTTATATTTATATTTATGTCAGGGCGATATATGGAATTTGTTGGCGTGGCGATTTTTCGATAGTAAACACTATGGAAAAAATTGTATATATATATATATATATATATATATATATATATATATATATATATATATATATATATATATGTATATTTATATATGATGTGAAACAGAGACAAGCAGTGATAACAGACAGAGCGAAGCGACAACAAATTATGGCTCACTGATTTCATAAGCCATTCTCGATGCCCTAACATTGAGTATATAAAGCTTGTAATGAAATGTGGAACATGATTTATTTATTTTTTTTTTTTAATTTATGTATTATTTGTAATTTATTCAGAGTAAAACAATAAACAAGTTGATTAACTACAAATAACCGGATGGTTTGAGATCCATTTAATTTAATACATATAATTACATTTTCTACTGTATATCTATTGTCTTTTTGGAAGGCCTAGGATGTAGATTCCTTTAGACGCTTTAGCTCGGTATTTTTTAGAAGTCCTAGAGCTAATTCAGTTTCATGGATATTTAGCCTATTCATATATTTATCAGATCTTCTTTTATTTCGTTGTTGACTAGAAAAATTTTGAAGTCTTTATGTTTATTTTATTTTTAAGCAACAATTTTACATTTTCAAAAAAAAAAAAATAAAATAAATAAATAAAAATAAAAAAAAAAAATAAAAAATAAAAAGGCTTTTGTGTCTTATTAAAAAAAATGAGTCAAATTATCGAATTATGGAACAAATTTTATATTTTGCAAACAATAATATTAATTTATTTATTGTCCAATTGAAAATTTTAATAAAATAAATATCATTAAAATAATATAAATCAAAGAAAATATGTGAAAGAGCATCACATCATTGACATTTCGAAGTTAGCCTAATTTTTTTTCTGTCGATCAGGTTTGGGTTTTTTGGGTGTATGTGTGTGTGTGAGTGAGTGTCTGTTGTCAAGGACTTGGCCTCTTGTATATGCGGTGTGAAAATGTGGTTAGAAGTCAAGAACATAATAAAAACGTTAACGTTTGTCTTGTTGAAGGTCGCACGACGCATCAGTTGAACAGCTGGTGGAATGGAACGCGTAGCGATTGTTCTAACTCAGCTGCGGAATTCGCAGGCGAAATTGGAGATTTTTTGTGTGTGCTTGTCGAAGGCCCTGAGGCCAGTTCGCTCGTGTTGGGTATTCACGGGTGTTGTTTTTTTTTGTTTTGCTTCATTTTTCTTCTTCTTTTTTTCGGCGGCATAAGAACAATGTGAAAACAAAACTTTCATTGCATAACAATAGGCGCAATGGCGTGCCACAAGCAGCATTTAAATATAAATACCTGCAGCTCGAGCAGAAAAACCACCAGCGAAAGCCGCCGCTGGCTAAAAAGTGAAAAGTTTTCTGCGTTTTACAGGTAATTTTCCCCCTCGCTACCTCTCACACCCTGCCTCACTCCCTCTCTCTCACACTCTCTCTGTCTATCTGTCTGTTCGTCTGTTTGTCTCTTTCTCGCTGGTCGTTGGCACGTGAAAGAAAAAGTGCAGGTGGCTTTTGGTCTATCCCCGTGGCCAGCAGAATAAATAAACTTCAACTTTTTGCTGGCCACAACAGTGAGGCAAGAGGAAGAGACCTACAAAAAAATCTACGAATCTGGAAAATATATATATCTAAAAATATGTAACAATAACAAATGAGAAACAGAAGCGGGCACAAAATTTCAAATAAAAAAAATTGGTACAAGAAAAGTTTTATTTATTATTTTGGTTGCAGGCAAAGCGTGAAAAATTTGTTAAGCTTAAAATTGTGTTTTTTACGGATTTCGCTTTTGTTTTTTATGGTTTTAAGGTAGCAAATCATTGCGAACAAATACATACAAGCTGTTATTTGCAGAGAGGAAGGGAAATAGAGTGAGAGAAAGAGAGAGAGAGAGAGATAGAGACAGGAGAGGGCTGAGGTAGAAAGGAAGGTAATGCCAGCTGCAACTGAGTTGAGTGTAATGCTTAGGGTATAAGGAGGCACAAAAATGGGTCAACAGTAAACAATGCAACAACAAGAACAATAAAAACAACAACAAAAACCAGAGCAGTTACGATATGGATTAAAATGAAAACTTCCTTAAATGCTTAAGCTACGCTTACGGTTTTTGTTGTGTTTTGTTTCTGATATATAGTCTATTGTTGAATAAGTGAAAGATCTCTTCTAGATATCTTTGAAGATACATTTATCTTATATTCGGTATTGAATTTGGTGAATAAAAACTTTATCAGTTATGTTGATATCTTTTTAAATAATCATTAAAAAAAATTGAATATCACATTTAATCTATAAACATATTATTATTATTTTTTAAAATTGAATATTATTTTAAATATTCCATAAATTTACCATATAAATATAATTATTTTAAAATATGTTTTAAATTTAATATGTCAATATTAAATTCATAAATATATTTAATTTAAAATTTAATATTGAAATATATTTTATTGTAATATTTAATTTAAACATATTTTTAAAATCTCCTATAGTTATCCCACAATGCTTCCACAATTTTTCACATTTTCATGCATTTTTCCCTTGGTTCAACTTTTATATTCAACTTTTATACTGCACTCCCATAGCTATACTATTTTTCCATCAATTATCATTACATCCAGGCCCAGCTAACAGTTGTACGTTAAATTTTCACTTGTCCACTTCTGTTCGTCTGCCTCGGCTCAATCCTTGCCGCGTGGCCACTCAACCTGCATTTTCTCATTATTTATACACTGGTTTTTGTTTCTACCTTTTGCCTCGCCGTGATGCGCCACAAAATAATTGCCTACTTTTCACGGCGCGAGGCACAGAAAACTTCATTTGAATGCAGGGATTTCCCCGTGGGAGCAAATTCAGTTGCCTATTACAGTTTTTTTTCTCGTTTTCTTTTTTGCCTTCATTTTATTTTTGCAAAATTTTACAAATTAATTTGGGAGCGACAATTGCAGAGTTTTGAGGCCCCATGGCCAGCCCCCGTCGGTTCATCTTCACCTCACTTTATTCTTCGACTGTGGAGCTGTGCCCATTTCGCGGGCAGCGCATTAATTATGCTCAAGTGTCCGCTGGGAATGTGGCCAACACTTGTTATGTAATGACTTTTGTAGCGCGTGGTAGGCGTTACAGGAGGGGGCGTGATCAGAGTAGCGCGTGGGCGGCGATGGGAAGATGATGAGAGAAGGGAAATGTGGGAAACGTGGCGTTTTGTCATCAACGTGTCGCGTTGTTGGACAAGTTTGTGATTTGATTTAACAAACTGAGTTGGCTGGCTGACTGTGGGAATTTCGATTTGAAGAGCCTTATCTTGTTAGCAGGAGAAAATAAGAAAAAAAAGAGAGATAGCGAGAGTGAGCGAGGTAAAAGCCCTTTGCTAAATAAAACTATAGCGTTCGCTGGCAGCCGTGGTAAAAATTTATCGGCTTCGACAGCTGCATGGCAATATATCACAGATTTATGTCAGCATCATGAAAATACCATACAGAAATAAATACACATACACACACACATACACATTCAGACTCCCAAACACTTGCACAATACAACTATGAAAACACAGCAAAAGTAAATAGAGTGAAAAAAAAAACAATGCCAAAACTGAAGAAACAACAAAAACAACTGCAAATGTTTTTACGAAATCGAGCCAAAAGCGGAAACGAAAATGTTAAAGCTCAAAAGCAGAGAAAAGCATAAAAACAATAAAAAGAAGAGAATACAAATTCGTGACTTGTTGGTATTGTGTGTGCGCATGTGTGTGTGTGTGTGTTGTGTGGTGCGTGGGCGTGTCTGTGTGGGTGAGCTGTGAGTGTGACTTTTAGCAAATGGTAAACAAATTGTAAACCTTATCAGCGATTGTACATAGGCGTAGTATAAGAAGTAAATGAGAGTAAATGAAACAGGCTGAAATATGCACACGATGCGGTTAAGGTTTAACGAGAGAGAAAATTATAAAGTTTTTTATAAACTTTATAAAGATTGGGCTTGGTTTTTATCGAAAGTTGAAGTCTTATCTAGATTTGTCTGCTTAGATTGTTTTATAAATGAGAATAAAGTATACAAAAGACAAAATAGAAAGCGTTTATTGTATAAGAGTCTAATATATACATAAATTTAGGTATTTTTATTTATTATCCTATGATTGATTCACTTAGATACACAGACAACAGGGCAGACAGACCAATCACTCTTACTTTTCTGTTGTTATACCTACTGATAATGAAAAAGACGAGGATATTGGCTTTCGGAAAATGTTTGTAGCTGACAGAAATAGGCGAATCGGACCACATAAAGTATAGATACTTAATCAGGGAAACAAGCTCAGTAGATCTAGCCATGGCCGTCTATCCATTGTTTTTGTATAGCTTACTTAGCACGATCTGATAATTTATATATTAAATATCAGAATTGATAATTTGATTACCTTTTTAAGCGCAGCTTGAATACCACCATAACTGAAAACAGCTTTGCTATGTTTGTATAAAAAAATAAAAATAAAGTAGAACGACTGGAATATTAGCTCTTCACAGTGTTCAGGGTATCTCCTAGTCGGGCTATTCTGACCAGAAAACTTTTACTTGTTAAATTTTTCCATACATCAATCAGCAAATTGAAATTGCAATTATGTCTTTATTATATTAGAGCAATTTTAATCTCCAGCATTTTCACACTTACAACTTGAGCAACATTTTATTCCCTTACAATACATATAAATTAGAGTCCAGACAGCTTTTCACGCTGATACAATAAATGTTATATAATTCTCTAGAGCAGCAGCAGCTGCCGCTGTCGAGCAGCACTTGAACCGCCTCCCCTTGACTGGGGCCATCAGGTTTATCAGGCATTAATTTGCGCAAATGACAAAAGCATGTTGCAAATGGAAATTCTGTCTGTCAAAATTTACGTAAGTGGGTTAAAATCATTTACAACTGTTTTTCTTTTACCAACTGCTGCTGTTGCTGTTGCTGCTATTGTTACTGCTCCTGCTGTTGTTGTTGTTGTTCTTTCTGTTTGTTGTTCACCTGACATGAAGTTTAATAATGACCCTTGCATAATTAGTGAATTTTGCTGTTGCATTCAGTACGTTCGGGTTTGAGGTATTGAAACTCGGTTGTGCGCTTCACACCTGCATTTGACACAACAATAAATTTAAAGCCAGTCTGTCACACACACACACACACACACATACACGCACACAATTAGTTGGGGTTAGTGTAGAGCACACTTTAACCAGAGCAGCCAGTTTACAGCCAAGTGATTTATGTGCTCAAAGTTCAAGAGAACTAAAAAAATAAAAGAATGAAGAAAAATATACGCTAAAAGAGGGAAAAGACTATGCAAAACTTCAAAAACAACTGTCGAGTCGAGTTGCCAAAGCCGCAGCAATAAAAAATTGTCGCAGAAGCTATACCGATCCGGTTTCAAACAAATACATATACATATATGTATACGGTTATATAGAAGGGAGTGTGTATGTCTATATATACGAGGTACTAGAGGCAGTCACATGTGTTCCAATCCAATCGAAAGTGTCGTAAATTGGGTCAGACGCGCCTCCGCCTAACGGCTAAATTCTTAAATCAAAGGCAGCCGAGAAAAGAGTGGCAATTGATGTCTTGACCAAGAGATACCCTGGAGGCAGGTGTTGAAGTTGCTTGAGGGTTGAGAGAAAGGCAAATCTTTTATATATCAAATGTTAAGTTATTAATATTCTTAAGAAACTGTGAATGACCTTTATATATATAATATATATTTTTAAAATAGTAAAAAACTAAATAGAAATAAATTACTTTTATTTGAATTCATAAAACATTTGGATGCAATAATATATATATACGATATAAAATATTTCTTGAAATAGTAAAAAAGTAAACAGAAATAATAAATAAATATATAAACAAACTATATGAAACACCTATATAAGATATAGATTATTATACCTAGACTCATTAAAATCTATGAGAATGATCTATAAATACATTTATATTTGATATATGATACCAATAAAATATATAGTAAATTATCATAGAATAAAAAGTTTTTTAAGATAGTAAAACAGTAAACAGAAATTACTTTAACTTGGGTATAAAAATATCCCTTTGGATATAAAAATGTTTATTATATCACCCTATCTACCCTGCTCACTCTCAGCCAACACTTACAGGGTATTCGAAACCCAACATCCATCTTTAGCCTCAACTCTAACATCCGTGCTACTAGCAAAATACATATCCATGGCACGCCCACGCGGCATTTCGTGGCGCAACAAATTGCCGAACCGTGGCAAGCATTGAGTGTTGCCTACAAATTGTATTTGTGTGGCAAGCAGAGCGCGCACAGAGCCTGGAGTGTGGGAGCTTGGGAGTGTGGGCGAGTGTGGGAGGGTGTGGCAAGCAAACGTGTGCGGTACAGGCCGCAAGACGAACTCGGCTGCAAATCAATTTATCAATTTGCAATTTGTAAGTTTCGCAGGCGGCAGACAAAAGAAAAATCACATGAAATTACGTTTCATTGCAAGTAAAATGGAGAGTGAAACTAAAGAGAGAGTTAGGTAAATGGATAAAGGTGCAGAAAAGAGCTGAGCCAAGGCAAGTAAGGGTGTAAGCGACTACAGAATGCTTGCTAGTAAAAAAAGAAAAAAAAAAGAAAGTAAGAAAGCTCTAGTCGAGACTGCTCGACTACAAGTTCCCCCAAACCCTTAGCTAATAATAAATTAGTGTACATATTTTGTAAAAGTACTTGGGATAATTATTTAGAAAATATAATTTTCAGGCAGTTAAAGTCTTCTAAGTTTTCTAAGTCTTCTAGTTTTCTATATCTTTCCATTTTACTAAGTCTGTCAAGTTTTCTAAGAGTCTTTGAAATTTTCTAAGTCTTCCTTATTTACTAAGTCTTTCAAGTTTTTAAAGTCTGTCAGGTTTTCTAAGAGTCTTCCTAATTTTCTAATTCTGTCAAGTTTTCTAAGTCTTGCCAATTTTCTAAGTCCTTCAATTTTTCTAAGTAATTAAAGTCTTCAACATTTTCAAAGTCTTTCCTCAAAGCCTAAGTCTTTACTGCTTAGCTCAACGATCATTAACAATATCTTAAGTCTACAGTTTTTCTTATATGTAATATTTAAACAATTCTTAACAATTATTTTTAACTATCACAATTCTGCTTAAAGTACTTAACATTATTAACAAATCAAATATTTACCTCACCACACTTCACTTCACTTTCACTTTACTGCACTGCACTACTGACCCCCACCGGGCCTGGACGACTGAAGAAATGCTGCAGCTGCTGCTCTTTATATAGGGCGACTTTCACTCAAACTCCAAGGCGCGCTCAAATGTTGAGCCTGCGTCGAGTTGCGGTCGCAGCAGTCGATCGTGAAGTGACCAATGAGAATACTCTCTCCTGTTTCAAGCATTCTTAATGAGTGTAACTTAAATGTAAATGTTAGCAAATATTGCTGAATACATTAAGACAATAGAAATGATCTTCTGCAGCTCATTTTCATTGGTGGCTGTGGTTAGGCAGACAGACAGAGAGACAGACAGACAGACAGACTTAGAAATAAAGAGAGAGACAGACAGATTATATTTATTCTATTATTACTTCTTATAGTTTCTGATATCGACGCGATCACACATACAGCTGTCGCCCTGATCAAGAATATACATATATACTTTATACGGTCATCCACGCCTTCAACTGGCTATTACATATATTATAGAAAACCCATAATACCCTGATTTCCCATTTTCAATGGGTTTAGGTTATAAACCGTTGACAGCAGGCTGCCTTAAGAATTAGATATATACCCCTAATGTTTCTTGCGAACGAGCATAACAAAAATGGGGAATGAGCGTTAAACCAGATCGCATTAAATTACTAAACACACACGTGTGAGGCTGCTGAGTTGCAGGTTTGAGCACGCTTTCTGTTTTCAACTTTACGTTGAGGCAGCAAAGTTCTTAAGGAATTGCTTTCAGCTCTAAACTTGGCCAAAGTCGTTGAAAACTTGCTGCAGTGGCAGCAGCAACAGCAGCAGCAGTAGCTATCCCAAAAAATAAATGTGCTGTGAAAGTCAATCAAGTGTTGCAATTTGGCGAGTGCAGCAGCCAGCCAAGTTCTTCTTCACGTGGCTGGTTGGTTAGCTGGTTTAGCTATCAAAGTGGCTGCCAGTGGTAAGTGATGCAGATGCTGCATCTGCATGTGGCGCCACAACCAACTGGCAACATTACAATTGACAGCTAACCAAGCGGGCAGGCGGAAGGAGGGGAAACGCCGGTATCGTGGGACTGGCAAGCCAGCCAACCAAATTAATGGCTAGCTCGATAGCACAAGTTGTTGGCAGTCAAGTGCAATAGGTAATTGAAGGCATCTTGGCCAGAGACAAGCTAGTGCGCTTTATGCGAGGGAGTTTGCTTAAAAGGAATTAAAGCAGTTAGTGGGTAAAGCTAAAAACTATGTTGAGATGATCAGATATAAATGGATATTTATTGCAAAAAACTAGGATTGAAATTAGTTATGACAATACTCTTGAGCTGTTCCTCTAAGAAAATCATTTATTTCATTTTTGTATATATACAATATTTATATAAAAATTATTTTGTATATCTTTTATAAAAAACTTTAAAAAAAATTTTTTTTAGCTTGAGTCATAAACAAAAATTGTTTTAAAATATACATTTAATTATATTAATATTTTCAAATATTTTTATTGCAACTTTAAACTAATCAAAATAAAAGAAAATATTTATTTCATTCACTATTTATTTATTTATTTAATTTTTTTTTATATATATGAAAAGAATCAAATACGTTTTTAAAAATATATTTATTATTAGAAATATTGATTTATATTTTTAAGATATAAAAACTAATATGTTTAATGAACTAATTATTTAATTTCTTATAATTTTTTTATATAGTAAAAAAAAATTGAAAATAACATATTTATTTTATTTTATTAATTTATTAATTATCTTAAAATTAATTACATTAAATTTCAAATTCAAAATATTTTTTCATTTTAAATTTATGTTTTATCATGGATTAATATTAAAATTATTTTCTTTTTTTTAAATTTTAATCAAGTGACTAAAAAAGGCCAAGAAGACAGATTTTCTTCGAATATAAAAAGTATATATATTATGTCTGATTTAAAACATTTTTAACAAAATAAATATTATATATACCACATTCCCAAGTTGAAATTTCACGTTAAAAAACTTAAAGAGTTTGTTCATCCATTTAGCCAGCTTTTCGGAGGCTTATCTGCGGCATTCCAATGGCTATTGTAGCCAGGGTTAAACCGATTTGGCTACGGCTTTTGGTTTTTGTGCCCACAGCTGGCATTCAATTATAAATCAAGCATCAACCATAATTGAAAGATCAAACGCACAAAAACTGAAACATGTGCAGAGGAGGCTAGCAGCGTGTGTGTGTGTGTGTGTGTTGTGTGCGTGTGCGGGTATATTTGCTACGCATTTGTCGCAGCTTTCATTCATGTGTTGATAAAAATACACACACAAACACACACACACATCCTGAATGGGGCGTAAGCGAAAAATGTTGTGTGCGTTAATAAATTACAACAATAATGACGCCAAACATGATAACAACATGCCTGATAGATGGTAACGGGGCCAGCAGCAAAAGCGAGCGAGCTGGCTATAATGTGGCTGTGACTCTGATTTGAAGGGGGTGTGGTGTGTGTGGTTGTATGTGTGTATATATATATATATATGTATGTATGTGTGTCTGGCAACCGTTTGTTATTGATCATCGCAATATTTTGCGCATTAAGCAGACGCAAGTCAAGCCAAACATATGCAGCCAGCTGCAGGGTGGGGGAGGGCAGGCAAGCTCTGGCCAGAACTGTGTGGCCAGCCTTTTATCCATTTGACTTGTTTGCGCAGCGAAGGCAAAAAGGATAACATTGTCCTCTGTCACAGCAGGGCAGGACGAGGCAGGCAGTCAGGCAGTCAGGCAGTCGGGCAGGCAGTCGAGCAGGCATTCAGACTGCTGAAAGCAGCCATTCAAAGTGCTGAAAGTCTAAGCCATTAAAGCATATTAGTTTTCCGCCATTGTTGTTGCTGTTTGTACCCACGCACACAAACCCATAGACTTACACACACACACACACACACATGTCTATTACAGTCTGTGTGTGTTTTTATTTATTTCGCTACATATTTGTTTATGCTCGACTGAACAATAAAAGTTTTAAAGGATTGACATGATTGTCGTCGTATCTGTATTGCTTGTTGTTGCTGTTGCTGTTGTTGTTATTGTTGGTCTTGTGATTGTTGTTGTTCACTGCCGCCATTTTGTATTGGGCTTAACATAAAATAGTACAGGCAAAGAAATATGCAACAGTTTCTTTTTTTCGTACACGCAATGTTAAAATAGTTAAAAGAAAAGTTTGAAAACTCAAAAAATAAATAAAGAGAGTATTCATGAACATTCCATTTACCTAAATAAATATTTAAAAATAATTTTATTAATCGAATTTACGAGGCTAATACTTAAATCAAAGTCTAAGACATCATAAAACATCAACGCATTTGATTGAATTAACTTTTATGGCCTTAGTTCAAGTCGTTAAACTTGTAATCAGTAATAAGAAGATAATTACATGTATGTATTGCATGCATGTATATTTAAGTCCGTGAAGAAAAACAATAAATTTACATTATGCATGCGCCGCATCGGCCATTAGGTAATTAACAAAATAAGCAATAGATTTCAACTACATTGAGCATTAATTAGACCACTAATTTATATTTATGTTGATTATTTGTGTTTAACCAGCTTGATTATGTTTAATCAACATAAGTCAGTGCAAAACTATTTTTGTAATAAATTAAATTAATATTTGATGTCAATGAACATTTCAGCTAATTTATTATGCACTTTAAACTTTTGCCCAACGTGCTGCAGAATTTCATTCACACTTCAAAATGCTTTTTATTGAAATAGCAGCGGAGCGTGTTATGCAAGCAACTCGACAATGGGGAAAAGGAAGAAAAAAAAACAGCAACAGCAGCAGCAGCATTCAATGCAATTTATTTTCGTAATAAAAATGCATTTTTACAACAAACTCATCATAGCGGGGCAAAAACTAGCGCACGAAGCGCCAAACGAATTTATGTGGCATTCATTATGCGCTGAGGTTTATATCTTTATATATATATATATATATATAATATATATATATATATATATATATATATATATATATATATATATATATATATATATATATATATATATATATATATATATATATATATATATATATATATATATATATATATATATATATATATGTGTATATGTAGGTTCAAGTATATAGTATACAACGTTTTTGATACCCTTTATATGTAAACAAAAATGTGTTATCAATTTTAACATTAAAATATATAAATTTATAAAAAGTGCAAAACAAAAAAATAAATAAATAAATAAAAAATAAAAGTGGAAGTAGAAATAAATTTTTTTTTTTGGCTATGATGGATTGTTCTCTATATAAATAAGAGGTATAGGTAGGGTATATGAATTCAGATATATGATTTTGTATGTTTAATAGCATTATACTGAATATTTGGCACTTTTAATATTGTATATTATAGTATTGTATAGAAAAGTATAAAGAGTGTAATTGATGGATGCTCTCTGACTTTTTTTCATTAAAAGACACTTATTTGTTGACATCGAGAAACAGTCCATAGTTATTAATATAATCAAATATAATATAAAAATATACAATAAATGTATACTGACATATATTGCCAGAGCGAAGGCTTACAGGGCATCGGCAAGTCAATCACATCCTACCCAAATTACTCAATCTTGTTTATTGTGCATTTTGTTTGAAAATTTGTTTGGTCAGTGCAAAATTTTATTAAGCTATTTACATTCCAGACGCTTTTTCTGTTGTTGTGTTTGTGTGAATGAATGGGTATGAATCTCAGTGTGTGTTTTGTGTGTGTGTGTGTGTGTGTGTGTGTGTGTGGGTGCAGCTGCAATTGCAACGCGTTCGCTCAGAATTTATGTTTTTAATATAGAGAGCGACGCCAATAAATACGATAAACTGACCCGCGGGCGACAAACAAATCCCGTTGCAACGGCCACCTGCAGCTTTTTTTTTTTTTTTTTTTTTTGCGTATTTTTTTTTTGTTGGCCATTAAATAGGCGCGCGTTTGGTTTTAATCCAATAGGTCCATAATAATTTGTGTACATTTTATTGGCAGTTGCTTAGGCCATGTTACGCATACGCCACGGATCCCACGGCGGACATTCGTGTGTTGCCACTCAGATAGCGTGCAAATAAAATAAATTGCAATAAATAATCTGCCTGTGCGCCATAAATCTCAGTTAAATGGATATATGCATCTTGACACACGAAAAAAATATATAGAGAGAGAAACTATAACAGAAATAAAATGGGAAAACCAACTTGAAACAAAGCAGCAAAATGATAAAATATCTATAAAGCCTAGATGAAGAAAGAAATTGTTGAGAACTTCATATTCTAGCCAAGGTCGCTTGAATAGACCCAAACTAAATTTATTTCTTATTTAGTAATTGAGATGAAAGTCAATTGAGATGGCTCTCTTTAGTATGTGTTGATATAAAATAAATTTAAGCCCAGTTTCGAACAAAAACTTTTCTGCACTTTTTCATTTATAATTAACTTTACTTTAAGCTGATAAGCGTTTTAGATTATTTTATTATACAACATAAATTTTTCCAAACCTTTTTTTTTAATCATAATTTAAAGATTATTTCATAAGTTAAAATAATTTTTTCTACTTATCAATTATTTTTTCTATTCATAACTTTAAGCTAATAATTTTTTAAGAGATTATTTTCTTATATAAAATATTTTTTGACGACTATTTAATTATTTTTCTATTTAATACTTTAAGCTGATAACTTTTTGCGATGATGTCATTATATGCAATGTATATACATTTTTTTTTCTTCTTTTCAATAATTTTTTTATTCACAACTTTAAGCTGATAATTTTTTTAAGAGAATACTTTATTATATAAAAAAAATTTTTTTAATTATTTTTGTTTTCATAACTCAAAGATTATTCATTACATAATATTTTGTTTTCTAATTTTTAATTCTTTTTTTTAATCTTAACATGAAGCTGATAACTTTTTTAAATTATTTTATTATATAAAATATATGTGTCCAACTATTAAATAATTTTTCTATTTACTACTTTAAGCGGATAATTTTTTGAGATTATTTCATTACATAAAATACGTTTTTCTTCTTTCAATTCTTTTTTTTTTTTTTTTTGTACATAAGTCTAAGCTGATAATTTTTTAGAGATTATTTCATTATATAAAATATATTTCTTCCACTTTACAATTATTCTCATATACATAATATTTTTTCTCTGTGAAAAGTATGAGCTGCTCTCAACTTGGCTTTTAAATGTATGTGCAATAGTAAAGCAGTTGCCATTTCTCACTTCAATCTCTGTCTCAGCCCTGCGGAGTTCCACCCCCGGGGCCACAGACTTAAGTACGTGTTGATTATGGCTTGGATTTAGTTATTGCTGTTGTTGTTGTTGTAGTTGTTGTTGCTGATGCTGGTGTTAATGGCGACAGAAACTACAACTGCAAGGCAAAAGCAGATGCAGATGCAGATGCGGATGCGAATGCGAATGCGAGTGGGGCTGCGGATGCGGATGCGGATGCAGCAGCAAAAGATGCTGAATGCGCCGCCAACATGAGGCAAACTTCTAGACCATTTACCATATTCCACAATATAAGCAAACGTAGTTTTTTATGCAAATATTTAAGAGCATCATCGAAGCAAAGGCGAAGAGTGCACAGCCAGCTCTATGCAGTTGCAATAATGTTAGATATATATATACATGGATATATGTGTATGTGTGTGTATGTGTGCGTGTGCGTGAGTGTGTGTGGGTGTGTTATCTTCTGCTGTCTGAAGAGTCTGAGAGCTGTAAGCCATATGTAGCACATACAGCTGCGTGTGTGTGCGCACAACACTCGACGATAAAATCGTCATGTAGTCGTAATGTCTGCATCAAATTGCATTTGCCAACGCCCCCTAACAAACGCCTCATGCCTGCCACGCCTCGAGTGCCTCAAGGAACAAGGGGCGTGGGCTGGGGGCGGGGGGCGGGGGGCATATGTGACGATGTCGTCGCCGTCATCGCAATGTGTATTTATGCATAGTTTAATGCGGTTCAATGTCTGGTAAGGACATCAAAACACGACACAGGGCAACGACGCGCTGCTAAAGCCATAATCATAAACGTAATCATAATCAAAGTCAGCGTGGGGAATCAGAGAGCATAATCAACAGGCGCTCAGCTGAATGGAAACACACACACACAGCCATACACACAGCCATACACACACATACACACACATACGCACACCCACTGACAGCCAAACATATAGAATTTTTCTTTCCTTTATTATTTTCAAATTGAATTGACATGTCATTGCGAACGCATCAGACAAATCGGATTTTATTTAAGAAATATCATACGGAATTTGCATTCAATTCCGCTGCATTCGTTGGCAAAATGTTACGACACGAGCTCAAGCATAGATTAAGTGCTAGGATTAGACAGATTTATTTAATGTTTTAGTGCGAGTGGGAAAGAGTTTCAACAGAGAGTTAAAAAAAAAAAGAGTTCAAGCAGCAAGAATTGCGATAGAACTCGAAGGTGGTGAAATGGAAATAGGTGCTGAGAAAATGGTGATGAAAAATTGAGGTAAATTTTAAGAGATTGTGAAGATGCATAAAACAATAATTGGAATATCAGATATATTCAGGGTGCAGGGGATCTCCACTTTTACTTAAATAATAATTGAGACTTTTAAGATTATTTAAAACTGCTTTTATGTGATTTTGCATGTAATTTAACAAAAGCTTCCATTAAAGTATTTTTTAAAATTGCAATCAAAATTGTAATATTTATAGATGGTATATAACTTATAGATATTATAGATATAGAGATAAATATGCAAGAATTAACTTCAAATCAAATCATACATACATTTAGGAAGTTAAGGCTTAAAATTTATAGTAACAGGAATTTAGAGATATTGAAAATGTTTTAAAACCACAAAATTGAAGTAGCAACTATACAATCAATAATTTGTCAGGCATCTCTCTAATATTTTCAATTGCTTATCAAATTCAATATCAATTATCGATTTCAAATAAGTCTTTCGTTCAGCAAATCTAAGTTCTTTAGTAAAAGAATTTAAATCCGTCCTAAGGACACCTGGTATTTTAACAAGAATAAATTTTTCCTAATTACTAGCCCCAAACACAATTCATTTTCCTGCATCTGATTGGATATCCACTTAGCAAAATGTTTTATGCTAACCGTATCTATTCTTCCTCTATAACCAATACCTATGACAACAACAACAACAACATCAGCTCATTCACAGCATTTTTGTTATAAAGGAGCACTTCATTGGGGCAATCAGGATCAGCACATGCAAATTGCATGGCTCAAGCATACCAGTTGCCATACTTCATTTCGTTAAACAATAAACGATTTGCTGCTGCAATATCAGACTATCAATAACAACAAAACACACACTCACACACACACCCACATCCAACTGTCACTTGAAGTAGAAGTAAGCCAAGGCACATGGCTAGAAACAATTGATTATTGTGTGTCATAAACACTGGAAGCAGCAGCAGCAGCAGCAGCAATCGAGGGAATCTATCTATGGTCAAATGGAAATAAAAAGAAAATTTTGGTGGCAAAATCATGCAAACATACACACACACACACACACACGAAACTGTCAAACGCAGCAGCTGAAACGACCCCGTCTGGGGCTTGCTACCAAAACCAAATTTAAATGTTAATCAACTGCCAAAAAAAAAAAAAAAAAAAAGAAAGAAAGAAAATAATAAAAGCGAGAAAAAAAATTGTTGAAATTGGAGAGAAGTGAAATGAAATTCGCATGCATGCACATGAAAATGAATTTGACATGGGTGGACCATGACGGAGGAGAAACGAATCGTTCAGAGTTCATTCGAAATGTAATTGACAGCTCCAAGTGGCAAGAGGCCGTGGGGTAGCTACTTAGCATTATTGCATGCATATGCCAAAGGGTTCGATGTGCCCCCGAAAAGTGAGATAATAAAATGAAAGCCTGGCTGGAGCAAAGTAATTAATAAAATTACGATATTGTTGAATTGAGCTGCTAATGAAAATGGGTTGAATTGAGTGAAAGGAGACGGCAGTAGAGAGATGAGACAGATAAACTCGCTATGGAGTCTGCAAGAGAATAAGTATAGTAAGTAAAAGATAAATACCAGCGATTTTTAATTGTTTGTTATGATTTCTTTATAGAGAATAAATTTTGGTTGCTTTTTAATTAATTTAATTATTTAATTAATTTATTTTCGGTTGATTTTGCAATAATCTTTTGTTATTGAATATTTATTATTTAAATATATTATTTTTAAGTATTTCTGGCACAATTTTAGATGCATAAAATTTATAATTGATTTTCAAATTTGTAACTGATATTAGAAAATTATTTTAATCACATTTTAAATGAATTTAAAGAAAGTTTTTGCTCTTATATATTTTAATTTTTATTTAAGAGGCTCTCACTACTTCATACAATAATTGTTTCGTTTAGTTGTGTTGCTTTTCCACATTGCGGCTTATCTCATGCTGGGCTACAGGGCTAAGCGATTTGTATTTTGTTTTTCAATTAAAGCTTGAAATTCTGTTCAGTTGCAATAAAATTCATATTTAAGTCTGCTTTCTTGCCGCAATATTGTGGTAGACAAAAAATCGGTCAATATTTAAATTCTAAAGGCAAAATCAAAATCTTAGTAGACATTTTTTTAAAAGTGAATATGCGAAATTATAAATATAAATATAAATTTTGTAGGGCAAAAAAAAAGTATTTTAAATTAAAAACTATGCAGTTACAAAACATTTACCGCTAAGTAGATAAAGATGAATAAGATTCAAAGTAAAAATGGACTTTAAATAAAATAGATATAAATAAAAAAAAAAATCCAAGGCAATGCAAATACTCCAACTTATCATATACTATAACAAATAAATAGTTTAAGATATTAGTTTAAGATCCCACTTGACAAATCATCTTTCAATAATGAAAAACAAATAAAATTTGATTTACTTCCTAACTTAGTTTTCATTTCACTATAAATATTACAACGTCAGCTCTTTTGATAAATATTTCAAGCGCATCTCTCACACATATCTCTCTCCCCTCTCTCTATCTCTTTCTGTCTCTAAACATCTTCATTCATATTGCATACGATAGTCTCCTGCCTCTCTACGCACTTCTCACACAGTTGACTTTTATTGATTCTGCAGTCGTTTCCCGTAGCCAATTTATTGAATGTTCGCTCATTATTTGCTCTTTAATTGCAACAATTTTCAGATTTGATGGCATTTGCAGTGCTTGTTGTCCCCCCTCCTCCATCCCGCTCAACGTCCATTATCTCCTAACTCGTATGTGTGTTGGGTCGTAAAAAACTGAAGCAAAGAGAACTGAAACGCTGAAGGCTCATAAAGTGTGCCGCATCAAGTCGTGCATTGCGAGTATTTCAGTTTTATGCTCCATGTGCGCTGAAAACAATCCCCAAGGCGAGCCCCCCAGCTTCCCAGGCCTGCTGCCCGCCAGTCAAATCAATTGGCGGAAAATAAAAAAGAAGAAAAACACACACACACACACACACACTCACTGATATACACACGCACACACTCTACAAATACAAATAAATCGCAGCATTTCCGCAACGGTCATGTTCTGCAGCTTTTATGATTATTATATAAATTCGCCCAGTCTAACTGCCGCCCGCCACGCCCCTGGCGTTGCCATAAACAAAATAAAATAACAGCGTTGGCAAATAAAAAACCCCCAAGTCCTGGCCGGATTTTGTTGATGATGACGCAAACTGCACGCTTCATTCGCCCAGCCATCAGCGAAAGCTGTTCCGAGTGGACATTCAAAGCAGCCCCTCCCTCCTCCTCGCCCGCCCATTGTCAGTGGTGCTGCGGTCAATATTCAAATGTTGAAATGGTCAGTGGCGCATTTATTAAGTTGTTAAAACATAATTTTCTGTTTGCCAACTTCAAGTGTAGTCAGCTGCAACTTAGTCGCAATTCCGGATGTGCGTGTGGAATACGGTCTCTGTGTTTGTGCCTCTGCCGCGACGCACTGCTTATGAATTATGAAAGTTTCTTTTTTTTTTTTTTGATTTAGCCATAGCCTGCCACGCGTGTTGGCCATAAACGCCTGGCTTTATGACCCACAGAGCTATGGAAATTGAAAGTGAAATGCTGAGTGCAGTGCGACTGTGGCACGACCGCATTTCGGGTGGCCTATTGTGGCATATAAAACAGCGCAAATTGAGGTGCAAATTAAATAATCAGACGGCAGACGCCAAATTTTGGCCCAAATGTGAGATTGAAGTGGCAATTTGTTACAGTTGAGTTTAAACAACATAAACAAATGTTTCTTTTAACTGACATTCTGGGAATTTTATATAATCAACTCTAAAAATAAAGAAAGCAAAGTCAACCTTTCTACTCGCTTCACATGTTGTTGATCTTAAAAAAGGTTTTTCTTTTAACTTTTTATTTAATCTATTCAAATATCAGTTTTTATAATGCTTTTTATTCAGGATCTCTAATTTCATTAACTAAAATAAATGTTTTTTACCCCATTTTTGTGCGGATTATTTTCATTTACTTAAAAAAACGTTTCTTACCCCTTCTCATATTATATAACTGTTAATTTATCTATATAAATTAAAGTAAATTAAAAAAAAAAAAATCAACAAACTTTTAATATAATTTGTCTTATCAAAACCTTTCTATTAACTTCTCAAACCAAATATTTAAGAAATTTCCAATTATATTCCGATTAAACTCTGACATGAGTAACCGTCTTTCTTTAAGCTTCTCAAGCAATCATCAGGTAATAAAAAATATAAATATATGCTTTTTATCAGCATATTCCGCCAATTTTTATTCATTTCTCTGTTTCGCAGTGCTATTAAAAATCCAACACTTGATCTCTGCACTGTGCTCTTTATGCCTCTCATGGCTTTTTCTTTAATACGCTGAAAATCAACTCAATTTAAGCTCGTCCACGCACTTGGACAGCTGCACTTATTGCCTGAAGACAATGAAATCTCAGTGCAATTATCAACTCCCGCAACATAAACCAATGTCAGATGATACACATACACACACACACACATACACTCTCTTATTTATTCATTTGCTGATGACAGTCGTGGGAGAGCAATGCAAATGAATTAAACGTTGCCTCTGCTTTTTATTTATTTTTTCTTCCATTTCATTTGTGTATGTATGTGTGGGTGTGCGTGTTTTTTTTCGGTATTATTTCTTGCAATTAAATTTCATTTGGAAAATATCCAAACGACAAGCGGCAAATGAGGAGGCGTCAGCTCTGGCGCCAACGCCAAAGATGCTTCGCGTACCCCAGCCCCCCACCGCGCCCCAAAAGCAAAGAGAGCCTGAGAGTCAGCGTGGGCGGGGCCAAAAATAATAATGGCGTTGATTTCATTTCAGTTCTTCAATGGCTGCCATCATTTGTTCTTTCGCCCCCTTCTTTCACTTTGTTTGTCTACTTGTTAGCAGTTGCCTCGACATTAACACGTTAAAAATTCGCTCGAGCACATTCTCCTTATTTTCATCCTTACTTTCGCTCCTTTGCTTCCTTACTATTTCCGTTTTTCCATTTTCTGCTTTAAGTGAGATATAAAAAAAAAAGAAAAAAAAACGAGTATTTTTGTTCAGTTTTTCTGTTTGCTTCATTATTTGCGTGGCAAAACAAACATTTCCTAGATCTTGGCGCTCTCTAATGAATTGATAACAAATTTGTAGAAAATGTATATTATGTTATGCAATTTTGCAATTTCTCATTCCATTTGATTACATCTCTTACACTTGACTAGTAATTTGTAGAAAGATAGGCGATTTGATCAAATTTTATATTCATAATTTATGTAGTATATGGAAATGGAAATGTTAACAAATATTTATGCCGAGAATGTGCACGATTGTGATATATCCCCAGAGAGCATCTCAAAGTCCACATTACATTATATTATTTAATTATGCTCAGCACGCAGTAAGGCCCTATTTTTGCTGTCGCTTCTCTTTTCAAGCAATTGACTATCAATTGCCGATCGAAACTCTCATCTCTCCTACCGTTTCTAAATATTAAAACAATATCATTAATTAGAAATGATGCATAGTTTGAAATTTGAAAAATATTTCTTAGAAGTTATATGTCTCTGTCTTTTATAAGCAGTAACATAATTGAACCTATATAATATATATTTTATTTACAAAAATTAAATAATAAATATAGTTATTAGGTATATTACTTTTTTTTTAAATTTAAATAATAAATGTATATTATGGGCTCAACTAAACTCAAGATTGAAAAGGTAGAGAGTAGACCTGTACATCATAAAAGCACCATTCTTAAAAATATAATTATTTATTTAAAGTGCCTAATTAAAATAGTTTCTTTATTGGAATATACACATATAAGCATATGCACATTTATATATATAAAAAAAGGTTTCATAAGTAATACGTATTAGTTATTAAGTCTCTACGATTAAATTGTATACACAATAATTGATATAGCATGATACATGTAGTGTGCCTCATGCGCTTCAATATCAATTAGGCGACGCCATCAAATTATAATTATGTGCAACCGCGATATTAGCACTTTACGAGTTCCATTTTTGGCCAAAACAAATAGTTGGAAATATGAGATATGTGTGGGCACACACAAGCATTTAAAAGCGCGTGCCCGTGTGTTTATCTAATTACAACACATGTGTACGAGAGTGTGTGGGTGCGCGTGTATGTGTTAGCCATATTACGTATACGCCGCGTATGCAGCTCAAAATTGTTTGGCTGTGGGCCAAACCAAATGGCAAATGCCAAAACGCGTAACATATTTTTGGGCAAAAACAATTTCGCGACGAATTCAAGTTGCGCGGCCACGCCCACGTCGGCAAACGCCTACTTTACGTTGAAATCAATGCGTGATGGACATTTATGGAACTGCAGAGCTCGCAACTTCAATTTCAATTGTTGGCAAGTGGCCAGTGGAGTAAAAAGTTTAGCTGCCAGCGAAATAAAAATTTCACATATTTTGTTGTTGTTTTTCTTTTTACTTCTCTTTCTTTTTTTGGATTTTCCTTAAATGCCGAGTGAAAATAAAATGTTGGTTATAAAATTTTATGTCAATTGAAACATTCAGTGCGCGAGCATATTTCCTTTATGGCTTTATACGTATATATTTTATTTACCTACTGTGCGACTCGAAGATGCAGTTTGCAGTTTGCATGGAGCTGCAGCTGCAGCTGGCGCTACAACTACTTGCTGCATTTCCGCATTGCGCACCAAGGACATTATTCATTGTGTGTGCCTTGGCAAAGAGCTGAGCAGGCAGTCGCCAGTCGGCAGTCGGCAGGCAGCACTCTAGAGTGCAATAGCAGTTAATAATGCCTCCTCTTACATGTCGCCGAGTTCTTGGCCGCTACAACTACTGCTGCTGCTGCTACTGCTGCTACTTTTCGCCAGTTTCCTTATCAAGCTACACGCCCGAGCACTTCCGGCGGACAGCCGGAGAGTGAGCGAGTGAATGATGAAGGGCGAGTGGGCCACTGTGGTCTAGTGTCCTGTGTTCTGTTCACTGTTCTCTCTGCTTGTTATCAACAAACGTTGTCATTGCTGCTCAAGTGTCGTGGCTTGTAGTTTTCTTTCTTTCCGTCTGTCTTCTATTTTTTTTTCCTTTTCTCTTTTTTTTTTTTTTTTTTTTGTATTATTTTCTTGTTTTTTGCTTGGCTTTTGTCTTTTGCGTCTTTTGTCTTTCACTTATGCATGTCCCGTTTCCTTTTGCGCTGGCAACTTCTGGAGATTTTGTGACGCGCCAACTTGCCGAGCCCTGCGCCAGCCCAGGCAGAGGCCTGCCATATGAGCCCCCAAGGCATTTGGCAAAGACAACGGCCCTCATAAAGTGCGCAAAGTTACAGTCAAAGCTCAGCTACAGCTACAGCGACAGCAGCAGCGACAGCAGCAGCGGCATATTCTGCTCCAGTCAAGCTCTAATACTTTGATAATCCTTGAATCCTTGGCTACAGCTATGACTGTGCTCCGACTTCACATGTCGAATATGTGCTGCCACAATAACTTTTGATACGCCAGTGTACTCGTTATCCTGCTCATCCTTAGACTCGATATGGATATGGATATGAAGACAGCCGCCAGTCAGCTTTGTTACTTGAGCTTTATCGCATACACAAACGACTACAAATATATCACAATGTGTGTCTGTGTGTATGCGTGTGTGTTTGTTGCAAATTATATAAGCATGATAATGTTGCATAACACACACACACACACACACACACACACACACAGCTTCAGGTCGAGCTGCAGAACTATAATGGCTTACAGTTTGTGCTGGCTGCAGCTCTATGCAGTTTGTCTAGTTTCAATTTCAATTTCATTTTGATTTCCCTTATTGTGTAAGGACGTTCGCAGTCAGCGTCCTTTATCTTACTCCTCGTTTGCTCCACATTGCAAATGCATCTTTTCTGTGACGCCTGTTTATCAGAGATTTATGATTGTGCTGGCCCGAGCTTAGCTCTCATATTGCCCTAGCTCAATAATAAAGCCAATTGCTGTCCAACCGTATGCTATGCGTATTTAAGTTGAATTGCGAGCAGCACATAGCATACATAAGACAATTAAAGTGCATTTGAAGCAATTCCTAAATATGCAGCTTAAATTTTCATTTGCAAACATTTTAACAAGTTTTTGTTGTTCATGTGTAATTGCATCAATGAAATTCATAAATTGATCAATTTATTTGCAATAAAATACGACTTTAATTTATGAACTGCAAATTAATAAATTAGAAAGATAGAAAAATGGTATAAAAAATTAAATTTATAGAAATTTAATATATAATTTGTAAAAATTTAACAAATTTTTATACGAGAAGAAAAGAAATAATTTTGTAGAAATAATTGTTATTAGAAAATTAATTTTTTAGAAATCTAAAAAATTATTTAATGAAACTTGCTTGTCAAAAAAAAAACAACATTTTAAATTTTTAAGAAAAGATATTTTCGCTTAGATAAATAGTGTGTATACAAATTAAATTTTACAAAATTTAATACAGTTTCTTCACAATAATTTGCTTAAAAAAAATAATTAAAAAGTGAAATTTCAATGCCGCATTAAACAGCATTTAATATGTGCCTAATTGCCGCCCAAGTTTGGGCAAGTAAATTTCATGCAAATTCCATTTGCAGCCAGCTGCTTCCACATAACTTGAAGGCCAAGCGTGTGTAGGGTATTAGCCCAGCCCCAGCCACATGCCAGACACCAGTTTGTGGAGCACGGGGCTGGTGCAGCAGCTGGCGGAAGAAACCGCAGTGAAATGCGCCGCTAAACCGCAGCTGCTTTTTGTGCATCAAGCAGATACACGCAGACACATGCGCAGGCTGGCTGCCTAATTGCATATTGATAACAATTTCCAGCGCAAATCAGTTATGATGGCGGCCATTCAAAAGAGACGGACGGACATACATAGCGAGCGCTAGCTCGGAAATGCACAATTTGGGTTTAATTTGTGCGAGCCACATGCATATATGTATGTGTGTGTGTGTGTGTGTGTGTGTGTGTGTGTAGGTATGTGTTAAGCCCATTTGCTTGCTGATTTCCGAATGATTAAACTATTACATTTACAACATTTATAACACTGGCTGCTATCGACTGCATTAGGCCATGCAGCTGGGCTAATCGTGAGGCAGGCACATGTATTAAATTGATAATATTGTTGACAGTCCTACAGCTTCATACATACATAAATACATACAGAGTACAGTTTGTCGAACCTAAACCGAACATCAATATTTGTGCACACATATTTGGCAAGCAAACATGGCTGCAATATAACTTGGCTGTGCGTTTGTTTGACAATTAAATATTTGGTCAAGGCTTATAAATGCTTTATGCGTTCAAATCTATATAGACAAATGTATGAATGTGTATATATAAGTTATATATAAATTTAGATATATATTTGTATAGCTGCCACTTAAATTATGCGTTAGAGTGCGCGACAAATGAGACAGCAAGAAGACAGAAGAAGAGCTAGAGGAATATAAAATTTTGATATGTGAATATGTATGTGTGTTATATAACTTTACATAGACAATTATTTAGAAGTGCGCAGCCAGAGAGCATTCCCAGCACAAATCTTAACATCTCCATATGTATGTGTGTGTGTGTGAGTGCCAAAGACTTGAGCTTAAGTGACACTAACAGCTCAGCGAGCAGAGTGGAAGCTGGATTTGGTATTCAGAAATGCAGAGTATGAGATTTCCGCCTAGCCTGTTATGTTTTGGCTGCTGAGAGCAACTCAATCTAAATGCGGTACAATGACATCTAAAGTGTTTGGGCTGAGCGCCACGATGCCAATCCAGCCGTCTTGGCTCGACTCCCCTAGGTTACCCTCACTTAACAAAACAAGCTTTGCCAGGCTATGACATTAGTTCTGCTTTCTTTTAAATGTGTCACGTAATTTCAGTGTGCGAATCTTTCACTCTACCACTCTCTCTCTCTCTTTCCATGCCACAAACTATGCGCGGGCAAGAACGGGGTCTGCCAGGACAAACACAGAGACAGACACCGAGTCGAGTCGAGTTGAGTTGAGCTGTGGAGAGGGGGAAAACACAGAGAACGATTGTATATGGCTGGCATTTAAGTGAAATGTATGTAGCGCATTTTGGCAGTCAGCTGTACTGTTGTGAATGCAGAGCAGCCAGTTGAAACAGCACGCGGAGCCACTCGAAATGTATGCCAGTTGACATTTAAAGATAGTTAACAGTTTGCAATACGCGTCGGAGCTCAACAGCGCCCTCAACAGTTTCAGTAGAATGCAATAATTTTAAGGCAAATGTTGTCGCCGACAAATAATTGCGCAAATTTCGCAGCGAGTGTTTAATTGTTACCAAAATGAAATGCACAACAAGAGCGAGCGAGCGGGCTAATAAATTGCGCTTTAAATGGCGAAAAATGAGTTGAGAGTTTAACAACAACAAGCAATTTAGTTGAATTTAAGCTGTTTAACTAAACTTTGTCTATATTTGAATTTAGTTTTGGTCAAAGCTTATTTTAAATAGTGAAATATTATAGAGTAAGGTTTATTTAGTTGTTGAAACTAATTTTTTATGCAACCTAAGTCTAAATACTATTCTAATTCCAACAAAGCTAAAAAACTTATCGGCAAATAGAATATTCGCTATGCAGCTTTTCCTAAATCAAATTCAATATTTAGGCGTGTGTTTTTAGAATAAAAATGCATGTTGGATTTATACAATGTCGGTAGATATATATTCTGGTCTATTCAGGTGTAATAGAGTTTGAAGTGTTTTTCAATATTCCCATTAGGGTCAAATTTTATATATTTTTATTTCATTTACGTGTTAAAAACAATGTAAAAAATTTAACATGTTTCTTGTATACATATACTGTCAAAAAAATTTAAAGTTTGGCATGTTTTTATTTTATATATACACACATCAAATTCGCGCAGTCTTCATGTTCTCCCTTAAAGTTAACTCCTTAACTTTTTATACCCTGAACCCATTGAAAATGGGCAATCAGGGTATAATGGTTTTTTTTAATGTAACAGGCAGAAGGAGGCGTAGCAGACCCCATAAAGTATATGTAGTCTTGACCACGGCGATGAGCTGAGTCGATTTAGCCCTGTCCGTCTGTTTGTCCGTCTGTCCGTATGTATGAACGTGTCGATCTCAGAAGAGTATATGAAATGATGGCTTTTCTATAATGTTCTATATCAGAAACTATAAGAGCTAATAATAGAATAAATAAAATCTGTCTGTGTGCCTCTCTCTTTATCAATAGCAATATTTGCTTACGTTTACATTTAAGTTAAACTCATTTAGAATGCTTGAAGCAGCAGAGAGGTTTCTCATTGGTCACTTCACGATCGACTTCTGCGACCGCAACTCGACGCAGGCTCAACATTTGAGCCCGCCTTGGAGTTTGAGTGAAAGTGGCCCTATATAAAGTGCAGCAGCTGCAGCATTTCTTCAGTCGTCCAGGCCCAGTGGGGGTCAATTGTGCAGTGCAGTAAAGTGAAAGTGAAAGTGAAAGTGAAAGTAAAGTGAAGTGTGCTCAGGTAAATATTTTATTTTTTAATAATGTTAAGTACTTTAAGCAGAATTGTAATAGTTAAAAATAATTGTTAAGAATTGTTTAAATATTACATATAAAAAAAAACTGTAGACTTAAGATATTGTTAATGATCGTTGAGCTAAGCAGTAAAGACTTTGGCTTTGAGGAAAGACTTAGAAAATGTTGAAGAATTATTCACTTAGAAAAATTTAAAGACTTAGAAAATTAGGAAGACTCTTAGACAACTTGAGAGACTTAGTAAACTCGAAAGAAAGAAAATTAGGACGACTTAGAAAACTTGAAAGACTTAGAAAATTTAGAAGACTTAGAAAACTTGGAAAACTTTAACTGCCTGAAAAATATATTTTCTAATTAATTATCGCTAGTACTTTCACAAAATATGTACACTAACTCATTATTATTTAAGGGTTCAGGGGAACTCGTAGTCGAGCAGTCACTCCATTTAGCAACCATAGTTATCGAATTCTGTTTGTATTCCACAAAACTGATCTTCTTTGAGAAATAAAATGATTTTAGGATATAAGTATTTATATGTTATATAAAAAGTGACATACATATAAAAATATAAATCATAAATGAACATATCAGTAAAACCCATTTTATTCACAATTTGTTTGGCTAAAAATCGTCAATTATGGCAGCAGCTCTGTTGACTGCCCCAACATATAAACCAATATTATTCACCCAATAAATAGCATATCAAGTCGAAAAATAGCATTATTTAAGCTATATAGCAGTCAATATGCTGCCAACTGCAACAGTTCTATTTAGTTATAATATTTTATGCTTTTGGTTCACTAAAAAGCTTATATTTCAAATCTCAAACATTTTCTTTTTTAAAATTTTCTTTGGAAAAAAATTTGCGATAAAATATCTCTAAAGGCTGCACAAACAATAAAGCGTAAATTCTATATGAATTCTTCCTTTTTTTTTTCCTCCAGTCCATTGACAGCTGGCATTAAATGCAAATTGATATTGATTTATTTATTTTTTTTTTTTTTGCTTAGCATTAATTTGATGCATTTTACAATGTTTTTTTATGGTAGCAGATAATCCATTGGCATTGCATTAACAACTCGAACAAATTGCAGCGCTAAATAGAACTTGAAAAAACGTGACTGTTAGTGCGTTTATAAGCTTTCAATGTGCTATTAACATGAAGTCCATTCAGGCACTAAAAAACAGTGAATAAATCTCACAAATCAGCACTTAATGTTAATTACGCAATTTTTATATGCTGTACTAATTGCAATTGGATATATTGGGTTTATTGATTTTGTTGATATTTATGTGAGAGATGGAAAAGCGCAAGGCAGATTGTTTTAGGTCTATATATATAAATATATTAATTAAATTAAATTATTATTATGTATATTAAATATATATACAACAATTATTGTGTATATTATATTGAGTGTTTACTGTACTTAACAGACTATTATTAAAAATAATTTCTTCCTATGTATGAAGTTATAGATCCTAGTTTAAATCATTTTTCACATAACTGATCAGTTTATTTATTTCCGTAAAATAAATTAAAATCTATATGATCAATTATTAAAATTTGTATTAGCTAAAATCAACAAATTTCCGTATGTTAATGCTAACACTTAAGTATAAACATATATCGAATACTTCATAACAAATAGTTGATTGAAATATATTGAACACATCGTAGGCACTATTTTTTCGCTCTTACTCAGATTTTCAATTCAACTACATGCCTTTAAAATTCAATAAGATTAATATGATCAAACTATGAACACTAAAGTAGCCTAAAATTGCATTATTTATATGATTTAGCAACAGCTTGTACAATCAATAAAATCTTATCATATTCTTTATGTATGCATTAGAATAATTTCATACATAAAATCCGTTTCAAATAGTCATTTAATTAGACATAAGGTAACTTCTATTCGAGCAATATCTACGTCTCTTATTTGCTCTTTTTTTTTTTGGTTCGCCGATGTCAACTTTAATACGAGTTGAAACGTGCAAAAATACAGATTAATGTAGTAACGCACATGGCACACATGGCTTTGCATACGGATTTGCTACAATTTGTTGGCAAATGAGGACAGCTGCAGCTAAGTGCCTGCATTTGACATTAAACGCGCCAACTTGAGCTCTAAACTCGAAAACTTTTTGCTAAACCTGCTCACGTTAGATCCAAAAAACTAAACTGCGCTACATGCAAAATGTTGCGTATGCAAATTAGTATATATAAAATAAAAAAAAAAAATGAAAAGCAGAAAAAAAAAACGAAATGTAGATGAAGTTAACTAGCAGCCGAGTCGAGAGCCCTACTCTAAGCCAAGCTAAAAACGGGACCAACTGGCGGGGGAGCCTAAGTGGAGTGCTTGTCGCTGTTGTTGAATTAATTGTGCACACATTAAAATTGCTTAACTGAAAGCCACTTCAAACTGCCAAACCAACAATTTTTAGCCCCTAAACTGTGCTTCGCTTTTGTGTGTGGCCAACAACATATAAATTTGTATGCGTGTGTGTGTGTCTGTGTGTGTATTTGTGGCCAACAAATTTAAAGTTTCAGGGAAAAACTCTAACTCTGTGGCATCAAGGGATTAATTGCTTAAACAAAAATGAATAGGCAGGGCTAACGAAATATAGCTGGCATATATTGCGACCTATGGTTAAAGGTTAAACATCACTCATTTTGAGTTATGTGATCAAATTTGTATATATGAAAGAGTGATGAATGAAGGAACTTATTTGTGTCTCCTAACTTCTATAACACTATGTCTGAGCTCTATTTTAGTAAAGCTTCATATTTAAATTATTTGAGTTATGTGATCAAATTTGTATATATGAAAGAGTGATGAATGAAGGAACATATTTATGTCTCCTAACTTCTATAACACTATGTCTGAGCTCTATTTTAGTAAAGCTTCATATTTAAATTATTCTTATGTAATTCTTTCATAATGAAACGCGTATTTTATGAGCTAAGACTAATAAATAAAACTAATAAAAAAATAAATTTTATTTAAAATTTTTGGCTGATAGTCATAGAAAATACAATATTTAATATAAAGTAATTTTAAGTTTTGCACATTTTTTTTTTAAGTTTGGCACTTATATCATATATTTTTATATTATATATATTAATATTTTCGAGTATTATATGAAATAGAAATGTATTTTACTACTTATTTATGTCATTAATAATATTTACAAAATTTTTTTGTGGGTTACTTTATATGGGTCAATTTAGATATTACACACAAGAGTACAAATGCAAATATACAAATTTTAACTGTACATATTTTTCATAATAATTAAGAAATATAGAAGGGATCGACAAAAATAATTAATAATTATAATTAATTAAAGTAATAATTATGGTTTTCCTCTAACTAAAAACTTGCAACTATCTAAGCTGCACTCAGATCGATCTAATGCTAATACTCCGAAGAGCAAACGCCTCAAAGAATCAAATGAGTGAGCTACAGAGATCTATGCGGTACTCAGATGATTGAGCTACTGAAGTGATCTTTGCTCCGCATTCTCCCAACATTTAACCACTGGTGGTCTTTTGTGGGCCTTTCAGTCAGAGCGCTTCGAAGGTTCAAGTGAATGAGTATAATACTGAATCGTAGCTCCAAAAAGCGACGGTATTTTATTTAAAATTCTTATCTGATAGCAACATTCTTCTCTCAAGTAAATATTTTTTCTCTTAAAACTAACTTTTGTCTTTCGCCATTCTCTCGTAGGGTGTGTATTGAAGCATCTGACAAAAGTCTTTCTCTTATGACGCGAAACTCGATCGTTTTTTCCTTGACGATGGTTGTCCATAACATGCTCGTGCTTAAAAAACTTATAAATGATTTTTTAAGCAAAAGTCGACTTTGTTTACTCCAACTACAAATAGCTTAATTAACTTGAACAGCGCTATAACGTATTTAATCTGCAAAGCAGATTTTTTGTTGTCCCATATTAGAGTATTTCAGTTTCGTTTTCATCTTGGAATTAATTCAATTACCTTTCAATTCAATTTGTCGAAGTATTGCGCATGTGTCTGGCAACCTTGGCTAGTCCTGCTTATGTCTAATACATATGTGTCCTTAAGTTTCCTTTTTTGCTTTCTATTCAAAATTTGCACACTTTTCCTATTGCTATTGTTGCTGTTGTTGTTGCTTGCCCGTACAGTTTCTATTGTTATTTTCATTTCCACTTTACATCAAAACGACTGTCTATGCCTGACTCGCTGGGCGCCGCTTTTTCCCGCTCATCATTACATTTCATTAAGTTTCAAAAGGCAGACGTTAGGTCGGGCCTTGTTTCGTATATAGTTGTAGTTGTTGCTGTTGTTGCTGCCAGTGCTTTTTGTGTTTATTAAACGCTTTCGGGGCGCGTGTTCATTCAATTTGTTGTTGCCTTGCTGCTTGCTGTAAATGTTATGTATACATGCCTGCGTCTAAATAAATAACAAAACCCAGCAACAACAACAGCAAAAACAGCAACAGCAGCAACAAAAACAACAACGACATCAACTCACAGCACAAACGCAAACAACACATGCAAAAGCTCATGCTGTGTGTCGTTGTTGTAGGCGTTTTGCTTCTCCATTTGTGTGTGTGTTTTTTTTTTGCTGTGTGTTTCTGAGAAAAGCGCTGGCAAAATCATTTTAATTGTTTTGTTTAAATAACAGAACGAGCTGCCAGAATCCAGGGCCACGGCAGCTCCGCAACATTCAGAGTTTGTCTTCTAGGCGTATACTTAATAAATTGCGCGTGTGTCACGTGCGTGTGTGTTCTTTAATTTTCCTTGTCTATATAGGATAAACGTGTCACCTAACAAGCTCAAGTTAGGGGAGAAGCATATAAACTATGTGATTTCGTTTGCGTAGATTAGTTGAATTTATGCGGACTTTAATATAATTTAAAGAAAAGTAGACAAAAGTAGATTTGTTAGGCTCTTCAGCCAGAGCAGGTATTTGTGGATTAAATGCTTATTATATTATATACATTTATATTTTTCTTAGAAATGGAAATTCTTTAGAATTTTTTAATATATATTTTTTCATTTAATAACAATAAAAATCTTAATAAAAAGTGCGTACCTCAGTATAATTTATAAAAAAAAAAGTAGACAAAAGTAGATTTGTTAAGCTCTTTAGCTAGAGCAGGTATTTGACAATTTAAATACTTATTTTTTTAGCCGTATATAAATGACAATTTCTTAGAATTTAGTAATAATTTTTTTGATTTTTATATAAATACAAAAGTTAAAAAATTTTTTTTTTTTATATATTCTTTCAACTGTTGACAAGTTTTGAATATCTGACAGACAGTTGATTTATTTAATTTATGAGGACTTTAAAAAATTATAGAAAAACAAACAAAAGTTGAATTGTTTGGTTCTTCAGCAGAGGTATAAGACTATTAAATGCTTATTATATTAGCTGTATATAAATGGAAATTCTTTAGAATTTTATAGAAAAATACTTCAACTTTTTATTGATATATTTATTGACATAAAATTAGAAAGAAAAATATTTTTATTTTTTAATAATGAAAATATCAATAAAAAGTTTTCCTTACTGACAAGTTTTGAGTATATGAAATACAGCCTGAGACATTTTTTACGTCCACATATTTACTTTTCCCTTTGTATTCAGCTTGGAAACTTGAGCGGAGAGTGGCTTTAACATAAGTATTTGAATGGGTTGCTCTCGAGTCTGTCTGATGACTCAAGTTGTTAAATGAAATACGATAATATTAAAATGCCAAATAATTCATATTGAGCCGCACAAGTTTATTGTTTGACCTTTGCCCGACCAAGGCCAAGTGCACGATAAAGTTTATCAATGCCCGCAGGGGCCGAGATGGAGTGAAAGCAAAAGACGTTTATTGAAAATGCTTTGAGCGCGGACACGTACCACAAGTAAAAGGAATAAAACTTTTTTACCACGACATTCTAGCGTACGTGCGTGCACTGAAAAGCTGTGTAATTAAAAGTAGAATCTATATATATAAATGTATATATGTACATGTAATGTCTAATATATATATTTTAAGACAACTTTCTGGTTGATATGATAAATCCACTTAAGCCAATTCGGCAAATAAAATTGAAACGTGCGTGGCAAAAAACAACAAAAAAAAAGTCAATGTCGAAGACGATGCAACAAAATTGCCAACTTTTAATTGTGAAAGTTTTAGTGCGGATGAAAATTGTGAGGGCAAGCCACGCACATAGTAGACTGAGCAGAGCTTTGCCACACACAGCACACACAGCAGGTGTGTCAAATTGTTGCCGCTCGCATTAAGGGGCCAATGGGGAATGGCCGGAGGCAAAGTTTCTTACTTACGTACGTCCTGCTCATAGGATGTGCTGTCATTTCGTGTTACTTGTCATCAGCTTCATGCGTTTTGACATTTTTATTAGTCGAATACTCCTTAACAGCACGCTCCATTGCTCCAACGCTTTGGGGGCTCTAACTGTCGTCCGCCCGCTCGTTACTTCGGTCTCCCTGTCTTTCTCCCAGTCTCTTTCTCTTTTCTATATATATATATATATATATATCTCTTTTTGTATTCGTCTCTATTTCCCTTTCGCTCCTCACGCCGTTTATTCAGAACTTGTGACATCTAATAAGTGTTTACTACCCAAGAAGCATGCTTTGCCAGTGCTTTAAAACATCAGGGGGAGTTTAAGTGTGTGTGTCTGTTACAATTTGCTGCCCTGCTGGATGCTGCACGCTCTTTACCTCCCACATCACACAGCAACCCCTCATATATTCCCAGTCGATAAAGAACGAACAAATTGTGCGCAAAACACTTTTTTCTTTCTTCTTCTTCAAACTTCTAGCTTGAATTGTTTTTATTTATTTTTATTTTTATATTTTTTATCTATAAGCTTTAACTTAAGACGTAATTGGATGTTTGATAAATTTATTTGGTTGATTGATTGATTGATGTCAAAAGCACGTGAATATAAATAAAATAAAATAAAATAAATATATTGACAAATTTTAAAAATGAAAAGTCTTTCATCATACACTCTGATAAATGCTGCAAATATTAAACAAATAAATAAAACATCATTTTAAATCACATATAAACTGCCATTGCAATGCATTGTATGAAAATACGCTAATTAGGGCTCTGTAAATTGTTCGTAGGCTGTTGTAAAAAGCTTTCGCATGTTTATTTGCTCAACTCGTGTGCGAGGCAAATACAACGACAACAACAACAACAATAATAACCGACATACATGTGTAGCTTTAATTTATGCAATTAAACTGCTTTAATTAGTTAAGCAACGACTGCAAGAATAACAACAGCAACAATGAAGAAAAAACAACAGCTGTTGCATAAATAAGTATGTACATTTGGACAAAAAAAAAAAAAATAAAAATAACAGAGAGAAACCGCATTAAAACAAATTTATATATACAATATATTATATATATGGGCATATTTATATATATATATAAATTTGTATATACATTTTAACCATTTCACAATTTCGTTTATTTTGCAAAAACCCAAAACCAATTTAATTTGCGCACAGCATGGAAAAAAAAGGTTGGAAAACTTGCAAACAAAATACGTTAAATTCTTGGAAAGGCAAAAATAATACAGCTGCATGAGTGCAAATGCTTAAATCATATGAAATTTTTACATAATGGAAAACCCTTTATATAACACGTAAAAAATAAATTTATATGCACATCAAATATTTATAGAAAAAGGAATTTAGACAAAATGTTTTAACACACATTTTTAAAATTTTAAATAAATTAATGTATATATTAAATAAATATTGATAAATATGCAAAGAATAGTTTAAAAAAAAGTGTAGTAAGAAATATAATAACATTTAAAAAAAAAGTTTATTTGGTACATATTCATAATTTATAATAAATATATAATTTATTTATGAATATAGGAAACAAACAAATATATGAAAAAAATATATTGATACATAAAACCAAATAATTAAATGACAATTTAAAAAAAAATAAATAAATATAATGTACTAAATATATATTTATTTATAAGCAAATTATTTTATATATATTTAGAATAATATATAAAAGAAAAAATATATTAGATAGATAAAAAATAAATATAATAATTGTAGTATGCATGGCATATTATTGTCATAGGCCCAATAATATTCTAATAGTATATTGGCATAGTAACACTTTGTTGTTGCGCATATATAACGCAATTATATAATCATAAGTGTAATTGAAATTCGATCGGCTACTTATGTATGTGCCACGTGAAAACTGGGCGTGTCTGCACTTAGCCGCTTAGCAAGACCGTGTTTGCCTTATGTGTACGTCTAATGCTTATGCCATATGCATAAGAATCTCTTTACAAAATATTAATCATATTTATATTTTTATGTTTTCAAGAAGACTAAGAGCTTTTAAAGCTAAAGTCATTAACATTTTTTCTTTTCCTTCAATTATATCTATTTATGCACATATAAATAAACAAACAAAACTATGTCTATATTATGTATATATTTATAAATATATATCTACTTTGCACACATTCATTCATCTAATGAAAACCTTCAAATAAATACAATAAAATTCCAGCAAACAAATTTAATATTAAATAAATATGAACAGATTTTACCACAAATTTTTGCAAATTTAAATAACTAAATGAGCATGAAAAAACCTGTATACATAATTGATATTTGTAAAAGAATTAGATAAAATACATTATTAAAAGTTGAGAGTATGAAGCGACATAAGTGCTTTCAAATATTTTAATTACAAATCGAAAATATGAAATTCTGCAACGCCAATGAAATTCCACATGCCCACAAAATAAACAAATAAAAGAGCAAAATTTTGAAGTACACTAGAGATAACCTCAAAATGTTATAGAATATGAAAAATACATGCTCCTTGGTTAAATGTTGAAACTTTATTTTATTTACATAGCGAATGAAATAATTTTTGGGCATTTTTTTGCTCCAAAATATCATGTAATTCCCCTCAGTTCCCTAAATTCAATACTGTAATAGCTTCGAATTGTGCAGAGTTTACAGAGCTCAAAGTTGAGTGGCGCCAGTGGGTCCCATTTGGGCGGATCGTTCAGATTGTATAAATGTTTATGATGAGCCAAAAGAGAAACCAAAGCCATGCAACGTCAATGTCCATTTGTAAAAGTTCTCCCAAGAAACGAAAGCCAATTGCTGGCGGACCTGAGGGGTGAGGACGCAAAGTGGGGAAACTTTTGAGCAGCTGGCGTACGCTCCAACTTGACCCAGGAGAGTGTAAGGGGAAGGTTGACAGGGAAGGCTGACAGGGGTGTCCAGTTCCAGTTCCAGTTCCAGTTGTAGCTCCGAGCAGCAGCGAAACTTTTAAATGAAATTTTTGCCTTAAAGTTTTGTCAGGTAACTTGCGCACCAATGCGAACAAGCTGGCTTAGGTCAGCCAGCAAAGTCTGCGGTCTACCGCAGTCACACGGCAGTACACACAACTGCACAGCTGTAAATCTGTACACCTGCACACACACACACACACACGCAGAGAGTCACCCACATAATGCTGTATTGTCACGTAGCTTGGTGACAGATTCCAAAAGGCAGGCAAATAGCATTAAAACAACAAACGGCAGCTAAGCAGCAGCAGCAGCGCATTATGGCTACTAAGGCTGGTAAGCAGCCTGATGGCCTGTTGCAGGTATGGCACAACAGTTACCGCCCCCCTGCCTCCTTTTGGTCCCTTGCTACCTTGTCTCGTTACAAAAGTTTTGTTTTAATGTCTCAGCAAGTGTTGCCAACGCATAGTCTCTTTGTTTGCCATTTTAGAGTCAAAAGAAGAATGAAATTAGCAACATATGCGAGTGTTTGCCAAAAAAGAAGTATACCAGAAGTTTGACCAACTAACAGTTACCCTAATTTATGAATTCAATCGAAAGACATATAAAGCTAAACAGCTTTTATGGGTGTGATATCAAGCTGATGACATTTAGAAATGATATTCATATTTATATTACTTATAAACATTTGAGTTATTCAAGCGTAGCTTCATAAAGTAGTCGTAAAAAGCAGTCAAAAAGAGAATCTACATAACAAATGTAATATGTATGAAGATTATGTAAACTTTTTAGCTTTTAAAATGCCTTCAACTCTCTGCTACACACATTTGCAATTTGCTTAGTATTTTTATAAAGCATATAAAAAGAATCACATACAGCCTCTTAGCTAAGCTGCTGTTGCTGCAGCAGCATTTGATGTAATTACAACATTTCTTTTGCAGACATTCACATTCATACATACATATTTAGGGATATAATTCTAACGTTTTATATAGCATTAGCGTTAATGTTTTTTTGGTTTAAGTCCTTGTCCAAATGTTTTTTGTTGTTACCAAAAAATTATGACACTTTGAATCAGATTCCGGTTTTCTCTCTCAGAGTTTGCAGTGCGGCTCTAAAGCCCAAAGCCGAAAGCTAATGCGTTTTTAAATATGCTGCAGCGGATGCTGGGTTAGCATTAATTAACAGGCGCTCAGGCCCAGCCGCAGCACGGCTTATTGTGGTTACAGAGACAGAGAGGGGACAAGGGGACAAGGCGATGGCAGAGAAGGGAGTGGCAAGGACATTAGCTGAATGCGTTTGCGGAATGTATTTGATAAGCTGACGAGTTGGTTTTGTCTTCTGCTTTTTTTTTTCAATTAAAACTTTGGTTGGATTTAAATGATGATGCAACATGGCTACAGTCTTGCATTGTTTCTTAAATTAGATTAGTTATATGTTCAATCGAAAATACTTAAGAGAGAGAGAGAGAGTGGGAAACCATGAACATTTTTAGCAGTTCTTCTGTGTAATAACTTGTGCTCTCTTCTAGTTCTGTTTCTTTCTCTCAATCCGTCTCTATTTCTTACTGTCCCTTGTTAAATATTTCTCTGATAAATTAACTTTCTTAAAGGCATGAGGAGTAGCATTAGATAATTCAACTTTCTAGCAAATTTATAGCATATAGCAGGGTTTTTAATATAACAATTATATACATTTTTTAAATAATTTAGCTTTTGTATACTTTATTTAAAGCATCAGTCGAAAACTTAACAATGTATGGGTACTCTATTTGGCGACATTAAAAAACAATTCTGAGTCAGGATAATTTTTGGTATAAATATTTTGTCAAATTTCGCTGGACTACCTTATGAGTTGGCTGTCGCTGTAAGAAATTTGACTAATGCAGACTTTTTTTCTACGATTTTTGTTCTATATCTCTGACAGCTTTTTGTGTTAAGATCTAGATTAAGTAGCTTATATGTTTATAGATTTATTAATTTGGCTTTAGCTTTAGCTTTTTCGCTTTATTTACCTAATATCATCCATTATCTTATTAACCTATCTTATCCACTGTCTTATCTATTGTGATCCATTGGAACTTGATCAACTAACATAATCGCATTAAAATTTTTTAAATATTCATTTAATTGCTTTCTTAAATCTAACTTATATTTTATATATATATTTCCCAGGAATCACCTTCAATTTGCCGCAATCTATTTACAGCAAACCTTTTCCCATACACATATACAAATATAATGCTTGCTCACTCACCTGTTGCTTTTGTGCTGCGTTTGTCTCGGCTGCCACGGGGCGTATGCTTAATGTTTTAATTAAATCTTTTACGTTACTTTGCTTTTCTTATTATTTCCTTTCTGCTCGTGGACACACGCGACACTTGGCAAAGGACACTCGAAACACTGAGCAATAAAAATGGTGCTTGTTACTTGATTTCAATTTCTAACGGGCTTATGTTTGCTTTAGTTGAGGCAGCTACACAAAAAATACTTGCACAAGACATCGTGTAATAAGCCGCACTTGTACACAAACACACTCACATAGAGAGAGGGAGAGGAGACACAGAGACACATGGAACTGGGCACAACTAGCACATGTATCTGTTGTTGTCCCTGTCCTTTTTGTTGTTGTCGTCGTTGTCGGCGTCGTCCTTTGGGCTTGTCGTGAAAGGCAACAGCTTGAAATGCTATTAAAATATAATCTGCTGATAATCTGCACTTAATTTCGTGCTTTGCTCAATGCAGGCCACAAACCCACACACACTCAGTCTCACTCACTCAGTCTTTATGAAAAAAAATAAGCAGAGATAGGAAAGTGTGTGTAATGTCCTTGCCACAAGGCAATCGTCGTCAGCTGTGCAGTGTCGTTAGTTGTCCTAAGCCTTGAGCAACTCCTGCCCCAGATTATGGTCTACTAAATAATATTCGTGCCTTTTAATTTTTGTTACTTAGTTTTTCTTTACATTTTGTTGGTTTCTATTTTGGGCTTTTCGGTATGTTTTTTCTTTTCTTTTTTTATTTTAAACTCGTTCACTTGGTTACTCTTTTTATAAATTTTATTGTTGCTGTCTTTATTTCATTCTTCGTTTTTTTGTTCACTTTTTGTTGTCAACCTTTTTGGCGCTTACTTTTTTTTTTCTTTTGGTGAGCTTTACGCTTCGTTGATTTTTAATGTTTGTTGCGTTTGTTGCTGTTACTTTTTTTTTTTTTATTGTACTCCTGCACAACTACAAATGCGCTCATGTGCGTGCGTGTTGATTTCCTTTGCTGTTACCTTTTTGATACACTCGCACTTTTCTTTACTGTTCTCGCTTTTTATTTTTGGGTATTCGGCTATTGAGTTTTGAAATTTATTAAATTTGTTTCTCTTTTCTCTTCTTTAATCAAATTTCCACTTGATTGGAGTGACGACAATTCCGTTGATTTCCGGTTGCTGCCGTTACTGTATTGGTGGGAGTATGCGTCGTGGGTGTCGTTATGAGTGTGTATGTATGTGTGTGTGTATGTATGTGTGTGTATGTAAGTGTGTTTGTGTGAGTTTTGGAAATAAATGACAGAAAAGAGCAGAGAGTTTTTATTAGTTAGATTGTTAATAGTGGGTATTGTATAATATAATAAAAAAACATACATTTTTAAAAGTACAATCATATTATTATTTATTTGATTCAGAGCTTGAATTATGGAGTATAAATTAGAGTAGATTAAAATTAAAATGTTATATTATGCAAATTATTTGGACAAAACTCTAAGTCAAGCTAATAAATGTTGAATTTTATAGTCATTATGTATGTTATTGTAACTGAATGCAATAAGAAAATTATGTGAATGGCCTATAACTAAATACATCAATTTAAAAATTCTCTAAAAATCTTTTTTTTAATTTCTGCACTTAACCGCCTTTACATAGTTTTTGAAATGCAGTTTTTGCCTTAACAGAATTAATTTTTAGCTGCTTAGGCTGTATCAACATACTCGAACTTCTTCACTATTTAATTGGTATTAAATATGGAAAAAAAAGATTTTTCTAACAAATTTTGTAAAAATTTTGTTAAACTACATTATCAATGTTAACTTAATATTAATTTAATATTTAATACAGAATATTGATGTTGAATTTTTTCTATATCATAAGGGCTAGAATCCTTGACCTTTTTAACTACTGAGCGCTGAAAAATCATCTTTTGTGAAAAAAAAAAAAATTGGAAAAATATAGTTTAATCATTGATTTTGCACTACCTATAAAAACTCTTAGGATAACTATTGTTTGTTTTCATGGAAATTATGAATCCTGGTGAAAAAAACTTAATTAGCAGTAAAAGGTACGACAAAAAAACAATCCACACAGAGAAAAGCTTATAATATGCCAATTTTTAGAAAGGAATTTATATATTAACATATTTTCACAAACTCTATCAACCAATATATTGTGAAATTAGTTTCTTTATTTGTTATTAATTGCCTCAACATAACTGTTAATAACAGTTGCTAATATGTTAACTCTCGCGCACCTGCCGCATTTTACCTCTGAAACCTGAAACGAATTCAGCCTGAAAAATGTTTTTGATTGAATATAAAAGTTCGGCCAACTTTTCGAATTGCCCTGCATTTAAACAATTTGTGAAGTCAGAGTCTTAACATAACGTTGTTGCGCCTCGCATTACATTGTCGACAATCGCTTTTTATATATTTTATTCATTTGCAGCTTTTGCCAATCTCTTGCTGGCTGTGCGAGGCTGCGAGGATCCGAGGCTGTGGCTATAATCAAAAACCACTAAGACGCCTCTTTGGGAAATGGAAATGGGCTTAAAGCAATTTCATTTCCTGTAACTGTTTCCATCTTTTTTTATTCCTGGTCTTTTTAATTTAATTCGTCGCATTTTTTGTTCGTTGCGCACTCACTTAATTTTCTTCTTCTTTTGCTGGGTGTAAATGTTTTTTAAAAAATAATTTGGGTTTTTTTCTGTTTCTGCTGTTTTCTTTTCTTTTTTTATTTTTGCCAAGCCAACTTCCAGATCCTCTTAACGTGGCCTTTTTGTGCTTTTTGCTGGGGCGTGTGTACATAATACCCCAAAATGCAACACCGCGGCATTAACACACGCACACACACACACGCATACACACGCACAATCATTCTGACTCACGTAGACATTTACAAGCTTAAATAAAAATTCGTTTTCTCAACTTCAATTTATTCTTTTTTTCTTTATTTTCTTTTTGCTGTTAGTCATTTAGTCAGCGTCTCGCGTGTCGAAACTCTGAAATATAATAATAATTTTCTTCATTTTTATTCTTTTTTTTTTTTTGCTTGCTTCGCTGCCGCAGACTATAAAATATTTAATTTCCTCCACGCATCTGAGGTTTATAATAATTCCTTCCGGTTATTTTTGCCGCAGAGTGTTTCTAATTCCCTCAAAAGCTATTTGGACGCAAGACATCCGCATGGCCGCCAATACTACAGCCTAGCCCACAACAATTTCCATCAATTTCCACACGCCGCTAGAAAAGAAAATTTAAATCACTTTTTCTTTCACACGATTTTCCTTTTGGCTTTCCCATTGCCATTCCCCTTCCCATTTCTCTAACCTCACGCTTTTCCGCCTTCTGTATGTTTCTGGCATTTATGCTTCATTTACTTTTGATGGTTTTTTCTCTGTCAGCCATGTTTTTCACTTGTTTTTTTTTCTGGGCGTTTAATGGTTTATTGTTGACGTTAACTTAAATTATTATGTTTACTTGCACTCAAATGTTAAATGAATTATAGCCAGAGTGTAAAAAAATGATATGTATATAGTCTATGCAATAAACTTATTGGCTTAAATATAGCTTATAAAATTGCAGTACATTTTTGTATAGCTTTCAATTTATTTCGATAACAAATAACAGAAAGCTTTTGTTTTTTGAATTAAAACTAATTGTTGTTTTAGTCATAAGTCATAGCAAAAACCTATAGAGAAAGTGCTTGGAAAACTAACAGATATATTAAACAATATATTTATATTAGTCTTTAAAATCTAGATAATTGGTGGATGATTGGTTGATTTAAAATAATGGGACTTGGGAAAGACTTTTTGTACATATTTAAAAAAAATTTAATTGAAGTTTATTTACTTATCATGCTAATTCCATGCACATACCTTAGTGCAATAAGTATATGTACATTTAAATTTAAATTTAAATTAGAGCCACCGACTAAGAACTGCCCTTCACTACTTCAATAGTTATAAATAAGAAATTTATTATTTAAAAAATGGAATTCATCCTTAGAAAATAAGTATATGTGCAAAAACCATTCAGTTTGCATTTATTGGTCGGCATGAACAAAATTGAAATGCTTTTGATAAACAAATTCTTTACAATAAAAAATATTTTATGTTTTTATATTAGTATTTTAGTTAGTATAATAATTATTATAAATAAAATAAAGAAATTATGTTTTTCTTAATAAAATAAATAAATTGATGTAATTACATTTTGAATAATTAAAATTTGCTAAGCTTAGAAAAAATATGCCGAATAAAAAAAACGAATGCTATCTACAGAAATAGTTTCCAAATTCGCAATCAATTCAAAATAAATATGAATTAAAAACTTAAACAAAAAAAATTTATAAAGAATAAACAGATTAGAAATACAGCTTATATTGATTATAAGACAGTCAAATCAGTCTATATATTTAGTGCACAATAATATCTGTTTTTAATGTTTTTAACACATAGTTATAAAGTGCAAAAATTGAAAAATTGATATTTTTTTATTTCTAATAACAACAATAATATATTTATTATAAAATATAAGGTTCGACCAAAAGAAATTGTAGCTTAATTTTCATTTCCAAATTTAAGCTAATTAAAATAAAACAAAAAGAAAAGATTAAAATATGTGAAAATGAACCATTTTATTATATGCGTTAGTTGAATAAATATATATTTATAAATATATATATACATATATAAGTACAATCAATACAATAAAATATTCTCGACGATTTGAAATTATAAGTAAAAATATTATTTTACTATATTGCAAACATCACAAACAATTTTCCATTCACTAAAAGCTTATGTATTTCTCTGTACTAATCCAATTAGTTGCCAACAATATTGTAAGCTAGTATTAATCAATTAATTTTCTCTAACAGCTTTTTCATTTAAGAAGCATTTTACGGATTTTCAATTGAATTTGAGCAACAAACGAATTTCTCATTCAATGAAAGCTCATGAATTCTTTGTTTCGCCCAACTTATTGAAATTGACTTTTATTAATAGGAATTTATTTCGATGAAATCGCAACTTAATTGTATAAATTTTTGGCAGCTTAAGCTAAAAGTAGCCGTTGGACTACTCAAGTTGGCTTTTATGAGCTGACTAATTAGTTTTATTTGGACATATTTTATTAGCTGAACTCCAAAGGCGCAAGGTAATTAAATTAATTAGAGACCTGTCGAGAGATGTTCGCCAAATAAACCGTGAGCCATCATAAACTCGTTTTATATTTTCATTTAAATACACACTCAGGCACACACATACACCTTTCATGGCATTTTAATGAGGTGTTTGATGGTTGGCAAGCGGGCAAGCAGAGCATTAATTAAAAAGGGGTTTTTCTTTCATTTTTAGGCAGCTTCCAAAAATTGTCGCTCAGCTGTTGAGCCGAGCACAAATAAAAAAACAACGAAAAGCTGACGAATATTTAAAAAGTAAAATTAAGAAGAAAAAGAAGAAGAAGAGGAGCAAAAACTTAAGCTAATGCTTTAAAAATAGCTTAAAGCACACAACGTACCGCACGTGTTCGATGCTGGCCTTTTCTTTTTTTTTTTCTTCACTCGCTTTTCTTTTTATTGTTTTTCTTGTCAATCTCAGGCCTAGGGACACATTTTCAATTGAGTTCATCGCACTCTTCCTCATCGCCCATCGCCTCATCAAATTTCTCTTGCTCACACACTCGGCGGCAGCTAGGCCTCTCTTACATATCGCTTTAATTTCCGCTTGAATGCAAAGCAAAAGGTTTCCCTTTTGCCGAGGCTCGAAAAAAAAGGTTCCCTTCACTTGCATGTTGACTGCTCGACCTCAACGACCAAGGAAAACAAAACATTCTTGGCCCCAAACTGTGCCAAAAATCGAAAAAAAAAAAAAAAAAAAAAAAAATGGCCCCTAGCCGTGGCCAACCTTTTCAACTTGATTAATTTTCACAATTTAAGTTGATGAGCGCAAAATTTCCCAGCTAAACAATGGCCAAATGCTAGTCAGTGCCATTGAATAGGTGTCACTTAGTCAGTCAGTCAGGGAGTCAGTGAGTCAGGTCGGTCATCCGGTCAGTCTGTCAATCAGACTGATTTAACTTTTTTATTGCATTAGATACTTTTCTCTTTATGTACATCACTTTTCAGATAACTTTGGCAAATGTGCTGCGATTAGAAAGCGGCACAAGAAAAAATAGACCCACAATTTGATTTATATACGAAAATCTGGCGACATTTGAGCTAATGGCTAAAAAGGCGAACACATAAAATTCCCTTTATGCGATCGTCTGCCTATCAAACTTAATATAAGCAAAGGTTTCTAAGAAAGCAGCACTTGAGTTTATGATTTGAATTTTCTGTTGCCCAAAGGCATTAAAAACTGAATTTATGGACTTTTTAGGCTTAGAATCAATAGAAAATTGGCTGAGATCTTAGAGGCTATGCATATAATTTTGGATAATAACTTGAGATGTAAAGGCAAATACCTTTTTTATTAATGTTTAATTAATAAATGTTTTGTTAATAACTATTGTATAAGCAGTTATTAGTTAGTGGCTTTAGAGATATAAGTAACACATATAATTGGCTTAAATCGTTTGGTTTAAAGTTAGTTTATTATATTGCACTGTACTTATTACACTGAAGTATTAACATTTTCGAATGCATTCAGACTTCAGCTTGTAATTTACATTGACTATTTATTTTTTAGAATTTTATAAATAGTGTAATTGTGTTTTTACTTCAATATAGTAAAAGCTAATGGAAGTTTTGTATTTTTATATAAAAAAAAATATTGTGTTTCTATGGCTTGTATTAAGCATTTGTAAATCCCTTTCCCAAACAAGCTTGACTTTTCTAGCAGAAATTGTAATTTATATGTGAACAAACAAATTTGTGTAGAAAATTCAGCAATAAATTGACAATTTAAATGCTGTATAAAAGAAATAATTATATAGGAAAGAATAGTAGTCAAAATATTTTACAATATTTCTTTTACAAAATAAAGAGCTTAGTTGATATAAAATATATTATTGTTCAATATATCAAATGTTAAATGTATATATTTCTATTGTTGATTTGTTTATCTATAAAATATTTAATATGTACATATATCTTTGTATGTACATAAATATACATTTATATATCTATCTCATATATGCAATTCAGCTATACAAAAACATTATTTTCTCAAATTGAAATTTCATCTTTGCCAATTTAATTGCTAAAACTTTGTTAACTCTTTTGTTTCTGTAGCAGCAGGCAGTCAGCCATAATTTGTTGAGCTCTGAATTCACTTTATATTGTCATTACAGAACTTGTGACTTTATTCCTCAATAATTTTCTTTGATTATAAAACAAAATGCAAAAATAATAAAACAATCACTTTTTGTTTTACATTTCTTTGAAAACCAATTTTTGGCAAATATTTTATCATAGCCAAAAGTTTACAATTCTTTGCATCAATAAATAAACATAAATATATGCAGAAAAAAAAACAACAATTATTTATTATTTTTCACAGCTGCATCAGCAGCCGTAACTAAGCTGAACAATTTGTAAAACATTGCTCATACGACCAGTTGCTATCGAATAGGGCCAAAAACTATGCCAAAAACTCTTTAAGCACAGTTTTGTAGTTTCCAGCTCACAATGGTGCTCGCAACTTGGCCGAATGATTTATGAGTCTAGCTAAAGTTTGTTTTGGATTTTTGGTTCAGTTTGCCTTCGATTTTGTTTGCAGTAGGCCAAAGGTAAAAGAACTTTCGATATTTAATCAATTTATTGATGTAGGAATTGTGACTGACAATTTACTAAGATTTTTGTTTGTTCGTAGTTTTAAAATGTTTGCAAAATTTTAGTGCTTACAAATTTAGTTTAGGAATTTTCTGCTTTTCGGGTTTGGAATTTTATTTTAAATTGCTATGGTTTGCCTTTACACAAAATTTGATTAAACAAGTCAATTGACTTGATATTGAGCTCCGATTAGGTTTTTTATGCAAGTTATTCGAGTAAAGAAAACAAAAATAATTTAAAATATTTTTTTGCTTTCAACAATTTAGTTTTCAGCTTACATTTTTGAAAACACGGCTCAAACTAGCTAAGAGTTTGTTAGCCAACTTCTAGCCGTAGCGTTATGCTTTTTGAATCAGTTCACTTTGGGTTTGGTTAAATCGCGTTATGAAATGCTGCCAAGTGTAAAGGTTAGCAAAAGGCGACTTTTGGCTGGGCTTGAACCGGTTCGCGCTAGCTCCACCTGTCACTTGGGGGCCTCTGTTTCTGTTTGCTTTGGCTTTGCCCAAAAATTTACACACACCAATGCACACACACACGCGTCGCGCCGCGGAACGCCTCAAACGCACGCACGCACGCACTGGCACACACACACACACACACACACGGACACACACACGGACACAGATAGAGATACACGGTTACGTACATAGACAACTACAGGACGAACAACACAGGACGCGCTCTGTGTGTGTGCGCGCGCTTGATATAACGGGAACGCGTGCAAAAGACTGCTCCCGGTTTGAACGGATGCTGGAGCTTGACTGAAATAGCGTTCACCTTAGCACCGAGCATCAGCGCCAACAGCAGGCCAGAACCTAGCACAATGCTAGGCGTTCGCAATGTTCACATGAAAGCCGAAAGGCAATGCGAACGAATCTGCTGTCACGAGATACGAGCCAAGGATGCGACCTGTGCGACGAGTGCTCGGCTGACTCTTTGCCATATTACAGCATCCCTGCGAGAGCTTTCCTGTGCAGCTTTCGTTAAAGAGCGCGTGCCGAGCTTAAGAGAGACAGAAAGCTTCACAGAGCTTACAATACACATTCAGCAACTGAGCGAGAGAGTGAGAGAGAGCGAGCTTTCAAAAGCTCTTTAGGCGCTTGTTTACTTTGTTTTTTGTCTTTTTTTGTTTTTATTTTTTTATCCTTTTTTTTTTTTTTGTATTGTAAAAGGTTTGTTTTGTTTTTGCTTATTTCGGGCAACAGACACAGTTGTAAAATTTTAAGCTTTGTAGTCTTTGATTGTGTGTGTGTGTGCGTATTTTTGGGTCTGTGTGTGTCTGTGGGACTTTTTGTGGTGCCGGCTACCAATTTAGACAATTTAACAGGTGGTCTCGGCATTTTACTAGGCTTTTAAAGGTTTTTAGTTGATTGTGTAAAAAGAAGTCATCGAAATGTGTAAAGAAAGTTTTGCATAGAATTTTAAATACTCTCAGAAAATAATTAGATAATAGTTAAATATTTATTGAAAATATATTACCTAAAACTTGTTTTTTATAAAAGTAGAAATAGATTAATAGGAGTGAATATTTTTTGGTACTTTTAGCAGTGACTGTGACTGGATATTAAAACTTATGTTATATATGTTATATATTATGATATATTTTGAGTATAGTGTTTCATTCTTTAAAACTGTTAGCACTGGTCTGCTAAAACTCTGCTGTGAGAAAAAATGAATTTTCATTTGCAATGATGTACAGATCATTTCAATGGCAATTATATTAGATGTAAATGCGAAGTCAAGAAGAAAAAATCAGTAAATATCATATAAGGCTGCGCTGAAGTTATGAAGACTGCACGTAAAGTTAGATCTATTCCACAAATAATAAAAAAATATATGCTTCCATATCAATAGCTGAATATATGTAGCTCATCTAGTTTGTTGATAATTTGACAGTGTGATAGGGTTGTATACGTATGCGCCACATTATACACACTAAATAATTATTTGAGTCTTCTTAAAATAGTAAAATATATAATTATATATTGAAAGAATGTCATTTCTGTTGACTTTTAATATATCATTCAAACAATTCGACGCTTTGTCAGAGTATCAAAAATGAAGGCAATATGTAGCATACTTTTCGGGGCCAACAAAAGGCTTTGGCTGGGCAGGCAATTTAGATGGCTGTCAATGGCTGGACAAACGCTGGCCAAAGCCTAATCACAAATACTTCGCACGGCACACACACACATGGGTACACCTGGCCACACCTGGAAACCAATCAATACGAGGACGAGCTGATGCAGAAAGCAGAGTAGTTTTAGTGACTGGGGGGGCCTTGGTTACATTTATCGGCTAAATGGTCAATGCTGGTCAGCGACCAAATTTGTCCACTTGGCTGAGTGGCAGCAAACGCTAATTAAACTGCTGGACAGGAGCAGCACCAATAGCAGGAGCAGCAGCAGCAGCAGCAGCAGCAGCAGCAGATGGACCAAGTGCTACAAACCCTGAGATAATCAACATGCCAGAGCCACCTTGCTGCCCCATTAACTGCTTTGTTTGGCGTCATAGAAAAACGAAGGTGGGACTAGGAGGGCGGGGGAGAGAGGCCAACGGGATCAGAAATGATTGTATAATTCCAAGGGAAAACGCTGCCTAACTGCTGAGCCTGTCCATGCTCTGTGATTGACACGTAGAGACAATCGAATTGTGATTTGCACCCAAACTGTAACACAAACTAAATGAACAGCTGGCAAATGCTGCACAGCTGGTTGCTAGGCAGCAGCACCGAATCTGTTTGAATCTGCCCAAGCAGAGGACACTGCTCTGCTCGCAACTCTGTTATTTAGCCATTAAGTGCAGAGCGGCCGTCAAATGTCCATCAACTTTCAACTGAGTTGAAATCTAGCGATAAATCCTGTTGAGTTTCGTGAATAATTTCGATGCTCATTAGCAGTGTCATGAGCAATGGCCAAATTATGAAATTTGAAATGTGAAAATGTGCACAGAATGTTTAAATAATTGCGGCTGTAATCACGTTGAAAATATGCTAAGAATCAGGGAGTTCGCAGAGGCATTCCAAAGAGCGTAATCTTTCATTGTTTGTTGCTTGAAGACAAAACAATTGAATTGTTTTATATTTTATTTTATTTTGCAAGAAGCTAGGTGCGCAGTTGAGCGTCTTCAGATCTAAAAATTGTTTTTTGCCATGTCTAAGTCTATGTCTTTTCTTGTTGTGGTTATTTTATAAGTCTTAAGCCAGTCTACTTGATAATTTTAAATTGTCTCAAAATAAAATATTTGTACATTTTTTTTTAACTCTGAGCTTTTGTTTTGTTGTTTTTTTTTTTTTTTTATATATATAAATTTACTTAAAACCAAAAATAAATGAAAATAAATAAATATATAGAGATATTTGAATATTGTTTTATTAATTTTTTTACTTCAAATTCTATAATATAATATCATATTTATTATATATAATAATACAAATTTAATTCTCATTTATATATAATACTTACTGTGCAATAAATAGAAATCATATATGAAAAATATATAAAAAACTTGTGTATATATTTTACTATTAAAAGTATATGTAATTAATGAATATACTCTGAAGGGAAATGTATTAAATATATATATGTATATACATTAGTACCTTCTCATCAATTTTTACTCCAAACACTTACATAAACTCTACAAATTTTCATATATACCTATTTCCAACAAAAACAAAATAAATGTATGCTCAGTTCAAGATTTTCGCTTTTCGGAATAGCCTCTTCAACGTCTGTTTTGCCAGGAACAACAAATGCAAGAAACCTCAAGGAAAAAAAAAACATATGTGCATATTTAATGTGAAGCATTTGATGTCTTCTTATTTTATTCTCTTTTATATTTTGTATAACATTTTTTTTTTTTTAATCGTCTTCAATTGAATTATTCACTGCACATTGAACTTTTGTTTTTTCAAGTTAAAAAATGAGACGAAGAAGAAGAATAAAATAAATAAATAAATACGAATCCAGCAGCCGGCAACTGTAAGCAGGGCTACGCTGAAGGACATTGACAGTTGGGGCTGTGGGGCAACTTAAGAGATTTCCCTGGAACACTCGGCAGATTATTAAAGCATGATATATGAAGCTGAAGAACGCTAGCGCTCACTTACCTGTGCGACTGTCTGAATTTATATAGGAATAATAAAACAAGAATTAACAACAAAAAAGTGAAGGCAAAGGCACCTAGCAGGCACACCCAAACACACACACACACACACACACACACTCACACACTCACACACTGACGTATTAAGAGTTGTCCTGGCGACTGATGCTCAGCTCTGTCATATATCATAGATTTTTGTTTGTTATGAATGTGTGTGTGTGTGTGTGGATGTGTGGGTGTGTGTGTGGATGTGTGTGTGGATGTGTGGGTGTGTGTGTGAGTGCGTGCCCCAAGGCCCAAAATATTCTTCTTTTCGCTGCTTTTACTTATGCTGCTTTTGTTGCTATTGTTGGCATTGTTTTTGCTTTTGTTTTTGCTTTTACTTTTGTTGTTGTTATTGTCGCTTGCGAGCAATACTCGTAAACTTAAATTGTTATTTCACCTTGAAAGCACCACAAAAAAGATTTACGGTCACCCTGGCACCTCGCAAGCCTCCCCTCTTTCTCTCTGTCTCCCTATCTCTCTCTCTCGGTCTGTCTCTGTCTCTGTTCATTGCTCTTGTCATTTTTATGCTCATTACTTCGCATTTGCTGCTGCTTTAGCTACAGTTTCTCTCGACGCTTTCAAAATATACAACAACAGCAACAACAACAATCAGAATTTTCCATTTTCTTTTTGTTGTTTTTTGCTGTGGATATTTTGATTTCTATTTACTTGTTGTTTGGTTCTTCCACTGCTTTGTCTTCTGTTTGCAGTCGCCTGTTCGCATATTTATTACACTTTGTATTATGATGTCTAGAATTTTGGCCAGACAATTTATGGTCCACACATAAGTACCCAAAAAAAAAAAAAAAAAAACAAAAAAACACAGGACATTGGGAAGGACGGCGAACAGGTGTTGTCGGGGTGCATAGCACAAATGGTCGCCCCATTAAGACAATATTTACCTGTTAATGCTTTTTGGAGCCATTGATAATGTTCTTAGCATATTGGACATGGAAGCGGCACGAGGGGGCTTTTCTTTTGTAAATTTGAAATGTTTGGTATATTTTGTGGAGAATTTTATGAATAGATATAAGGTTTGCGAAATAAGTAACTGGGACAACGACTTGAAACATTTTCATAATTTTTTACTTTTACTTTTTTTTACTTTTTATATCGATTATTGCGAACGAGTGGTGAATGATTCATATGTATTGCTAAAAATATAAATATGCCAGCATTATTTTATGACTTTGTAGCTCTGATAATAATATCATTTAATTATTTATTAAACAGAATGCAAAATGTATTTAAAATTGTATGAAAATTGAGGGTATCAAACATAAATGAAAATAGCTAAAACTAATTTTTTAATTATTCCATTTTCAGGTTAAATTGCAAATAAAATATGTGAAAATATGACAAATACATATTGCTGCGTTGCGTTGGTTAATTTTCTCATGTGTTGAGAAAATCAATACTGAATAAAGGAGCACAAAGTACTTTCTCGCATAGTCTGAGAGAACTATGGAGCATTGCTGTAAATGGTATGTATATAGTCTGAATATATATATTATACTAAATTAAAGACTTAGTTTTATACAAACTTTGTGTTGTACTGCAGGTGTTCTAAGCCAAGTTATCTATTTTTACATATTTTCATTTCATATCCAATCAATGTAAACAATTTCAATTACATTTACCTAAGCTGTCTCATCATTCTACAATATCTAGATTCATTTCACATAATCTGCTGCAATTTGTACAGAAACTCATTTATTATGTGGTGCACATTTGTATTTGCAGAGCACAGCTTTTCTGTCTGTGCTGGGCATAAATAAAATACATCATTATTATCGCATTACACCGGGGCCAGGCGCAAAGCCCAAGTAAACTATGTATGCATGTATATATATAACAAAAAATTGACTATCGCGACAGAAAATTGCGTTGCATGTTCCCAACGTTGTCAACGCTGCCCAGTTTACGACATCGACTGCAGCTTCATATTAATTAAATACAAAATGTTTACACTAATAATTTCAACATAAATTCGTGCTGCCCTTGGTTCGTTGGTCGTTTGCCTTTTTCCGCGCAAGCGGAAACATCATAAATTTCGCGTTTCGTTGCAAGTTGCAAGATGGCAAGAGGCACGAGGCACGAGGCAAGAGGCAGCCGCGTGCACGCAGCACAGCCACAAATTGTGAGTTATCTTTGTGCGCGGGTCGATGCTGTGGCAACTTCCCCAGCGCTGTAGAGCAGCCCCTGCTCCCCCTCCTCCTCCCCTGCCACAGGCACTGCCACTGCAATCGCCTCGTTTGTTGCCTTTTGTCGCCATTGCATGCAAACACATTAAATTAAATTATTGTCGCACTGGGCGGCTGCTTGCTGCTTGCTGCTTGCAGCTCTCGTTAGTTGTGCCACGTCTTAGTTCGGCTTTTGGTCTTCAACATTGAGGGCGAACGAGGGCCGGGTCTTAAATGCGCGCTAAATAGCTCCCCAGTTGTCGGGGCGCATGGCATAAAAACCCTTTTGCGCTGCCTAAGTATGCCGCACAATTTGGCTTTGGCAACACGTTTCATTAGGCACGCCAAAGGCGCAACGCTGCGTATACGTATTATTGTCAACTGGTCTGCCTTTCAGCTGGCTGCTGTTGCTGCTGTTACTGTTGCTGTGCGGCTAGCCTAGGCTTACAGCGGACAACGTTGTCCGGGCTGCGCCAGCCATTAAATTATATGCCAAGGCTTTACAATTGCTGAAATATTACCAAAGCAGTTGGTATAAATATTTAAGTTGAATGGCTTAAGCCCAAGATTTATACAATACAGATGTGGACATTAATGGGTCAATCTTGTGGTTGTATATGCTAAGCAGAAATATTGATATTTATATATGTGTGTAAATGTGTGAGCCAATTACAGAATATCCATTAGTCGTTCATATAATTAAAGTCTACATTTTGTGCTTAAAACTTTGGCGACTTTGGCTTGTGGCTAAAATTTTTAGTAAAAGCAGCAATACAGACACAATGAACTGCACACACAGAGGGCCACACAGACACACTCACAGACAGAAACACGCACAAGCACAAACACAAAGCAACGCACACACACACACACACACACTCTAACACAGCTGCATACACAAACTGCGTTCAGTCGTGCGCATCGCTGCTCTGCCTTTGGCTGTGGTCAGTCAACTTGTCGTTGTTGTCGTTGTTGTTGTCAATGCAATTTTTTTGTTGATGCTTAATACCCTGTAGATTTCGTATACATTGACTACAAGGCATATATACTTAGATAATATATTTCCGAATAGAACAGTATTCAATTTAGAATAAATAGTTTGAGAAATTTCAATATATAAAATTATGTATTTATATATAATCAATCTTCAGGTATTTTTTTTTTTCATTTTATTTGCTATGATAGAGTTATTATTTATTAATTTTTTATATATTTTGTTTTCAACTATATTCTTAATTTATTTACGATAAAATAATTAGTATGTAATATTTTTATAATTATATTTTAATTTCAAGATTTTGATTTAAAACTAAACTTGAATATTCTATTCAGCATGTATGATCATAGTTTACAAATGAAATATAATAACAATTATTAATATTATAGTGAAATTATTTTATTTGAATTTTAGACTTTGCTTTGAAGTAGTTTAGTTATAAATTTACATCTTATAACTGTAAACCAAAACATAAAAAATAAAAAAGAAAATTTTAAAAAATTAAAAAATATAAAGATCAATTGTGAGTAGCTTAGTACTCAAATTAGAATTATTACTATTATTGAGAGCTGGAAATATTAGTAAACTCTATAACTGTATAGACTATTAACTCAATTAGGTAACTTCTATTTAGGAGCACAAGAAACTTTACCATTAAACAAGCCAGAACATCAAATCGAAAATAATTTTTTAAAAACCCTTTATCCTATTTCAAATTTTCAATGGGCTAAGTATAATTACTACCTGTGTTAAAACAAAACCCATCACCTGTCACCTGTCAATTACTGCACATATAAAGTTAGGCAAACCTCTCTACAGAGTATCTACTAGTGCATCATATTCCACCTTTTTTTTTGTGACTTTACTGTTGCTAGGTAATTTGTTAGAAACGCTTGCCTTTGACGCCTGCATTAGCAGTTACTCCAATCTACACTCTAACTACACTGCCCTGTCTGCCCTCTAGGCCCGCCCCGCCCCCTGCTGCCCCACCCACTGCTTTGCACTTTTTATGACGCAGCCATTAACGCAGCGTCGACGCATAAAGCTTTACCGGAAGCGAAGGCGTCGCTGCTTTGGCTTTTTGTTTTCAACCAAGCAGTTTCTCTCTCTTTCGCCCGCCCTCGCATAGCGCTTTGATGGTGGCATTTTAATGAGCGACTGGCCCGCAGTTTGTTTTGCTAGCCAATTTTTAGGCCACATGCAAATTTTGTGGCCATTGCAATTCGCATATTAATAGCAAAAAAATATGGCAGCATCACCAGGAGCAGCAGCAGCAGCAGCAGCAGCAGCAGCAGCAGCAGCGACGGTAGCAGCGGCAGCAGCAGCAAATGTGACCAAAGAATTTGCATATTTGCAGGTAAAGTCAATATTAAAATGGGGGCGAACACGGTTAAAAACGCACTCCGACAGCTGCCCGATAAGCACGTATCCACACAGCATGTACTAAAGTAAATACTATTAATGGAATGCACCTAATGGCGTCCACCTGAAGAGTACGGGCCACAATTAGCCCAGTGTCCGAATTGTATTTGAAAAGTTGGCCAACTAGCTTGTAAAAGCCGTTTCATTGATAAGTTTAAACAATGGGGCAAATCGCATTAAAACCAAACAAAAGTTTGCCAATTTCCAAAAAAAATGGAAGGAGAAGGAGAAGGAGAAGGAGAAAGAGAGACCAGTATAGACTATAGCCCGGTTAGCCCAGAAAAGCTTTGCAAAAGAAAATAGTGCAATGCATTTTCCATTAAGCCGAATGAGAAATTTTCACTTTTAGCATTAAACAAGCAAAGCCCGAAGAACGTGGCGGCAAATGTGGGTTAATTTGCAAAAATCTGCAGGTACAAAATATGTAAGTGTGTATGGGTGTGTGTGTGTGTATGGGTGTGTGTAAGTTAGACTACCAATAGCCATATACCCACAAACACACATGAACATTTTTGTAATGGCAAAGCGTGCAAAAGTTTCATTGTTATGAGCAGCCTTTGCTCAAGCAAAAAGTTAGAAACGATAGAAAAGTGTGTGTGTGTGTGTGTGTGTGTGTGTGTGTGTGTGTGTGTGTGTGTGTGTGTGTGTGTGTGTGTGTGTGTGTGTGTGTGTGTGTGTGTGTGTGTGTGTGTGTGTGTGTGTGTGTGTGTGTGTGTGTGTGTGTGTGTGTGTGTGTGTGTGTGTGTGTGTGTGTGTGTGTGTGTGTGTGTGTGTGTGTGTGTGTGTGTGTGTGTGTGTGTGTGTGTGTGTGTGTGTGTGTGTGTGTGTGTGTGTGTGTGTGTGTGTGTGTGTGTGTGTGTGTGTGTGTGTGTGTGTGTGTGTGTGTGTGTGTGTGTGTGTGTGTGTGTGTGTGTGTGTGTGTGTGTGTGTGTGTGAGGCAGTTGTGTATATGAGTCGATGGCAAAGAGCTTTTTGTAGTTTAAAGCGTTACGCTTCACAGCAACTGGCTTTAACTATTGTAATGACCATGGCCACAAGAAAGTGCCACAAAATGAGCAGCATTTGAAAATATGCTTTTGGCCCCAATGCGGGCTAGACATTCTGGCGACAAACGAAAATTAAACGAATAAGCAACAGTAGGTGATAGAAATGAGAGAAAGTTAAATTTGAAAAGGCTAATATCAGTTTAATATAAAAAAGTTAAGGTGAAAATGTAAATGAAGTAGAAATTTTAATTGTGTATTGGTGAGAGCTAGAATGAAACTAGAGAGTTTTCTTTAATAATAAGCTAGAATGAAACTATAGAGTTTTATTAAATAATGAGTGAATAAGCCATCTCTGCTGAGCTGATCGTCGCTCTGAAGATCCAAGCAGCGAGCTACAACGATCTCTGCTGCACTTTTTGTTGCTCCACTCTCTCTGAGTATCTTCTTACTAGTGGGGGATACTCAGTGCTCAACACTGTATGCTGAACTGCTCAAAGAAGGTATGACCTTTTATTTAAAATTCTTATACTTGCGCATAAATGTTTCTCAACTCAAAAATAACATAGATCTATTGGCATGGTCTCCCTCTGCATATAAATGGAGCATACAGCACTAGTCTTTCTCTTATATTCCCAATCTCCCAACATTTCTTCATGGCAAAACTATACGCAATTAATTTAATTGCCTATTTATATAGAGTTTTCCTTTAAGACACAGTAAAAGTTTCAATAAAGAAAGTGTAGGGGAAAGTGTAGAAAGTGTCAAGTAAGAGAAACTTTACATATACAAAATCATATAGTTATAAATGTATACAAGTAATACTTTATATATATCTAACTAAGAAATTTAATATCAATCAATTCAAGTCTAATTATTTCGTGAATACTCTAAAAATAACATTTCTTTTCGATTTCTGTTTAAAACTGACTTCTTAAAACTTAAATTAAAAGCTTTAAAACTTAATTTTTTAATATTTTCAATTCTACATAAGATTTTTATTTTTATTTTAAGCTTTAAAACTTTATTTTTCATATTTTCAAATATTTTCACCTTCACATAAGACTTTTCTTTTTAATTTAAGCCTTAAAACGTATTTTTTTTTTAATATTTTCAAATTTTTTCAACTCTACATCAGCTATTGCTCCTACAGCACTTTCAAATTTATTTTCAACTTCAAACATTTGTTCACTCAGCCCTCCACATTCAAGTCAAATAGTTTCTGGTCTGCTAAAAATTTGCAGTGCTTGGCTGCTTTGCCTGACCAATTCTTGCTGTGCAGTGTATTTCATGGGCCATCTAATTATTAATTTATTTTAAGCATATTTAATTTGAGCACAAAAATGAATTCATGTTGGCAGCCGTCGCAAAAGCCAGTTAAGGGGCAGCTTTGGGCCGGAACAGAGAAAGAAGACTGACTGCGGAGCCAGCTGGGCTGGGCAGCCAACATGCAATTAATTGTGTCATTGTAGCCATTAACCAGACAGTTGAGCAGTAACCCAATTTGTTCGCTTGATTGTTGCTCTCAGTCTGTGGAAGTAGAGGAAGTTGGTGGGCAGAAGACAGAAGCCTGACCGCATCTAATGGCTTCGCAATGGCGACCAAGACGGCAGCAGACCCGAACCTGAACCTATTCACACTGCCCAGTTTGGCATTGTGTGCCAGTTAGCAATTAAGACGCCCCCAAAATAAAAGAAACTGATGCTGGCTCTAGACACACAAACTCACACACACACACATGCACACTCACACACTCACACACACACACATGCACACACACACTCACACTGAGAGTGAGGCGAACGGAACCAACTGTGCTCATATGTCTTTATATGCCAGTTGTCATACATAAATAAATAGGTTCTTTGCAAATATACCAGGCACACAGCCTGCATGCGTAATGATAATGTCTTGTCTCGGTCTCGAGTCAGTAGGTTAGGCCATGTCCAATGTGCCAGGTGAAATTAACGTTACATATTATATTTAAGCGCCCAACGTTGGGCAGTTGAGGAATTCTATAGGTTGACTGCCTGTGATTAGAACAGGCGCCGTTAATTTTAAAGAAACTTTGACTTGATGACTTTACTTAAGCGTAAGTGTTTCCCTTAATGTTTTGTTGGGTTTAGGATATGAAGAATTTTATTAAAGTGTGAATTTAAATATTGATTTAGTTATGAGGTCAACTGGCTGCTGTTGATGAACAGTGATTAAAGTTCATATTAGGGCAACTTTTTTTGAGTGATTAGATTCTTTTAAAGAGACCTTTTTTATTCATCTAGAAAACCAAATTTAAAGTATTAATATGATAAATGATGGACATAGTTGATAAAGTAAGACTTAAAAACTAATATCAATGGCTAAGCCAACAATAATATGAGCTTGATTCAAGTTTAAGCACGTATTACAATGTTTTAATAGTATTATAACTTATTATCTTAAGAATTTGACTGAATTTGAATGTAGTTTATCTACGTTTGCCTTGAGAAATATAGACTTTAATTTTTTCTGCTTAGACTAGAATCGAAGTTTTTATTATTCCTGCTAGATTTCAAACCGTATCAGTTAAGAGTGCTAGAGTCGGGATACCTTAAACTCTATGCAGTTCTGGTGCTTCAATCATTTAAGACTTCTGATATGCACACATAACAAATATCACATTTATACATACAAACACACACATACACACGCTCCACTTAAATGCGCAATTTCCGAAGCGACTGCGTTCAAGGTGTATCATGGACTTGTTTATTTCTCATCAATTATTGAGTAACTTGTTCTTGATGGAATTTCAAATGTATTACTAATATGTATGATTATCATTGTGAAAGTCTCTATTATTTAAAATGAGTGAAAGGTGTATCCAAAATTCTTGAGATCCTATATAGAAAATTTGAAGACTTAAGTATTTTTGGTATTCAAGCTGCATTTAGAAAATCTCAGTCTAGTAAGCTCTAAAAGAGCTATAAACATTAAATATTGACTATATACATTTTTTTTTTTTAAAGTGTATAATAACAATTAAATAAATTTTAACATCTGCATTGCTTCTGTTAGAAAAGCAATATATATATATATATATATATATATATATATATATATATATATATATATATATATAAATGTAATAAAAGGTTCTAAAATCTAAATTTCTAAAATATCTGCCCAACAATTCAAGACTTGATAAATAATAAAATAGAAACGATTTAGTGCTTTTGAAATGCACAAAGGTCACACAGCATTCAACCAAATGAAAATTGAAAGAAATCAGCAATTGACAATAAGCATGAGTTCACAAACACAATGAGCTTTCGAATATATAACATAAATAGTTTTCTATTATGCATGCACTGGAGTGCATCAGTTGGTCTCAGCTCCATTGTGAAATTAGATATGAGTGTGTATGAATATGTATGTAGTACATTGAATAGCCTTGGCGTAAACAGCATCAAAGTTAATAACGAACACAGATGAAAGTTGATGTCGGAAGATTGCAGTCATAAGCTGAGGGCTTTACAAATGCATTTGCGGCTTCGCATTTCAATGCTCTCGCTCTCTCTGCCTATCTCTCTCTCTCTCTATCTCTATCTCTTTCTCTGTCTCTGTCTCTCACTTTTGTGGGCTGCACACGTGACTGTATGAAGCTTTATAGAGGTGAAAGATAAATGTAGGTTGATTCGAGCGTGACGAGCTTATCATAGTCATATGACAATGGCACTGAAATTGAAAATTGAGTGTTTGACGACAGGATATGCCATTTTATTGAACTGACTTGAGCAAAAAATTGAAATAAAATTATATATGTATGAATGCATATGTATAATATATGTATATATTTATATATTTATTAACATATATATTTATGTATATATAATGCATAACACCGCTTAGTAAAATGACATAAAGAAACATTTTAATTTGATAAATATTTAATTGGTTTTCAGCATTCTTTAGTGACAAAATGTGAAAGCTTATCCCTAATTGGTATTCATTATTCATTATCATCAATAAATGATAAATGAACTAAGCAGCTTATAAAATTTTAACAGCACAACAAAACTTCATCAAATTTTGAAAGCAGCAATTGTGCTAGACTTTTGTGTTTTCTGTCTGAAAATGTCTGGCCAAGAGAGAGATAGAGAGAGAATGGGAGAGGAAGTAAGAGTGAGAGCAAATATGGGAAGCTGTTCAGTTAGATAATTCAATAAACTATAAAAGTTAATTCGTTAAAGTTAGTTGGAATATTTTATTGGTAACAATTAAAGGTTATATTCATTTGCAAAGCTGTAGAGTATTTTGGTTTTGTACGATGTCCGCCTGTCTGGCATATAAACGCGAACCATTTTATCGCAATTGAAGCTAAAGACTTGATATTTTGTCTTTTTCTTTACATTCAGATACAATATATATAGCATATATATATATATACGCCCATTAGGGGTATACTTGATTATTGAATAACTACTACTTTACACTGCATATATAAAAAAAAAAAATACCCTCTAATTTTCACAGTACGCTACGATAAGCTTTAGAGTTTTTACAGTTTCCCTAGTATCCTTCTATTGGCCAAAAATTATATGCCTACCTTCTCTAGGTAAAACGGGAAAACATTAACAAACTCCACAATTAATGTTGACCTTCTCTAATAACTTATAAAAAAAAAAAAATAAGATATGTATATTCCTGGGGGTGTGATAAAAAAACCTATATCTTGCACTGACCTATTACTGTAAAAAGAATAATTTGATTACTGCAGACTCCTTGTCCTTCCTGAAGTCTTTACAAATAAAGATTCAATTATTTTTGAGCAGTGAATGAGTATTTGGTATAGTCGGGTATAGTATGAGTATAGTATGAGTATAGTTGATAGTGCCTGAGATGTTACTTCATTCCATTTGAAAACCAAAGTTAACGAAAACAAGTTCACTTTTGTTCAATATATTTTTTAAATTCAAATCTTTGGCTTGTGTAAGTATATGTAATTCCAGTCATAGAAAAGTGCATATTTGTCATGCATATGCACACATATTCACACATGTACCACTAAGCAGTTCTCAAAATCACATTCTTATCGACTGAGGAATTTCGCTTCCGACAATGCGCAGCTTATCGGATCCTATGTGCTTACTCTTAGTTATGTCAAGTGTTCATGCATCACTCAAGGGCAGCAATTTATCATTTAACACTTGTAAGTGGACTGCTATCAGGAATAATCATCAGCTACATGGGTGAGCCAGTATTTAAGCTGCCTAATTGCTTCCAGTTTCGAATCTAAATCTATGTAAATGTGTAAGCAAACATCGACTTGAAAGCCAATACGTCGAACAACTCGATTTGCATGCAATCTCTTAAAGTAGTCGTAAACAAGCGAATCATTTAAGAAGTGCAATTACAATTACTCAGAGTCGAATCCGAATGCGAATGTGTAATTTTATCTGCAGTCAAATTAAATTTTCGTTGCGTCTTCGTGTTAAGTTTAAAAGCCGCTTTGCTCATTACGCACAGCAGCACGTTCGAGCATGGTGCATACTACTCGACGACAGATGGCGCCATATTAATGCATCAGGCTGAGCCGGATATGGGATGGCTGACTGCTGCTCCTGCTGCTGTTGCTGCCTGCTGCCTGCGGGGACGACGCATTATCGGCCCGAACATGCGTTGACAAACGATAAAAATGGCCCAACGGAGGAGGACTGACTGCAGTGACTTCTTGGAACGCCTTTGCCTCGCCTTCCCTATATATAATATCTCAGCAATAATTTGATCGTTAAAATGGACACTGCTTTTTAATGGTTTGTGTGTGTGAAGCCTCCCACTCGACCAGCGGAGGTCCAGCTGTTGGCCGAGCCATCTCCTCAGTGCTCCATCTATAGCTAGCCGTGACTTTCTCTGCCAATGGTTTGGCTCCCAGCTGCAATTAAATGTATTTTTACGATTGTGCAGCATTTGCAGTGAATGCCGCCAGCTCCCCGTCCCACCCCATGGAGTAATGAAATTAACAGCCTACGCTGGAGCGAACGACTCCACATTTGTGCGCCGTTGTCCTCTAGCCATGCCATGTCCTGTGATAAACGATCGCCATTGCCAGCTTTAAAATGCCACTTACGAGTAACTGCTGTGAAATGCTTGTTAAGCGTTAAATGGCCAAGAAAATATTTTTTGTTGTTGCTTTTGTTCTTTTCTCTACCTCAGCTTTGTTTTTTTTGTTTTTTTTTTGTTTTTTTGGCCAGAATGCGTGAGTGCCTGGGCGTGGCAGTGGCCGTTGGCAGCCATAACTGCCAGCAGCGACGGTCGCCATTTTGATATTATCTCTTGGGCAAACACAGCCACACACACACACACACACACACACATATACACACACACACACACATATACACACACACACACACAGACAAAGGACACACGAGCCCACTTGCCTGTCCACAGGTGGCGCTTTAATTTGCAACTTTCACGCGCCCGGGAGCCCTGTCAACACGCCTCGTTCGACACACACCACACACCACAGTTGTGCTCTAAGTGAGCCACTATGTCAGACATGACCTGGCCCAGTGAGTGCAGGAAAAAAAGTAGGAGAAAGGAGGAGGCAGGAAGGAAGTCAAGGGGGCAGGGACAGGCTGGTGGCGGGTATCGTTGAGCACCTTGGCAAAGGAGCAGGCCAGGACGCTGGGGAGTAATTAACACTGCGTCGTTTCTACCGCTGAGCAAACAATGAGAAACTGATGCACTTGTTAATTACGCCGCCAACTGCAGCTGCCATGGGCGTGGCAAGGCAACGGCCAGGTAATAGCTCTATAAAATTATATATATATAAAGAAAAAGAAAGAAAGAAAGAAAAGAGCTGCTGAGCTAAAAGTGCATAAAAACTGCAAAACTCTCAGCAATTCTTAATCTTTATTATATTTTATTAGTTTTAGTTTTCACTTTCAAATATGTAAATGTAAGTCTAAATAACATAAAGTTGGATAAAAGTCTACACTTATTTTAATAGAATATTCATTTATGCTGACCACTCAAAACTCTGTGAGCATGTCTGAAGAGGTCAAGCAGTGTCCAAACTTGTTCAGCAAAGTGTTTGACAATATTTGACTGCCATTAACAAGGGTTTAAGCTTTAGCAGCTATGAACGCATTTGACCTTGTCAAGCAGCTATTTGACAACCTTTGACAAGGATTGAACACGTCTGGACCTAATCTGGCTAGGTTTATGCTTAGGCAGCAGAGAATTTAAGCTGGCTTAAAAAAATCAGAATGTGACTTTAAACTTATTTTTAAAAACTATAAAGCAAGCCTGAAAATAAAACTAAATCTAAATTCATGACTGAAATTAGACAGACCCAGGGTCAAGTACCCAATTTCCAAACGCTGTTCAAATCATCTTCAAACCCATTTCATTCATGAAGACTTACAACAACTCGTTAGCCATTTACTGTGTATGGCAAAAGTTTTGCGCACCAACTTTTCTCATAATGTCCGCAGAGCATTCGCTTATTGAACTGTTTACAAACACCTAAAACTATCCCATCTGCGACTTCTGCCTATTTATTGCCAAGAAAAAATAAATCATTTCAGCTATCAATTTTCCTAATTTCATAAATGTGAATTGGCTGTCTTGCTGACGTGCCCACAACTACCTGAACCTGTGCCTCTCTGCCTTTGCATCTCATGCGCCTCAGGCAAACAATCAACTAAAGCAATACACACAGTGAGAGAGAGTAGAGAGTAGAGAGAGAGAGAGAGAAGGAGGGGGAGGGTTCTGTAAGGGCTTCCACATTTCACGGCATGTGCAAAACTTGGCGCCCAGTTACAAGAGCCACAGCATTGAGCTCGCTAGCCCTTGCTCCCAGTTGGCCCACATCAAGTTGCCACCTGGCAGCTGGCACATGGCGATGGCGATGGCAACGGCGACATCGACCCCGACAAACATTTGCATGCCCTGTAAAAATACACAAAATGTATGTTAGAGAGTATGATGAACTTCTATAGGCGGTATGTAACAAAATGGCTGCCTCAATGTAGGGTGACTTTATGTAGGATCTAGATGGTATACATTTATAAAGCCTATAAGCCTACCTTAGGATAGTAACTGATATTTACATACAATATATTAGCTTGACTTGATAATATGATTGTTGTAGGGTATCTGTCAGTCGACTACTTTTGTTAAACAGTTGCATTTAATTACTTAAGTGAATATATTGTACAGTTTCTAATCATATAATGCATTCATTATTCTATCCCACTAAATGAAACCATATTATAGGGTATCTATAAGTCAGCCACTTTTATATAGATATACATATATTAAATTGGATATTGGAGTGGATATTTTATACTGATTCTAATGTAATAATTTGTTTTATTCGACTAATTTAAACCACATTACAGGGTATCTATCAGTCAAACAATTCTAGCGTTTTCTAACTCTTCAAATAAGGCAACAAATGTGATATATTTTCAGGCATTTAGTAGAGTTAAATCGCATCATATGCCTTAGCTACACTCATTACAGGGTATCTGCCAGTTCATCACTCTGCTTTTTGCGGCATTTCAACGCGGTTTTTTGTTGGTCTCGTTATTTGCAGCTTTCATGCATCGACTGCGTATTTCAGCCAAAGGCAGCGACGCCGACGCAACTTTGTGCCCTTTTCTAAAAAGAAGGCGTTTGAGGGCGTGGCTGTGTAGTAGCACGCCATTTTTTTTTTAGGTTTTTTTGTTTTTGCTTAAAGTAAATAACCAAACTGAAGTGCAGCGCGACGGTTGAAATTTTTATGCACAACCAACAACACAAAGCGCAACAAAAATAAAAAACTTGTAGAAAATTCAAAACTAAACTATAAAAAAAAAATGTTGTGCCAAAACCGCTGCACACGTGAACAAACAAAACCATGTGTGACGGTGTGTGCGAGTGTGTGTAAGGGTGTTTGTGTGTGTGTGTGTTGGGTTTGTGTGTGTTGGGTTTGTGTGCGTGTCTATTTGCAAAGTTTCTTTTGGGCAAACGCGGCTTTTGCCGGCGTCGTCGACGTCGCCAACAGTTTTGAGCCACATGCAAAAAAAAAAAAAAAATGGCTGAAAGAAATATATAGGTACGCCCACTTGCCAGTTACCTGCCACGCCCACTCGCGAGACATGCAACTGCCACAGCAGCCACAGTAGCACCAGAAGCAGCAGCAGCAGCCCAGCATAAATTTCCATTACCGTTGACAAATATTTACACATCGACCTCAATTCATATTCTTTTTGATGCAGTTGCTTTTAGCTGCTGCTGCCACTGCTGCTGCTGCACTCGGTCTGTGATGGCATGGCGGTGCAGGTGCAAGATATGGCTGCGCAAATGTATGCTATTTATACCCTGTAACAACTGAATATGCATAAGTGAATGGGGTATAATGAAGTGGAATAAAAAGTTGTGCGTTGCAGTCAATAGTTGGGATAAGATGATCAGATGACTAGAGAGAGCTGTGTCTATTATATAGTCTTTTCGATAATTCTTTGAGATCGATAAATATATACTGTAGCCATTGAATATGCGTAAGCGAATGGGGTATAATGAAGTAGGGAAGAGAAATGTTCGCTGGAGTCAATAGTTGGGATCAGAAGACCGGAAAGAGTTGTGTCTATAATATTAAGTTTCTTATTGGGTATTATTTTCAATAATTCTTCAAGATTATTTTAGTTTGATAACATTTTAGCAGTTTAAACTTAAAATCTTTAAGCTGTATCATATTAGGCTTATAAAGATATATCTCATATTTCTTATAAGCTTAACATATTTGCTGAATGTAAATTCTGTATATTAATAGTAATCGATAATTATCGATTCTAATGCAATAAGAGTAGTAAACTTGTATTATCGAATATAATATTAATAGGTTTTAAACAGCAAATCAAAATGGTATTTAATTTATCTTAATATTAAGTTTTTATTACGTATTCTTTGCGATAACCCTTTAAAATCAATAAATATATATTGTATTTTATTGCACTCCGCTAAAATTGTAGCTATTATAACCTATATATTTTAAGCTGAGAGATCTATTCACATTTCTTATAGGCCATGCAAATTTTCTGATAATTGATAATTCTGATAATTATCGATTATGAAACAAGAAGTAAAACTATTCAAATATTCATAATTTTAAAGCAATATATACAAAAATTATGTAATAAATAATTTTGTAACCAAATTACCTGGTATATCGTAATAAATAATTTAGTAACAGAATTACTAGGTATATCATAGTCGCGCATTCCGTCCAAAAACCCTCCGACTTGTTTATATTGGGGCAGTTACAGCCAGCAGTCACTGAGCTATTACTTAAGCGCCAAAGTAGGCGATGCCTGAGTGGGCAAACCAGCGAGCTGCCAGACTGGGAAGCCAGACGAATTGACAATCATTGAAACGATTTTCCGTTTACGTTTACAAAATAACATATATCAAACTAGAATAAAAATGTTCCAAATCGCAAGCTGCTCTTTGTGGCTGTCGTTGTTGCTGCTGGCTTTGGTGCGCGGCTGTAAGTCGGAGGTGTTTCGGCATCGTTTGACCATCTTTGCGGAGGCGGGTCGCATGGAGTGCTACCATCAGCCCGTGGCTGCCACCGAAATCATTATACTGGAATATCAGGTGATATACGGTGGGCAGGGTGAGACGCACATCAATTTCAACCTGATGGATCCGCAGCGCAAAATGCTCGCCTCGGATCACAAGCAGCAGAGTAATAAGTATCGGCTGGAGGCCAATGAGACGGGCATCTATAAGTTGTGCTTTGACAATACGATTAGCTCGTTCAATCAGAAAATTGTTGTCTTCAATTTGGAGATAGCGGCGGCCAACCATGAGGAGCTGGAACGCCAGATGCTCATCAAGGAGATGACCACAGACTATCATTTCGATCGCACCTACACCCACATGCACGACTATATAACCAAAATCAGTGTGAACATAATGCGCTCGCGTCAGACCCAGGACTATATACGCACCCTGGAGGCCAGGGATCGCAAGCTGGCCGAATCGAGCTTTACCATGGTCAACAATTGGTCCTGTGCCCAGTTCATAGCCATGATCATCGTTGGCATGCTGCAGGTCTTCATGTTGCGCAGCATTTTCAACACCGATGGTCGTTTTTACAAGTTGTGGAAGAAATTCTGAATGGAAGACGAAATTTAACTGAAAATGTAAATGAAAACAAAACCAATTGTGGAATAAAGCTGAAGGATTCAAAGAGATATGTGTAGAGAGAGAAACATTTAGTAACGGAAAGTATTTAAGGCGGTTTTTAAATAATTGTTGTGGTAGTTGAAGGTGTTTCAGGTTTATTGATCAAATTTATTGAGAGGGGTTTACTGGGAGCCATTTGTATAAAATATTTCATGGAAAGAAAATTAATCTCAATAATCTAAAAAAAATTTAGTTTGATATGAATTTTGCAATTTCATTATTTATTATATTTTTAAATTGCTGTAGATTATTCATAAGTAACAAATCCATAATAGAAGTTGATCATATTGGAAAAAATTTTTGTAATAAACCAGGAGCTGTTTATTTTCTATTTTGTTATTAATATATGTTTCCAAGCAACTTCAGTTTTATATTATTATACATAGAGTATCATATCAAGCTATGGGCTAATTACCAACTCGAAATTTACGGCTATTCTTTAATGCTGGTTGCTACAGCGACAATTTTTACTTAACTGCATATCAAGCTTTATCTAAGTAGCTGTTCAACTAAAATGTGCTCAATGCCTTGAATTTTGTTGATTTTTGTTGGCCTATTTTCATATCTTCGGCAGATCAAATGGGAAAACTTAAAGAATCTTAAAGTGTTTATTGAAACACATTGCTTGATGACTGCATACCAATATTATTACTTCATTAACTTGGATTATGAACAAATAAATATATTCAACTCAACAGCAAACAGCTGACCTTTAATAAACCATCTTGTTCACATAAAAAAAAAATAATAATAACAAGTAATTAACCTTTAGTATATATGTTAAATGTCAAATTATAATTGGGGAAATTATTAAATTACCATTGAGATGGTGATTAAATGATAATTTAACAATTGATATCATTCTTGGAAATCATTTGTAATTTTATGAAATTAGTTGTAGTATTTATCTTATAAATTCTTGTTATTTAAAACATTTCATGCAACAAAATTTTCCTTTATCAACAACTTGCCTCTCTTGCCACACATTGACCATGTGAGCACATGTTCTTCTTTTTGCCAAAAACTATTCTGCCCCGCCCCGTTACCAGCGCTTCCCTATGCTGTCCAGCCTCAATCAGTCACTGTTCTCTTCGATAGCCCACAAAATTTGTCAGGACTTGAAATAAAATCTGTGTACGAAACTCTGACATATATATGTATTTATGTATATATATATAGCCCACGCCCTTAAACCAAGCGTTTGGCATAGAGTTTGAGGCGGTCGTGTGTCTCAGCTTTAAGAGTGGCAAAGTTGTGGCAGCTGCCACAATAAGAATTAAGCCCAAAATGGTGAAGGTCAGCCACAGAAATGGCCTATGAATTATTAAAAACGAGGCGAAAAGTGTGGCCAAAAGTTCCCACTACTTGACCCTAAGCCAAGGCGCTGAGCTAGAAGTAGACAATGATTGCAAAATGCTAAGCCAAATGGTAGACAACTGCTCCATCCACCCTCGCTCGAAGAAGAAGTGAACAGAACCGCAAGACCCAAAAGATGTTTTGACAATGCTGCAGACAACTGTAGGCAAATGCCTTGGCCACCACTGACCAGGCTAGAGTGGGCCTATTTCAACTACACCCCAGGCTACCCAACTCCCCAACTCTGCAGTCGCCACACCCTGCTCCAAGTAGCACTTTAAATTAATGAACTGAGATTAAGCAAGACAAATTGTTGTTGTTGCTCTACAACAAACTCTCTATAAAAGGCAAATTGTTTTTCGCCCGAATCGAGCAACGACGAGCCACAGCAAAGAAAAATTTATTATTTCTGTTTGCTGCCTGGCCTCAAAAGAAAATTTACAATTTATTGTTATTGATATTTTCTACCAGGCGGCAACAGCAACAGCAACAGCAGCAGCAGCAGCAGAGACGTCCAGCAGTATAACAAGAATTGCAATTAAGAATTTAAGCGCAAAACGTGGCCACAGAATGCTGCAGCATCGATTGGCTTTCAGGCCAGTTGTCAACGCCCATGGACAACAAATTTACAACTGTTTGGAGACAAATATAAATTTTGCATTACATTTGGCTGCCCAAAATGCTTTTGCAGCCTGTTCAGTCCCTCCTCTACTTTCACTGCGATGCGAATCTCATGTGTGCATGCAATGCAGCCAATTGTAAACTTTTCACTTACTGCTGCTGCTGCTGCTGCTTTGTCACAGGAACTGTGTCGGATTCTTTTCCCTTCCTCTTTTAATTTTTTTTTTTTGTTGGCTGCAGCAGAAAATATTCATTGAATTTCCTAGTGACAAACGACAAGTTGTCAGTCACTGGTGAAAAAGAAGCATACTGCAGTAAAACGACCCTTGAATACCCTGTAAATGGGTTGTGGATACAAAGGAGAATTTGATTAAATGAGAAGAAGAGATAAGACTTATCAAATGACAATAATGAGAGAGATGGAGAAGGTGAGACACAGTAAAACGGAAGAGACAGCGAGAGAGAAAGGCAATAGAATAGGGTGAAATAGAGAGAGACAAGGATAGAATAGGGAAAGACAGAATGACAGAGAAAACAATAGAAATATAGGAGAGAGTAACAGTGAAAGACAGAGTGAGAGAGAGAGAGGGTGAGAATGCAATTGAGAGATATAGAGGGAAAGTACTGTAGAGTGAACGAGCAGAGAGAGAGAGAGAGAGAGAGAGAGAGAGAGAGAGAGAGAGAGAGAGAGAGAGAGGAGAAACTGAGAGGATGAGAGATAGAGAACGAGAGACTGAAAAATAAAAGGCAGAAAGAGAAAGAAAGACAGAAAGAGGAATAAATAAAGACGGAAAGAGTAGCAGAAAGAGCGAGAGAGAGAGATACTGAAAAGACTGTGTGAAAGACAAAAAGAGAGAGATAGAGAGAGACACCCATAATAGAAAGAAATAGGGTTCGAAAGAGATAAACATGTGAAGCAGAGGTCATAGGAAGGTAGTCAGTTGAAAAGAATAAGAGAGAGGAAGACATTAGAAAAAGATCAGAAAACATCAGATGGACACAAAAAGACAGATGTGAACTAAGAAGAGGGAGAGACTAGAGGTAGACAAAGAGAGAGAAACAAAGACAGTGGAGTATACAGATAAAAGGAGTAAACAGAGCAAGCGAGAACAACTCAGCATGATTCTCAGCTGGCTAAAAATATTAAATGGAAATAATCTGACGAATGAGTTAATTATTTTCAAATTATACATACGAAAAGTTTTTAATACCTAATATGTGAGATAAGAGCTTGCTATTATCTAAGCTTCTCGCACTACTCAGACAAACATTTTTATCCTCACTTAATGCACTCGACTACCCCATCTGCACTGCGTTATATATTGAGCGATTAAGCTGCGCTACCCTTGATAGTTGAACGAAAAAAAAAAACAAAAAACAAACAAACAAAAAAGCGAACAGAACTTTCAAGTTGTTGAACAGGGAACAAATTTATTACCTTATGCTGCATGCATGAGCTGCTGTTAATATAAATTCCAATCAAATGCTGAGCGAGAGCAGGGCAACAATGCTGAGTTGTGCGGACATTTGCGGACGATTGTGCCATAAGACAGGGAACTCAAAGTTCGACTGTCGCGCTGCAATATAAATAAGCAATTTGCAACAGCTATAACAACAACAACAACAGCAACAGCAATAGCAACAGCAATAGCAGCAGCTGCAACATAAAACGCAATGAAGCAACAATTTTTTTTTCTTCGTTTCTTTTTTTGTGGCAGCAAATTACACGACAAATAAAAGTGGAATCTGTATGTGGCAGCAGCAGCAACTGACACTGGTTGCAAGGACATTTTGCGCAGCTTTAGCCAAAGCGCTTCAAAGTGCTTCTTAACGAAGCTTAAAAGCAATGCCAACAGCAACGGCAACAACAGTAACAACAACAACTGTTGCAGCTCCAAAATTGCTGTTGCCTGCTGCCTGGGCGAACAGTCAACAGACCACGCCCACAACAGCTTGACAAGTTTACAGCAAAGCTGCTGTTGCTGCTCCTGCTGTTGCTCCTGCTGCTGCTGCTGCTGTTGCTCCTACTCCTCCTCTTGTTGTTGTTGTTGTTGTTGTTAATAATGCTGTTGCTGATGCTCAGTGAAGCATGCCAAAGTTGTCGTGGTCGTTGCGGCTATTAAATAGGTTTACTGAGACTCCTCAAAGGTTGCCACACGAAATTCAACTGGATTTGGTTAATGTGTAACGGCTACTTATGGTTAACTTGCGTCTTATCCTCGCAACTGGCTCTAAAGCCTAAACATATTTGTTTAAGGCATGGCGCAGTAGCAGCTGGCCTGCGACTCAAGCTAAATTGAAGGATGCTTTAAGATGTTTATAGCACGAACTGTAATCGTAGATTAATATGAGCTTCACAGCTGTTAATCGTTAGTTACATCTAATAGTAATATATTGAGATTATCTTTTTGATTGGATTGTAAATCAGCAACTATTTTATATATTTTAATATTGATTTATTCGATTTTAAATGAAAATCTACCAAAAATGTTTTATATATGTTTTATATCCTATATAGTTTATTATTTTTTATAATTAAAAGAAGATAATGACCAAATGCTTACATAAAAATAAACTTAAACAAGGATATATATTCTAAATATATATATATTCTAAATATAAAAAAGAAAAATGTTTCGTTGTGTGTTATTAATAAACAAATAATAAATAAATTACAAATGATAATTAATAAAAAAATAAATAAATAATTAATGATAAAATAAATAAAAATTAAAGAGAAAGCATATTAGAATGGAAAGCAATAAAAGAAAAGAAAGCAACAAAAGAGATTAATATAAATTCGAGACCTCAAATTTTAAACACTTTGTCTTATATAGATAAGACAAAGTGTTTAAAATTTGACTCCAAAAGATGTGACAAATCAATCAATTTTATTTTATTTTTTCATAAAATTAATGCAAATTATTGCAATAGTTAAATTTTGGCAAGTTAAGCTACAGCTAAAACTCTTTGCAAAAACTCTAAGCTAAGATTTCTAAGATTTCTAAGCTTCGAACCCTACTTTATAATTTGACATAAAAGAGACTAAAGGTGTAGTAAATATATAAGTATGTAGAATACTTCATCTTTCATAACTTTAAACGTTTATATTATCAAGTTCTTTAGAGTAGAGAACTGAATGCAATACTTAATTTCTATAGCTTTAAGCAAAGATAATTTCAGCTGGCTGCTCACACAGAACTGCAATTATATAGTCATCAAGTCGAAAATTAACAATTTTCCTTCACATAAATTTTTATTAAGCGTTTACAAAATACTTTACTTTTTAATACATAAGCCCTTGCCGACAATCAAGTATTTTAGCATTTGAACAGCTTTAGAACGTATAATTTTTGCAAACCTAACTGTACTTCATCTATTTAAAACCGCTCCACCAATCAAGCCCAACAAAGCGACAGAAATTTAATCAAAACGGAAGGCGAACTAATTTAATAAGCCCGCAAACGTTACTTACAAATGAACCCATAAAGACTTCCGCTTGCGCTGAGCGCCCAAGCACAAGGACTAAGCGCAGGATATTCACTATTTTGGCGGTATAAACCAAAGAATGCCGGCATTGTAGTGGAGGAGCCTTGCCTGAATTGGCCCACATACAAACTCGCAACTCCCAATGCTTGCACCTAACCCACACTCGGCTTAACCCACTCAGCCAGCCACTCAGCAATTCCATTTGGAGAGCAGGCGAAAAACGTAAATGGAATGCTTTTCACCTGGCAGCAATCTGGGCATCTTCGATGAGTGTGGTAAAGCCCTGCCATTAGATACGCCGCGACTCGACTCGATTCGACGCGACACGACTTTACCTTCATTTGCGGTTAATTTTGTCTTAGTGCGCTGCGCGTTATCCTTGCAATCCTTGCTCCAAAAGTCCTTGCCAACTGTCACAAGTAAGCGGCAGTGGTGCGTGGCAATTGAAGTGCAACCTCCATGGGCCAAAAGTTGTTTGGCTTAGTGCAGCTTTCGCCCAACTTGTCCTTGTTGCTGTCCCTGTCTGGCGTTTAGCTTTTATTCGCCTAATTTCCGGTGCGGCACCCGCATCCCGGCGCTAATTGACGCCGCTTAGCGTCAACCGAAAATCTATAAACATGAAACACAGCACGGCTACTAAGACGCGTCCTTGTGACCCGCCCACGATGCGCCCTCGCCCTCGTCGTCTGCTGCAGCTTGACTGCTTGTTTTATGTGCGCGTCCTTAAGCATAATAAATCTGTTTATCTCTGTGTGCTTAATGGCTGCCAATGTCCTGGCATTGTCCTCGGCCCGCTTAAAAGTTGTTGGTCCTGCTCCTGCCTTACCTGGCAAGACGATAAAAACTTTGCGTGCGCCTTTTGTGGCAGCCGTTTTGATACCCTCGCCAAGGCAAGACATTTTCATTTTGTCATTAAATATGTAAAATTCTTTTATTGCTCTTAATTGCACTTCATTTATTTTATGAATATTGTGTTAGTATAATGTATGTATTTAACATTCTTGATGGGCCTGTTTGCATATTTTGTTTACATGTAGATTTCTTTGCTTTAAGGCGCTTTCATTTTGGTTTTTAGGAATAGATAGAACTTATTATGTTGCTGTTACTTAAAGTCTGTCGAAAATATAGTTTATTTATAAAAAAAAAGTTCAGATAATATAAAATCTATTGCCATTTGTCAATTGTTAGTCTCTAGCTATTGTATATTTTAGTATATTAGTTTTAATGCAACTATATATTGAGATGCGGCAGATGAATATCAGATAATCAGATGTGAATAATTCCTTAGTTAGTTAAATATAAATTTTAGATGTTAAAATGAATGCTAATTTTAAATTGCTTTAACATTTTTGATTAAAATTCTGTATAAATATTGTTATTTTTAATTTTTTTTTTTTTTTTTTTTACATATTTTTATTGTTTTTAAAATTCTTAATAAAATTTGTCATTATTGAGGAAGAGTTCATAGCTACAAGCAATATTCTAGCTGGCTTGGGAGTCTTCATAGACTAAAATCTGTACTTATAATGTAACTCTAAGAGAATTTGATAAAAGATTCATTTCATTATGGCAGAAGAATCATTTCGGTATATTTATACAAGCAATATTCTATTAGCTACTACAAGCAATATTCTGTAATAAGAACATTTTTAACTCATTTAAAAATCTATATTTCAAAGAGTTACAATAGCTCTATAATCAATAAACTTGTTTATAGATAACCCAAACCCAAGAAGCATATTTAAACTTCGTCTTTTTTTCATCTACAACCTTAAAGTCTTTGGGCAGCCGAAAAAAAATTCTTTTAACTTTCTGTTTATATTAAAAAATTTGTCACTGAAATTTGTTTGCTATTTGTTCAGATTATATCCTACAGAAGTTGACAAAATAAAGATTTGCTTTGTGAAATCTTTAGAGCCTGAATGGAATTTCAGGCAGTCACAAAGTGAAAAAATTCAACTTGTTCATATCCTTTGAGGCTTTGGCACCGGCAGACAGAGCCCAACCAGAGCAGGACAACATCACGTGACCACCTACGATGTTGTATGTGCTTCTTCTTCTTTCAAGCGATTTCATTTCAGTCCTCTGCAATCGCAGCCAATGCAATCCGTTCGCTCTGTCTGTGGTCGAGCCAGTGGACACCGCAAACAACTCCCAAGTTTCGCGTCCAAACTGGAAGGAAACCGCAAAATGGCAAAACAATCAACATGCAACGAGTCGAGTGTTGGAATACATCGTCGTATGTGCTATATATATATATATGTATATATATTTTCTCGTATATATATTTGAGTCTGTGTGTGTGCGTGGACAGGACGCAGGATGTCTGCACTGACTGACAGCAAAGAGTGTGAACGCTGAACAAAGCAAGTAGGTGGCAATTGTTTGGATTGACAAGCGAATCCCGCAACTGCAGTTGCCAAAAGAAAATCGAATCGGTTAGTCAAATTTTCACTGCGTGGCCACAACTTGATCAAATGATGTTTTAACTGGATTTACTCTTGAATTAAGTGGTAAGGTAAATGAAATGTAAGAGCAGCGTTTGTCTATCTTTTGTGGCGGCTTTCAGTGTGTAAGCAAGTTATAATTAAATTTATATATGGGCAATATATAATTAAATTTAGTATTAGAGCTATTTAAAAGATTTGATGAGAGCTTACAAATATTTGTGTAACATAGGAAATTATAACTTAGTAATAAATATGCAAGAAATAGATAAAGTCAAATAAATAATGGTATTGAATAAAATAAAATTTTAAAATAAATTTGACTATGAAATAGTTTGTTGTCTTTTGATAATGAATTCTTTTATATGATTATATAAAAAAACAACTTAAAAGGTAAATCATAATAAATTTCTGCTCACTCTGATTAAATCTAAGAACAGTCCAGTTATTTTAGTTTTTTCTTGTGGTAACATTTTTGAAAACTTTATTTCGTATAAATTTAAGTACATATTTTACTTATGAGTATGCTGAGGCATAAGAAACATTAATGGAATATTTACTTTATTTTATAGATTTGAATTTCATGCCATTAATTAATTTTACCTTCCAATCAGACCTACGAAACGATTTGCACATTTTTTATAGGTAATAATAAATCATATTAATCATATTACTAAGTGAGTAAACTTACATTAACTAAAGTCTAAATCCAGCTTTAGTTTCCAATAACAAATGCTTTCCAAATTTGCGTCAATCCTTAAACGAAATGAAATAAAACATTTTTCAAAGTTATTTCTATGCAATCGCCAAACAAATCCAATTTATACCGAATTACAATCCTCAAAGTCTTGCTGGCTAATACAAGTTGGCCTAAGCTTATTAAAGCGCTTAAATAGAAATAAAACAAAACAAGCGCAAACTTTGCGTGTTGCCTATGTGTGGCAGACGTTGCCCCTACCACGCCCCCTTCCCCAGCTACTTCCGTTGGCTCTGCAACTGTTTTGGCCCCACACACAACAGCCGCCCAACCGCCCAACCACCCAGCCCACCCACTTCAACTGCGAGTCTAGCTAATTCATTTTGTACTTAATTGTATTTCTAGTTTCTCAATTTAGGAGTCGAGTGTCTGTTGTACAAATCCAATTCACAATTGGCCGAAAAACTTTGTGTGTGTCTACGAGTTCGCGCCGTTTGGCTGTTACCACGAACAGGCCAAGGAAATTTTCGGTCAGCAGACTTTGATGAAGTTTGCCAACGGCCAGCGGAAGTGGCAGCCAAAAGTCGAGAGTCAAGTGCTCCAGTGTATTGTGTTCCACGACCAATTGGCAATTGTTTTGCCCCAGAAGAAGTGGGTAAGTAGTAAACTCTGACAGTTAAAGCCTTAAACTAGGCAACAATATCGCACGTCGTAATTTGCAACGAATATTTTCGGCTACTTAAACTTGAGTCAAAGCTGCAATTGGCACTTGAAACTAGCAGCTTGAAACTTTTATAATAAGCGCATTGAATTTCGATTAATATGGGCATAATATTTTTGGGAAATAAAAAGTTATAGACGGCAAAATACTCTGCAAAAAATGTTGTTTTAATTATAAAGGTTTATCAACTTCTTCTTTTGATAAGTTCTGTCAGGAAAATTTTACTTTTTGTTTATATAAGAAAGAAATGCTAATATACTTCTCATTAGTTTAGTACATAGTTAGTATGTAGTATATATAAATCTGATTATAAACTGTAAAATACTCTTTTAAAATGTTTTATTTTTTTCTATTTATATAAATAGTTATTTCAACTTATTTTATAAGAGAACTACTATCAAATTCAGTTTTTTTTTTTTTTAAAGCTAATATACCTCTCTTTAATTTAATATAAAGTGTATCAGTCATTGATTTATAGACATTTAATAATGTGACCCGTCAGAGTTTTTGTTGCCTCTGCATTTCATTTCGAATTTCGTTAAGAGCTCTCGGCTCGCACCTTTCTGGCGAACAGCAAAGTTTTATGCAAACGATATTTAAATATATTCATTGCAACAAACTTTTTCGGAAAAATGAAAACTAAAAGATGTTGCTGCCACATAGGGGCGGCCAAAGAATCGATGGGCGTGGCATACAATGGCAGCTGTTGCCGCATGGCGAAACTTTGGACATCAAATGAAAAAGAAGTGGACTGGAGGCAGCTGATGTTGACAAGGCCCATGGGGAGGCCTGGTTGGTTTGGGCGCTGACCGTGTTGGAGGGAGCGGAGAGGGGAAGGTTGGTCTGGGTGGTAAATGGTGACAGTTTAAGTGTCGACTGTGTAACGGTAAATTGCATGCAAAAGTTGACGCTAGATGGCGCCACTCGTGCCATTACAAAACTAGCATCAGCTGTTCCATTTAATAGAGCTGGCTGTGTGTGTGTGAGTGGCGGTATGAGTGTGTGTAGCTTACATAAAAATATGAGTGTGTGTAGCTTATTGTAAAAAGTTCGAAAATAAGTTGATATAGGATGACATTAAGCATTATAAAGATGTCCATTAACCAAAGTGAGATATGCTTTGGAATTATTTATTTATTTACTTATATTTGCGTTTTAGCAGAAGAGAAATGGAGTTTCAATTACTTAGCAAAGTAAATAAAAATATGTTTATCTCTTACGGCTTTTTTTTTTTTTTAAAGAGCCAAAACATAAACAGATCGACTTACGACAAGTCGAGACTGCTCGACTACGAGTTCTCCTGAACCCTTAAATAATAATATGCTAGTGTTCATATTTTGTGAAAGTACTAGCGATAATTATTTAGAAAATATATTTTTCAGGCAGTTAAGGTCTTCTAAGTTTTCCAAGTCTTCTAGTTTTCTAAGTCTTGCAATTTTTCTAAGTCTGTCAAGTTTTCTAAAAGTCTTCCTAATTTTCTAAGTCTTCCTAATTTAATAAGTCTATCTAATTGTCTAAGTCTTTCTAGTTTTCTAAGTCTTTCTAGTTTTCCAAGTCTTTAACATTTTCTAAGTCTTTCTTCTAAGCTTTCCAAGTGTACTAAGTCTTTACTGCTTAGCTCAACGATCATTAACATTATCTTATGGCTACAGTTTTTCTTATATCTAATATTTAAACAATTGTTAATAATTATTTATAACTATTACAATTCTGCTTAAAGTACTTAACTTTATTAACAAATCAAATATTTAGCTCACCACACTTCACTTTCACTTTCACTTTACTGCACTGCACAATTGACCCCCACCGGGCCTGGACGACTGAAGAAATGCTGCAGCTACTGCTCTTTATATAGGGCGACTGTCACTCAAACTCCGAGGCGTGCTCAAATGTTGAGCCTGCGTCGAGTTGCGGTCGCTGCAGTCGATCGTGAAGTGACCAATGAGAACACTCTCTCCTGTTTCAAGCATTCTTAATGAGTGTAACTTAAATGAAAATGTAAGCAAATATTGCTGAATACATAAAGACAACAGAAATGATTTTCTGCAGCTCATTTTCATTGGTGGCTTTGGTTAGGCAGACAGAGAGAGAGAGACAGACCATTGAAAATGGGAAATCCGAGTATAAAAAGAAAAAGAAAAGAAGAATTAGAAATTTAAATTCTATAACGCTTTGTAGATTTGTAGATAGGATATCCTTAGGCTACTACATGACTTTTCTCCGAACTTATACCCAATTTAATTGTTTCGACTGGGCGCTGGCTAGACTATTAATATGATTTTGTTGACATAAACAAAATAAAATTTTTATTAGGTACAGAATTGCTTTATGAGAGAAGGACAACTGTACTTACATTGTTGACAACTGACTTCATTACACAAAGGACAACTGTAGTATCATTATTATAATATTGCTTTATTTCTCTTAAGTAAAATTTACTTTTTTATATTCTAACTATAAATGTGAAAAGCTGATGAAAAATTCTATATAAGAATATTGTTTCTCACCAAGAAACAAATAATAAAAATAAACACTTTTTTAGTGTTTATAAATGAAATTAGAAATTATTAAAAACTTATAATTAAATAATTAAAAATTAATCAAACTATAATTAATTTATATTTATTTAGAAATGTTGCATCAATCAATTTACTTCAAGTTGATTTTCAATTTAAGAACAGCAACAAATAAGAGAAAAAACAGAGTAAAACTAATTTTTGCTTTGTGTTTACTCTGTTAGATATTTATAACTGGGCTTCATAGCATTAAAACAAATTTTCAGCAAATTTTTAATTCAAATGAAGTGGAAAATCACTTTCTAAAAAACTCACCCACACAATCATATACATATATATTCTGAAAAATATCGTATAAATTAAATTATCCACTTATTAAATCATGTTTACTTTGTATGGAAAACGAAATATAAGCGGCAGCATTTTCTGAGCAATATGAATAGTGTTCTATAGGTATTTCAGTCACACAGTTGTTATCTAGGGATTTGTTGTCAAAATCAGAAAGTTTAGTATTTGTTTCTGAATAGTCTTTGATCATTTTAAAAAACTCGACATTTTCTAGCACAAAATTCCAACACAAATTCCGTACGAAATTATTGTGTTTTTGTGGTAAGCGCCAAGTTGCTTAGCGCCTTACGCAAAGCATCCACAAAACAAAAAAAAATCATATCCTTGCCGTTCCCCATACCAAAGAGAAAACCCCGAAATTTCCCGGAGCCGAAGCGATCGGACTCTGCATAGTCTCGACAAACGTATCCTTATCATAGGGAAAACGCAGCTGTAAATGGAACGTGCAAATGTTTACTAAATTTTTAATGGATAGAATGGACAAAAAATTACAGCAGCAACAGCAGCAGCAGCAACAACAGCAGCAACAGCAGCAACAGCTACGCCAACATATGCATGCGCACTCACACTCACATTCACATCAGCATTTGCAGCACAATCAACATCAGCAACTGCAACAGCAGCAGCAACAACAGCAGCAGCAACATCAACATCATGCGCATTCGCATTCGCATTCCTATCACAGCAATGCGGCACAAAAGTCGCTGACGCATCCACTGCAGGCCAAGCTGGTGGCTCTGGAAGCGAAGCTGAAGCAGAACTCGGGATCGAATTTAACAACAGCAACAGCTGGCTTAGGTGCAGCGTCCACAACAACAACAATGACAGCAGCAGCAGCAGCGGCAGCGGCAGCCACAACAACATCAGCCAACAACAAGAAGGCCAACCAACAGTTTGGCTCTCGTTCGGTCAACTTGAGGGAGACGCCGGCCAAGGAGCGTGAGCGTGAGCGGGCCAATTGTAAATATGAGGCTAGCATGGGCATGCTGGGACGCTACTGTGTGCCCAATACGGTTGGTGTTGGTGGTGGAGGAGGAGTAGGTGGTGTTGGTGGTGGTGGCGTTGCCGGCACTCAACAACAGGTGGCGCCACAGCCAGTGCTGCCGCTAATGACGCAAGTGCAGCGAGTGAACAACGATCTAACCGATAAATTGTCTCGCATGGCACGCCGCAATACCATCAAATTCCGTGAGCTAGCCGCTCTCCAGGTGCAGGACAAGAATGCCGAGGCGCTGCAAGAGCTACAGACCTCCATACCGGAGATTACGAAAATCTTCGATGTGCATTGTCGCATTGGCAGCGGCACCTTCTCCACCGTGCTCCTGGGCACACTGCAGCGTGAACGGCAGCTGCCCGAGTCGCAGCGACGTCGCTTTGCGATCAAACACCACAATCCCACCAATCATCCGGAGCGCATACTGCGTGAGCTGGAGTGCATGTTTCGCATGGGCGGCGATCATAATGTGATCGGGATCAATTGCTGTATACGGTACAACGACAATGTGGCCTTTGTGATGCCGTTCATGAGCCACGATCGCTTTCACGACGTCTATCGCAATCTCAGCCTGTTCGAGGTGAAGGACTATTTGCGCAATTTGCTGATTGCACTGCGCCATGTGCACAAATTCAATGTGATCCATCGGGACGTGAAGCCGAGCAATATATTGTATAATCGTCGGACGGGTAAATTTTTACTATGCGACTTTGGTCTGGCACAACGGCTGGCCGACGACGGCAGCTTGATACAGGCATCAGATCTGAGCGGTGCAGCGGCTTTGTTGCGCGACATGGATGCCGCCCAGCAGCAGCTGTTGCGGCACGAGGGCTACAGCCTGCAGGCGGAGGATGAGGCAGCGGCTGCGCATCGCCTGCAAGCGGACTCGGAGCGGCGAATGCGTGCGGCTGGCGGTGGCACCACCGCCTTTGGTGAGTCATCCAATCTGCTGCTGCAGGAGCCGACCAAAAAGGATTTGGCCGCACAAAAGGCGGACACACAGCGATTGATTAACCGTTTACGCTACACGAACACCAATGTGGATCCCAACAACTATGTCGTGTCCACCAATAATGCACGCAAAGAGATGCATGCCTCGAGGGCCGGCACACCTGGTTATCGGCCGCCGGAGGTGCTGTTGCGGTATCCGCATCAGACGACAGCGGTGGATGTGTGGGCGGCTGGTGTGATCATGCTATCGATGCTGTCCTCGCTGCATCCGTTCTTTAAGGCGCCCAACGATTGTGCCGCTCTGTCGGAGATCATGAATCTGTTTGGTGATCTGCAGGTGCGCAAGACGGCCTTCATGCTGGATCGCCTTGTGCTCATCACACAGAAGGTGGCCGCATTGGATTTGCGACGCGTCTGCATGCGCTTCCGCTATGCTAATCACTTCCTCTCACCGGAAGTGCAGCGACGCCATCGACGCGCCGATGGCAACATGGAGCTGTGCCGTCACTGCGAACAGCCGACATTCAATTGCGTGTGCAAGCACAGCAGCCACTCGCTGGAGACCTATGAGGGTGTGGACATGTTTCCCGCCCAGGCATACGATCTGCTTGGCCGCCTGCTCGAGGTGAATCCACAGAAGCGCATCACCGCCGACGAGGCGCTCAAGCATCCGTTCTTCAGTGAACACCATCGCATCATTACTGGGGTGCCTTTCAGCCAGCTGACGGCACCGCTTGCCGCTCTGCGGTCGAGGGAATCGCTGCAGGCGAACGGCTCGCGTACTCTAACGCCGTACATCGCCTATCCGCCGGGCATCAAGCAGCTGAGCAATGTGGAGCTGGGCAACAATCGTACGGCAGCCACATCGACCACCCATGTTTGAGAGTCAGTCGCATATACATATGAAGTTCTCTTCGCGTTTTTGTACGGCCATCGCCCTTAACGGGTGCTAGCAAATTTTCAATTGAATAGCCTCAAAAAAAAAGAACAATGAAAATTGAATAGCCAATAGGAAAAGAAAAAGATAAGAAAAATCAAACGCGATTACGAATACGAATTCATCCGAGTCGAGTCGTGTCCCGAAATTTGAAATGTTCAACAGTTTCCAAATTTCCACAAGCAATTAAATAAGAGTTTTGATGTTTTGTTCTTTTTACCGGTTTTCGAATTGCTAGTTTGTTTTCTTTACGACACTTCTTGGATAAATATACACATATATGTTTGAGTCTATTAATAGATTCGGTCATTAAAATAGTAGTGCGGAAGTATAGCTAAGTATAGATATATAGATAGTATAGATCAGACTGGATAGCTGCTCATAGCTACATGAAGAGTTGTCTTGATAAGCTTTATTTTTATCAGATTATTAAACGAGCAATTTCATATAGTTCCAGCATCGATTCAAGACAATCCAGATTCAAAATTCATTTAATTTGCAAAATAAAAATCTTTTAGCTTTTTCTATTCAGATATCTTCATATTTGTTGCTGCTGTTGGTAATGTTAAATGTGGCTACAAGAGCAACGCTTAAGTTTCGATTTCATTCTGTCAAAGATCACTTGAGCCTTCTTTGTTTGAGGAATCACCAACACAAAGTACCACAGCTTAGTTTTGGTTTCAATTTAACAATGCCTATATTCATCATTTTCTCAGTTGCAATAAGCTTATGAGAAGCGAATACAGAAAGAGCAATCACAGGAAGAGTGATATTTATGATCTTTAAAGTCCAACTCCAACTGCCGCTTTACAAGTTAGAATTACTTGTTATATATTGCACTCAAACGATTTTCAAGTTTGAGCAGAAAGCCTTACGCTTGCCTCTTACTCTCTCTAACTCACAATCTCTCTCTTACTCTCTCTATCGCTTCTCATATCCATTTGTAAATTAATTGCAAATTTATGCCTTTAGCCCATTGGGAAAAAACCTGACAGTTTAGTTTCTTTTATTCTATTAATATTTTATATTACCTAAAAATATTAAGAAATGTTTTTTCTTTTCTTTTCTGTCGTAAAAATTGGAGTGATATGGGTATGACAATGTCTGCATGTCAAGATCCCAGCACAAAAATAATATAAATTCAATTATACTTTTTTAACAACTAAAACAAACTGATATCTCTCTTATTAGCTGCAGTGAGATCAACTGCTCTAGAAACAGCCTTGACATATTATTTATGTGCAGTCATAGTTTAAATTCAGTCTTAACATTTGCATATGTGTGTGTGTGTGTATGTCTGAGTGCCAAAGACTTGAGCTTAAGTAAGTCTAACAGCTCAGCGAGCAGAGTGGAAGCTGAATTTGAGATTTTTGCCTGCTGGCATTGAAAGTGTTTGGACTGAGCGTCACGATCTAGTAGACTCCCCAGTTACCCCCACTCAATATAATGTCATTAGTTCTGCTTTCTGTTATCTATTCCTTGCTTATATTTCCGCTCTTCTCATCTTTTCTATTCAAACCTTTTTCTATATTTTTCCTGAATTAACTATGTTTTACGAACTGCTTAGAAAATGAATAATAAAAAGTGATTTATCTTTTCAAGCTCTTCATAATATTATATATTCAACTGCAGACTCTTTCCATATCTCTCCCTCTCTCTCCCACTCTCTCTGTCTCCCTCTCTCTCTCTCTCTCTCTCTCTCTCTCCCACTCTCTCTCTCTGTCTGTCTGTCCAGTTCCTTTGCCTTTTGTGTAAATACTTTTAATATAATTTCTTTAGCTGCACTCTACGTAATCTTTGATATTTGCATTTACCTTTGCATTTATCATACTTTGTGACTTCAATTCCCAATATTTTCGTTGCCTGCAGCCATTTTACCTAATTGGTTTGCGCTCAGCTTGACAACAGCAAATATTCTTAGGTTTTTCTTATCGATTTAGCATTTATTGACAGCAAACAATTTTATTTTTCGTTCTTTTTTTTCTTGGCTTCCTCTTTGTTCTTATTGTCGGCGAAGAAAACCACAATCAGCACAAAATTTATTGGCCTGACTTGTTGACAGTATCAACAAAATCTCGCCCACCTGCATTTTCGAAGCGAACTTTTACATATTATTGAGCGAAATGTTTGTGCTTCGTTTGTGCCTCGTTTGTGCCTCGGCTGCAAGCGTGCATGCACAAGTTTATTAAGGTCCGAGAGTTTAGTGAAATGGGTATGCTAGACTAGACTGTAGTTTTTATAAAAAAAAAGTATAATATATTGTATAATAATATAGAAAATATTAATATTATTCTATTCATACAATTCAATTACAATATAATATACATATATATAATATTAGCATATTATTATTAGTTTTTAATATTACTTTTATTTTATTTGCAATTAATTTATATAATTTCTTAGGATATGAATGAAATTATATAAATTATATTTTGTAAATAAAATTAAATTAAATTATATAAATATATTTTTTTTTAAATGCTAGATAGATCATAAAAACTTTTGATCACGTCTTTTGGCTCTATCTTAATTAAATTGCGATTAATTTATTTATTATAAAATAATTTATTATAATTTATTAACTATTTAAAAAATATATATATTTTTATTTTTATTAATATATATATATATATATATATATATATATATATATATATATATATATATATATATATATATATATATATATATATATATATATATATATATATATATATATATATATATATATATATATATATATATATATATATATATACATATATATATATATAATTAATGTGCCTCTATCAAATTATTTTTATCGATTTGTTGCTAGATTTTCTGCATATATATATATATGTATATATATATATTTTTTTATTTATTTATATATTTTTTGTATTTTGGTTTGTTATTAATAGAGCTTTCTCAATGCACAGATATGCAGAACATCTAGCAACAAATCGATAAAAATAATTTGATAGAGGCACATTAATTATATTTGATGATAATTAACATAATCTCCTTAAATCCTTACAATACTTACATATATAACATTCCATATTTACATAACATTTTTGTTTGTTTAGTATTTTATTCAATGAAATATACAGATTCCATAAAATTTTTGTTATATAAATTTTATATATTATACATATTATTTGATCATTTTATGTACTTTATAAAGGTACACGCAGTTCGTATGTACATAAATCAATTTTTTTTTTCTGCTGTTAGTTAACATAATGTAAACAGAAGCAGTTCAAACAGTACAAACAAAAACAATTGCATACTATTAGGCTGCTGATTAAAATAATGTAATTTAACATAGCTCAGACTGTTACCAGCTGAAGCCAGCATATAAACTATTGCATACTTGTAAGCTGTAGCTTAACACAAATGTTACTTAACATAACCGCTTACACTTAACAGCGGCTTAGCATTTTGCTAGCTGTTGCCTTCGCTGTCCGAGCTTTGTGTACAAGGATTTTCACACACACATACACAAGCGTCCTTACACACACACCCACACAGACATTAAAGGCTTTTAGCGGCTCGTTTGGGGCTTAGTCTCAGTTACCATTATAGCCAGCTGCCATACGCTTCACAGCAGCCACGTACTCCAACAGCTTTCAACTTCAGCTTTGCATTCTTTTGCAGCATCTGTGCAACTGAACTCCACGGCTTCCTGTCAGCCACCGGGGAGCCATAAACATTTCTCACACTAACCGACGTCGTTGCTGCTGCCACAAAAGCCGCGTGCGCAGCTCGCCGGACACAATGCGGCTTATCAGGCCAAGCGGACCAAGTAGCAGAAAAAAAGAGAAGAAATAAAAAAGAAGCAGATATACTGTAGTCAGTGTGTATCCGCCCACACCCACACATACACACACCCATATATATATATAGTAGTTGCTCCCTCTGCCTTTGGTCGGCTGCTTCGCTTTTTGGGCTGCGGCTGTAAATGGCCGCCGACACCGTCGGGCGCCGCTTTATGGCACATGATAGATTAGTCTGGCCACAGGTGTGCGTCTGTGTGCGTGTGCGTGTGCGTGTGTATCTGTGGCCGTCTGTTTGCCTCTGTCTCTGTGTGTGTGTGTGCGGCTTACGCCAACCCCTGTCCGTGGTCATGTTTTTTCTCTGCTTTTGTTTTTTTTTTTTTTTACTTTTTGTGCGGCTTTGTCAGACATTCACTGGCAGAGATAACAGTAATTATGTAATTAGGATGGCGCTCAAATGTAGGCAACACTTAAAGCTGCTGCAGCAAAGCTTACTTTTGTGCAACACTTCAACTCGATTCATGAAGATGATGTAACTCAAAGGAAGAAATCATTTAATATCATTTAACACTAATACTAGGGTGTGCGAAATAAGTAACTGGGACAACGACTTAAACTTACCGTTTGGTTTAAGTTTTACATACTCGATTTCACTTTTTGTTATGCTATATTTATTTTATATTATGTCTCAAGCTGTGATATAGTTCTCATTAAATATTATATATACAAAAATTACCTCTTGGCATTCAAAATAAATATTTTTTCGTCTATATATATATAAGCTTATATAAAAATGTTTCCTAGCGAATATTATTGTAAATCAATTTTATTTTAGTTTTTAAGCGGAGATATATTTTTTTAATATTAGTTTTGCTATTATCTTATCTTATTTATGTATGTATGAGATATTTTGTTTTTATTTATAATATTATTATTATTTAATATCTCACAATTTTTAGTTGTTAGACGTCAACCACTGCCAATCTTTGTGATGCTAGATCCAAGGCTAAGATATAGTATTTAATAACATGCAAGTCCAAAAAACGTAAAAAAGTATATACATATGAATATGATTTACATATCAAATCTTTGTAGTCAATAATGTCTAAAATGATAGCGTTTTTAAAAAAATGGTATAATTATCCTTATCTTATGAGTCGGCGTATCCAAAAAAAAAAATCATAAAAGTATATAAATTATTAATTTAAATTTAAAATTTATAGATGTAATACCTACTTTGCTTTCATACAGACAAACGAACTGAGTAATAAATTCTATAAAATGCAGCCATAATTTCAATGTTTTCATTGGTTTAATTCATTAATAGAATATAAATAATGTAAACAAAATATTTTCATTTATTTATTTATACTTTCTATAAGCTAATTCTGCCAACATCTGCTTAAGTCTTTCTTATTCAAATATATTATGCAATTATGCAACACTGCTCATTAGGTTGATCTCAAAAATTACTACAGTAGCTGCAAATTACACAATCGAGCAGCTCATCAACAACAACATTTGATAACAACAGTACTTAAAGGCAAGCGAGCTTAGCACTGTTAACACGCTCTACAGATTTGTCCCTTTTGGCGTTTCGCAACACTTAAGCTGTGCTTCAGCTGTGCCTTTACAGCCCACGGGGCGGATGAGTGCGCCAAATGTTGCATGCGGTGCAATGTCCTGACCCCAAGCAAACGCTGAAATTGTTGACTTATCCATGGCTCATGTCTGTCCCGCTGTCCAACTGTACATCTATCTGACTCTGACTCGCTGACTGTCGGATTCTCTGATTCTCTGACTGTCCCCCATTCAGTCTGTCCGTCTGTCTGTCTTTCTGTCATTTTGTTTGTTTGCTCGCCTGTCGCGCTTTGTTTGCCATTCGCATGCGTTGCCACGTTAAGGCAAGTTAATGCGTCATGGTTATCTTTGCACGCTCATCATGAGCATCCATGGGGGGGATTGGGGCAGTCATAGTAACCAAAGCAACAACAACAATCGCATCCATATCCACATCGATGATAATCATCATGATGATGATGTTGTTTGCTTCTGCTGCCATTGCCAGCTGCTGACAACGCCGTTGGTGTCGGGTCAGTAAATGAAGAATGATGGACCAGCCAAGCACAAACACATATCATCCACAACCACCCACACACACACACACACACACACACACACAACTGCACTAGCTATATAACTATACCATATGACGTTGAATATTTTGTCATCTTCAACGTGAGCCGCTGCAAATGGGATTTATGCAAGTTTTGTCTATAGCAACTCGCTAAAGGTGACAGCTGCTACTACCTACAGCTACTACCTGCAGCTACTACCTGCTGCTACCTGCTTCTTGAACTTGAAAGTTAATTGGAAAATTTTAGCAATTTGCTAGCTTTCCACGTGTTGAGCGAACTTCTGCTGCTATTGTTGTTGTGGCCAATCGTGAAATTTTGCTGTACAAAATATGGATTTATGTCAACAGCAACACCAACAGCAGCAGCAACAGCAGCAGCAGTAACGGCAGCAGCAACACCAATGGACAACAACAGCAATGTCATGCTTGGAACATTGCAGCCATTTTTCGCGCTGTTCCTGCATCGTTGTTGTCGACATTGTCAGCTGCGAGCTGTTGGCAATGCATCACTGATTATGAAAAGCTGGCTAAAAGCTGGACTCATGATATATTGCTTTTGTTGCCGCTGCCGCTGCTGTTGCTGTTGCTGTTGCTGCTTTTTTTTCTTTTTTTTTTTGTGGTATCATTGCTGCTGCACGACGCTTCTATTGCCATCATCAGCAGCAGCAGCAGCATCATCATCGTCATCATCATCATCATCATCATCATCATCATCATCATCAACAACAACAGCAACACATGGCAACCCTTGAGCCAAGGTGACAATGATGAAGTTTTATGCTTTGCCACCTGCAACACACAGTTTGAGTGTGTGTTTGAGTGTATATGTGTATGTGTGTGTGTGGGTGTGCTACAGATTTGCTGCCAGATTGTTGTTGCAAACAACAACAGCAATGAAATGGAAACGTTAGCGATTTCTGAACCCATTGAAAATGGCAAATCAGGGTATAATGCTTTTATTAAACGGAGGAGGTAGACCCCATAAAGTGTAAATATATTCTTGATGCGGAGCTGAATTAATCTAGCAATGTCCGTCCGTCTATCTGTCTGTCCATCCGTCCGTCGATCTCAGAAAGAGTGAGAGCTGCAGACTTGAATGTTTTTTAGGTGGCTTTAAAACACGCGCATATCGAATCGATAACTATTCCTCTTTTAATGTTATCAATCGAAAACCTTTTTGAAATTCAGCTATAAAAATAATGTTCTACATATTAGGAGCTAGAAACTCCAAATTTTGTATTTAGTCTCATGTTTCTTTTATACAATTTTGATGAACCTATTGAAAATGGGAAGATGGGGGTATTTTGGTGTTGTGCAAATGTATATAATAGACTGATAGAGGCTTGGCACAGCCCATAAAATAAAAATGTAGCCATGTTCATTTGTCCGGCTGTACAACTATATGTTCGCAGTGATCACTTTAACTGCAGTAACTAGAGGCCTGAAATTTTAAATGTGTTTGGTTTTACCTCACACGCAGTAAGAGATCACCTTATTTTTGATTACTCATCCCTATTCGCCACTATGAGTAAATCGAATCCTTAAGCGTAGCTTGTGTTTGTGCAGTTCATGGTATCTTCTAGTCGGTCACTCCCGACCCTTGCACTCTTGCTTATATTTTGTTTATTTTTGTTTTCCTTTTCTTGTTAAATTCGATGTGCTGCTTTGGCAGCAACACTTGCTGAGCTACGCCTAGACCATCAACAATAACTTTGCCATTCTTGACACACTTCGCTTAGATGGCAGGAACCTGCACACGGTGCGTATTACATAAAGGAATTATTCTTTGTTTAATTTCAAGCAAACTAAAGTCACACAAGTGCAACTGAAATGGATTTATTGATGGTTTAATAAAATTAATTAAAGTGTTTATTAAGTGTATTAAAGGGGAATATAGTTGGGATTACAATAAGGAACAGGTAATATTAAAAAGAAAAAAGTTTTAGGCTATTGACTAAACAAATTATTGAAATCATCTTAGCTGCAAAGAATGTCATTTTGATAAAGTAAAAATTCGATTCAATTAAAAAGAGGATATTATAAATGCTATATCGATATATTACTTCAATTAACACTTAAATCTATTTCAAAGAACTAAAAGCACTCAAAGATCGTCTTAAACAGGCTCAGGACTTATCACTTAAATTATATAATATCAATATATAATAACAATAATATAATATCTAACGCTCTCTATTCTTTAAAATATTATAGATAAAACAAACTTCCAGTTTCTAAAACTAAATATAAAAATTAATAACAAAAGTTAGATATTAATGCTTACAAAAAACAAAGCAAAACCAAGCCCAAAAATAAAACAGTGAAAAGACAAAAAAAAAAAAAAGTCCATAAAAATGAATCCCTTTATTACTTTCACAAGGTTTTCAATTTGTGTCTGGCTGCGCTTTCATATGTGAATTGTTTGCTCTTCATTTTTTTATTTCATTTAGTCCCTTCATTTGTTTGCTGAGTACGGGCAATCAAAATGATGTCAGTGAAGGGTGCGAACCGCAAATGACGTCAACTGCTATTAACCAACAACAACAACATCGTAAAGAGTAATCCCGAACTGCAAAGCGTCGCACACGACAAGCAGCATGATTAATTAGCAGACAGAGACAAAGACCTCTCAAAAAAGAAAAAAAAAAAAGCAAACATATAGAGTTGAAAAGGACGAGTGAACAGGGCAAATCACAATTATCCAGCAGAAATGTCACAGTTACCATAATAGTAGACGTTATGGGTGGCAGCTGTTAAAGAATACCCTGTAAAACCTGATTTGCAGTTTATGAATATATGTATACAGCCCAATATATATAATATAGATAGATTATACGTGTTTGAAGCCCAGTACATCTGCTTAGAGAGCATAGAGAACATATTCCAGTGGTGCATTTTGAGTATTACCTTTTTTTTCTTTTTGTTTATGAAGCCACATTCAATATTGATACTGACCTTTGGCTTTAGTTAATGAATATTGTTGAATCACAATACAACACATTATATATAATTATAGGGTATATTCTAGTCCTGCAATGCTATTACTTGTCTAGCAACTAGCCTGTGTCTTGACTTAACGACAATTATCATTAAAAGTCAAGAACTTACTGATTACTGACAAGAGAGTAAATAATATATATTATATATTACATAAAGTATATAATGTAGCATATTATATGTGAAATTACAGGATATATTTTGAATTTATTATTTTGTAGCTACTAGCTTCAGCCTTTATTTAAAGCTACAATAATTCAAAGTAAGTCAATTCACTCAAATTTGAAGTTTAAAAATTTTACAAATCACAATTAAAGGGTATCTTCAAATCGAGCAATTGTGTACGATCAAATCTTTTGTATTGCACAAAAGACAATTATATATAATTACAACAAACTACGAACTTAGCCACCTATTGCCCATTCATGCGCTCTACAGGGTATAAATGAGTCGAGAGCACTTCACTTACTCTTTGGCTTGACAATTAGCAGTTGGCCTTTCTAATTTTAATTCACCGCAAAAGACAAAAGCGCAACGCATGTCCAACCGGAGTGTTCAAAATATTTAATTTTTTGTCACATTTGACCCGGCGAGCGCAATGAGAGACGAAGTGGAATGGAATGGAATGGAACACAGAGGCTAAGCCATGGCCCAGCTACGCCTGCCTACAGGTGCGTGTGGTTCGCATTTATGAACTCGTTACACGTAATTAGGGTCAGTGTGTGTGTGTGTGAGTGTTTGTGTGTGTGTGTGGGTGTGTGTGCGTGTGTTTATGTGTTTGTCTCCAAACGGATATCTCTAGTTACATATCAGAGCAAGCCTACATATTGCCCTCTCTGTCAGCCAGTCTGCTTCTGTGAGCTGACAATTAATTAGAGTTGGGCGAAACGTTGGCAACAACAACAACAACAACAACAACAACAACAGGAACAACAACAACCATTACAACAGCAACTGCAACTAGGCCTAATGCCCAGTGGATCTGGCCAAATTGTGCAAACTATTGAAATACAAAACGGTTTTTCGGCAACAGCGCCACAAAAGTCATAAAGCTTCTTTGGCCGCTTTAATTAGGCAGCCATGTAAATTAGCCAGAAGCTGAACTGAAAGCCTCAGGCTCAGGTGTAACGCACATGCTGCACACACTACTATTTATTATCAGCGCTTCATGGATGTATGCGTGGCATATGTGGGTGTGGCACATGCCACAGGACTCAAACCGGGCAGCCAGGCGGCTACACCACTCCCCCCCTTCGGCCCCTCTTCAGCCGACGCCCCTTCTTTATAGTCACATTAATTGGCAGTGGGCATTCCATTTTAATTACTTTTTGCAACGGTTCAAGAGCCCCAGGCGCCAGTTCCTAGTGAACAGCGTGAATTATTATGCCCAGCGTAATATATTTTATAAAACGCTGACTTTTGCTGTAAGCGAGTGTGTGTGTGTGTGCCAGTGTGTGTGAGTGTGCGTGTATGCCTTCTGAAATTATGCAAGGGTATACATATATTCACATATATAGTTTGTTTATATATATATGTATGTAATATATATATATATATATGTATGACATCGCTGCCAATGCCGTCGAATTTAATTGAGTTGCATTGTGGCGGCGGCTGCTCTGGAATTTTGGCGGATTGCAGCTGCCAGCCAAAGCCGTTGCCGTTGCCGTAGCCTGTGAGCTCGTTTATCACCAGTCAGGTGGGGAGGAGTGGGGGGCGATACAATGTGGTGGGTGTGGTTGTGTAGGTGGATAGGGGCGTGGCTTGCATAATGGTCATAGCTCTGTCTAATTATATGCCAGCTATTTGAAATTAACAGTTCAAATAGCAATCGAAACTCAAATAATTGCTAGCTACAAATGCCTGCAAGCCGTCAGCATGGGTCAAGGGTCAAGACGGCTACATGGCCTGTGTGACAACCATATTCAAAGGCTGGTAAATGGAAGCCAAGTAAATGATAATGAAATGTAGAGAGTATATAAAGAAGACGAAGAATTTCCATGGAAGTATGACAATTATTCTAAATGAAATTTTAAAAGGGGGTTTGCTAAAAAAGTTAAAAGGAAAGAAAATAAAATAAAAGCAAAATAAATACAAAATTTAATGAAAATGCAAAGCAAACTGCATATTTTTTCGATATTCTTTTCGATTTAAATTAAACTTTTCATAAAATGTAATTACATTTTTAAGTTGGATATCAGATTGTGCTTTATGTGATATAAGAAAACCCTTTTCTGAAAGTGGTTTTAAGCTACTTTTCCATATTTCAAAATTATAAATTTTGCATCTTTGAGGTGCATGCATTAATATTAATTAATATGATTAAAATTAATGCAAAAGGTAAAAAAAAAAAAAAAAAAAAAAAAAAAACTTGAAATTAGCATCATGGGCTCAAATATACTTTTTGACTATATAGGAAAAAAAATTTATTTTATTTTGTTTTTACCCAATTGCATTTTATTATTTTAAGCGCAACTGAAGTCTCTATAAGGCTTCTAAACATTTATATGCGTTTTGAATGTATTTTTCTAAATATAAGTTTTTAGTACATTTTTCTTTAAATCGCACACTTTCATGAAAAACAGAAAAATTAATTATTAAAGAAATAGACTAAATACAGATGATATATAAATAAATTTATTTATACACAATTCCTTTTCTTTTTTCTTCAAAGAAATTTATGAACTATTTTCAATTTCTTAAGATTACAAATTGGAGTGCGCAACTTCATAACTTTTTAGTTTGTAAAGAGTCTTAAACTCTTTTACAACAATGTAAGCCACATTTTTCAACAATTCGAACGAAGATTAGCCGGCAAACTTTCCTTAGACCACCGCAGGCGACTCTCTCGACGATTAGGAAACCCATCAAAAATAAAAAATTGGAAAATTGTAAGAAATGAAAACCCACAAAAATGCAGCTAGAAAGTGGCCTAATAAAGAGCTCCGGCTTATAAATAGAGCTCAATGATCACGAAAGGAAAGGTAAGGTCAATGAATTTAGAGATCAAACTTCTGTGCTCAAGAGGCAGTCCCTAGCTCAAGCGTATTAAATAGCTCGCTTAGAAGGAAGACCCTCTATGGCCCTCTATGGCCATAAGCGTGTGAACCGTATAACACCTGTAAATAGCTGAACAACCCCCACTTGACTAAGCCCAGTTGGGTAAAAGGATATCACATATACATATACACTTATCGAAGTCAATTGTGCAATGAAGTTGTTTTGATGCTGCCAGCGACAGCTGCCAGCAACTGACATTTCCCTTTTGCCCTCTCCGCGATACCCTACAATTTTCAGTTGAATGTAAAACTATATATTAATCAATATTTATGGCAGCTTCGGGCATAATAACACAAAACCGAAGCCATCTATCAAGTGGCGGCAAGACGAACAACACAAATTGAGCAGGCCCGAATTGAGAGGAAACCTGTTATGTGAGCCAAGTGCAGGGCAAACAAAGCCAGCCTGTAATAGAGAAACAGGTAGAGGCAGAGCTGGGGCATGACTAAAGGTAAACGCAAAGGTGAATGCAAAGGTAAAGGCAAAGGCATAGCTACTTCTACAGTTGGATTCATGCTTGTATGCACTTTGACCACAAAAAGGTCAAGACGCTTTCAAACAGACACAGAGAGATAGCTAACGAGTGCGTGAAAGATATACCCTGGATGTGTGAGTACAGTGGGATGTCAGATTTGACTATAAACTAGTTTACTGAATGCTTAGAGAGAAAGTGGAGCTAGTTGGGTGTAGAGAGATATAGTAGTATAGATATTTAGGAAAGTATATAAGTTTTTAGTGTATACATCCAGCTTTTATGCCAACTACCTATCCGAACTCAGCTCTAGCCATGGCCAGAGAGTTGAAGCTTGGCACAGCTATATATATTTTTAGTGGCTGACATATATGATAATAACTATTGAATTGGAGTTATATAAATTCATAATATAACATAGTATAATAGGTATAATGATCTTTAAAGTACCCTAAAAAAAAATCTTCTATATAATTTCTATAAAATTTTTCAGCTTTATGCAATTGTTTCTTCATAAAAATTCGTTCATCTTAGGCTAGGAAATATCCTAGCTATAGATAGATACTTGTGTTTATAGTGGCTGACATATATGATAAAAGCTATTGATTTGGAATAATATAAATTCATAATATGACATAATATGACATAATATAAAAAAATGTAAAATAATTCTTTAAATTACTTTAAAAAATAATTTTTCATAATTTTTAAAAAAATTTTCTGTTTTACTGGATTGTTAAGTCATAGAATTTTGTTCATCTCAGTCAAGGAACTACCCTAGCTATAACTATGTAGTTCTATATATCTAAATGTTATTTCATAGTAACTTAATTGAGGGTATCTTAATGTCAACAGTCCCTCGGCTACACTCCAATAACATACTCTCAAATATTGCTCTTTTCCCAGGCACATGTCGCTCTTATGGCGGCCCAGGTCCAGCCGTCCGTAACCAAATAGAGAGACGAGTTACGAACGGCCGCTTGTTCGACTGACAACCGTAAAAGTGTTGCCCGTTGCCTGTTGCCTTTGCAACGGAATGTAAAGTCATCTTCATGCATAAATAAGCGTGCGCTCGCTCCCCCGTAACTTTGAATTGTTGACCGGCAACGGCGGCAGTCCACATATATTCCATATCAATTTCCATATTAAAATAGTTGAAGGCAAGTGGATAAGGTATTCTCTGCGAAGAGTGCCCGAGTTTTCTTTGATTTGTTTGCACGAGCAACAGCAGCCACCACTTGCTCGCATTTTCTTTCCCACATCATTTTGCCACCGCAGACATTGTCCAGAAATATATTTCTAATTGAATGCACAGCAAAAAGAACAAGAATAAGAAGAAGAAGAATAAATGTGAAATAGTCATTCAGTATGGAAAAACTTTGGACTTTTGGGTGTCTGGTGTTTGGGAAATGCTTAATTTCATTAAATTTCATGAGATGTGCTTTTGTTTGTCTCTCTTTCTCCCCTCTCTCTCTCTCTCTCTCTCTCTCTCTCTTTTTGAGTGAGAGGAGTCAGGTGTGAACTTTGATATTTATTTGGGTTCCACAATTGAAGCTTCATAATTGATTGTTATTTTTCATCCATTGGGAAAGAATTTAAAATTTTGTCTGCTGATGCAGCAGTTTCTCAAATTTCTTTTCTCAAATTAAAATTGGACTGGGAATCGAAATGATTTGTCTACGAATGAGCTCAGTTAGCTCAGCTCTTAAATTGAGGAATACCAAATGCAAATGTCTGCAACGTGTCGCCATCTGTAATTGTTGATATATTTATGTGAAATTCCTTTTACAATCCTTGCTTTAAGCCAACTGCGACAATTCGCTTAACTGAAAATCAAAACAACAACGAAAAACAAACATATAGAAGAAATAATTTAGCTAGACAAACTTTTATTGCATTGGCATTTTCGTGTTGCTCTGCGCACAGTTGCTGCTGTTGTTTATAGAATGCCTTGGTTTGGGGTATTTTAGTTAAGGCAGAGCATAGGGAATCAGGGTATAAGGCATTGTGAAAGTTAACTTTCGACATGTGGATGCTCACACTTGGTGGACTTGCAATTAAAACAATTAGTGAATATAATTTGAAAATGACTAAATGAAACCGATTTGCTTAAATTTTCATTTTCATGACACTTGACAAGAGTTTGTTTTATTATATTTTTTATATTCATTAAATATCATTTGCATTTTAACTTTATTATTGTAAATCATTCCTACGATTTTTTTTTCAAAGATATTTATGTTTTTTATATACAATTAATTTTTGGTCATATATAAAAAAAATTATAATTTATATATATATATATATATGCAAGCATTAAATAATTTATATTTTTAAATATTTATTTAAAAAAATTATATTTTATATTAATTTAATTGTAATTGTTAAGTTTTTCTATTTACTAAGTAATTGAAAAAAAAAAAATGTATATATTTTTAAATTATTTTATATATGCTACACAATTTTTAAATTTGTATATTTGAAAGGGTTTTTAAGATTTTAATTTGTACATTTTTAAATAGTTTGATTTTTTGATATATTATCAAGAATTTAATGAAATTTATTCGAAATGTAAAACTAATTTAAAATTTTTCTTTTTATCCTTTTATATCAAACAAAAAAGAATTGGAGTTCAAACCCAAATTTGGTGCTTTACATATGCAGAGAAACGTCAGACCTATATAGGAGTGAAAGGCCTAGAAGATAAAGAAGAAGAAAACTAAGAGGTAAGCTCAATGCTTTTAAAACGAATATTAAGATAAACATATATTGTTATTCATTTAGGTGTGCATATTAGTTTACTACTATTTTGATAATCGCAAATGTATGTCTGCATATCCATATATGTATGCCTATATATTTCCTGCACTTTCAACCCGCTCGCAAGGATATTTACTATTCGTTCAGTAAGTGAAAGTTAAAGTTGTCAATTGTCTGTTTCTAACCCTGAGCTAGCGTTAACTGCTGCAGATTATTTGAAATGCAAGTGTCATTAAGTCGAGTTGCTGTGCTATAGCTGTGGGCATGGCCGGCCATATGGGCAGCCAGTGCTCTCTCTGGCTAGTGAGCGCAACAATTTATGTGCATTTATAATTGAAAGGGACAAAAAACCGACAGAAAAGTGCAAAAAAGGGAAGGAAGGAAGATAAAGCAAAACAGCAGCAGCAGCAGCAAACAAACGTCGCAGACAACGGACACAAATTGAATTGGCTAAAAAGTTTTAATTAATTTATTGTTACTTCAGCTGGCCTCAGCTACTCAGCCACGCCCCCTCACACACAGCGCCCACCACCAGGCTGCTCATTTAAATTGTTGTGTGTGTGTGTTTTTTTTTTTTTTTTTTTGTTTGGGACACTTTTCAATTTTATTTCACATGTTGTTGTTGCTGTCCAGTTAATGCATGGCTGCAAAAGTTGGCTAATTGTCTAGTGTGTTGGTCCATTCAGCATCCAAGCAGCATTCATCCCCCTAGCCATAAGACAACTCAATTTGCAGGGTGTTCAAATGTTCATGTCAAGTCCTGGGGCTGGGTCTCAGCCTGAGTCTTGGTCTGGGTAATGGTCAGCCATGAGTCAGCAACTTTTTGGGTAAAAGACAATCGAATCGAAATCTTTGGGTTCACAGCATTTTAGTTGGGAAAACAACACAACAACAACAAAAAGTTTCGTAATTGAAATGTATCCTAATTAGAACAGAAGGTAGGCTTAGCTGAATGCTAAACTCCAGCATTAGCATATTGTCAACCCTCTTGTTAAATATCTCTTAAAGCTAACTTAAGTTGTAGTGTAGCTGAAAATGATAAAACTAATATAACAAGTTGTAGGTGCAATTAAAGGAAAAGAAATACATAAGAAAAAAGTGGCAAAAAATATGTTTTAATCAATATTTCCATATATGCTAATAGATAAAAAGCTAACAAGTTAGATACTTCAGTTATATATGCATACAGATATTTATACAAATATTTATATGCATAAATAGTTAGAAAATAAAATAAATGAATAGAAAATACAAAAATTTGTTGTTTCATATTTGTATAGGATACACGTATATGAGGTCTGTTCAAAAAATATGATTTTTTGCAATTTACGTATATTCGATTTCCAATTTGTTTGTATAACTTTTTTGGTACTCATATCCCCCGTTTATGGCAACAAGTTTGGCCATTTTAAATGTTTAGTTACTTTTTGACAGCAATTTAGCTTGGTTGTGTTTTGATTTTTGTTTACTCTAAAAATGGAGCAAAGAATTGGTCAAGCACGTATTCCCTAGACGTAACCCTCTGAGTTTTTTCTTGTTTTCCAAATAGAATAGGATAATAATTGAGGATAAAAAGTCAGCAACGAAGGGGCAACTAAACAAGATCATAAATGTTTTATTTTTAAGTGCTTTGAGAATTGGAAAAAAACATATATTATATCCCCATTAGAAAAAACATATCTAATTTCCCCATTAAATATGTTTCTCCAATTTTCTTTATTGTAAAGAAAATAAACTATTTGATACATTTTATAAATAAAAAAAATAATTTGAAAAACTCAAATTATATATACCACGTATATAGAAAATACATAGAACCAAATATTCTTTATTTAACTTTATTCACATAAAAAAAAAACTTAAAACAGAAAAACATTTTTAAAGCTTTTAAGCAATAAATAAATATCATAAATTTTCCAATAGATTTTCTCTTTCAAATTTGTCACATTCTCTAAGATATGTTAACGAAAATAGATTTCTTGATATGAAAATTGGAATTTCAAACAGAATTTTAACTGCTTAAATTGTTTAAGTTGAGTGCGGCAGTTGCTTAGCTAAGCTCAACTCAGGTCAGAACCAAATTTTCATATAGCTTTGCTTTGAATTTATTATCAATAAAGTTTTTAGTTTACTACTCGGACTCTATCTGCCTCTCTCTCTCTCTCTCTCTCTCTCTCTCTATCTCGCTTTTTACACATATAAATATTGTGTTGCTTGTTGCACCAGCTTCTCTGACCGCAGCTTAAATCAAAATGCTGCAATTGCCTTTGCCTTTGCCTTTGCTTTTGCCGTTTCCTTGGCCGGCAGAAACACACTCAATTTGTTTGTATGCTGTGACATTTTTATTGAATTTTAATTTATGCCTTTTAGTAGAATTCTATGGTGCAGACACTCACACACATACACACATTGCTTGTGCTGCATCTCGAGGGTTTGCTCAAATCAAAACCCAAAAACAAAATCAATGTCAATAACCTGGCCAAGAGCCCTGGCGGCTGCTCTTGTTGCAGTCAACTTGGAAAACTGAAAAACTGAAACACACACACACACACCCACACATACAAAAAATAAATATAAACAGCATCAAGAAAACAAAAACCAATTTTTAGTTTTTGAAGCGTGACAACAAACGACATTTTCCAACCTGGGACCAATGTCTCGGGTCCATTGGACCAAAAGGTCGCCTTGTTTTGATTACCTGAGCAACAGAGAGGGAGAGAGAGAGAGAGAGAGAGGAGAGGCTGATGCCCGCGTCGAATTATCATGATACTCTTTACTAAGGGATCGCATAAATATGTATTTGATTATGGGAAAAGTGAGGCGAATAATAAAGGAATTAAATATATGTATTATTATTATTTTTATTATCATAAATATATATATTTAATGTACATTATTATTATTATTATCATTTTTATTAATATATATATTTAAAATGTATATATTTAATTTAATAATGTAAATTGAGTTGGTTCAAAATGTTTCTGAATCTGCTTAGTCTTAGTTTATTTCGTCTCAGTTGGATTTAAATTTTATTGATTTATTTTAGCAATTTTTTATTATTTAAATATTTTGCAATCTAATCATTAAAAATTTGATATATAATTTGATCAATATAATGTAATGTATTAATAAGTATTTCCACTTTAAATCATATAGAAAATATATGATTAAATAAATGTAAACCGTCGATGATTTGTCGAAGCAATAATTAGAAATATTTTATAAATATGGTAAAAAATCAAGAAAATTTTTAAAATTCTATGCAAATACATTAAGACAAAATAATTTTCTATAATAGTTTGAATTTCCACTCACTTCTTATGATTCCATCATTATTAGTAAACAGCTGCAATCTAGTTTAATCAATCATACCAAAAGAAACCCCCATAAACACCCACCTTCTGCCTGTCAGCAAGTGTATTAAAAATTCGGCCATCCATAGTTCAGTAAAATCAATGCCCTTTTCTATTTCTATTGTCGCGCTGCTCTTGACCAAGATCTTGCAATTGGGTTCATTGACTGGGCGCAGGCCAGGGCGAGGCGATGGCAGCATACAAAGCGCATCTAAATGCAGCTAGAGATTCTATGATATGATATCCAAATTTATGGCTACTTGAATGCGGCACATTAGCGTGAGCTGCAGGCAGTCCCATTAAACATGATGTCGTTTAATTTGTATGGATTTATGTAAATCTTTTGCTATATACGCTGGGGATAAGCCCAGCTGACGTGGTTCACTGAACCCCGTAGAATATCTCTTTCTCTCTCTCTCTGTCTGTCTGTCAGCCTCTTTGTCTCTCTTTTAACTATGACAAACAACTAGCTGAACTGATAATCCACAAGTGTTGGCAGTTGGCGCGTTGCATGCATCAACAAGTTGCGGCCACAGCTTTGACTTTGTTTTTGCCTCATCATCAGACAAAAAACTACACACACACACATATACACACACACACATACGATTTTCACACTCTGCGCACAAAGCAAACATGGCATTGGCTAATAACATAAGCGGGCAAGCAAACAAGCTGTGCTTGCCCCTCCCCTCCCCTCCCCGGCTACCCTGTCAACGCCCTCTCTCAGCTCGCAGGCAACCCACCCGCGACTAAGCACTGCCTGTGACAGCGGCCTGAGAGATATAGAGCGAGTGCAAAAACTAATAAAGACAAGTGGCAAGTCAGAAGCAATTGCCCCAGCCACCAAAGCCCGAACCCAACCCCAGCTTCAGCTTCAGCTTCAGATTTCAGTGCCCTAGCATGGTTCCAAGGTCCATTTCCAGCTTTAGTCCAATCTCTGCCACATCTTTCACTTTGCTGCTGCTCCTGCTGCTGTTGCTGCACTTGTGCTGCCAGCCAAAGCCTTTCAGCAAACACATGGCTGAAGGATGTCTGTGTGCGTGTGTGTGTGTGTGTGTGTGTGTCTGTCAGTGTGTGTGGTTGGTTGGGTGTCCCATTAGTGCCGTGCGCTAATCGCCATTGTCCACCCTTGTCAAAGTCGGACTAACAACTGGACTTGGTCTCTGACTTGGACTTCTTCCAGTGCTTGCCTTGCATTTATACCCTGCATGCATAGTTGATGGGGTATATATATTGATTGATATGAAATTATTATAAAAGAAAGTTTTATTATAGAATTCTATTGCAGCAACTGGCAAGTCCCTATCTATGAAAGCTTTAAACGTAAAAATTTATAGAATAAGAGAGAGATAAAATCAGCTCTCACTTAATCGATCTATAAAAAATATATAGATTGATATATAAATGTATGAAAAACAAATATGAAAATATGGTAAAAATGATTGAAAACTTGAAATTTCGCATCTACTCCCATAAAGTACAGACGAGTATGTCAGTATTTCTTTCATTTATTCGCACTCATTTCAAATTTTAAAAAAGGCACACTTAAATTGAAACTCACTCAATTTATTATGCGCCGCTCACTTCTTCAAAATTGAGTCTATTTGACGTATTTTTTAAGTGAAGTCATGCAGTTATCTAGATCTTTTTTTGATAAAAAAAAATATTTGTATTTTATCTAACACCTAGTATGAACAGTCGAGTCGATGTAGCCGCCTGTCTATTCATCCATACAAGCATGTCCAAATCAGGTTTATCTGAAATAATTGAAAACTTATTCAATTCGTATCAAATTTTTGCTCATATAATAAACTGTCAATTCGTTAATCTATTCAGAACTTAAATATTCCTCTATATAAATATATTTAAAAATGATTAAACTAAAAAGAAAACATTTTTTGAATTTATTTTTAAAAGAGCTGTAATGAGTTTTTTAATTTCATCAAATACTCGTATAAAAATCGATCTGATTGTTATACTATTCACCTCCTAACAACTCCCATTTATTAATAAAAAATTAATAAACTTTAAGTTTGTTAATCTATTCATCTATTTAAGAAATAATTAAACTAAAAAATTAAACTAAAAATAAACAGCAATTTTTTCAATTCTTTTTTTTTTTTTTAAGTTGCAATGGGCTAAACATTTTATAAATTTTTTTATTTGTTGCTCGTATAATAAACGATCTGATTATACTATATATAGTATATATACAGTATATACTCATTCTATTCCAGCTGCCGTAAACTCCCATTTGTTTATGATTAAACTAAAATAAAATACCTAAAATTCTTCTTCAAAAAGCGACCAAAGTCGTTAGACTTTAAGCTATAGTTCAACTTAAAACAAGTATGATAACTTCATGTAACAGTTTAACCACAGGGTATCAGCTAGTCACACCGTCTCTCGTTTCAAGCACTTTCACTTATGCTTTTTCGGGGTAACTCGGAATTGCCGGCATTGAAGCATTTTATCGCAAGAAAAGGTTCAGCTAAAAGCGCAAATAAATAATCAGCAACAGTTGCCAAATAGATCAACACTTATCACACACACACATGGACAGATGGGGGTGGTGCTGGGCGTGGCTGTGGTGTTAAATCCGTTTTTGGGGCTTCTGGCATTTGAAGAAATTTGCTGGTTTTTCTTTTTCTTCTCTTTTTGTGCTCGTTGCTCGTCTAATAAATTGCAATAGATTATTGTCAGCAGCTTTCGATGTGTCGCATTCGTTATGGTCCTTATTATTATCCTTATTATTATTATCCTGGCGCACATAACTGTAATCTATAAGCGGCAAGCGGCACTCGAATATGGCACTCGTTAGATTACAGCAGATGTAAATCGTCACGATTCGGTTAAATCGCGTGTAAACATAACCAAAATGAGCCAACTAATGACCGAATCCTTGACTATCTCGGTGGCTCAGTGGTGGTTGAGTAGAGGTTGCACCACAATTCGCTGTCAATTCGTGTGTGTGTGTGGTTTCTATGGCTTTCACAGTGAGTTCATTGCAATTGGGGGGAGGATGGAGAATGGAGGATGGAGGTGGCGACGGCGGCGTAAACCCACAAAAGTTTCAGTTAATTGAAAGTCATCTGATAAGCGTGCCACAACAAATATATAATAGAAGAAAATCAATTCTAATTGTTTTTTTTTTTTTCGATTTGCTTTGCTTTTGCTTTGCTTTCTCTATTTAATTGATTGTGGGTGGAAAAAGGGAAAATAACACGTTTTGTGATTAGATCAAATGGTTTTTATCGTGCTTTAGTGTTTTAGATTTTTTTGAAGTGAACTATGTAATGTAGGACAATTGCTTAAAGATAGTAAATGTAGAAAAGAATAAAGAATGAAATGGGATATTTTATGGAATATGGATATATTTATGTACATATTCCATTCATATATACCTATAAATATAATTATACAAGATATAATTTTGGAGAAAAGCATTGAAATTAATAGATTCCAGAGCCTGCGTTCAAGTGTGATTCAAAATTATAAAAATACAATTTTAATTTTATAATTTTAGTTAAATAATTATTTTAATTAATTTAATTCAATAATAATAATACTAAATTTGAGTAAAAACATAATTTTTAAACCTAATAAGCTTGAATACAGAAATTGAGGCAGAAGTCATAAAGTAAAATATTTATTTTTTACGAATTGATTTAGCTTATGTTAGTTTGATCCATGAGAAAAGCTTTGAAGCTTTTAACTTTATGAAACTGAATGAATAATGAATATAAACACTCTATAAATAAATAAGTATATATAAATAAGTATATAAAAGACGCAAAAAAAGGTCTAAGCTGCACAATGCCTCCTTAATGCCTCCTTAATGAGCAGTCGATCTGGAAACTACTAAAGGTACTAACGTAAGAATGTAAAATTAAACTTTTGTTTTAAGCATTATTCTTTTCTATGTCTGATTTCATTTCTCTTAGTTTGCTATATTTTAACTTGGCTTTTAGCAGGATCTTGGTCTTTTAGGTTAGAGACAACAAATTAATACGTTGTTGAAAACTCATTTCCAAAAGTTGTAGAGCCTACAATGAATAAACTTGAAGTCTTGAACTTGAAGTAGGTAGGTTGTTAGGTATGTACAATAGATAGTTAGGATATCTCCCAGCTGGACATTCAATAAATCACACACAGCACTCTTATATATTATTTTTGACAAGCTGTTTGCCAACCATCATTTATTTTAAGAGCTCTGCATCATTTCAAAGCACACTTAACACACATTCTTAAATATTCAAAAACAATTGAAGTGCTAGAGCCAAATATATTTTATTACTTTTAATAATATTTATTTCTCAAAGTATTCCCATAACTAAACTTGAACGTGTTTCATATTTTTTGTCCATTTTGGAGTTAAAGTTGAAAAGTTTTAACATTCAGCGAAGGCCTAATTATATGCAGATTTTCTTTGAAAACCTTTTCAACTTTTGGAACACACAAAATGGCTGAGGGCCTTTTTCACTTGCTGCTTTTAAGTAGATTTCGTTGTGTTTGGCAACTGTTTGCTTAAAGCTAAACCAGACTGTTGAAGCTTGGTCAGTGGGTTGGATGCACGCTAAAGGACTGACGCATCGACCACTGCCAGTGGCCATTGAATTTCCAATATTGCTGCACATGACATGGTCCCTTGCAGAGCAGCAACTTTTAATTGCAGCCACGGATTTGCAGTAGTTGCAGTAGCAGGAGGAGGAGAAGGAAGAGGAGGAGGAGGAGGAGGAATGGAGCGAGGATGAACATCATACTCGGCTAGCCATGGCCAATACAATGGGCAAACATGGCACAGACATGATACAGTGAGTGAAAGAGAAAGAGAGAGAGAGGAAGAGAGAGAAGCGAATGGGCGCTGAGGCAGCAAAAGTTGCTGCAGCTGTGCATCGTTTGGTACGTCGCATAGACAAAACTACTAAATGTCAAAAGTGTCAAAATTTCTTAGAATTATGTCTTGAGAACATCAAAAGTTGCCCAGCAAAGCTTTTTCCAGCTCAAGACTCTGCGGTTACCGGCTGCCCCATGTAACAGGCATTGCCTCTAGTCTGCTGGGTTCAGAGCTTGGTTTTGGTTTGGTTTGGTTTTCGTTTGGTTTGGTTTCGTTTCGGTTTGCTTTTCTTTAGCAGGCAGCTTACAAGCCGCAAGTTTCTGCTTGTAACATTTTCGACACATTAACAGATGGTATGGCTGGCTGGCAAGAGGTGCAAGTGGTGCTGTTGGTGGTGGTAGTGGCTACGTTTCAGGTAGAAAAGTGGAAGCGACTCGAAACCCTTTTTTCTGGCCATACACTGACACTAGGTATATTTGCATTTTTTGCTGAAATATGTAACGCAGTGAGCAGATGAACTCATGAGCTTGAGCATGAATACATGAACATAGAGTCTTGATTAGCATGAAATGAATTTTGAATAGGCAGACATATCTCTCGGTTTGTATTCAAAGTGCACTCACACATGCCAATTGAAATGAAATAAAGCTAAAGGTGAAGCCTTAAATTTATCATTTAAAAAAGATATAAAAATAAATAAATTACAAGTAAAATATATAAACACAATTTAAATAAAAAAAAATTAAAAAAAAAAAATTAAATATAAAAATATTATATTATTTACAAAAAAATAAAACATAAATAAATAAATTTAATTTAACTGAAATTAAATTTGAAAAAATAATATAATATACAAAAAAAAAAGTTCAAAATAAAATTTAATATAATATAATAATTCGGCAAATTTAATTTTTAAAATACATATCAATAATAACTAAATAATTTTCAATTCTTCTTTTTATATCAAATAAAATTAGAATAAAAGCAAACAATTTATAAAATTAAATGAAATTTTAATTTAAAAAAAATAAGTAAAATATGCAATAAAATAAAAATCATATATCTAAATTTATATAATTAATAAATAATTTTTAATAAAAAAGATATATTTATTGATTTAAAATTAAAATTGATATAATATTTGTATAGTTAAATACACTTTTAAATACTACATTTTTTAGTAAATAATTAATATATAATTTTTAAATATTTTTTTTTTATTATGAAATAGAACTGTGTGGCTTGTAGGAAATACTAAGAAACACACACATTCTATTTTACAATATATTCCGTAATATAACAAGATTAAGTAAATTTGTATGCTACAATATTATTTAATATTTATTACCAAAGAAAAGAGTATGCTAGCATTCGATGCCTGTCAGCTAACTGTCCGCTGTCTTGTGTTTTCCTACATAGAGCAAAGCAAAAGCTGTGTAACACGTGTAAGCACACCTCAATGTAGTATGTGTACTATGTCTTGTGTGTGTGTGTGTGTATGTTTGTGATAGTTGGGCATGCGATATGTGAAATTGAGAACTGTAATGCTGTTGTCAACGAAACGTAATGCCAACTGACAGCGATGCCAAGAAGCACCAGCAGAAGCAGCAGCAGCAGCAATATTAACAGCAGCCACATAGCTAAGTCACGTACCACAAATGCTGCAGCAGCAGCATCAGCATCAGCAACAACAAACAACTGCAGAATTGTTACACGAAGCTGTTTAATTTTTTAACTGTTTGTTTGGCTTGGCTAGCCAGATTGTTTGGAGTTGATGCAATTACGTTAAGCTGCAGCAACATTTGAGAGCTGCAGCAACATGTTGCGCCACAATGTTGAGATGTGCGAGGGTGCCAACAGACGCTGCCAGCTAAATGAGACAGCAAAGCAATTACAAAGGCACAGGCAGTTGGGTAAAAAAGAGGTTTACCAAATAGAATAGAGTGCTAAGCCAAAGCGCACAATATGTGGCCAAGAGCAAAAGTATAGCCAAAGAGAAGAGAAACCGAAGCAGGCCAAAAGCATTGAAAGCGAAGACTTGAATACAAGAGATGCGGGCGCAGGGGGCCTAGGGGCAGATGGGAAGGGGCAGGGAGTAGGGGGCGCAACCGGGGGCAAGCGGGTGTTGCAGCCAAACTGGGTGCGTCTTGCAACAGTAGACGACGTAGCAAACCAGTTTGCCCCAATGCGTGATGATGACCATGGCTCAAAAGCAACAGTAACAAAAGTAACAAAAGCAACACGAATTGAAGTCTTAGCCTGACTTTTTTAGTGACGACACAAACCGGCTTTACAGCTTGGCAACTGAGGAGGTGGCTGACTGAGGAGTTGGGGGTCTGCTCTGTATGTCTGGAGGGAGCTGAGACGTCGACTGCTAAAGTAAACTTCACATTTGCCGTCTACTTATTGTTATGTTTTATAATATTTTAGAGACAAAAGCCAAGATACACACACACACACACATACAGAGAGACAGTTAGACATACAGACAGACAGACAGACATACTGCATAGTCGAGGCGACACTTTAGTTATTTTCCACTTCTTCTCCAGTTGCACTTCACATTTCAAAGGCGCATTAAAATGCATGATGATAAAAACGCAGGCAGGCGAAAGGATGCGCTGTGGAGCAAGAGCAGGAGCAGGAGCAGGAGGCGGTGTGGGAGTCGGAGCAGGAGGCAAAGTCGTAGCGTTTGCCTTGAGGCGCAAATGTTGCAACTGGTTGGCATGTGTAGCATGTGCAGCATGTGCAGCATGCAGCATGCCTGCATGTGTGGGTGTGGGCTTTTTGTGGGTGCTGTCTGTCCGTCTGTCCATCTCTCTGTCTCTCTGTCTGTCTGCCTGTCTGTGTGTGGGTGTGGCAACACTGCAATATGATACATTTTAAATTTCAGCGAAAGAGAGAGAGGCGAATGCCTCAACGCTTCAACTTGTTGTTGGTGGGCGTTGACGCACGCCTGCTGTGGCAGCCATGTGGGAGGCTGTGGCAGTGACTCTCTTGTTGCTTGGCGGGTTAATGTCAGAGCTGACTAACTGAGCTGCGGCTAGGCCAAGTTGTGTATGTGTGTGTGTGTATGTGTGTGCTCGTGCTCCTTGAAGCTCCAGCTAAAGGTTAAGTAGTTTGGACTAGACTTCGGAGGACTTCAGGACGTCTGCGCCCACGCCTGCCCTTAGCCTTGAATCGAGCCCTGCGGCTAGCTGACTGCTTGTTACTTCTGCTAAAGTCACTCTTGTTTAGCTTAATTATAATGCATTTAATCCAGCCAAGCGTTCTTATTGGCATGCCTAATGCCCAATTGGCAGTGGCCCTGGTCCGGGTCACGCAGCACATCAAACAAAGCTAAAAACAATGACAGGCAGCACCAGCAGCAACAGCAGCTTTGGCCCCTGTGGCCATAAAAATGATTTGACCTTTTTATTCGCCACCAAATCAAAAGCAAAACAAACCAAAATAAACCAGAACTGTAACACACTCTCGAACCCAAAACGTTGTCGTGTCAGCGCACATAAAAAAGAAATGAACTGAATGTAGGGGCTGTGTTTGTGGCACGACGAATATGAAATACTCTTGCTATAGGTATAGGTATAGGCATAGGTATGGGGATCGTTTTTGGTATAGGTATAGGTATAGAAATAGGTTTAAGTATAGGTATAGGTACTTTTTTTTGGTATGAACTGGACTTCTTGAACAATCGAAGCTGTAGAAACTAAATAATTGACTTGTCAAATTGCTGTTCAAGATAAGGGTTTAAGCAATGGAAGCGATAACTCTTGAAATTATTTAATAGTAGATTTAAAATGGTAGAACTTGTATTCGCTAAGTTAAGTTAAGTTATTTCATAGAAAATACTGAATAGAAACATCTAAGATACCAAAATCAATTTCTTTTGACAAATTTTTGCTTTAGGAGCTCTGTAATATAATATATTATATGCTATATATTATTTAATTATATATTTATTTTAAAAATATATTATATATATATATATATTTAATTAATTATATATTATATATATATTTAATAATTTATATATTAAATTGTTAATAGAATTAATTCTAAATAACAATTTGGTTTGATGCCAGAGCAACAAAGGCCTTCAGGCAGATATATTAATGAGTTTGATAGAAAATGCATCAGAAAAGAATACAATTAAACCTTGATTTGCCATTATCAATGTATTCAGAGTAAAAAATAAAATAGACTCAGAATACGACAAAAATTATTTATTTATTTTTTTTTTTTTTGAAGACTTGTTTGCTAATTCTTACTTCTGTTGATACATCAGGGAAACTGATTTGAGATATTGATATAATATTCCTTAATTTATAATATTTATTTTGTTATTATCTTTAAATATCAAGAAATAAAAAAGGCAACGAAAATTTGTAAATAGAAATTTTTTCATAATACGAAAGTAAATATTATTTGAAATAGTAATTTACAATTTTGGGAATATAAAGAACAGGGAACAAAGTCTATGTAGAATTAGGATATCTAATATAACATGAATTTGGTTCATATAAGAACATCGATTTGGGGAGCTAGTATCTGGGGCTAAAAGCTGTATAAATATTTGTATAATTGCAGTCCAAATGTTTCAAGTATTACATATACTGCCTATAACGAAGTCAGACATCCATATAAATTGTCAAAGAAATACCTCAATCTGAGCGACAGACAAAGAAAATGGACAATAACAGACAAATATTTACTAAACTATATATTTCATTAGAGCTAAAGGCGTGCTGCTTTTTATTTTTTTTTTTTTTGCTTTTGCTGTGTTATGCAATTACTCACAAAATGAGAATACCCTCGGGCAGCGTATAAGTAAAAATACAGTAAAAGCAGGCAAATGGCAATTGGCAAAGCCAACGCTAAAGTCAAAGCCAAAGCCAAAGCCAAAGCCAAAGCGAGAGCCAAAAGCTGAAAGCAAGCCAAGCCAAGCAGAGCAAAGCAAAGCAATTGAATTCGAATTTGTGTATCTGTATCTAATCTAGCGTGGAGCCAGCCAACAAACGGCCAACAAACGTCGCGTTCTCTGTGGCAGCCACTCGACAGTGGCACATGGAGGAGATGGAGATGGAGATGGGGATGGGGGCTATTTGGTAGCTAAAAGATGCACGTAGCAGTGGCAACAGCAACAGCAGCAGCGGCAGTAAACAGAAAAGGAGAGTAAACGCAGTAAATAAATAAAACTAAGAGACGGATGTACTGTGGAAATTCGTTTCAGTTCGCTTTAGTTTTGTTTTGCTGGTTTTTTATTTATTTTGTTTTTTTTTTCTTGTTTTCTTTTTTGACTTAAGCATTGACCGTTTTTCAAAAGAAGAAGCTGAAAGAAAAACGTGAGGCGCAGCCAGCAAATAAGCAAATAAAAACAAAAGCCAGAAAAGCAACAGCAACAGAAACATCTACAGATGCAAAAGATACAAATGAATACAGTTCTGCACGAGCACACAGACGTGTGTGTTTGTGTGTGTGTGTCTGTCTCTCTGTGTATTAAAAGCGCGCGCAAAGAGCATTCAAAAAGCCAACAAAACAGACAACAGGTACACAAAGGTACAGTCCACAAGTGAACCCACATTAACAGCAGACCAAAGCTGAGCATTAACAGCGAGCTGTTAACTGCTAACAATTGGCAACTGTTAGTTAACAGTCAGAGAGAAAGAGAGAGAGGGAGAGCGTGGCAGTGCAACGAATGGAAATGAAACAGCAGCGCTAGTTGTGGAGTAACTGAGCGAATGAGGTGTTGGTATGATGAGAGAGGGAGAGAGAGAGAGTGATGACAATGTAAGATAGTTGCGCTCTCACTATTTGAATAGCAACTGATACTTACATGTTGCCTGCAGCAATGATCGAGCTTAAGACTAAAGCAACATGTTGAACTAATGTTAAAGGGTTGCTTATGGCGATACGATAAACTCAGTAAACTTTGTTTAACATTAGCTTGCAGCTATATGTTGAGCAACTATTTAGAGTTGCTTATTAGTTACTTATATAACAACATAGCAACAAGATTACAAGACTTCTTGACTTTAATTAGTTATATTAAAGCAACATGTTGATTAAATATTAGCTGATACAATTACAAACTTATCAAAGCTGCCAGCTGCAAGTATCATGAATAGCTACATGTGAGATCAGCCTGAGAGAGCAGCAGCTAAGTAATTGTAAACATGCTGCGTTAAGCAATTATCTGTATCAACATTCTGCTAACATATTGATCTGTAAGAACTTGCTTACAGCAACATGCTGTTAACATAACAGCTCCTTTGAATGTACGGAAATTTACCAGCAACATGTAACTAACTACAGCTCTGATCTAGCTACATGCACACAGCAACATGTTCAGTTCAATCAAACATGTTGCTTGCAGTGATCAACAGCAACATGCTGACAAACTACTCTGCTTACAAAAACTTTCGTACAGCAACATGTTGAACAACACGCAAATTGAATTTCCTCACAACTTCAACCGTGATCTTCATTTGCCTCCCAGCTAGATGCTGTTGTACGTTTACTTCATTCTAACAACATGCTGCTCAATTAAGCACTCGCAACTTGTTGCCTGTGCTAAGTGTAATTTATTTTGGCAACTTTGGCAACTTAGGCAACTTTGGCAATCATCTTCTTGAGCAAAACATTTGCATTACTTTGCGCATTTTAGTTGCTTGTTAACTGCCAAAAACTGTGCAAGTGCCATGAAGTAAATAAGCCGAAGTAGCAAACTAAATCCCCAGCGCCCTTAACCTTTGGCAGACGACTGAAACTTTCTACCAACATATGTCAGCGCGGGGCCGAGATTGTTGCGCCCTGCAGGACCCAAAGCTAATGTTGCAGCGGCGACAACTTTGCGAACTTTTGCCAGTTTGCTGTTGTTTTAGCTCTTTCCGCAGTGAGAGCCATTTTTGCCATTTGCCATATTTCCCCATACCGCAACGGTCACCAGGCCACACACACACACCAACACACACACGCACACACACGCACACAATTGGCTGAGGTTGCGCAACTTTTTACACAAGCCTTTCACACATAAATCTCAATTTGTTGCCACGCTCCGAGTGCGAATAGTTTTGCGGAATACTGCGCCATCTACTCGCATGAGTCACACCAAGGCACACTCTCAAACACACACACATACACACACACACACACACACACACTCATACACACACTCTCATAAGTATGCGTCCCTCTGCTTGGCGTGCAGCACATTTGAATTTATGCTCACTCGAGTCCCAATTGGAGCCACCCAACCGCAACATGTTGCACGTTGCACGTTGCGCGCTGCACGTTGCACGCTGCTGCGTCAGCTTCAGCGTCATCAACGCTAACAATGCCCAAAAGTCGAGACGCCCTATGCTAGTTTTTACAGCAAAAATATACCCTGTAGTTGACATGTGCATATGGGGTGGATTGATGAAGCCGTGAAAATGACTATCATATTTGATATATTAATATATGCTAATATAATTTGGGGATATATTTCATTGAATGCATAAGTTTTTCTGTGTTAATTAATGATTTAATAATGCGAAATTTATAAAATTACTTTCCTGCACGTGATATAAAAACGTATATCTCAAGTCTAGAGTCATTCTGAATTTTAGAGATTTTTATATATTATATTGTGATTTTTTAATTCTTTAATATACTAGATATAGACTATTATTAATGGCTAAGCTCTAGCGTAACTCTTTAAAAATAATAAAAATAAGTCATACTCCTCTATTTGGTCTACCACGTCTCCTTGTGATATTTTTATTCATCTCTAACTACACTTGAAGACGTCTAAAAGCAATAGACTTTAAGTTCACTTTATAGCACAGCTTTTCCTCACATTCAGGGTAACTCATAGTCGTGCACTTCCCACTAGCACACACCCACTTCCCAGCTTCGCTGATTCCAGGGTATTTATATGACCAGCCGAGCTCGTCTTCAATTGACTTTCAAATGCGCTCATAAAGTTTTGTTTTTCATGTGCCGCTTACTAATGACGTTTTTGGTTGTGATAAACGCGTGCCACGCCCACCTAAGCCGCCCTTGGGCGGACAGAGCCACACACAGCAAAATATAACAACAAAAAAATGAGAGAAACAAAAAAATAAAACATTCGCTGATGCGTTGCACGTGCTGACGTTGCGGGTTACATTTCTAGCTGCAACAATTACAGCAGCAACAACGACTGCAACAAGAGTCGCCTGCAGCAGCAACACACACACACACACACACATACCCACCCACACAGCAGCAACAACAACAACAACTGTTGAAAAATTCTCATTACAAGCGAAGTTTAATCTGCTGCCAACGCAGCGCCCACGGCCTAAAAGTCATTGCAGTTAGTTGTATGCCAGCCGCATTGGGGGGCGTGGCAGAGACCAAGCGCAGTCCAATATAGAGATATATGTATGTATGTGTGTGTGTGTGTGCAACTCCCTTGTTTATGTAAAAAGATTGAAAAAAAGGAGGCGAAAAAAATATGTTTTTGAAAAAATCCATGTAAATTCATTGTTTTGCACAATATGAGCGAGGCACCAAGCTCCGCTTCAGCTTCAGCTTCAGCTGGGCCTTTCTAGTGCTAGCCCACTGCCACGCCCCTCACCCTTGCCCTCGCCCCTTCTGCCCACTTTTGGCTAGCAGTAATAATCGCAAACACACAAAACTGCAAAACTAAAAACTGAAACTGTAACTCAATTGTAATGCACAAGGTCTTCCTTTTGCATCCACTCTTCATCTGCACATTCACATTCAGCTGGCTGACAGCTTAACGCCCACGCCCACAATGCCACGCCTCTACGCCTCTCCGAGCCCGCCCTCAGTTTGGCTAAATTTGCATGTTTTGGTAACTTTATATATAGTGGCAGCAGCAGAGTTGCTTCTAGTACTTACTTGCCAGCTTCCTAGGCGATTTTCATTTCATTATGTTGCAGGTTATTGTTTTTATATTCCATCTCTTTCACACGCATGCACTCTCTGTCTTTATCTCTGTCTCTGTCTATCATATGTGTGCGCTATCGAAAAACACTATGGAAATGACTTGCAATGAAATTATAATGAGTTTGACTTGGTTTTTTTTTGGGGGGTGGGCGTTGACATTGCCGTGAGGGGCGTGACATGATTGGATACCATATTTGGTTTAGCATAAAATGCATATGACAGAAAAGTTCTTATATGTATGTATGTTTATATAAAGCACTGTACATGAAGTAGAGCAGTTGCAGTTGAATCGAAACAGAATTAGTTCTGAAACTTCAAATGGAAGCCAGGCATTGGTTTAGTGTGGATTGACTGCAGAAGATGGTTAGTGGTTACATTAACCTTTGAGATTAGGCAAGTTGTAGTTACTGCAAAATTTCAAATAAACCCACTTGCAAGACCTTATTAACTGCGCCAAAGCAGAGAATACCTTAAGCCATTGAGCAGCATGAACAATTTGAAATAGCTCTCATTAGCAATAACAACAATTCTACACAGTTAAACTTAAAATTCTTTTTGATAGGTGGAAGATATTAAAGACTGGTTTACATACAGTGGCTCACAGCTTATTATAATCAGCATCTAAGAAAAAATTTGAGCAGCTTAACTAAAACAAAAATACAAATTTTAATTTTAATTGTCAAATTTTAAATCTAAAAAAAATGAAAATACAATTTGCTAGTCTAATGCTTAAACTTACAAAAAAATGAGCTTATATATATTATTTGATTTTAAAAAATATTTTAAAAATATTTCAAAATTAAAAATAAATTTTTTTATTTTTTTATAAGCCTTTGCCATTGAAATAGTTGGTTATGCAAATATTTAAACTTAGATGTATTTGTATTTTTTAAAATTAAGATTAACATTTAATATATATTAATATATAATATATATAATAATAGAGTTCTCAAGCTCTAAAAAATTTTTACAATAATCAAAGAGCTATTTTTATATATATTATTATTATTATTATAATTTTTTTTTTATGTATATGTAATAAGGAAGGAATGGAATATGGAATATGGAAGGGATATGGAATAAAAATGTAAAAAAGTCCCGGAATACGTTTAACTAGAAATAAGATTAAATAAAAAATCTGTAACTTGTTTACAAGCTCAACAGATCTAGGGAATATCACAGATTGTCAAACAGACAGATAATCATGATAATCAAAATAAATTAAATGTGCGCCAAGCCCACCTCCTGCTCGACGTTACATAAATTAGCACAAACCCATTATACCCTTCCAGTCCATTTGCGATGAGTATAAAACGCAGCGTATAAAAACTTTTAGCTTTGACAGTTTTTAAGAGAGAAATTCTTAGATAAATACGAAAGCCAGATGCCATAGAGATCTGCTAGCAAACATTTTTTCGGTGCTTGTTTACAGCTGAAAATCGTTGGCGTAATTAATTTAAAAAAAGAGAGAGAGAGAGAGAGAGAGAGGGAGGTAGAGAGAGAGGTTTCTAAATAAAGTGGAAAGCGAGTGAGCAAGTAATTAAGTAAAATGATATTTGTATGTAACAGATAAAGGTTGAAAACTCTTTTGGTTAGACTCAAAGAATTCTTTTGGCTTATTTAGCTGACGTTTTTTTGTTGCCATTTCTTTATTTTTTTTTTTTTTGAGTTGGTTTTTTTCTGAGTTGGTTTTTAGCTGTAGCTGGAAATGCTGTGAATTCGTTGGCAAGCTGCAAAACACTTGCAATTACAATAACTACAACGTGGCCGACTCCTGCTTTGTATCCTTTGCTGTGGCCCGTTGCTTGTTTCAGTTGCTGTTTCGCCGCCTCCATTCAGCTGGCCGACATTGTTTTTCTATATATACGTAAGTATATATATGTATATATTTATATATGTATATATATATATATTTATTTGCTAACTGCTTGCTACCCCGGCAGATGCTCGTCGTGTCGCCAGACGGGCTGCCTTGTGGCTGTTGCTTCTTCTTCATCATCTCGTACTGCTGCGACTCCTGCTCCAGCTGCTGCTACTCCTTCTGTTACTCCTGCTCCTGCTCCTGCTCCAGCTACTGCTGCAACCACACACGCATTGAGCTGGCTGCAATTGTCCATTGGCTGCCAACGCCTGTTAGTTTTTGCCTTGCCGCTTGCCGCTGCTTTTTCCGGCTGCTTTTCCGGGCCTTTACACGCCTCAGCGTAGTCAGCTCAAACCCTTCGCTTTCTAGCCCTATACGATATATGTATATCTGCCTAGGAGTCTCAGCCCCCTTCATTTACACATTACGTGTAATCATCATTTTCTGGCTGGCAATAAACACATGCTGCCTTTTCCCAACTAGCTTACGCTCCCTCTCTCTTTCTTGCCCCTCCTCTCTCTCTCTCTCTTTGTCTCTCTGTCTCTCAATTGCCCCCAAGTAACTGGACTACATTTTGCAGCGACGCCTTCGCCCAAGTGACGAACCCCCTACAATAACATACCCTAGGCTGCTTCGCCATCACTCTCAACCCTTCACAGTTCCTCTTCCTCTCCCTCTCCCCCTCTCCCTCTTTTGCCCGCTCTCTATACTGCTCGCACATTTCCATAGTGCCGTCGCCTGGCCATAACATGAATTTACAATTTCCAGTGCACTGCACACTGCTCACATTCTTTACAGCATGCGATATTTTTATTGCATGCAAAATGCACAACCATCGACAACAAAAAAGCTAGTAGCTCACGGACTTGAACGACTCAGTGATGCCCTGTATTTGTGAAGATTGGCATTTTAAGATCAAATTTAATATGCATGCAATAGAAATTTAAGTTTGATTGAATGTTAAATATTTAAAAAGCTTTTGTGAGACGAAATAACTTTGATAAGTTTCAATTGATATAAATATGTAAATTCATGAAAATGAATTAAATTATTTTAAGAATTATTTATTATATTTTGTATACATATAATTATTATTATTTTTTTTATTTTTTATTTTCCAATAAATTATATAGAATGTATAATGTTTTTATAGCCTCCTAATATTATTAAGATTTTCATAATATAATTTAAAATTTTTTTAATTTCTTAAAAGAGTTTTTATTGAAATTTACCATTTTTTTATAACTAGGATTTATATTACATTTTTTTAATTAAAAAAAAAAAAAAAACAAACATTTTCTCGAATTTAATAATTTTGATATTTACGTACATAATAGAATAATATTTAATTTATTTTCTTTGCAGTTTTTCATTCTAAATATTAAATAAAAATTATTATAATAAAAATAATATGGCAAAATAAAAGTCAAACTACGGACATACTTCAACAGAAATCAAATATGTTCATTGAACTAACTAAACTAATACAAAATCCAATCATTTTAATAAAGAATAAAATAAACATTCTCAAGCAAAAAGGCAAATGCAAAGTGCACAGTAATACCCTGCAAATAGCAACCGATTTAAGCTCTTAAATTATTAACTAGAATATTTGAAACATTTTTTTTATGTTTACTTTTCAATCAACTGAAGCGTCTCAGACAAGCTACAAACAGCATACAACATGCAACTCTCACTGCCAACAGTACAGGGTATCTATTTTTGCCAATGCTTTGGTTTTGGTTAAGCGTATGCAAAAATATGGCCAAAGGGCATTGAAAGCGCGGGCGCATTTTGTTGAAAAAATAGAAGGTTCGATTAAATTTAAAAGGTGGCTAATGTTATTGGCCACGTGTGTTGCACGCTGTGGATGCCGGTGGATGGCAGTGGATGCCGCTGTGGCACTGTGGCTAAATGAATATGTTATGTGCCACAATAAATAACTCGGTGGCGCCAGAGATGCCCGCAGAGAACTTGTCATACAATATGCATATTTCGATTGCTGTTCATAATTGATTTAGGTGCGTGTGTGTTTGTGTGTGTATGTGTGTGTGTATTTGTGTGTGTGCTCGATTTGTGATGCAGCTAATCATGTAGGTCAGTTCGCGATTTGTTTTGCCAGTGGACCGAACGCACACAGCGGGTGGCAGCAAACAAAAAGCACAGATTATCATGCGCCATGTAGATAGAAATGCGGCTGAAAACAAACAAACAAACATACAAGCAAGCAAACAACAACAACAACAACAGCAGCAGCAGCAGCAGAAATGCACAAGAGACAAACAAATTCAAATCAAACGGACAAAAGATGCCACAGTCGATGCCGCAGCTAAAGTGGAACACGGCACGGCAGCAACAACAACAGGCTGTGGCCTTAGCAACATCAGCAAATGTTGCTAGCTTGGTGCGCATGTTGCCAAGCGCACATGAAGTATGTTGCTGGGGTGCGCTGCGCTGCCTGCATATGCGTGTGTATAAGCGCTGCATATGTGTGTGCAATCAACGCCGCCTTGCTTATGTATACATGTGTGTGTGTGTGTGTGTGTGCTGTTGCTGCTGCTGCTGCTGCCGCTGCGTGGCCGGCCGTTTGGCAACTTCATCGAAACAGATACACTCAGTCTGTTGGTAACTGTTGCATTCAACGCTTCGTTCGCTCTCCAGCCGAATTCCCATTTAAACATTCGACAACGCCATTTCGTTCGTGTACGCTGTGCGACTCGTGTTCGTTTCGTTTCGCACGTTCGTTTATTTTGTTTGGCTTGACTCGGCGGCATCGTCGGTTCGTTCGATTTCGTCGTTTCTCACCCACACACACACACACACACACACACACACACAGAGAACATAAGCGCGTATTGGTGTGTAGTGCGTGTGCGTGTATATATTTTACCGGTAAAGCCGAATACTTAACGTTCCACGCTCAACGTCATCAAATTCATAACGTCATTTCGTTTTGGTAGCGTGCGCTGTGCGTGTGTATCTGTAGGAGGAGCTGTTGCTGTCGCAGTCGCAATCGCTGTATTTGTATTTGTATTTGTGCGTCTTGGCCAACTAGTCAGCCGGACTTGCGTTCTATCGCGTTTGCTGTGCCAATTGGCAGTTGCATAGGAAATCAGAAATATAAATATATATAACAAATATTTTGTGCCAGAATTTTTGGTTGGTTAAAAAGCAAGAAATCCGCAAGAATTTCGTCACCAAATTTTGTGCGCGCTAAAAGTAAACACATATAAAATACATACACACATCTATACACACACACATACAAAGGCTGCAGCGGCCATAAAGTGTTCAGTGCTCTGCTTCAGCTCAGCTAAAGCGACACATTTAATGCTTGAAAAGCTAAGGCACAACAACAACAAAAACAACAACAACGGCAAAAATCACTAAGCTCTTTGCCAAATACGCGAGAGTGAAAAAAAGCTAAAGGCAAAAACAACAACAACAACAACAAAAACCTCAAACATAAAAATCATAATAATAAAAAAAAACCCCTTGCCAGGGCAAAAGTCACATAAAATACTTATAAAAGTGCACACATAAGGATTACAGGAGCAGCAAAAAGAAGAAGAAGCAGAAGAAGTAACAGCAGAAGAATCTACAACAACAACAGAATGTCACGGATCGTTTTTGTGTTTCTGGCAGCCATCTTAGCAGGTAAGCTGAACTCACAAAAGTTGAGAGCGCGAAGCTCGAGATGATATCACGAGGCAGTGAGACGTTTATTTTTAAGCACTGATTGATACACACACACACACACAGCTTTTTCTGTTCCATATCCATGTGCTTGTGTGTAGGTGTGTGTGTGTGTCATATATTTCTTTTATAGAAAACTTGTTCGTAATTTCTATATAAAATATCTAGTTGGACTGGCTCATTGTAAAAATATTTCAAATATGATTGATTAAAATTGAAGTGCTAAAGAAAACTACATTTTAGAAAAAGCTGCCCATATTGTTTAGTGTATCGTGTCTCGTGTCACGCGTGAGTTTTTATTTGGCGGTTTTTTCGGCACGCTGAGTGACCTGTTTGTACAGATTATTTTGGATACTTTTGCCGTACTGCGCATGCTCGTAGGCTCCATGGCCGAACGACTTCGGCTGTAAGTGAAACGAAGCGTCAGGCGAATGCCCTGTGACCTTTGAGTGGGCAACAGCTTGAGCTTCATCGTCGCATGCTTCGCTTTTAAGCCGGAAAGGTCAAATGTGCCCAAGTAACTCGGCTTTTAATGAAGCTATTGTGTTGCGAGTTGTTTGCTTATTAAGCTCTTCGGCAATAATTAATGAAAGCGATACGAGACTTGGAAGATTCTGAAAGGTTTTCATTATATGCTTAAATGTGAAGAATGAATGTATTAGATATATAATTAGATATTAGATTAATTAGATGGAAAATTGATTTCTTAAAGTTTTTTTTTTTTTTTTTTTAATTTACATTTGATATTAATTCAAATTCTTGTTAAGCTTACAATTTATAATTATTATATTTTTTATCTAATTTTTTTTTTTAAATAATAAAACAAATTTTATTTATCATTTTTTGAGAAGAATTAGATAAAAAGTTCTTCTACTCATTTTTAAGACATGGTAATATATAGTTTATACTTTATAAAATTTCAATTCGATTTCAAATTTTATGCGCTCTTTTTCTTCAAAAATTCCAAAAGTATTACATGCTTTTATAAATTTACATTATTAATATATTGCTTATACTTCATAAAGCTTAAATCCAATCTAAAATTTTTTTCTTGTTTTTTCTCAGTTTCTATTCAAGAAATTCTAAAATATTCACATGATTATATAATATTGGATTATAATATAATATATTCTTTATGGTTCATAAAACTCTAATTTAATTTGAATTTTTATGCATTCTTCTCAGTTTATTTTCAAGAAATTTAAAAACCTTCTTTTTTGGTCTCAATTTCTTTACAAGAAATTCTTGAATTTTTAATCATTTTTTCTTGAAGTCTTATTTCTTAATTTCTAATTATGCGGGTCTTTAAAAATATGTTTTTTTGTACCCTAAGCTGCAATTTACTTTTCTGTGTTTTCTACTTCTGCTTTCTTCTTCTTCTTTTGAGTAGCTTGCATGCTTAGCTCTTAGGCATTCCACAATCTTCAATATTCTGTTCGTAATGAAAGGCTCAAAGAGTTATGTGTACAATAAAGGTGCTCATGATACATCCTAGCAATAAAAAGACGAAAGCCTCTTTCCTCTTTACTCACAATTCTGGCTTATGTATGTGTATGTATTTGTGTGTGTGTTAGCCTTAAAGGGCCCCAATCTACTACTGTTGGCTGGGTTAAATTTACAACTTGCCAGCGCCTAGCAGCCTATTTAATTAAAATCCTTCAATGTTTTTCAGTTTTTTCCTTTTTTTTTGTGTTTTTGGTTTGCTTCTTATTACGCCACACAAAATTTTGTGAGCCCATGCAGCGAGGGCCGCACATGGCGGCTCCCATTCTCATTAGCTGAAAAGAAGCTGCTGTGGATGCTGCTGTTGATGCTTATGCTGATGCTATTTATGCTGCTGCTGCTGCTGTTGCTGTTGATGCTGCCGCTGCTGCTGCCTAACAACATTAACAGAGCTGGGTGGCAGCAACAGCAGCAGCAGCAGCAGCAGCTGTCTCATTACAGTTAACCCCCATGCCATCTCATCCCATCCCATGCCATCCACACGGCTCTCACTCGCTCAAGGCAAAAACCCCATGGAACACACGAACATGACGTGACTTTAAGACAGACACTTTTTGTTCACGTTGTGCTTAGCCTCTGCCGCAGGCAAAACCTTTCAAATGGCGCCCAACGTGTGTCGAAAGCTGACAACTCCCCCAGCCTTCAACCTAACACCTCCCCCCCCCCACCGCCTCCCACCCGTTTGCCAACCCCCAATCCCTTTAGTCTGCAGCCTTGCAAATTGTATGCAAAGCAAAAAATCCGCTGTAAAAACAAGCCAAAAAATGCAACAGCTAAAGCTTCTGATTCACATTCTGATTCGGTTTCAGTTGCTGCTGTTGCTGCTGCTGCTGTTGCTGCTGCTGCAAGTTGATGCAGCTTAACGCAATGCAGCCGCTGCTCTCTGGCTCTCTGGCACTTTACACTGAATACTTTAACATTGTTTTGTTGCTTTCTCTGCGTTTATTTCTTTCTATTTTTTATGGCCAACACACACATCAGCGCTGGCATCTTGTAATTATAAATGTTTAATGGGCTGCTGGACGCAGTTCTATAGAGGGCGAGAGAGGGATGGAGGGAGGGAGAGAGGGGGAGAGAGACTGAGTGAGTGTGGGCTTAGTATGCGGGCGAGTGTGTGTCCAGACTGTAATTTTTGTAGCCCATCGTTTCTTTAGAAAAACTTGCTGCATACGCGGCGTATTAGTTATGGCACAATATAACCAAATGTCAAATGCAAAAAACAAAAACTGTGCTTGCAGCTTTTGCATTTTAATGGCCGCAAATTGAGGCATGCCTCTCGCTCACTCCCACTCCCACTCCCACTCTGTCTGTCTCTTTCTCTATAATAAATAAAATGGCAAACAACAAAAAGCATGCATAGAAATAAATATTTGATATTTTTTTGGTTTGGCAATGCAAAACGGCTGCATTTGTTCAGCTGCTGTTTTTGGCAGCCTGGCTGAACTGAACTGACTTTTGCATGCATTACTTGGTAAGTGATATTGCATCCAGTTTTTGGAATGTGTGTCTGTGTTTGTGTGTGTGTAAATCGATATCGATATTGTGCTTGATACGATTTACCATGCATGAACATCAAAATGATTCAACTTTGCATGTAATTGAATCTTGCGAAAGACCTAAAAGAAATTCTGAAAAAAAAAAAAATAAAATAAAATAAAATAAATTAATATACCATATGGATTTTTATAGCCAAAGTTTTTTATAGCTTGAACAAGAAAAGAGAACTGTAAATTATACTCATAAAAACAAAACTAATAGGATATAAAAGAAAAGAGTTAAAATAATTAGTTTTTTTTATATATGCACAGAAATTCTTTCTAAAGAAATATAAAGCTTAAAAACTAAAATCAATTAAAAAATTTATTACAACAGTTTTTACAAAAAATATTTAAGAGAAAGTTAGTAATTCTAATAAAAATATTTTTATTAATAATAAAAAAAATAGTATAAATAATTAAAAAATTATAATTAATTTAAAAATCTTTAAAACCGTTAACATTAAACAAAAAAATAATCTTTAGGTCTAAGTTTTAAAAATAAAATTTAAAAACCTTAAAAAAATATATTATATTTTAAATTACAAAAATTATATAAGCCAAAAAAATTATTTTAAGATATATGCAAAAGAATGATTTCAAAATAAAAAAATTATGATAATAATAAATAAATATAAATGTAAAATATTAAAATTAAAGGTTTAATAATAAAAAAATCAATTCCAACATATAAATATATTTATATTTATTATTTATGAATATATATATATATACATAAAATAAAATTTAAAAAATATTATATATTTTAAAATATTTCTATTAGTTTTTTTTTAAATAAAAAATTTTATATATTTTTTTTATTTTCATATTTATTATATTATTTGAATATTCATATCTTTAGTGTCTTTACAAATAGATATTTCTTGCCCTATATATGATAGCGTATTTATAAAGTCTATGCAGCTTGTAAAGCATATTCTCTCAGCATTTCATCGTATGGTAATTGCACGTACATGCTGCATATAAGAAGCAGCAGAACCGAGAGACAGAATTCTCATTCATATTCATAACATCCTCGTTTCGTTAGAGTTTTTGCCTTGCTTTGTGCCCGTGCTTGGACCTGGACTCAACGTTTTATTTCTCTCCGTCTTCTTTTTCATTTTTTGTATACTTTTTTTTTTTTTTTTGATCGGGCTTAGAAAACAAAATTTTTGTAACTGAAACTGAAACTGGGCGAGTTGAGCAAATGCTGTTGGCCCAAAGCGATTCGCAGGTGAATGGGCTTAAGACAAAGGCTTAAGCGCGCCTCCAGCTACGCAGCGAGCTGAGTTTGCCCAGTTACTTGTTCTTAACTTTTTTGTTTCCCATTCTGCTGTTGCTGCTGCTGCTGCTGCTGCTTTTGCTTTTGCTTTATTCAATTTCCGCTTTTTAATTGCTTGCCGCCCACTTTTTTCATTTTTTTTTTCATTTTTTCTTTTTTTTTCTTTTTTTTGACGCCTTTTAAATTTGCAGCTCATTTTGTCGGTTGCTTTGGGTCTGTTTTGGATGCCTTCGGTCAGATTGGCAACGCAGCAATGGCTCTCTATTGATTTTCTCTCTTTCAAATTCACTCACACAAATTGCGGATTATGTGGCACAAATTGGTGTCGTTTTTCCTTTTCGGCCATTTTCCCCTGTCATTTTGAGCGCATTAACGGAGCAAGCGAAGTTTTTGCGGCAAATAAAATAAACAAATTCATGACTAATTTGCTGAAAAATGACGGAACAATGTCAGCAGCAGCAGCAACAGCAACAACGAGAACAACAGCAACAACAACAACAAGAACAGCAACAATTCCGAAAGACAACTTTTTTAACATGCATAAAATGCAGCTTTGTGGAACGCTTTATATGTCACTGTGTCGATGGGTGTCTGCCTGTCTGTGTGTGTGTGAATGTGTGTGTGTGTGTGTGGCACAGGAAGTTGACTATGGTTTGGGCCATGTTGAAATTTTTGGGCAAAAGGCACATACAGATCGTTGGGTAACAGCTAGAAACGCGACGGGGAAAGAGACTGAGGGTAAGGGAGAGGCAGAGGGAGTTGTATGTGGTGCGATATTGACAAAGCGTATGCCAGGCAAATTAAATATAATAGCAGACACAAGCTCCCCCCTTAGTGCAGCATAAACACATACATATATACATATATATATATGTATGTATGTATGTAATAAACAATGAAACATTTGCGAGACAATAAAGAAAAGTTGAAAGCTTATATAGAAGTTTGTTAAGGGTGTGCGTGTGCTTGTGTGTGTGTGTGTGTGTGTGTGTGTGCTAGCTTGTACTTCCTTAAGTAGAGCACAGTTTACAGTTGACAGCTTACAGTGAGACAAACTTTTGATCGATTTGTACGCATTGTCTATATGAGCACGTACAGGAGTACTTGGACTGAAAGCTGAATAAAAGAGAAAACTTACTTTTAAGTACATCAAATGATGAGAGAAATATAAGACATGTCTTACAGTTCGAACTGTAGGAAAAATATATTTATTTATATCAACTCTAATTGGGAGTAGATTAACTAGAGGAAGTTGAAGTTGGGAGTAGCTGAAGCTGACAGTTCTTATACTGAATATATTTACTATTTTTATTGAGTCTCATAATAAGTTGAATTTATATTAACTCATGAGTCTCTGTCTCTATTGGAGTTATTTACTTAACTATATTATGTGCTAGTTTTTCTTTATTTATATATATTTTTTAATTATTTATTATTATTATTATTTTTTTTTTTCATTCATATGCTATTACAAATGTTCTTTGATCTAGTCAGAGATATTTAATGCAAAATATTGTTTTCATTACTACTCCACTTATAAGTGTTGTAACCTCAACTTTTCATAGTACTTGAAAGCTTTTTATAAGACTATTTTAGTCAAAATGTTTTAATAGAGCACTCAACACAACTCTATCATTTTTGTTTACTCATATTTACAGTACACAAAAGTAATTTATAATAAAAAAAAAAAAAACAACAAATCTTTTATCTTATCGTGAAGTACTAAATAGTGTTCTTAATACTTACAAAATACTCATAGTACTCCTAATACTCACTTATCTAGTAGCTAAGTACTCTTAGTCTGAGTAGTCATATGCGTAAGGATTACACATTTGCTCTACGTCTGTTGACATCGTCTATGATATATGCTTTAAGACTTTAGCTACAGTCTCTTATGCTCAACTCTTATACTCATGCGCACATTGACTTTAGCTTTTGGCTGCTCTTCCTTGAAGTTCTGCCTAATCTATTATAGAATACTGCCCAGTTTAATAAAAGTTGAATTAAATTTCTACATGTAATCTAGGCGAAAATTCTCGAATACATGATCTGAATTAGCTTCCATAATCACTTATACTATATACATTTCTCATATGACGACCTAATTCAGTCTTTCTCATTACCTATTTATATTTTCCACGAAATACTTTTCATTCCTTTATGCAGTTATACACTTGATAACAACAATAATAATAATTACAGCAACGTTCAATATATATATATATATATATATATATATATATATATGTATAAATATATATGCGTATAATACAAAAATAGTATGAGTATATCAATGATTCACAAGCTCATATTCGATTCACAATTCAAGTCCAGTCGCCGTTCGTAATTAGTCACGCAGAGAGAAAACAGTTTTTCTCTCGCTCCCTCTCTCTCTCTCTCTCTCTCTCTCTCTCTCTCAGCCTGCTAGCTATTAGCTAGAAGTTTTTCATTTGGCAAACGGAATATTAGAAGAAAAGGAAAAAAACTGTTGTTAGTCATGGGTACGGTCTGTGTTTTCTGTTTAAATGCATTCACAAATGCCATTCACAATCGAACACAATTGATTGTATTTGTTTGTGCTATTTCGTGTACGTGTATGTGTGTGTGTGTGTGTGTGTGTGTTGGCTTTGATTTAGGCCACGTTTATCTGATAACACAATGCACCTGTGCAGCAACAATTTGTAATTTCCATTATTGTTGGACGCTTCTCGTTTTTGGGGCAGGCACACACAACAAACACATACACACACACACGCACACATATACATATATTTGACATATTTGTGTACATTGATTTTGTTGTGGTCGCATTGGGTAAATGCGATTAGATAAGCTTTCTGCCAGTGGAGCTCTTATCAATATCAACATTTTGTATAACACACACACACACACACACACACACATACACACATTCACTTTGTGTGCTGGCAGGTTACAGATAAGGCCAGTTTATTGTGTCATATATATGCGTATATCTGGCCATATGTGGCATTATTCACATGTGGCCAATGCAATTTGCTTTGTGTGGCGGGCATTTCAGAATCTCAACTTGTCTTCAGCTAATCGAACGCTGTTTGTGGCAAACAAGAAGCTATCTCTGTCTCGCTCTCTCTGGGTGGCCAATAACAATGCTAATTAGTTAGTATAAATAATTTCGTATTGGCTAGCCAAAGTCTCATTTCGCTGGCCGAGTTATGGCACATTTGATTTGCCAAGCTGCTTAAAAATGTAATTAAATTTTAATAAAAGCCCACAAAAGCAGCCACATGCCACATGCTACATGCCACTTGATACTATTGTGCAAATGTCAAACTGATTAAATTTTAATCAATATAGACAATTTTATTATTTTTCTATCCCTTTTGTGACCTGACTTGCTAAATGAATCATTCAGTCGTACAATCCAAAGCCGGGCAGCGGCTCTCTATAATTGTTATTTCACAATGTGGGCATGGCTTGTGGCAGTGACATGTAGCAGGTAGCATGTAGTATGTAGCAGGTAGCAGGTAGCATGTAGAATGTAGCATTTCGAATGCATTTTTGGCATATTATAACATAATTAGATGTGCAATTTTAATTAAATTTACATGCCCAAATGAGCATATATGCATTAGAGCCCCGCTGCCCAGCTGCCCCTCTCCTTTGCACACCTCTCGAGCGCTGTTTACCTGTCTGTTAGAATGCGAAATAATTGAAAATAATGCAAGTGCAATGCTGTGAATTATAATTAATAATTATTTCAAAACAAAATGCTTTTGTCCAAACAATGAATGGCAGAGAAAATAATAAGTATAACAACTGTGCAAATAACCGAACATAACTTAAAATAAATATTAATAATATTACGAAAAAAATATATAGATATATATATAAATATATTGAAATCACACAAATAAAAAAAAATAGTACACAATGGGTTGGGAAGTTCTCTATAATCCCTAGTAATTAATTTAATTATTGAATATAACAGGAAATTCAACCACATATACATAGTTGACCTATTAATAAAAATTTACGGGAGGCAACATATTTAAATTAAAGTTATCTAAATCATTTTGTGTAAGGTAAAAATACGTATGAAACGTATAATGAATGTTGAATGTTTGGTAATGAGTGATGAGTAATTTAGTATGTAATTAGTAATGCAATGAATAAAATGTTAGAAGTCTTGGGTCATGAGTCATGAGTAAAGAACTATGAAAAATGTATAATGAATAATAAATAATAAATGACTAATAAAAAAAAAAAACTAAACATTAATAAATAATGAAAAAATAATAAATAATGAATTAAGAATAATAATGACTATACAAAATTTTATAATGAAAAATTAGCTATAAATAATAAAAATATATATTTATATATTATATATTATAAATAATATATAATAAGTAATAAATAATAAACAATAAATAATAAATACTAATGAACCATTTATAATGTTTATGTATGTTTATGGAATATTAATTAATAAATAATAAAATAATAATAATAAAATAATAATAAATAATAAATTTACAAAAAAAGTTCAATTTAATTCAATTTGTTTTAAATAAAAAAGAATAAAAAGAAAATGAAAAAATAAAGAATAAAAATTAAATTTAAAAAAAAATAGTTCATTTTAAATCAAACTATTTTAATAATAATAATCTAATTAAAGCAAACGCAATTAAAGCACTAAACCATTAAACCTATAAAACTATTAAAGTTTTACTGTAAAAAAGTAACATATATAATTTAAGTTAAGGTTAAAATGACAAATAGCTGTTACTTAATTACAATTTCTTTTCGAAAGAAAAGAGAATACCTTTGGTAAAACGTGTTCTCGACCTTAGCAACACATTTCCACATACAGCTTATGTATCTATATATCATATCACACCTACTTCTTCAGCTCTTGTAGTTGCTGCTGTTGCTAGGTATGCAACCGCAGCTTGGATCGCCCTGTACAAAGTTCAAAGACTCTCGCTACCTCTCTCTCTCACTCTCTCGTGCTCTCACTCTCGCCCTTTTAGAGTTATGGCATGTTCGTCTTTAGTATATTTTATTATATTTTATTTTTCTGTTCAGCCTCACCCAAGCACATGTTTACAACTTGTACGCGAACAAAGCTTCTGCGTAGCTTCCCTCTCCCCTCCCCACACACCCGCAAGACGCAGCTGCTATCTTTCATATCTAAATGCTAAACTTTTGTGTAGCTCATAGATACACACACACACACATACACACATACACAGACATACGTGGAGCAACTTGTATACTGAGTCAAACAGTTGCCAAGTTGTTGCTCACGAACCGGTTCCTCTCGATTCTGCTCGACTAGTTTCCATTTTTGTTCATTATAACTTGGCGCTTGTTCTCTTTCTACAACTTCATGTCTTTCTTCTGCTTCCTCTTATACTTCTGCTTCTTCTCGTTATTTCTTAACATTTCTAAAGCTATTTTCAGTTGTGGTTTCTTGATTTTTTTCCCATTTTCAGTTTAAGTTTTTGTAATTTGCCACAAAATGTTATTAGACCTATATTTCGTTTGTTTTCTGCTGTTCGCTGTGAAGCGTGAAAAGCGTAGCAAAAGCACGCACACATGCGCAATGATTGCCACACCAGATATCTATGTGTGTGTGCGTGTGTGTGTGTGAGTGCTAATCATTTTAACTGTTATTGCTATTGCTGTGTACTGTTGCTGCACTTATTATTATTACTGTCCATTATGTTTTGTTATTTTTCCATACATATTTTTTTCAAGCTCTATGCAACTCACTCTATTTGTTCTAGGGGTGTTGGCAGCGTCTATCAGAAGAGGGAGAGAGAGAGAGTGTGAGAGAGCGAGTGAGCGAGCGCGTTTGAAATTGTTAAAAGTTAATTATTTGTGTTTGTATTGCTAGCACGTTGTATTTGTACAACTTTTTCGCTGTTGTTGTTCTGTTTCGACTTTTTGTTTTCTGTGTGACTTTTGGTATGAAATAAAAACCCGAAAAAAAAGAGAAAACCCAAAACACCAGGGAGTCAATTTCAAAGTTTCGACAGTTTGGACAGCCGCATACACACTTGTGTTTCATGCACTGTAAATCAAGCATATTTGTTGTAGAGATTTGGGGACTTCTAGTTCATTGAGAGGCAAGTAAACAAAAAAATAGCTTGATATTGCCTGAAATTCAAATCTAATGGCATTCGGATGTCTTCTGGATCTTACTTTCAATATCAAAAAGAACTTATTATTGAAACTATCTCTTCTGATCTGATCTAGCAGAAAATATAATATCAAATTTTCAGAGAGCTTATCGTCGCTATCCTTCTCCAACTTCACTTAAATTTCAACTGTTAACAGCGCATTAAACAGTCCATTATGCCCGTCTGTAATGCTCTTACTTCCTATTATTATTTTATATATAGTAGATATTTGTGTACCGTATGCTGTAACCCATTTTCCAGCCATGACCCGTCTCTGACCGACACACAGACATTTTTTTGTTGGCTATTTATCCAGTTATTGTGCTCGGTTTCTTTCTCTTCTGTCACACACCTAGAGAACGAGTGAGAGAGAGAGGGAGAGAGAGACAGACGGAGACAACTAAAATACATCCACATAATTAAAACCTTTGTAACTGGCACTTGAGCTGCGGCTTTGGACTCAACAGCTAATGTCTAAATTGTTGGGATCGCTGTTTGTCCTGCAATTAAGGGGACGGTGACAATTTTGCTATGACATGACAGCAGCTCGTTAACTCTCGCTTGTGCCACACACACACACACACACACATACAGAGAGACACACAAAAATTGACAATTTAGCACCAGCTTGGACAGCGTGTCGAGTGGTTGGGTGGGCAGGAGGGAGAAGCAAAGGGGTTTAAGGGTTGCCTTCTGTGCTGTGCTGTGCTGTGTCCGCAACCGTGCAACAAAAACTGAGCTTGTCCGGCCGCTGCAATCACTGCAATCTCAGCGCCTTCGAGACGAGACTGGGCCAATGTTTAATTTGATAAATGTGCCAGGTTCGTGCGAGAAAACAGTTGTCAGCTGGCGTGTTGCTGCCACAGCTACTACAACTGCTATGGCTACTGAAACTGCCACTGCCACTGCTGCAGCCACGGGCACAGCTACTGCCTCTGCCGCTGTCGCACTTACTCATTTATTGGCCAGACAATGAGCCCAGTTGTTCATTAGCAAAATGTCTGGCTGACTGAGCGAACGACTTTTGCTTCAACAGCTCTGCCTCTACCTCTGCCTCTGCCTCGGTCTCTGCCTCTGCCTCGGTCTCTCCCCGGTTCGTCCCACACAATTTTCTCATCAATGTGCCGCTCGTTCAGATTAGGATTGATGTGGTCATATTAACGTGCCCGACACTTTGCATGCAGTTTTGAAGTGTTTGGAAAATTGTGCAAAATAAACGAAATGAGGTGGAAACTGGCTTGGCTAATGGAATGCCGGGACAACAGCAGTTGCATCAGGCTAATGAAGTCAATTAGAAAAGACAGCAAATAGGCAATGAGGTGAATTTGGGAAGGAAGGGAAGAGAGTTTGAATTGCTAAAATGGGAACGTTGGAAGTGGAACATAGAAGGTCATTTATGAAAATGAGACAGTTGAAATTGAAAATTTAAGAGAAGAATATTGAGAACGTGAATGTGTTTAAGGAATATGAACCGTGGAACAGAATGGAAATGAAGCACTCAGATAATGGAACAATTGAAATTGCAAATTTAAGGGAAGCATTTTTAAAATAAGAATGTGTGTAAGAAACAAAAAGAAAGGAACAGATTGAGAATGAAACATTATGGTAATGGAACACATTAAAAGCTATCAACTAAAATGTTAGATATGAGCAAGAGTTTAAATTTGATATTTTTAGAGGAACAATTGGAATGGAACACGAATATGTTGTAACAGTTGGAATTGAAACTGTGGGAAATTGTGTGTTTGCTTTACAAATGCATGAAGATTTCAATCAGCGCAGTCAACACACTCGTGTTCGGTTTCTTTTCCCTTGTCAAAATACGCAAAATGTGCATTAGTAATGCCCTTCTCAACGCTTATCCCTTATCTGACCCACAAAACAGGGGCTCGATGTCAGCATACGTAAAGCCCAATCCAATCAGAAAACCTTCTGTGCGTGACTAGTCCAATACATTCCAAATGCAAATGCCAAAACTGACCAGCCCCGAGCACCGACGCTAGCTCCATTAAGAGTGAAAACCCGTGGCCATAAAATAAAATAAAATAAAAGAGTTTATTTTCCTCTTACCGCCCTCTAAATACAAAACATTACGGCCTAAACGAGCAGTAGTAGAGTAAACTTTCAAAGAAAAACGTATAAAGTACATAGAATTAAAATTAAATTTAAATAAATTTCACGAGGCACGCACGCCAAGTGTGCCAGAGAGAGAGAGAGAGAGAGTGAGAGTGAGGGAGAGAGCGGGTGAGATTTACCCCGACATAGACATACGATTTTTATTCTACTAAAAGAGTGGGGGGCCGGCCTGTTGTATTTTTTATGTAATTACTTTCTAAGTGAGCGAGTGCGTGAGTCAGGCAAGAAAGTTTTTTAGCTTTATGGCGTTGTGTTTTATGTTTATTTTGCTTTATTATAAGCCTGACAGCAAACAGCTGAAAGTTTTCTAGCGCAGGCCTGGAATGCCGCTCTTAACTTATCGCATACTGAATATGTATATATATATATATATATATATATATACTTTTAAGGCCAGACAAGTATTTGCTGTTTGCTGATAGTGTTGGCCGACCCGCGACTTAATCAGTGGACGCAGTCAGCTTTGCTACCAACCTGCGAATAAACAAAACAACAACAACAACTAAATAGTTTAGAGCGCGAAAATGTGCAGGTGAAAACTATTTAAGCTCTCTCGCTGATTAATTAGCTCAGGGCGTGGCAAAAGATAAAATTTAACTAATTAAGCTAGCAAAGTACAAATTATGTAATTCCACGGTAGATAAATATATTTATAGTCAAGTTGATAATGGCTCGAGGTAAAGAAACCTTTAGCAGAGCTCTTTTGGCTTCAATGCAGACTTTTAGAAATTTCTACAGAATTTTTATAGATTTTACTTTCTATTTATCTTATTTTCGATCATCATATAACATTTAGCTTTAATGGTTATCACCTTTGTTTATGCAAATTTGATCTACTTTGGCTGCTGCCTCACACTTTGCATGCTAGCCAGCTTTAACTTTTAATGAAGTTCATTTTCGAGCTCTTCTTCAACTTTGGGGCTTCCACAGAAAATCGCTTAAATAACAGAAATCGATTCCCTTCCTTCAGCCTCGAAAACTATTTCCTTGGTCTAACTATTGCAGCTATTTCAGCTGTCCTAAGGCAGCTGCTGTTTCAGCTTCTTCACACCTAACTTTGTTGAACCAACAATTTTTCAATTGCCTCACCATTTGCACTTTACTTGTAAGCTTAGCGCCCAACAGCTCAGCCATTTTAATTGCTTTAATATGAATTTGAGACTTCAATTTCATTTTCGTTTTCATTTTCATTTCATTTATAGCTCCTAACCTTCAAGCACTTTCACTTCGTAGAATTGCACTCACAATGAGTTCTCATATTTCTGTAGCGCAAAGCGCGACGGTTTATCATCTAACTAATTTCCGCATTTAATTAAGTAATTAAACGTACAAAATTAACATGCACAGTAAAAGAGACCCAGCCACAATAACAGCAACAAAAAAGAGGTAGAAAAAGCATAAAAAGCTTTTCAAATATATATATATATAAAATACAGAAAAATACAGAAAAACTTTCACCTCGACTCGAGGCACCAAACAGCTGTAGATGGAGGGCAGAGATAGACTTTTACAGCGTGAGGTTTTTTGTTGGGCTGAGTTGAGTTGAGTTTTGTTGTGAAAATTACATAAAAATATTAAATAATAATAAAAGCGAGTAAACAACAATGCGACAATCTGTTGGCAAGAACTGCAAAAGCGAACATTCAGCAATGCAAACAAACAAACAGAATCAACATTTACAACAATTTCACAGAGCAGACAATGAGGGCAGCGTAAATAAAAGTAATTAAAATGTTTACAAATTAAATACATTAAATGCAAATTAAGTGCAGCCAAAGCGATTTTCCTTTTTCCACTTTTTTATTTGCATATGCCCAGCGGCCTCTTAAAATTGATTGCAGAAGTCAACATACGCCGAACATTTATTGCTAGTTACCCAATTTGAATTGTCTTTTCATTAAGACTTATTATATAGATTAATTGTTTTTGTTTACGATTCTATTTTTTATATTTTTGTTTGTATTTTGTAATTATGCATATCAAATCCGCTTGTAATAAAACAATAAAATAATAAAATGCTAATAAACATATAATTGAAAAATGATTTCATAATCAAATTATGAAAATTATTTAACACATATTTTTGCACAACATAAATATACATATATAAATAAATATATGAACATATATATGCATATTTATAGTTATTGTCATTACCGCAATGCAACGCAAATTATTTCGTAAATTTGTGAATAGATTGCCGGGCAAATTTGATTAAAAATCTAATTGTCCAATGGAAAACAATGCAAATGCGGAATGTGGCCCAACTTAATTAGGCTCAAAATACAGCTTTGGTCGAAAATATTTGGCAAAAATATGCGCAATGCACAATTTGCCAATAATTTTAATTGTGCTTCTAAATTGGGCTTTAAATGTCTACAAAAGCAGTGATTAAGTTTTTGAATGTGCTGCGGCATGCTAAGGGTTTCATTATCATATTATGATAGTTTTTTTTTTGTTTTTCGTTTTTTTTTTTCAAGGCAAAAGAAAGTACAAATTATGTAGGAAAAAGTAAAAACAAAGTATTTTCTTCAAATTAAATTTTTTTAAGGGGTTTATTTTTAGTTTTTAATTTTTGTTTTACAAAAATGACTTTTTGTAAAATTCGATAAAAAAAAGATTGTTATTAAAAAAAGTTTTTTAAAAATTAAAATTACCTAAAAAAACAACAAATAAAATAAATTGATTTAAATATTTTAATTAAAATATAAATATATTTTTTTAATTATATACACATTTTTAAATTTAAACTGCTAGATATAAGAAAAATATATTAGTTGTTATTAAGAGAAAGGCAAACAAATAAATTGTCCCTAATAGTTCGTTATAAATATGTCTATATAAATTAAATATCAATATACATAAATTTCAATTATATTAAATTGTTATCTAATTTATATTTATAACGCACAAACTTTCCTTTCTAAAAAGCTTACAAGCTACTTCAAATAAGAAACTTAAATGAATTGAAAACAAGATAATATATGGCAAATCCCTTGAGCAACTCTTGTTGTTGCTTCTCCTACTCACTGCCCTAATGCGCGCTGTGGCAGGCAGCCCGTGCTGTTAGTGTTGCAAAATATATGCACTCCACAAGTTGCACGCACACACAGACACACACACACACACACAGACGAAGCGCTGTCAAGTCAACAACTTGAATAGCAACAAGAAGAAACAACAACAAACAAACATTCGCAAATGGTTTACAACTTTTCCGCTTAACTAACTTAAAATCGAATAAAGTGAGAGGTGACTCGACTGTTTGGCTAAAAAAAGACGCCGACGTGGTGGGGAGGGCGCCTTTGAGGGGGGCGTGTACCTTGTACATGGACAGCCCTCTGCAACTGGTACTAAGTATCTAAATTCGATTTGGCTGCACTTAAGCGCTCTGCAGTGCGGCGCTTAAAGTTAAAGCGACAACAACAACTACAACTGTAACTGCCGACCCACTTTGGCTCAGCTCAGCTCAGCCAGCCCACTTGAGTGGGTCAAGTAAAACCTTTTTGTCAGCGATAAAAAATGCGCCAGCTACAGCAGCTGCAGCAACAAAAGCAACAGTAACAGCAACCACGGCAACCAAGTCCAATTAAACGGTTGCCATTGCCCATAAAGCGACTTACTTGAGGCCCGAACGCGCGAGTTCTCCAAGTGGCTTTTTGGCGGTTTTCTTAGTTTTCCTTGCATTTCTGGTTTTGAATACCCTATGGGCATTGCAAATGCTCAAGACGTGGCGTATAGAACAGCTGGGTGTAATAAGTAGATGAAAGGCAGTTGTATCTGTGAGTAAATCGGATAAGAGCTTGTATTTGAGAGATGAGCTTGAATTTCAGAGACACTCTGATTCTTATAAAGATTTATATAACATTATCCAAAATGTTATTTATTTATCTCAAAATGGAAAAAATATTGATATATATAAAAGTTTCTCTTATAAACTTTTTTATTTAAAGACATAGAAAATACGTCATGCATATTTATAAATATATATACTCATACAAACACATGATAAATTGACTATTGCTTTGTCAGAAATTGGACATACTTAGAGATAACGCTTAAATAATGGTCATAAAACTATCAGTATCTTTATGCCTAGCAAACTATTTATAGTAACCCAAAAACAATTTATTAATTTCTAATTTTTAATGAATTCAACTCAAAAAAAAAAAAAAATATATATATATATATATATATATATATATATATATATATAATAAATAAATAAAATAAAATAAAAAGTGCTTTATGTTCTTTACAAATCAATTATTCATATAAAAGTATTTATTTCCAAAGAAAGTCAAATAAAATATTAAAATATTATTTTTCTTATTATTAAAATATATATATATTTATATTTTTTTAATGTCTATGGATATTGTTTTTAGTTCATTAAATTTTCTATTGTCTTACAAGTTTAAGTCTTACAATAATTATATATTTATTTTTATTTTTATTATTATTAAATTATTTTATGTTTTTGTTATATTTCATATTCTTTATATTATATTCTATTTGTATTCTTTATTTTTATTATCAATATAATTTTAATATTTTTTAGTATTGTCTATATATATATTTTATTTTTTTTATAATCGTTTTTATTATTTAATTATTTTGTACAAATTTTATATATATATTTTTTTTAATACATTAAATTATCTAATATTTGACATAATTTATTGTTATAAAAATACTTATACTATTTTATTTAAATTTTCATATATATATATATATATATATATATATATATATATAAATATTCATATCTATTTATAAGCGTATTTCTCGAGGGCAACTTCTAGTCGCCTCGTGGCGGCAGTTTTACGTGCCTCGATTCTTGGGCTGTTGCCTATGCCGAGCCACGCCCATTTTGGCAGTTTTCATTCTCATAGTTACAACACGACGCTCGCCATAAAAATGCATAAATATTGCGGTCGTTAGTTTGGGTCAACGCCATTAAGTATTTTTCTCTCTCTCTCTATCTCTCTCTCTTTCTCTCTCTCTCGCTTTTAGGTAGTTTGCCTTTGCCTTTTGTGTTCGTCTGGCAGTCAGTTTTTGGCTTCTCATCTCTGGCATTAGTGGAGTTTCCCCGCGCCATAAAAATGGGAATGGGTGGAAGCGAACTCCACTTTAATTGCCACTGCATGCAAATTGCGCAATCCACTTGGCCATTCAAATATCAAAGCCACAAAATCGCTGATATGGGGAGCTAACGAATTTCCACTTCCATTGCGCATTTCGCTGACATTGAAAATGTCGAATCATATTTATGAATGAAATATATTTCGGATGATTCACAGCGTAAACACTCATCGCTATAGTCGAACAATATATTCATGAATACGTGAGGTCCCGGTTCGGGGCTGCGGCTCAATTGCACTAATTGAACATGATTCAGTGAGTGCCCCTACTCAACCGTCCTCTCACTCACTCACTCTCCCTCTCTCTCTCTCTCTCTCTCTCTCTTTGGTCTTTCGGTCTCGCACTCTAGCAAATGTCTCTAATTAAGCTGAATATTCAAATGAGTCGCTATGAAAGTGTTTCTGCCGATGACGTTGCCTTTGGCCTCACAGTGCTGCATAAAATTTGTGGTACGCTTAAGCCGAACCATTTTTGCCATAAATAACCTATCAACGTTAGCTTGATGTGTGTGTGTGTGTGTGTGTGTGTGTATGTGTGTGTGTGTGTGTGTGTGTGTGTGTATCTTGGCTCGGGCTATTTGCTGGCCATAACTGAGCTGGGACAATTTTTGCATGTGTGCTAATGACATAATGAATCCAAGCAATTGAATAGGTGAGAGTAGTTATTTGTTATGATAGCCAAAGGTATGTGATAAACAGCTAATTTGTGGCATTTCCGAAAGGTGTGGGAAGATTCGTTGTCGTTGTTCATGATAGAGGCTGAGGCAGGACAAAGAAAGAGAAAGAGAAAGAGCGAAAACAAACCAGCTTGCAGCTGAAAGCCATTAATTGCAGGTGATTAAGGATGAGGCAGAGTGCAAAGAGAGAGGGAGAGAGAGAGCAAGAGACAGAGAGAATGAAAACAGGTTTCCATTTATAGAACATTTAATTAGCAGGAAATTGGCTGTAAGCTAATCATTGTAAGTAGTTGAGAATAAGACGGCAAAATGAAGTGCGAAAACTAGTTTCCAGCTGCAGGCAATTACTTGAAGGCGGTTAAGGATAAAATGGCAATAGGGAGAAAAAGGAGAGACAGTAAATTACTAGTTTATTTTGCTCTTGAATTAGGGAATACTTTAAATATATGTATATGTAAAAGGAAACAAAAATGGTAAAATTGTTGAAAAAAAAAATCTAATAATAAAATTTTATAATCAAAAAATAATAATAATAAAAATATAAAATATATATATAAAAATATAATATAATATATTAATATTAATATAATAATACTAATAAATAAAATAATAATAATAATGATAATAATAATAATAATTAGGAATAAGAAAATAAAAAAGAAGAATAATAAATAATAATAATAAAATATTAAAAAAAAAAAACAATAAAAAATACATAAAAAAAAATTAACTTAAAAAAAAATAAATAAGAAAAAAATAATAACAATATGAAAAATAATAAAAAAAAAATAATTATAATAATAACAAATTAAATTTCTTTATTCTTATCCACAAAATAGATTTTTAAAAATTTATTATTTATTATATAGTTATATATATAGTTATTTTTAGTATATGCCTACACCTTAACTAATTGGATCTAATACTAATCGACTCTCTCTCCTTCTTTCTATTTCCAGGTAAATAACCTAAAAATGTGTCACATAACGAAATGAACTTGGAAGGCTCACGTAAGCCAGGGCGATCTCATTTCTAGCAAAGCGTTAAAACTCTCATGAAATACGCCAAACAATTTATTTATTTGAACCGTGAACCCAGCCAAGCGAAAGTTGTCCAATGCCTGCGAAGAGCCCACAAATCTTTTCTGATGGCTGCAGGGAATTTCGATGCGAGGCACGCCTCGCACTGCCAGCCAATAAATGTCACTTGTTGGCGCGCTACCGGAAAACTATTAAAAAAGAATTATCACCTGGTGTGCGCTAAAGAGATGGGGAAAACTAGAAGCCGAAGCAGAAGCAGAAGTAGATGTAGAAGTAGAAGTAGAAGTAGGCGTCGTGTGCCGAGGTTCCTCTGAATTTGCCGCAATTAGAAGATGCCACGCACTCGAAATCCCCAAAAAAAAAAAAAAAAATAGAAAGTCGCCCGGGGAAAGAAATACAAAAAAAAAAAAAAAAAAAACTCTGTGTAAACAAAACAAATTTTTGTTGTTGACACTCGCGCGTCAAAACGGAAGCAAATTCGTAAACAAAAGAGAAAGAGAGAAAAATGAGAGATTTGAAGAAAAGTTTACGCTTTCATGATTTTTGAATAATTTTTGTACGTCATTTTTTTTATTGTTGTTTAAGTTGATGGCGTTGACAGGCTCAAATGCTCGGCCTGTTGACAGCTGTTGGTGGTGCTGCGGGCGAGCAGTGGGAACGTTTGGCAATGGAACACGCGCACGCTACATGCGTGCCACAACCATTTGTTTATGCTGCAACGCATGCAACAGCTCAGGCAACGTGCAACGTAAACAATGCGTACAGCAATAGGTGGGGCATGAACATGTGCGTGGGCGTATATGAGTGTGTGTGTATATGTGTGAGTGTGTGTGAGTGTGTGTGTATGGTTAAAGAACAACAAAAACAATTGCACGTCCATAATTAAAGCAAAACAAACGCGCATAAATTGTGGCGGGTGTTAAAAACGGGGGCAAAGGAAAGGTTAAGCCATAAAAATCAAATCACGGGTGTCTTCAAAGCGAGAGCTCGAGAACTCGTATAGTAAACACCTTGAAATTGTTGTTCATTAACAGGAAACGGTGTGCGGGCAATTAACACCCGGCCCAGTGCTGAAAGCACCAAAAATAGTTTCAACTAAACGAAATGCCATTCAATGGGATTTACGGCAAGCATTCACTTCACAGAGAGCCCAATTGCAATTCGATTACAATCAACTGCAATCAATGGCAACAAAAACAACAAGTGCAACAGACACTCATACACACACACACACACACACACACGCAAATGTCAATGGCCTCACTTGAACTGGTATGCGTGTATATGTGTGTGAGTGTGTGTGTTTGGGGGGCGTTTCCGTGCGCTACGATGCGGCTGCCCGCCCTTGTCGAGCCGTCAAATTGTTTTCCGGCTTTTGTTTTTCACTTGGTTTGTTTTTCTTCATTTTTTGAAGTTTTTCTGTTTGCGGTTTTTGAGTTTTGCTTTGATATGGCAAAAGCGATTTTTTTTTTGGTGTTATTTTGGCTTAAGCGTGTGAGCCTCGAATTGCCATAGCAATGTGTGGGCGTGGCGTAACTGCATTCCACTCTGATTTCCTTTTTGGTCTACTTTGCGAGGAGGCAAAAAGTTCAATTCAATTTGGCCAGCGAAGAGCTTAAAGACTAAATAAATCTATCAAAAGTCAGCTAATTGAATATTTGTGACAGGGACAGTGACTGCGGCAGGCACTGTGGCCGAGCGAAAGCGAGCTGCAAAATCAATTGACTTGCAATGCACCAATTCAAATCAAATGTTTTGTGGCTTGAATCAAATCCACAAAATATATTGTTTACATTTTTGTTGTTGTGATTTTTAGTTGTCTTTTTTCTGTTTTTGTATGTGACACTGGAATAACAACATGAGACCAATGACAACAATGAGAGCTAACAAGTGAGTGCTCTAAAAGATATCCAGACTGCAAGATATCATAGAATGAGCGAAGAGTTGATATGTGAAGTTCGATACATTAATGTAATGAAATATATATAAAATGTGAAATATTCTTGATTTCTATGTGATAGAGATTAAATTATAGAGTCAATTTTATATAATAGAAGTTCTTTCGCTCTATCTCTTATAGGCGGAAAGAGAGAGAGAGAGAGAGAGAGAGAGCGGAGTAGGGTCAGGAATTGGTCATTTAATAAATAAATATATATATATATATATATATATATTTTCTATAACAATTTAATAAGTATATTTGATATATCTCTCATAGTTTAAGGCTATAAATATTCTTAGCCAAAAATCGGATGTACCCATAGCTATATTTATTTAGTCACCCACGCTTTATAATCTCAGTCTAGTCTTCTGCTGTCTCTTTAAAATTTAAATAGCTAAACTAAATTTTTAATCTCATAATACCCTCATTTGGCAACATTTCTAATTGGTAACAGGGTATGACAAGAGCAACATGCATTTAGGATTATTATTGTTGTTATTGTTGTTGTTGTATGTTGTCCAGCTGGTTTGGTCAGAGCTCAACCACAATCTGTTGCACACATGATTTCATTTTTATTTCCTATTAAAATCACATAAAAATCTAACACAAATACTCGCAACAACAACAGTAACAACAACAACAAAACGAAATATGTCAGGCAGGGAAATTGATTCTAGATTCGCAATTTTTTGGATAAATCCCTCAATAAGCCACACACTCCACCTACAGAACTAAATTCGATTTGCGGCCTATTGTTGTTGCTTTAATTGATATATGTGATTTCCAATTAATATCAAATGCAACAACGAATGTAGCTCATGTTGTTGTTGTTGTTGTTGCTGTTGTCTGCATTTGTGGCTTTAGTATCTGGTAAATATTGCCCACAATTGATTAGTTATATATGTGTTATAAATTCATTTGCTAGTTTTTAGCTGGAGTGTCATTGTGTTTTGTTGTGCGATAAAGTAGTTGTGGTAACTAAGTATGTGTGTGTGTGGGGGTGTGGGTGTGTGTGTGTGTGTGTGTCTGGTTGGGTTATTAGTACCAAGGATTCGTATTGCAGCTGTGGCAATGCATAAGCTAGTAGCATTAGATTGGTAATTGAAATACAAAGCTATGAATGCTATGAATGCTGTAATATATTAATGTAATAAACTCTGTAAGGGTTGAGTATAGAAATGGTTGAGGTTGAGAGTGTAAATTAAATTTTAATTTAAAATATATTAGATGATGCAACAAAATTGCATCTAACAAGTAAGCAACATGTTGGCATAGACTTATTGAAATATCTCTTAAATATCTCTTATATGACTATATGATAAGTTGACTGACGTTTCGAGTATAATAAAAGTTTTAATATAAAGTACTAAGAATCCATAAATATTTCGTCTGTCAAATTAGCAACCAGCTTGCATAAACTATTCAAGATCAAAGACCTGTAGTTGTAATGTCAGATCAGATAGGAGTATATGAGAGGTTGAGCTTGAGATAATAGCAGTTTTAATATAAAGTACATGATATCTAAAACTTTCATCTAACAAATTAGCAACAGCTTGTATTGAAGATCAAAGATCTCTAGTTGTAATGCTCGATCAGAAAGAGTTGAGCATGTAAGTGGTTGAGCTTGAGAGTATAATAAAATAATTATTATAAAGTACATGACATCTAAAACTTTCATCTAACAAATTAGCAACAAGTTGGTTGGCATAGACAAAGTGAAGATCAAAGATCACTAGTTGCTTACTTCAACAAAAGAATCGTTAATATCTGCCTCGCTTTGTTGTTTGCTGTGTTCAAGTACTCAATATTTCAATTTCTTTCACTGCAAGTTCAATTCCAATTTGAGTTGCTCAACCCCTTACCTGATCTCAGCTGCATTTTTCATAGCTGGAAATTCCTGGAAGCACTCTTGATTAAACATTGTGCATTTCTTTCTCCGTTTTCATTGATCACCGCCTCTTGGGCCATTGATAATCCCTTCAGTATGTTGCCAGGCTGTCGTTGCTAAAAATACAATGAATTGCAGCCGCCCAGCTCGCTCCGCTCGCTATGAAATCAAAAGCATCTTAAGCTGTAGCATTTGCCAGCCGTTAAGCTTCCCAGTATAAACATGCCACATAGCAGCGTACAGAGAGACTCCGGTGGCTCTGCAGGCGGCAGGCTCCATCTGGCGGTGCTTGCAACCAATTTGTTGGCCCTTTGTGTTCATTATTCTTCATTATTTGTATTTTGATTGTGTTTTTCATTATTTTTTTTTTATTCTTTTCTTTTCATTTGTTGTTATTGTGCCCCACTCCCCCACGCCCATACGAAGGGCTGCCTCAAGAGTTGTATATTTATTGATCGAATGCTTGGCTACACATTTGTGAGGCATGCCACTTGGCTGTTGCAACAAGCTGACTATTGCCAAACTATTTATTATGCCCTAATTAGTCATCTAGCTAGCTTGTTTAGGAGGGGGCGTACGAGTGACAATTGTATAAAGCATATATGTGTCTCAGTATCTCTGCTGTCTGTAAATGTGCTGAGCACACGCCCCGGCTCTTATCAGGCACTGCCAACGTCAGCCTCAACGTCAGTCTCCGTTAACAGTTCCGCTCTGGAACTGCCGGAATTGTTGCTTCGATAGACAGACACAGCGGGGGCACCGGCTGTGCTGTATGCTCTCGATTCTCATAGTACTCGAGCTACCCTCTCTCTATCCCTCTCTCCCTCTCCCTCTCTCTGTTACACTCTACATCTCTGTGCTGCTCTGGTATGTTTCATTTGCTTCACAAGTGGCTTCAAGTGCGGCTGCTGCTGCTGCTGCTGCTGTTACTTCTGCTTCTTTTGCTGCTGTAGAGTTTTTGTATTTGTACTTTTTGTTGCATACTGTTTATGCATCTTTGTCGTCTGTCGTTGCATAGTTTCGTTCGCTTTGTTTACCCATCAATGAGAGCTGACAAGAAACATGCGACGACGCCCACAACAAACGAGTGAGCATCCAGTTGTGATTGTTTTTGTTCTCGGGCATTGTTGTTGCTGTTGTTGTTGCGGTAACTCAGCTGCCAGCTCAATTTAATTTGCTTTAACATTCATTCCTGTTTACTTCTGTGAACCGCTCTCTTCAGTTTAATACTCGTTTCTTTTTTTTTATGAATATGTTTATAAAATATATCCGTTTTGATTTGACAACTCGCTGAGTGAAATGGGTTAACAAAATTCATTAGTCCGTTTTGCATTATTCAGAAATCAATTGAATTTCTTGCGCTCAATCAACAAAAGTTGTTTCAGGGAAAGGAAGCAGCTGACTGTGAATGATATAGGTAGAGAGACTTTATGAAAGTGTTAGGTGAAGCAGCAATAATTTTGAAAAATTAAAAAAAGAATTGTTCAAGAAATTGAAAAACTAATTTTTATAATTAAAATTTGTATTTTAGGTAGACATGATAGTGTTAACAGATAAAATCTATCAAATATGAATACGTTTTTCAATCAAAATATTCCAGAAAAAAACCATAATACTAAAATTGGATATCGATGAAAGTGTTGATAAAAAAAAACTATCTATCACCTAATGAATTTTTTTTTAAAACAACAATGTTCCTATAAAGAAATAAAATAAAGGATTTCTTGGCATAAAATATTATTTGAGATTCCGCATCAAAAATATTTTCTATTCCATTAAAAAAAAAAAAAAAACTCTAGATAAAATCAAGCATAAAATTCTTGATAAATCTATATAAAATCATCTTGAATCAATTATTCCAAACCCACGCACTTCAATTAGAGTTCGCTGTCTTTTCCAATTCTTATAACTGAATCAAAGAAGCCCAATAAAAAAGCACCGAGCTAGATGACTAATCAAATTCTTTGCTCAACTCTCAAATACAAACGATTCTTGATTATAGAACAACAACAAAAAATGCCTTGTCAGATTTTTTTATTCAGGAAAAAAAAAAGAAACAAAGTACAGTTAAACCAAACCTCGAATTTCGGTCAAATTGAGTTCAAGTTCTTTATTTACGCTTTCCCAAAAAAAAGAGAAAAAAAAAAACAACAAAAGCAAATATAATTGTGTTCATTTGCTTTATTTGCTTGCGTGAGTTCATAATTAAGACATTTTCATACAATATTTTTTTCAAAAATTTGAAGCAATATTACAAAAAGAAAAACAACAAGTAACGTACAAGGTTCAAACTAGACACGGGCAATGCAGCAACAACTTGGGCGGAAAAACAATGTTAATTGTTTGGGAAGCAACAACAGCAACAACAGCAACTGCGCAAAAAACAATAATAAAGCAAAGCAAAAAGGTAAAATACGCTGCATAATAATTATGAGAAAACATAAAAGTAACTAAAAAGTTGAATTAATTATGAGGAAGAGCAAAACAGAAAAAAAAGGAGAAAAAAAAGGAAAAACTGAAAAAAACCATACAGAAAATGTGCAGATAAATGTCAAATAAAAAAGAAGTAAAAATATTGCAGTCGGGTGTAAGCGACCTCATAATACCCGACTATTTTTCTTGGCATAAAGCTTATAAATATATCTGAAGATAAGGTTGAGGGTTATACATAAGTTAATAATCATAGATAGATATGGACATAGATAAACCACACCCATATTTAAAAATTTCCAATTCCTATCTTCAATGCAGACAGACATCAGACAAAGCAAATCATATATTCCACAAAACCAATATACCCCCTTCTTTTCATTTAGCAAGCATTAGCAGAAATGAAGATAGCGTACAAACAGAAGGCATTTGTACGGGTTTCTTTGAGAAATATTTCTATAGCAGCAACCGCATCTAAATTCAGAATTTTTTTTCTTAAACAGTGCCAGCCAAAAGTTTACAGTTTTCATTGGCATTAATCAAGTCGCAATTAGCAGCTGCCAAAAGTTGACACACCCACTCTCTCTGCCACTCTGTTTCTCTCCCTCTCTCTCTCTCTCTCTCTCTCTCACTCTTGCTCCTCTTTTGTGTGGCTTAAATTGTCGCTGAAGGGCAATGGGAACATGACAGTTTGATTGGGGCTCGAGACACATGTGTCTTACACCCACTGTGTGGCATTCCTATAACTTGTGGCCGAAGAGTTCATTTAGATATCGATTATGCTAAAAATAGATGGAACAAAGCGAAGCTTTTGTGGTTATACAATTCGACAGCCCAATATGTATTTAGATAAATTAAATATGTATATAATTACGTTTCTGTATTTGTTTCTGATTTGTAACATATTGTAGACCAATATGTATGAAACTGTTTGATTTGATTAATGACTGATTGATTGATAGACTGAGTGCCAAACATGTTGACAAAGTGCTGGTGATTAACTGAGTTAGTTAGTGATTCGATTGAAGCCCTGATTATATGAATAGTTGACTAAATGACTGAGTGTATGATTGATTTACTCAGTGTCTGATTGCCTGAATCATCGACATACAGATTGACTGACTGATGGGGTGAATGACTGTCTATTTGATTGACTGAGCTAGTAACTGTCTGCATTGACTAGTTTAATGATTGGATAACTGATTTATTGATTGAGGTAGTAACTGATTGACAGATTCATGGACAGACAGATTGTTTGACTGGCTGATTGACTGACTTATTGAGTGACTGATTGATAGCGGACTGATTGAATGCTTGACCTAGTGACTAATTGATTGAAATCGAATGATTATTTGGTTGATTAAGTGGTTGACTGCCCGAATGATGGACTGATTGAGCGAATGCCTTACTAGGCTAATGGGGTTGACTGACTGATTGATTGAACAACTCATCTGCAGACTGATAAGCTGATTAATTTAGTAAGTGATTGAGTGATCTAGTCACTGATTGACTGATTGATATAAAAACAGATCGACTGTCTGACTGATTGCCTGACTGACTGACTGTATGATTGACTGACATTGATCTAATAAATTTACATGATTCATCAATTCTCTGTTAATTATCATAGCTAATTACATCAATCAGGCTGACTGAGCTCTTTCAATGCATTTACATCACCATCAAAGTATTTATTCCAATTATTTTCACAAAAAGTGTATTCGCAATTCGAAATTGTGCTCAACTTATCAGCTTAACTCTTTAAATTGGCACAAATTAAATTGTTTGCCAATCGTTGATTTCGGTTGTGTAGGCGTCTCACATGTCTCTGAGCTGGCCGACTGAGCTCTCACCTATTAAACTCGTATTCAAGGTGGAACCGTCTGTCTGGCTGCGAGTCTTTAAACAATTTCCTGTAATTTGCTGTTGCTCAGCTTTCGTCGCACTTGACAAATCAAGCTGAAGCGTGAAACGCTGTTTTTTCCAGTTAATATGCCATATATTTCTCTAGTTTGAAGAAACTGTTTGTTTGGCTGGCTAAATTTTGTTGTAAATACGACAAAACAATTAGAATTTAACTGGAGTGTGGAGGCAGCGCGCGAGAGGCGTGTCCGAGGGGGCGGCGGCACAGGAAACTTGGGCCATGTGCGCAATTCTCATGTGAAGCGAGAGAGAGAGAGAGAGAGAGAGAGAGAGAGAGAGAGAGAGAGAGGGAGAGAGAAAAATAGAAACAATTTATAGCAATTTTTTCTGTTTTTGGTTTCTTTTCTCATTTTTGCTGGCTGTTAGCATTTGCTTTTGTGTTGCTTTTGTAATTGCAACATAATTTGCTATAACACGCAATTTGTTGTTGTTGTTGCTTAGTTTTGTAGGTCTCTGGGTCTCGCAGCTGCTGCGCATTGCGAAAGCGAAGCATGAGAGCAAACTGTGCATGGGGACGGGGTCATGGGGACGGGGGACTGGGGCCTGATGTGGAAGAGGCAGACGAAGACAATTACAAGCAATTAGAAATGAATTGCTTGAAAATGGCAACTTTAGAAACAATGCAAACAAAACTAAAGTTTCAGTTTGCCCCACTGTGTGTGTGCGCACAAAGGCTGGTGCATGAGTATATGAGGGTGTATATGAGTATGTGTGAGTTTGTCTGTGTGTGTGTGTTATTTTTTTGAAAACTTTGGTGTGGACAAAGTCAAGGGTTCTGCATAAATTGGTTTTAAGTTTTAAATATCATAATGAATGTAGCAAAAATAAAATGCATTAAATAAAAGTTAGAAGAGAAGCAGAATTTGAGCTAAATCTATCTAAAATTGTTATAATTAAATGTTAAAACAACGTAAGCTGCAATTATTTGGTATTTAACATGAGCTGTTAGCTGTTTGTTTATGTGCTAATCTGTTAGTAATCTGCTAAAGTTAATTCTAACTTTTTAAAATTAACAGCAGCTGCATGGGGCTAATCAGAAATAGATGCGTTTGACATGTTAATGTTAAAATGTTAACATTATGTTAGTATAAAATGTTTTTTGAATGTTAAAAATACATTTAATTATTAACATTATGTTAGTATAAAATGTTTTTTGAATGCTCAAAAAAAACATTTAATTGTTAACATTATGGTAGTAGACAATGTTTTTTTATTTCAAAGCATATTTGTTTTAAGTTTTAGAAGAGAAACAAAATAACTTAAAAATATATATAACAAAATATTTAATAAAAACCAAAAACTAATGATTTTTTAAATCATATAATTAATTTTAATATAAATTTACAATTAAATTCAATTAAATTTCATATAATTCTCAACTCTCTGCCTCTCAAAGCCAAACCAAGCCAACACCAAATAAAGATAAGCAACATACCACAGTGCATAAAATAGTTGAGCAAAGCATTTTGGTATTCTGGCAGCCTTTTTGGTATCTGTTTCATTTACACAGCTCCAAAAAAAAAGTAGCCGACGATAAGCTGCAATTAGTTGCAAAATTTTGTGGCACATATTGGATGTGGCCCCAGAGGCCATGCTGCTAAGCTGTGCACTCCCGAGGGCAAGTGTTTTGGGGTAACTGCAACTGCAGCAGCCACACGCAGCTCACACTCCTGCTCCTCCTGCTCCCCCTCTGCATGACTCCTGCCTGCAGCGAACGCAGATACATTTACAGATGTAGATACAAATGTGAATACGGAAGACAAAAGGCAGCGCCAACACGAAAAGTAAATGTATATATATATATATACAAAAAAAAGCAGCAGCAAACGGTTAAATGGCAATGCGTGTTTCATTCGTGTTTGCTGCTCGTTGTATGCACAATGAATGGCAACTTGTTGTTGTAGCTGTCCACAACAGCAACAGCAACAGCACCAATAACAACAACAATAGCAGCAACAATAACGACAACAACAAATGAGCCGCAAATTTTGCATTTCTTTTCTTTATTTTTCTGTTTAGCTATTTTTGTGAATTTTCAACATTTTGCACATTTTTAAACTGGGCAGGCGTGCGCACACTTTTTGCACCGACTGTTGCTTGCTGGCTGCAAGTTATCAAATTGCTGTTGCAACTTTAGCAATTGTTGTTCTTGTTGTGTATGAAAACGTAATTAACAACATTTTACAGTTTGCTCCTTTTTTTTTTCTTCTCTTGGTTTATTTTTCATTTTTATTTTATGCCCTCTCAGGGGAGTGCCCTTAGGGGGCGTGGGAGGGGAGTTTAGCCGCATGCCAACACAAAATGGCATAACCTATGGCCCGGTTTGTAGAATGTGTTTGTTGTTGTTCTTGCTGCTGCTACTGTTGCTGTTGTTGTTGTTGTTGTTGTTGTTGTTCTTGCTGCTGCCAGCAATTAAGTCACTTAAAATGCCTTTGCTCTAGACTCGTTTTTAATGATTAAGTTGTTGCTGCTCTTTTGCATATATAGAAAAAAAGAATAAAAAAAACCATCAAGCGAGGAGTAATTGACTAGCAGATGCTCTACACAAGCAAAGATATAATTCCATAAGCAATTTTAACTGTAGATAGAGTTGTGATTAGACTCACATAAAGTTACGTCAATATTAATTAAACAGTAATCATAATTCTTATAAGTAAACTCTATCAAATCAAATATATGCAAACTAATATACCCCATTAGTCCACAATGGCTACAGAAACTCAATTGAAGTGGATTGTCGGCTCTGCTGGGACTCTTTCTGGGTAGCTCTGATTGCACATCGAGTTAATAATAATAATTAATAAAAACAAAGCCGCAGCCGCAGCCAATTTTTTGTTGTATCCCCAACTTGAGTTCAACTACAAAAGAGTAGAAAAAAAACACGCACACTCGAATGAAATGTATAAAAAGTGAACACAATTTCAATGCTCAATTGGTAAAGTTCAGGCCCAGGCTACTTAAGGGGGAACTGGCCACTTGAACCCCTCAATGAGTGGCCGCGGCTACAAATTAATCTGCATAAAGCTCCAAATTGCTATACGCACTGAATATGTTATTTGCCATTACTTGGGCAGGGTCAACATGGGAGCGCTACATGCCCCAATGCTATGAGTAATCGCACACAGTATGGAATGGGATGACGTGAAATGAGTTCATGGCATTGTAAAGATGAGATTATAGCTACTTCAGATACGACTAGGAAATTATTAAAGGTACAATTTGTTATAACAATGTATGACTGGGAGAAATTGTTGTATTATTGGTTATAGTATTATTTGGTATACTAGAAGAAGATGCGGGAAAAGTAGTTCCAGTTCTAGTTGTAGTATTATTATGGCTAACAAGTTGTAGCAGTAGTGATAGAAGTCGGTAGTATTATAATAAGTAGTAGCAGTATTTATTCTAGTCGTAGAAGAAGCATAAAAAGTAGTAGTGATAGTAGCAAAAAATTTAAGCAGTATGAAAACTAGTAGCAAAAATAGAATGATAAGCAAAATAAGTGGTAGAAGAAAATTTAGCAACAGTAGTATATGTAGTGATTGTTGAAAGATAATACTAATATTAATACTAATGAGAGATTATACTAATATCTGCTAATACAGGTGCAAGAGAAGTAGTAAAAAAAACTTAAAAAATAAGTAATAAAAAAAAAATTAAAATGATAAAAGTATTTAAGAAAAACAAAAAGTAATAAAAAAAAAAAAAAATGGTAAAAGTATTTATAAAAAAAATCAGTAAAAAAAAAAAAAAAAAAAAAAAAATGAAAAATGATAAAAGTATTAAAGAAAGAACCAGAAATAGTAGTAAAAGGTAGCAATATTGTACTACAAAAAATGCTGGTAGACCATTAAAAGAAACTGTTCCAGAAATATCAGTAGTTCTTTAAATAGCCCTAGCATAGCAGTACATACATATGTATTTATTTAAATAAATATGTATATACTTAAATATCAATCGAATTCTTAAGAATTTTATAATTTACTTATCCAAATGTTATGCAAAAGATCAAGATGCTAATGAATTTGTGTTTCGTTATGCAAAAGTTCCGTTCCCAGGGAATACCTTCATCTCACGCTGTTCATATGCAGATTAAACGCTCATAAATACCTTTTCAGATGTTACACAACTCTCTCTTTCACTTCTTATCCAACTCTTATTTTGATGGCGAGCTCATAAATTCATTTGCCTTATTGTCAGTTGCTACTGCTGCTCGTATTCTCTTCTTCTCTCTCTCTCCATGTCTCACTCTGTCTCTTTCACTCTTTCTCTCATTTACTCAGATCGCTTATCTGTCCATCTTAATGCTTTATGTGTGCAGCACGCTTTGTTTTCAGCGCAGTCAGTTCTCCCTCTCGCTCTCTGCCTGCCTCTCTCTCTCTCCCTCTCTCTTAAGCAGTCTCCATTCCTGCTCCACGATTGCCGCACGCTTCACATGGCGTATGCGTAATTGTCTCAATTATTCACCAAAATGAGCCGCCATGTAATGTGCATGTTTGCATGTATGAGTGTATATATATATATATGTGTGTGTGTGTGTGTGTGTGTGTGTGTGTTTGTGTGTGTGTGTGTGTGTGTCTCTGTATGTATTTGTATGTTTGCAAGTGATTTCATATGCGCCTTGTCCGCAGTAATGCCAACATCTACGCCTCCATCAGCCGCCCTTCCCTTCTCTCTCCCTCTCTCTCTCTCTCTCTCTCTCTCTCTCTCTCCACTTGCCGCTGTTTGCATTTGGAGCGCTGTGCACAAATTACATTTGTATGCGTTTTGTGCACCACGCATTGCAATTGCAATCGCTGCATATAAATTGCGCCACAAATGCAAAGCCACAACAATTGTGAGGCAGCCACCCCCAACTTTAGCCTCCACCACCCCGAGCTCCCGCCACCTCCCCCCCACCTAGTTCGCTGTCTGTTCAGTGAGTCATTAATGCGCTCGCCTTGCTGATGACTATCTTTGCTTATGCATGTTGCTCGACTGCCTCCAGGCCGCCGCTAAGGCCAAAGCCCAAGACTGAGCTGAAGCCGTTGGCCCGGTCTCTGGTCGATTTGACATGCTGTCGTTGTCATCGGCCAACGTCGGCCGATCTGCACGATTTATTAGTAGAGCTGTGCTTTACATTAAACTGAAACGATAAATGCATACACACACACACACACACAGGCTAACAACATAACATATTCATGAGTATCTGTGTGTGTGTGTGTGTTTGTTTGTGTCTCGATTTTGTTGGCAATTTGTTGCATGCAACGCCTGCAGCCGCTGACCACCAGCTGGTGGCCTGTAATTAGAGCTACCAATTGGTATTGGCCTGGTCAAAATCATAACTAAACCTCGACTCCGATTTCGCATTTGATTTGTGCGGTGTTTGAGTTGATTGTTGTGGCTAATAAGCCACGTCCCTCCCCTCTGGCCAACCCACCGCCCACATGCCACAGCTCAAGCCACAATTGCCTCTCGTGTCTTGTCTGTGGCGCTGCAATTGATGAATTTTGTACAATTTCCGCTGTGAATTTACGGTGCAAACACTAATAGGAATTTCGGACAGCACAGGAAGCTATAGATTTAGATTGAAAACTACAATATAATAGAATAAGTGTAAGATTTTAGATATACGATTTTCTTGTGGTTAGTGCAGTCAGTATATGTAGACCATATGTCATGTCCAGTCAGAGACTGTGTGTTTTATTGTTGTCGAGTCGAACAGAGACTTTGTGCTTTATAGTTGTTGTGCAAGAGTGAAATCTTGGACAGTCTTGTATACAAATTTTTGACAATAAATAACTAGACTGTCAGTTTCAGTTCTAAATATGTCAGTTTTAAGCAGTTGATGTAGGTTAAGTAACTGATAAATGTATAATAATAATAATAATAATTATAATGAAGTTCAACTTCAATGACAGCTAAGCAGTCCAAGCTGAACAGAAAAGTAGAGCTAAAACTAATGTAAAATAGTATGAAATCAGTTTTGATAAGTTAGAAAAGTTGACATTAACTTTAACAGAGATGTTAAAAATATTACAGACTTATTTGGCAAAAAAAAAAAGTTTAAAGTAACATACTAAATTACATAATTCCTTACTCTTAAAATATAGATAAGGATTAATAGACACTTTAACATAAATATTATTATTATTATGCACATTAACAGATAATTAACATATTTTAAATTCTACTCGCATTTAATTATAAAATTGTTTTATAACCTATAACATATTAGGCAAATTGCTTAGCTTAGCTGACACAATTCTGAAGCTGATACTGCACAACAGAAGAAAATACATTAACATGAAGAATAGTGTATCCTAATGTTAATTTATTTCATACATATATATTAACATTAACATTAACATTATGACAAGCAACAACACAAAGAGCAGCATAACAAAAGAAAACACTTTAACATTCAGAAAAACTTTAACAAAAATATTTACATTATCACAAGCATTTACCTTATAAACATATATTAACATTAACATTATCATGCAAACCAACAAAGAATGTAAAATATTTTTTTAGATGTTAGCGCTTGCAACTTTTTAATTGAGCAAAAATAGTTTTATAATTTACAATATTTATCGAATAACAAAGTGTCATAGCAGTTTATTATTATTGGTAATTAATTGATTTTTATAGAAATCAAAACAAACGTGCTGCACAATTTCATTGCCAGGCGAAATGACCTCGGGATAACAGCAACTATAACGAGTATAAAAACAAATAATAAACCAACAATAACAACAACAAAATGTAATAATGAAAAGCTAATTAAATGTTGCCTCTAAAAAGAAAAAATGTCAACTCCATAAACCTGTAAAGCTGTCAACGCCGTCAGGCTGGTGCGACCCGAGGAGGAGAGTTTATAAAACTTTCACAAGGCGCACCTTGACGTGAGCGGTAAAGGCTCGCCCAATAATTAAAATTAAATATGAAATTATTATTACGCGCTTTTTCTAACAGTGTAGAAGAAGAAACGCTAACGAATGTCAACATAGGAAAATATAAAAAGCGAAAATTACTTTCGCTGCGATATTATGCAAAAAAAAAAAAAAAAAAAAAAAAAAAACTGGGCAACTGCAATTTGCATGTTCGAGCAGCTGACAGACGCTAGATGGCGCTGCAATCAATCTAATTACTGTCAATGGCGCCTTGGAGGTGCAGCTCCTCTGTAAAAGAAAAAGAAAAACAAGAAAAAATGAAATGAAAATGAAAACTGAAAACTGAAAACTGAAAACTGAGCAAAGCAACTAGCGCGAGCGCACTCACTCCAATTAGCCAGCCACGCCCACTGGCTGTTGCGTTAATATGACTAGTACGGCATTCATGTTATTGGGTCGTTGCGTCTGCTGTGCGAGTGCATTCAACTGGCGGCTGTCAACTAAAATGGAAAGCCCACATCAATTAAGCCAGCTGCAAGAGTTGCCTTAAAAAGCCTCCGAGATCCGTCCACCACTCGCCACTGGAGGCCATTGGCCATTCCATTCATTGGCCGCGACTGCTGCTTGGCTTTGGCAATTAATTTATGAGCTCAGCCGCAGCTCAGCTTTCACATCTGGCCATAGATAAGCCAGTCCCAGGCAGTCCCGGACAGTCCCAGCTAGAGCCTAGTCGCTTCGCATTTGAATTCGTATCTAAAGTCTGGTAAGCTCGTTGAAGCTGTCGTTTCTGGTCTCAGTCACTTTTATGGCCTTTAGTTGCTTTGCTTTTTATGATGATGCCCGCAACCAATGCTGCTGATGAGGGTTGAGAGGGCTGCCAACTGGGCTAACTGCAATTGCAACTGCATTTGTGCAGCTGTAAGCCATGCTAATCCCATCCAGCAGTTTGGCAGCAGTGACCAGAGCTCGGCTGGCACATCAAAGTGAAAGGGTTTTCTGGCCACTAGCCAATGCTGGCAACAACAGCAATATGAACAAGCACAGTCACACCTACACCAACACACACACACACACACACACACCTACACCAACACACACACACACACACACACCTACACTTACACACACACACTCACACCCTGTATGGGATACAGTGGCTGCACCACAGTTTTGCTATTCGCTTTGCATTTGTTTGTTTATTTGCGTTAACCTATTACACGTTGTAGAGCCTCCTTTCTCCCCTTAACTCTCTCTCTCTCCCTCTCTCTCTCTCTCTCTCTACCTGTCCATCTGTCCATCTACCTTCATGGGTAACGTTTTGAATGTTTTGCTATTGCTGTCTAATCCTCTGCAATTTTGATCGAAGCTGCAAAAACATAAACAGCTAACCAAGCTAGTGCAGTGACTAATCCTTTCTGGCTCACACCGAAACAGGAATACACTAGGGGAAGGTCCATACTTTTTTTTAGAATTTTTGATGGTTCGTAGTGAGTAGTGAGGTAACTAATTTGAGGTAATTTTGTTTCCATTTCATGCAATTTTGTGCACATGAGGCTTTTGTGTTTGAATGTTGAATAATATTTAATTCCATTGTTTTCCGAGGCATTAAATTGCAATACTTCTTAAGCAGACTTAATTGTATTGCACTGCAATGTATATTATATTTTTTCCCATTGTATCTAAGAGAATATGATAATTATAGTTGCTCAAAAAGTTACACCAAAATGTCAAGTGCTAATTCTACAGAGCTTTATTCCATTTAGCTAAATTTTATAATTTTCTAAATACTGCTTATGACGGTTTTCAACTATTATATTCAGTAATCAATAATTACTAATCATATTTCAAAACATCCACAGAAAATCATTTAACCTGCACTAAATTTTATTCCTTAGTGTTCCGAAAACTTCGAATAAACATTTTACATTTTTCATTCTGCAATCATATTCACAATTTAAATAGACTTTCATTCCACATTGCTCCAAAGACACCTATCGAAGTTTATCATCTTATATATTTAGTAATATTATTTCTAAATTTTCTTTGATATTCATTCTTTTATTTGGAGAATTTTTTAGAGAAATTCTTAGATATTTAGTAATAATATTCCACAATTTCCAATGGCATTGTTTTTCTCTTATAAATCTCAAAACACACATTTCTTAACAAATCGAAATACTTAAATGACTCCCTCTACACAAACTTAAATTTATTTTCCATTCCCATTTTTCTTTGGCAACATTAGTTATCTGAGAAAGTGATATAAAACATTTAGGCATTTATATTGTAAATCCTAAAATCGTTAGCCATTTCCGAGCTTTTTGCTGCACTCTCTATCTGAAATCTGACTAGATTTTAGTTGTTGATTTTTTCGAGTTTTTCTTCTATTTTTTTCGTCCATTTGAACATCCTGTTCAGTGCAAGCGGCATGAGAAGCCCATAAAGCTCGCTACGAAATGCAATTCAAATTGCAAAGCCAACACGCCAGGTGGCGCTGCTGCTGCTGGGCGTGGCACAGGTGGAGAAGTGGCTACCTTTTGTTGTGCCAGCCAAATGCTGCTGCTACTCCTGCTGCTGCTATTACAACTACTCCAGCTGCAGCAGAGTTCTCTCTGTTTTTCATACCGAAAGCAACACGGCCTGGCAACACTTTTTGGTGTGGCTTTCAATTTGGCTGCCTTTGCAGTTGCTTCCGTTTTTGCAATCGTTGTTGTTGTTGTTGTTGCTGTAAAGTTTGCCATTTCCGGCGCGCTCATGCGTATAATTTTTGCTTGAGGCTGTCGCTGAGCACGAAACAATACGTCCAAAAAAAAAGAAAAATGAAATGGGGGCCAGCAAACAAAGCAAAAAGAAAGCCAAAAAAGCGAAGCGAAGTAAAGCCAACGTGACGTATGCGCTATGTACATAAAAAGAACTAAAAAAAAAAAAAAATAAATAAACAACAACAACGACGACGACAACAACAACTGGGAGTGGATTTTCGCCCAGTTTGAAGTCCGAAATGTGCGGCTGATATTTGGGGCAGGTTGTAATTTTATGCAATGCAATTGAGTTTTTGTTTCAGCTCGGTTTTATTTTGCCAGTGAGCAAGAGAGGTGGACAGAGAGAGAGAGAGAGGGAGAGAGGGAGGCAGAGAGTGGGTGGGTGGTTGGCTTCATGGGCCGATTACATTTTCTTGCTGTCAGTGGACATTTGGCTTAAAGCTTAAATTATGGCTTACACATTGACAATCGTCACATGGTGCAATGGAGAGGGAGAGAGAGAGAGTGAGAGAGAGAGAGTGAAGGAGAGGGAGAGAGGCAGTACGGCAGTTGGCTGAATGGCAGGCAGGACAATGAAGGCGCAGGACACAGGACTCGACTCGACTCGCAATCGCACTCGGACTCAGCTCAATTTTTATGGCCACGGCCATGGCCAGCCAGGTTGGCTGCTTGTTTCTTTGTTGTGCGCTTTTGTTCGTGCCCATTTGGCAAAAAAGCAACAATGCACTCAATGCCCATCCGCCCCGCCTCCACCTGACTTGCTACGTGTTAAAAACTGTGCACAAAAATGTGCATTTAATCAGGCTGGATGGAAGCTGAAGAGGCAGCTGAACAACAACGCTCGGACCTGAGATTAAACTCCCACGCTGTGAAGGCAAAGTGCGTTTCAGCTTCTTTTTTTTCTTCGCCCCCGTCATTTTTTTCCATATTTTTTTCCTTTGTGCAGACACTTGAAGTTTATTTATCTAACTTTTGCATCAACACGCAGCAACAAACAACCGAAACCTCAATGCAATCAAGTTGCACAGACTGCGTCCAGGCATGCCACGCCACCTGCTGCTGTGCACATGCCACAACAACAACAACAACAACAACAACAACAGGTAGCACGTACTCCTCGTTATGAACTAGCACTTTGCCCCTGGCCCTGCTCACGGTCATTGCTGCTTGGAGGTCTCATATGCCTCATAGCCATTGCTTATTGTTAGATTATCCCGCGGCGCACTTTTGCGGTTGCCAGTCCCATTTCGCATAACTATAACTGCTGAGCCCAGGCCCAGTTCAGTGCCAGCGCCAGTCCCAGTCCCAGTCTCAGCCCCAGTTCCATTCTCTCACTCCTCCATTCGCAATCACTAACTCAACTCAATCCCTCGGATCGCTACCGAGCGTCGGCGCATTAGGCAATTTCTTGCAGGCGCATTACACGATTTACTTTTCCATTTCCAATTCGAATCTCGAGCTATGCAAATTGCTGTGCGGCACAGGGAGTCCGGAAAACACAGAGCCAACCACCAACAAAAAAAAAAAAAATATATATATATAATAAAAATGTAAAGAACGAAACAAATAAGACGCCAACACGGCCACAATGAGGCCAATGATGAGCTACAATCACGTACGATGGTTGTCATTGGGATTTTCTTTCAATTTCAATATCAATTTCAAATTTATTTTATTTAATGAAAATGAGTATATTTGCATATTCGATAAATAATCGATGTCACATTTTTTATATATTTAATTTACATAAATTTACATAATCGGTTATGTTGATAATCAATTGATTCTGATCTCAATACATTTTTAAAATATTTAATTGACATAAATTTATATAGTCAATAACTTAAATAATCGATTATCAATCAAATTTTATTTGTAATAAATCGAAATGTATGTAACGATAACGTCTTTATCTACTTTTGCCTTAATATATTAATCGATTAATATGCATAAGTCATAAATAATATCTTTTAATATCTAATAATAATATCTATTAGATATGGATTTGTTTTCTATTTATAATATTTCATAAAAATGTATTTATTGCTATGAAAATACATATATGCGCTATCGTTTAGCATTTTTTTTGTGATTGACTCAAATGCGTATGTTATCGATAAATATATTTTTGTTATTGATGAACTGCATTGCACTAAATTACAGTTTTATGAATATTTTATGTAATAATAGAAATTTGATATCGACATGCCTCGATATTCCAATAGAATATATTTTTAATCAATTTATCGAAATTAACTATCGATAATTTATAATAAACCGAAAATTATCGATAGTTAATTTTTATAAATTAATTCATATTTCGATTACTACATTAAAGAAGAGATTCAAAATTGTAGTATATGTTCCTTGGCACACATTGCATCTACTTAGTTTTTCTAATCCCACTGTAAATATACTTTGCACACATACACACACATACACACACCTGCACACACACAAGAACACACCCATAGAGACATTCGCAATACATTGAGTTGGCTTCCTTCGCTGCACTTAATGCACACGCTTCAGGGAGTTTATTGAAAACTTTGTCGTGCCAAAAGCAAGTGGCTGGCATTGTAGTAGGCCGGAAGGGGGTGGCCCAGAGGAGGGGTGTGAAGGAGTGGATACAGGAATCGCACACACAAAAGACAGGTATTATATGTACGCTGAGCATATTTGGTTGCGCGCCTGAGCAGGTTGTCGGCATCGGCATCGGCATCGGCATTGGCGTTGCCGCTTGAATGCTGACACAATGCAGCGCGAACCACGATTGCCTTCGCTCTATTGTGTCTGCAGCGTTGCTAGCACCGTCCGCCCGCTGCCCTCCTGACAGCCTCCCCACTCAACTCTCAGCTGGTAGCCAGGCTATGGGCTGTCGCGCGTCTTAAGTAGCTCAGCGCTGGGGCTATACCCCGAGATACTGTGAAACGATTCGGTTTAGAGATCTTATGAATGCGAAGCATGTTGATAACGCGTTTGCAGCCCGTTCCATCCGTTCACTGGGGATGCGCGGTACGTGTTCAGGACACGTTATGGTCATGCCAAACGGATGATGATGGCGATTATGAAGATAGCTGCAGATGCCAGAGATGCAGATAAAACGCCCGCGCATGTGACTGCCAAAGGAGTTCCTTAATTTTTTTTTTCTTCTCTCCATTTTCCTATTGATTTCGTGTAAAGCTCTCGACTCGAGTTAAAAGCAAGTGAAGAAAAAAAAAACTGCAGCCCGTTTTGGCATTGTTAGCCTCCAAACGGAATGCGGTCCTTCTGTCTGTCTCTCTCTCTTAGGACAAAAAGTCGAAAGTCTGAGCTCTGAAGTGATTGCCTGCGTATGGGAATTGAGCGCGAAAATAGCTTCATTATTTAAAGTACTTAGAGAGGTCGGGCACCAGGCAGGATGTGTGCAGCCCGAATTGAGCTGTGCACTGTGGCAGGCGAGAGTGAACAACAGAAATGGAAATTGCCTAAATAATTTGTATGCCCTGGAGGCAGTTCCACCCGCATCGACTGGCAAACTGAATTGGTTAAATGCAAAAGCGACAAAAGAAAGATATGAAAGAGATCAAGTTTTTACTTGTTGAACTTTAAGAAAGTGACATTTATTCGAAATTGTCAGCCTAGTGTTGGTAAACGGCTTTAAAGAAGTTTTAGTGTTGGCTAAAAATGCTGTGGAAACTTTGCATACCTTTTATTATTTATTTATTTATTTATTTTTTATTTTTTGTTGAAGAAAAATAATTAAATATGTCAAGCAAGCTGAGTAAATTAGTTTCTGTTAATATTATTCTAATGTTAAGCTAATGTTACTGGTATGGTAACGATTACTGTTAATCAGCTGTTAATGTACTTAGGCTCTGCTGTTATTGTTGTTTTTCTTTGTTATTGGCATCTTAACTGTTATTGACAATTCTGATGTTATTGTCCTTGCTTTCATTACTGTAATTTTTGCTAATACTGCCCGCTCTTTACTGCTGCTGTTAAAATAAACGACTCTCTCTTAAACAAACTCAATACCGTCATCTATGCAGTTATGAACCTTAAATGTTTCTGCACATTTCGAACATTGCAATGCGTTGCTTCAAATCGAATTCCATTTAGCTTCCTGAAGTCCATCAATGTTTACAGATATGCAAAGCCCGATAGCATATTTATTAACAGTTTTGTTTTTTTCTGCATTTCCCCATAAACATGCACAATACCCAAGCAGCACACAATTGTCACGGTGCATTATTAAACTTCATAACATTGCATTTGCCATAGAGAGCGAGACAAAAAAAAACCTATAAAAAAAATATGCATGTAAATCGAATGCATGACGAAATATGGCGACAGACGACACACTAGAGCCAAAGCCAGAGCCAGAACCAGAAACACAACCAAAACTCCAACCAAGCACAGGCTCCAGCACACACAGCTCAAATCCGATCAAAGTCTGTAAAAGTGTGAGAGTTTAGAGTTGAGCGAGAGCGAGATACCCTATTAAAATTAAATATAAGCTGACTTCGACTACCGTTAGAGCTATGTTAAACAAATGTTGTTTAACAATGTTAAAGATGTTAATCTTGTCAGCAGCTAAAAAGCGAATAAACATAGTTAGAATAATTTAGTTTAATATGTTTATAGACCAATCAATGTAACCCCCTTATACACCTGCTATAAACTCTTGTTTTGTAGGGTATTGAAAATAAAAAGCTTGAACAAAATACTGGCTAGCAGAGAATTTGTCAACGCTGCAGGAAACCGGAAACTAGCAACAGTTGTTGTTGTCGTTGCTGTTATCGTTGTTGTAGTTGTTGTTGTTGTTGCTGTCATGCCTGCTGCCAGAACTTTATGTGTAATGCCCAACCACCCCCCATATACATATATATATGTATTATATATATACATATATATATATATGCATATATGTCTGTACCCCCCATCTTATCAGCAGAGCGCGTTAGTTTTTTGCTCGCGGCTTTTGGAGAATTTTTTGTTGTATTTTTTGCTTTGTTTTGTTTGTTTGTAATCGTTGAAGGTTCAATGTACCTGAGCAGAACATGCAAAATGTATGTAAATTACACCATAATATACACATAAAAGATAGATAGAGAGAGACAGAGAGAGACAATGGCAGACTAGAGCAGAGAGGGCAAGCAGCTGTGATGTTAAGTGTAAAAGTTTCTATATTAACCACCTGTGGCACTTTTTTTTATCTCCCCATTTTGCGGAGCTCACGCAGAAAAAACGCGCGCGAAAAAATGGAAAACAACAAAGAGTGTTTATTATGTGTCTACAATGTGTGTGAGTGAGTGTGCGTGTGTGTGAGTGTGCGTGTGTGAGTGTGCGTGTGTGAGTGTGCGTGTGTGACTATCTGTGTAGTTGCCTAATGGGGCATATGTGCGTTAGACTACATAATATTAAGTAAATAAAAGCACCCACAGTGTCATTTTTTGTTGTGAGCGAAAACCCCGTGAAATTTGCACTGAAAGAAAAAAAGTTACTTTGACATGTGAAGCTGTTGGCATTGCAGGACTCCAAAAAGAAAAGAAAAGAAGTCACTTGCCACAGGTTTTTCTTTGTCATTTTTCATATTTTCTTGGTTTCTTCTTGCGCAGTTGGGGCGTGCGTGGGTGGTTGGGTGGCTATATGACTGCATTTGCATAGATAGAACAATGAAATGAATAAGACATGAGGCAAAAACGAACATCCTTTGTGGTTGGACGCATAAGTATAGATAATAGACACAATGACGCAAACAAAATGAACTCAATTGACAGTAAAAAGCTGAAGACGAGCAGCAGTCGATGGGGCAAAAAATTTCAAGCATAAAGATGGGAATATCAAATATAATTATGCATTGAATATTTTAGCTGAAGAATTTTAATGGAATTATAGAAATTTGTGGGTTTTTTTCATAGTTTCTTTATACTAAATATTAAATATAAGTAATGAGCGGTATATATGAACTGAAAAAAATCAGAAGGTTAAGTATTTGAGAGTAAGTCGACTGAATAATCGATAACATGATTTTATTATCGATATAATTATATATTTTTGTACTGTAAAATGTAATTTTTATTTTTCTCCATTTAATTTTGTACTAATTTTTGTTAATATTCTTCTCTTTACAGGTATGTAATCTGAACATTAAAATCGTTTTAAGTCTTAAATCTTACACAGGTAAATTTCGTATATATAAATACCATAAATTCTATATATATACAAAGAAGCTTATGTTATCAAACAGCTGCTAAGTGCGGTACTTAGATACTCAGACTAAATCGTGCCTGAGGCAAACACCAGAAAAAACGCGAACGAAATGAAAAAAAAAAAAACATGAAAAAATACAAAAGAAAATTCACACTTACAATTAAAGAAATAAAAAAATAAAAATGATAAAAGCAAGAAAAAAAATTATGAAATAGAAAAATAAAGAAAACGAGCTAGAAAATTGCAGTAAATTGTGAACGACTGCGAAATACTCGTTCAACAGCTAAGAACTTTGCAAGAGAGACACAGAAAGAGAGGGATAAAAATAAAGGAAGAGAGAGAGAGAGGGAGAGAGAGAGAGAGAGAGAGAGAGAGAGACAGAGAGAGATACTAGAACTGCAAATGCGTATCTTATATGCATAATATAATATGTGTACTTAAATTGTAAAAACACCTATTAAAATAGAATTAACAAAGGGTATATATAATATTAGCCAAGGCTTTTAGAAATATCTAACTAGAACTGCACAAGTTTTTAACTTCAAGAACTGCCCAAGTTTTTAACTTGAAGATAGCAAATAGTTGGACACTCCACACTTATATGCCCTTCATAAAAAACTTGAGCGGGCATAAAACTAAAAAAAATATTAGACATTGGCCAGCTGGAGCAGTCTGCACTTTATGAGCCTGAAGGGCGTTTGTCTGTTGGCAATTGGGTCAAGAGGGCCATAACAGTAGCAGCAGCAGCCGCAGCCGTAGCCGTAGTTGTAGCCGTAGCCGCAGCGCCATCTAGCGGCGCTAAACGAATTACGTATGAAGCGCACAACTGAAAGTGGCATCAAAATGGAAACGCACTAAACGCAATCGTGTTCGAGAATGGGCCAGAGTCCGAGAGCTGCATACAAAGTGCAGGCCAAACAGTTTGCAATTAAAATGGGGCCAAAGAATGCCTGAACAATATAAGCCAAAGCCAACTAAATACGGGCCGATGCAGAAGCACCAGCTATTGCTGCTGCCTCGTAAGTTCAGGTGTCTGCAAATGAAATTAGAAATAGAAAAAAAAAAACAACATACAAAACCTCCACCTCAAACACGAACACGGACACGGACAGACACACCTTCAATCGGTCCACTCCACTTGACCGTATTAAGCCATGCCGTGCTGCAGCTGCAACCGCGGCCCAGAAACGTGCGACCATTCGAGAGTCAGCGGGTCGCTGTAGCTGGTCATGACTGTGCAAACAAACAGAGACTTTGTACATATATGCTCTATAGTTATAGCTTTCACATTCCGGCGCTACACTTGACCAAGTTAACTGGCAGTCGCTGCTGTTTGGTCTCGCTACGGTCGCAGTCTCGCTTGGTCTCTCGGTCTGTCGGTCTGTCGGTCTGTCGGTCTTTGGTTCTATTCCCGCCTGACCACTTAGCCAGCCAGCTCGAAGCCACTTTCCCAACACACTCGCACACACACACACACACACACACACACACACACACACACCGATACAGAGGCCAACTGACTGCAGTTTATTGGATTCCATTCAACGGGCCTCAAAACTCTCTCAACTGTCGCCAGCTGCTTCTTTTATTTTTATTTTTTTCGTATTTTTGTAACTATTTGCTAAATATTTTAACATCTCTGCGCTCTCGCGCTTTGGCTCATGGCTCTAATGAAAAACACTCGGAAAACCCTAACTGCTTTTGTTCTGGCCAAGTTTAGTGGAAACACTACGCAACAGCTAAACATTTTCACCACTCCAAGTGGGCGTGGGTGTGGGCGTGGTCGCGGTCTGTTGCCCATTTGACACTCGCTGAACATTGTCGCAACCCTTTTTTGGTATTAAGCGAGCCATCATCGGAACGACGACAGGCTCGAAAAACACCAAATAGTCCTTTAGCGTAATTAAACTTTGGTTTTTACGCCTAGACTAAAAGCGTTAGCAGCATTTTTTATGGCATCGATTTTGATTTGCTTTGTGAACGAAATTGCTGGCATTTTTGTGTGGTTGCTAATGAAGAGCGAATTAGTTAGTGCATAGTAAAAGGGTCTAAATGGCTGAAAGATAGTTTGTATATTGTGTAAGGTTGTGTATAGAAGGTTGAAAGAGAAATAAAGGCATATTAATTGTATAAAAATGATACAACGGCTTTTGTTGTTGCCGTTTATATTATAACATTATTGGTAACATTATATTGTGTAAGCCTTGTGTAAAAGATTAAAGAAGTAAATACATATTAATTGTATGAATATTATACATTTCAATGCTGTTGACATTATAAGTATTAAAGTACCTTAACAGGGCAGAGATATGTTCAGGCAAACATAATTACTATGTTAGCTTAAACTGAGAGTTCTGTAATATTTTGTGTAGAAGTTAAGCTGAACTGTTTGTCAGCTTGTATGTAAGCTTGTCTGTTAATATGTTTGCAATGACAGTGGCTTAACATAGTGCAAGCATGTAAAGTATAACATGTAAAAGCTAACATTACAGTTAAAAGGCTCAGTAATATTCAATCGTGAGCTAACATCATAACTAAGCAGATCTAGAGGTTTCTTGTGAGAGCTAATATTACTGTAAAGAGACTCAGTAATAATCAATCGTGAGCAAACATAAAAACTGAGCAGCTCAGCATATGCATAACGCTCTGTTAACTTAACAGTCCGTGTGAGTCCTTTGGCTGTAAGCTAACATAGTCTTAGAGTCATGTTAAAACTAACTCTGTTAAAGCTAACAGATGGAGAATTTTCTGAATTGCAAAACAAATATTTATTACTGTTAAAGCTTAACTGCAAATTTCTTAACCCTCAGCTTGATGCTGTAAAATTTTAAAACCTTTCCCACTAACAAACTTAAAGTCCAGTCAAATTTGATTTGTTTTAAATATATATATACTTTTCTTTATTTTTTGTCTAGTCGTAAATTTTTTTTAAATGCAGCTAAATTTGTTTTTAATTGAATATTAAAAAATACTTTAAATTTCTATACAAAAATTAAATTTCTTAAAGTAAATCCTAGAGCAATTTCCATTACATGCACCTCAACCAAATCAAATCTTGAGTTAATACCACGCCCAGAGCTAGCTGACAAATTACACAATCAAAATATTAATTTAACCCCAAACCTAATGCAAGCAATGTTGCAGTCATTAATAAAAGTCGCTTGCACCAAGCAAAAGAAACCTAAGAAAAACATAGAAAAATTTCAAAAAAGAATAATAATAAACAAGAAGACAAATGATTAGCTATAAATTTGTCTGCCAACGGGAAGCTCAAGTAAAATGCAAAGTCTGTGGGAAAAACAAAGAGCAAAAGCGACAGATGAAACAAATTGACTTTCACTTTAATGATGTCTTTAGCAACGAACACATAAATTAATAATAAACATAAAAACACAGTGAGCATTAATAAAACTGAAAAAAAAAAAACAAAACGGGCACGAATCGTGGCCAAAGCCCAAGCAGCTGACCAAAGCGCATTCACATTTCCCGCAGCAAATGCAGCTCCAAGTGCTAAATGGCCTTTCAAAAGACTTTCAAATTTAACACACACTCTATATGCATATATGTGTGTGTGTGTGTGTATTTGTTTATAATATTATAAAGAAAAGCTACATAACAAAATGAAATAAAATAAAAACAGAAACAAAAACAAAAACAAAAAAAAAAAAAAACGATACCATATGCAATCGGGCCATGACTTTCAATGCTGTTGCAGTAAAGTCAAGCAAACTGAACTTGCAACATGCAACATTCAGCATGCAACATGCAAATGTTGCCTGCCCCTTTGTGCACACTCGACGAGTCTCTTGTGGAGTCATGTCGTGTCGCTCAACCATAACGATAAGCCCGCAACTCCATAGCGTAGCGTAGCTCATAAAAGTCTCGCCTGTCAGCTCATCCTCAGTTGACCCCAAAAATCTGGGTCAACTGGGCCGTTGGACGCGCCTTTTATAGCCAAAGCGAGACGCGTCGCCTTGCTGCGAGTGAAATTTTTCGCGCTTTGATTTCAAGCCATTCATCTCGCTCTCGCTCTCTCTCCCTCTCTCTCTTTCTCCTTCTATATATATGTAATATTGATCTATGCACTTGGCTTCTATTCAGATTTATGACTCTTAATTAGCTGAATAGCTTCGGGCGGTTTCATGCCGCATGCCGCATGCCGCATGCCGCATGCAACATTTGATTTAGACCCGTGCCAACAGCCACAGTGACAGCTGTTGAAATGCCTGATTGCTTCCGATAACATTTTATGCAATAAATTAATAAAATAAATGTGTGACAACAACAAAAAGTCTTTAACAATTATCGATATCATTGTCAAAAAACGTTGCAAAATAAATAAATATGTACGGAAGTAAAATTTGTTGAGTGCAATGTGTATCCGCTTTCATATACCCTTTAGCAACTCTACAGAGTTGAAGCTTTAGTATAATATCATGCTGCAGTGCAGTCTCAATTAGCGTTGTTTTTTTTTTTTTTTTTTTTTTTTTTGAGTGATTAAAAATGTTTTAGAAAAATTTGGTGTTTTATTTGGCAACTTTGTTTGCTGAATTAAGCAAGATATTCACAATTGAATTTGGGTTGCGCTATCTTGATGATCAATTATTAGCAACCGCTCTTTGTAAGCTTCAAATATTTAAAAAAAAATTAGATAATTGCTGAAATAATACATACATATCCAAATTTTATTTTACTTTAAAAAGCATACAGAGGTCAGTAGAAAAAAAGTTAAGATATAGCTCTAATGATGTAGAAAATATTCAATAATTATGTAAAATGCTGTTCTATACTGATAAAGAGCAGTGTATACTCTAACTACTCATCATTTACAGGGTATATGCCGTTTATAGTTAAAGCTGTTGCCGGAAACGTTTTGCAGGACAACGACAAGAGACAACGAACAACAGCAAACACCAACAACAACAGTTAGTCTGTGTCTGTGTGTGTGCGTGTGTATTTTCCATGCATTTCTTTTCACTTTTTTTGCATTGTTGCCATTTTTATATGCATAAAAAAAAAATATATATATATATATAAATATCTATGCAATCTTATGAAATTTGGCTTCATGACAGTTGCCATTCGGCTTTAGGGCAGCTTGTTGGCCATTGTTGTTGTTGTTGTTGTTGTTGTCATTGCATTATCATTTGTTGCCTGAGTGCACTTTAAATAATCGTTGCCTCAAATTGTTGCGTGTGTGGGCATCTGTGTGTGTGTGTGTGTGTGTGTGTGGGGGGGGGGGAGTGAATGCTTTACCTTGACTGCAGCAATTTTTATCAAATTTTTGTTGCCTTTGTTGTTGCTGTTGTTGTTGCTTTTGTTGCGCCAGCTGCTCCACGACGTTGATGAGCTTTTTATGGCCGGGTCATTAGGGGGCGTGGCACGCAATAGCTGCAGCAACAGCCAGCAGCAACAGCAACAGCAGCAGCAGCAGCAGCCTCATCTTTTGTCTTGCCTGCTGCCATAGCATTAGCATCATCATCAGCATCATATTGCTCTTCTTCTTCTACGTCTTCTCCATCATCTGCTTTGCTGTGGTTGCTTGCATCTTGATGTATCTGTGGCATTGTGGCAACCAGTTGCCTTTGAACCGGTTTCTGGGCGTGGTTTGCGTGTGCCAGCAATTTGCTCGAACGTTTAACGATCTGTTTATGGGCCCCAAATACAATAGTTGATTTTCCCTCGAAGGCGCAAAAGGGTTCCCTATACAGACCCACATACATATACCTGTACCTACCTTTGTCCACTTAAACCACAATCAGCTACTCGAAATCTAGCCCAAAACTCCTTTTTTCTTTTGCCCTGGCATATTCAAGTGCATTGGCCATGAATACATCTTAATAAACAAACAAACAAACAAAAATTCACATTCATAGCATTTACGAATACTATTCATACATTCAGATGAAGCACTCGAATAACAAAATAAAAGAATCATTCAACAATGTGAACAACAGCCCGGAATGGTTCCACTGAACTAGTCAGTCACTCAGTCAGCCTCGTCTGCTCAAAATTCTACAATAGTTCATTTTACTCTATTCTTGCTTTCTTTATTTATTTTTTGTTATCTTTCTTTTGCATTTACCTCTTGCTTTTGTCATAGTCACTGCCAGTAGCTTTATTGTTGTTGTTGCTGTTGTTGTTGTTGTTGCTTTAGACGGTAGCTTGCATAAATATTATGCGCTCATCTATTATCAGTTGATCTCTCTCTTCTCTCGCTTCTCTATCTCGGCCGTTAATTCAGTTTCCAAGAACGAATGCCCAGCCCAAGCCCAGTTCCTGCTCTCTCTCATGCCGTCTCGCTCAGACAGCAGCTGCCTTCTAAGCTTCTCAGTATTTATGCTCTTTTTCACAATTAGTATGAACGTTTACAGTTATTGTTTCGTTGCCTTTTCGAGTACACTGCGCGACAAGAGTTTAACGCAGCCAAGTGAGTTTGTCTATTAAAAAAAAATTATAAGTTTTATGAGTAGAATATTTGATTTATTATTTATTAATTGCTTAAGATTTTTACATTTTTTCACATTTGACATTAATTGTTTTTTATAGCACAGTGTAATTATGTGCATGGCTTGTGGCTCGTTGCATCGCTTTGAGCCACATTTTCTGTTACGCTCGATTAAAGCTATAAGGCCTTTTTGCCACGCCCCCTTCCGCGCACCGCACAAGCATCAACAAACCCTCTATCATATTTATGCACTTGGCATTTTTGCATTTATTGCCGCTTTGTTTGCCCTGCTGTTGCTCCCCACACTCTGTCGCTCCCTCTCTCTTTCGCTCTCTCGCTCTCGTCTCTACCGTTGCAATGATTTTTCAATGCCAAGCTACAACTCTTGCTTCCTGCAGGCATTCCCTGGGCTACCCGCGCTCTCACCTCTCTCTCCCTCTCCTTCTGCCTCTACCTCTGCCTCTGCCCTGGCGCAGTCAGTCTTGTCGGCTTAGTGCGCACACCACCTTCTACAACTTCTTCTTCCTCTTTTTCTACTGCTTCTACTACGTCTGCTTCTTATGGCATTTCATACAATGCCCGCACAACATGCACTTCATTTCAAATGCCTTTCGCTTGTCGCCCTCTCCTCCTCTCCCCGCCCTGTGCGCCACTGTTCGTCCCTCTGCTTTACTGCATTTGCTCGGCCCATTTCATGTCTTGAAGTTATGCCCAGCGTTGCCAGAGTCAGCCAGAAGTTAAGCCCGGGGCTCAGAGCACTTCCTTCCTGCCTTGAACTGGTTTGTGGACTCCCTCCGTCCATGTTGAGCACTGTTCACAGTGTGGGTAAACGTTTAACTCTCCTGATTGATTGCAGTCAACAATTGTTTGTTCTTTATACAACATTTATTTCCAGTTAGGCGGTTAGTCATAGGCTTTTTTTCTGCTCAACAAACACACATACATACACACATATACACATACACACACACATGTTACCCTCGCTGCTGTGGGCGTCTCTCTGTTTGCTTATGCTAATGTCTTTTCATTCCAGCTTTTGACTTTAAGTTTTTGCTGCTGGCCTCTTGTTATCTTTAATTGGCTTTCCCACTCATTTATTGTAGTCGTAAGCATTGTTTGCTGTTGTTGTTTCTTTTTTTCCGCATATGTCCATAGATCAATTTATAAAGAAGAGTATGCCTAGCCACGCCCACGTCCACCCCACATAGAAAAACCAACTATTATAATTGGCTGAGTGTTTTCAATGTGTTCAATGATTCATGGCCGTTTTGATTTTATTGCCGCTTGCATTTTGTATTTTGTATTTTCAGTCGGAAAATACTCTATGAAAATTGTTGTATGAAATTTGTGAGCAATAAACTGGCAATTACTAGAAAATGCCAGGCACTACTGCTAACCACCTGTAAGTGGGCAATTGTATGGAAACATTTGCCCATTCAATATGCAGAACAGGCCAGTTATGCATAGAATTCCAAGAATTATATGAACATGGTTTTTTTAAGAACTAAATTAAAATAGTTTAACAGTATTTTAGAGAACTACACACACAACACACACACACATAGAGCTTATCATCTAAATGAATTGCAAGTGCATGGAGAGCTTTTGAAAGCTCACTAATACTTGTGCATTTACTAATGAACATGGCATGAGCTGAAATATTGATTACACTTAAAATTTGTCTCACTTTGTCTCAATTTACGATTCGAATACCAAACTAATTATCATAGAATTGATATCAATTTTCATTTAATTAAAATCCTTTCTAGCTACAGGCAAAACGACAAAATTGCAAAGCATTCACTAAAGCGAATGCCCCCACCTAAAAAATATAGTACAACAAAAAAAGAGCATAAGAGTTAAACGAATTCGACGCTTGGCTGCATTTATTGCTGCCTTTTTAGTTGCGGAAATTGATTGACATAATAAAATAATCCTTGAGAGTTAATTGAAATGGACGAGGCGAGCAAATGTGTATAGAGAAAGAGAGAGGGAGAATGAGAGGGAGAGAGGGAGAGAGGGAGCGAGGGAGAGGCAAATGAACAGCTGAATAATGCGTGACAGGTGGAAAAACCAGATGAAAAAACAACAGCTAAAGCAATTAAATGAAATTAATGCGAATTTTATTGAAATGAAATTTAACTGGCAAAAATTTGTTGAAATTTGTGCCAAATAAATTCGATTAGTGCGAGCTGAACTCTCGCATTGGCCTTAAAGCGTCACCAATTGAATTTACAAAACAAAATAATAAAACGAGAAGAAAAAAAAGTGTAAACTCTTTTTGGCCATTACTCAAAAGTTTTGGTCTCTTGTTTGCCATCAATCAACGCTGGGCGAAAACAAAGCCAGAATCGTATAGAGCACAGCACAGTTTTCAGTTCAGAACTTGAGCGAGTTGCCTTTGTTGTTGCTCCTGTTGTTGTTGTTGTTGTTGTTGTTGTTGTTGTTGTTGTTGCTGCAGTTGGGGCTATAATCTGCCCGAGGCTTACAATGCGGCAAGAAATTTTAATTATGGCTAGCTTAACGTACCAAACTTTAGGCACGGTCAGTGGCCAGCTGTGCCCCTACGCCACGCCCCCTCCACCCTACGCCCCCAACTCATGCTCCAACTCGAACCCTTAGCCCTAAGCTCGGACGACTGGCAACAACATCTTTGAATAGACAAAGTTTTTCGGCAACAATTTATTTATTTGCCAGAATAACAACAGCAATAGCAGCAGCCAAATAAAAAGTAGATGGCTCAGTAAACCCTATTTGAAGCCCTTTCGTGTTTTTGGCAATTATTCGCTGCTAGGACATCTTGTTGCCCAACTGTCAAGCATTTTTAATTGACTCGCAATACCCTTGGGTGCCCGGAATCCCGGAATCAAACACGCATTTGAATCCAATTTTAATTGCCCTCACACTCAGTGAGCTCTCTCCCTCTCTCTCTCACTCCCTCTCTCTCTGTCTCTCTCTCTCGCTCTCTGTGCTGCC